>JBBPDC010000001.1:13512528-13538997 GCA_037974485.1 Hemigrammopetersius urotaenia | reverse complement strand
CTTTTTCTCTCTCTTTCTCTCTCTCTCTCTCTCTCTCTCTTCTTCACTCTCCCTCTTCTTTCTTCTTCTTTTCTTTGTCTCTTTTTAGCTTTCTCTGTCTTTCTCTCTTCTTTCTGTCACTCTCTCTATACATATTTTTTCTCATCCATGTTTTTTCTGTCCCTCCTGCTCCTTCTGTCATTTTTTTCTCTTCTCTCTCTCTCTCTCTCTCTCTCTCTCTCCTCACTCTCTCTCTCTCTCTCTCTCTCTGTGCCTGTGTGTGTGTGTGTGTGTGTGTGTGTGTGTGTGTGTGTGTGTGTGTGTGTGTGTGTGTGTGTGTGTGCTGACTAGGTCAGGCAGCTAGAGAAATCTGCTAGAGGGGAGAAAGGGAATAGATCAAGCTCTTAGGCTCCAGACAGGGAATTATTTAGCATGCATTAGCTCATTTATCCTTTAAATCCCATTTCCGGAAAGAGAAAACATTTCCCCTACTTTTAGCAGCCTCACTCTGTACCTCAGAGAAGCGCTGGTGTTCAGGTCTGGGTGGTTTCTGTGGTCTTCAATGAGTCTTTCGGTGCCTGCCTGCCCACTGATGGGTCTTTATCTACAGCATCAGTGTCAGTGTCTGTGTGCCTCTCGAATGCATGCTTACTCTGGACAGATTTTCATTTAGTATGCTCAGTCACTTAGCGCCTCGCTTTTCATCATTCTAGTTTGAGAGGTGATTAACGTCTTTCTCCTAAAATATCTCCATCCCTCACTCTCTGCCCCCCCCTCCCCTGCCCCCTCCCTCTCCGTCTGCGGGGCCTGTTTCATGTGATGGGCCTCGGAGCAGTTGGCCGCGATGGAAAGCTGCTTTTTTTTGTGAATAATGGGGAGCCAAGCAATGTGCTACATTCATTTTCCTTACCATCTCTCTCTTCTCGCTTATTTCCTGTCACTCTGGCCGCTAATTTATATTTAGCCAGTCAATGGAAAGGAAAGAAATGCTGCGAATCAGCTCGCTGAAGGGCTTTTATAAATGCTCTCTATAGGCGATATTAGATTAACAGCGTTCACATTGACTTGATCTGATACAGTGACGTCTTGATCGTTTGTGTGGCTGAAAATGGGCCTTGCATTCAGAGGTGTTACAATGAATTGAAAAATTGTGATATCAGCTGGGACAATATGCATCGTGGAGAATAAGCTCTCTATTCTGTATGATTATAACTGCGCTGTTTATAGTGTTAAGCCAGTGTCAACCCAATCCATCGCCTTCCAGCTCTAGATTCATTATTAAATTGGGCCTAAAAGGAGTCCTTCTGAAGGGGAAAAACATTAAAAAAGAAGCACTAAGCAAATACTGTTTAATCTTAGTTTTTCAGTCTTACTTTCTTGAATATATTATGACCAGAAGAATCTATCAAACTGAATTGTGAGTTGACTATCTTTACACCATCTTTGCATCATTTTTCCGTTTATTAAAGGTATCAGCATTATAAAAGGAGTTGATACTATGTCGGCACCATGTCAGTGTTACTTTTGTGCTGTGGTCCTGAGGTCAAAAACTGACCTGAGAGGAGGAACATGCTACAGTCTGTATTACACCTGTATTGTGGTTGTATGGGAGTTAGTGAAAATGATAAACCAACCAGTGTAAGTCAATGATCAGTGTATACTGACCTAATACATTCTGTATTTATGTATACCATTTTTTGTAAATAAACAAAAGAACATCATACTAAACATCATTAAGTGTGTAGGGAATGAGAACTATGGGGGAGTAGGAAGTTAATTAAATAAATAAGAATAGCACAGAATGTACATTTTGCAAGGCAATAGTTGCATTTTTGATATGACTGTTCAGATTTTGGCCATTGAGATGAACAGAACATTTATTTTTTATTGAGTTATGTCACAGTTGCCGAGAACGAGTAACCATAAATGAACACTAAGAAAATCTGTAGCTAAAGCATTTGGCCAGTTTTGTTTTCAGATTTGTGCTCATAGATCAGATATTGTAAAAAATACTAAAGAGTATAAATTGGATTATTTGAGTGGATGAACTCAGTGAGTGAGTTCTTGAGGCCTTTTATGCTTGTTTCCTTTGACATAAATGACATAACTGGCAGACATAGAAAAAGGGTATAGTTGTGCGACACCGATACCAGTATTGATGACGTATCACCCAGTGCTAAAATACTAGCATTTGGATGTGAGTGAAGGGAGTGTATAATCCTGGTGTAGTGTGTTAGAATAAGTAGAGATTATATCTACTTATAAATCCTGCTTTTTGATTATTCTGATATTCTGGTCATTCATTCCATCATTAGTGCACCATCCTGGCTTTCCATGGATTATGCAACACCTTACATAACAATGGTTTCTCACCTCAGATCTGTGACTTCGGCCTTGCGCGAGTGGAGGAGCCTGACGAATCACGTCACATGACCCAGGAGGTGGTGACGCAATACTACCGTGCCCCCGAGATCCTCATGGGCAGCCGCCATTACTCCAACGCCATCGACATCTGGTCAGTGGGCTGTATCTTCGCCGAGCTGCTGGGCCGACGCATCCTCTTCCAGGCTCAGAGCCCCATTCAACAGGTACCAGTAACATACTGCTAGTCTCATACTAAACACTAGGACCTGTTTTCATTGATTTGAAGGCCTATAAAGGCTTTATAATTGCTTAGAATCAACTACCAGTCTTACTGCTCACTTATCATCACCTTAAAAACGTAAAAGTGTGTTGCATATCATTAATACACAAATTAAATATATCATACCAGCACTTTCATTGTAATTACGTAGTTGATATCAAACGAGTATTTGGTTTTATGGACAAAAAAGTCATTCGGTTTCTCACTCTCTCTAATGCTGAATCATTGTGGGAGCTTTAACTCGGTGGCTCTCACCAAGCCGTTTATGGTTAAGGATGGCTGAACACATAGCCACATTCAATAACTAATTGTTTTTGATTAAACCACAACAAACAGTGACACGTGTAATTTGCAAATATGTACATCTGAACACAGGCCATTACTTTTTTCAGTGTCACCATCTGCCTTAATGCCTGTTGGTAGGTGGTCTAGTGTGATCATGACACACTTTATCAAGTTAACACACATCAACTTAATACCTTGCTGACACACTGTCTACACTGGATGATGACCACAGTGAAAGATAAAGTAATGGCATGGCTGATTATCAAATATGCATTCGAGCTAGGACCACATATGAAAGTTTTTTATTAAAAAAAAAAGAAATTTGCCACATTTATTGTAAAACAGCATGAACACAGTCCAACACAAGTCCTAAGCGTTGAAATGGTGCATGGTATGCCACACTAAACAAAACTCAAAAGTAATTTCCTCATTTATCATACTTTCCAGAACACTGTTTTGAGGGCATTCAACATTCAAGTAAAGAAATGGTGTAAACAGACCTCAGGCCAGCGTCACAATAAACTGACCTGTGGCTGCATTCTTGGCAAATATCACACAACTATGCTAATGAGTGAAAGAGAGAGGTCAGGGGTTGAGCTAAAGGCTGTTTTGTTGTAGCGGCTCTAGGTCCCACCTGTATCGGCCCGTGATTGAATTTGAGCATTGATACTGGATTCACAATTTGATAATCCCACCATACTTTGAGTGAAGCAAAACTGGTTCCACTGTCATAGACAGTTTATAAGTAATTAATAACCAGTTATAAAACAGCTCATACACTTAAGCAGGATTGCTATGTGACCCACATCCATGCTTCCATCCACAGTTGACTATGCTGGAGCTGCAAGACAGGAGGAGTGTGTGCACAGTAAACCTCAAAATTCTGATTTACTCAGATTTCAATTAACAGAATGTCAGACACAAATTACTGGTCTGTTAACTTAATTCATGATATTATAAGGCAAGAACTCTTTTTACTGTGTGTATGAACATGAACATGCTGCTGTGTGTTGCTGATTGGTGCAGGTTTAGTGTTTTGAATGCTTCATGTCACATTTTTGAGTCACGATGCATTGCTACATGGGTGGTAGGAGCCTAGGGGGTAAAACTCTTGCCTGTGAACCCAATGACCACAAAGTTGCAGCTTCAAACTCCCCACTTTCTACCAGCAAGACACTAAACCCTGCTCCAGAGGGTCTATCCCTGTAACCAATGATTGTAAACCACTCTGGATAAGGGCCATCTGCCAAATGCCCCCTTTACTGTTACTTCTCTACACACACAATGAGCTTTCTGACTCCACGCTCTACATATAAGGAGGGCCCTTGACTGTGGTCTTCATCCAGCAGAGTAATGAAGATTAACCATACTATTACACAATAGTCTGATTTAAGTGTGTTTTGTCTCTGGGCTGAATGAGAATTTTGAAAGGTGGTTCGTAAACAGGTGGTTTGGCGAACCTGCCGGACTTTAGGTGTAAGTGCAGAGTATTGTAGCGTGTGACATCTATTTCACCTTTGTCGACACGTCTTGTGGGGAGCATTCCACAGACAGCCCTTTGACATCCCCTTTAACCCTTAAATAGTGTTTCATCAGCTGTTTGGACATTCCTTTAGTCATTAGCACCCCTGCTGTTATATGTAGCACATAGATCCACTGTCATGGAGCTGTAAACTGTTTCATGCAATTTTTGAAAAATAACACCATGATGTAGTATTTAAGCATTGCTAAAGTTTCAAAATGTTAAGTTCATACAGTATATAGATAGAAGGCTTTATTGTGTTTGTGAGGTCACAAAAGAAGGGTTTCAGTTTGGATTGCTTTTTGAGTTAAGTTCAGTATAGACCATCCAATCAGAAAAGAGATAATTTGAATAAATGAATCCTAACAGGAGCAAAATCAGCCTGTTTTTTAAGGGGTAAAAAGAGATTGCAAAATGTCTATTTAAAATTACAGTTGGTTGGAAATGGTTTATTTACATTTTTTAAATGTATTATTGTAATTTCTATGTGGATATTATATAACGTAATTGAAAAATATATATTGTGATATTTAGTTTGGGGGCTGAGGGCCTGAGCGCATAAATTATTACCAATAACCAATGCAAAATTCTCTCTCTCTCTCTCTCTCTCTCTCTCTCTCTCTCTCTCTCTCACTCTCTCTCTCTCTCTCTCTCTGTGTTTCACAGTTGGACTTAATCACTGATCTGTTGGGAACTCCATCTCTGGAGGCTATGAGAACAGCGTGTGAGGGGGCAAGAGCTCACATCCTTAGAGGACCCCATAAACAGGTGAGTCTTCATCCGAGACACCCTGTTCTCTTGTATCGACTACATTTCCGTCATGCCGGAGGCGTAGAGGCAGGGTGTAAATGTGAGGTCTTGGAAACATCAGGCCTAGCCGACACAAACTAACACAGCAAACACACTAACGAATGCAGACGAATCTACATAAAGACCTGACGAGGGACAAAGAAACACAAACGCATATGCAAACAATGTTGAGGCAGGGCGAGGCAAGAGACTAGACAGAAGGCAGGGCGTGCATCTCATGTCTTTAAATGCACATCCCTGTTTACTTCTCTTGGATATTTTCTTCACATCATAGTTCTTCCTCATGAGGACGCAAAGAAGAGAGGTTCAAGCAAAAGAGCCTTTCTCTCAGTCATCGCTTTCGTCACTGGTTACTAGAGTTTTTATAAGAGCAATGCTTTTTGCTTCTCTGAGGGACTGAATTCCTGTTTCTGGAGAACCTAGGGCTGGTGTTTCTGGTGAACTTAGAACTGAAAGACGAGGGATTATAAGATCAACCTTGAGGGTGAATCATCAGACAGATAACAATGGAGTGGACTGGAAAAATGAAGTTACGACAGTGAAACCAGAGCGTACAGAGCCTTCCTTAGAACTGCAGAAGCTGCAGCTGTGGACTAGTCTTT
The DNA here is from genome assembly GCA_037974485.1 of Hemigrammopetersius urotaenia. NCBI lineage: Eukaryota > Metazoa > Chordata > Actinopteri > Characiformes > Alestidae > Hemigrammopetersius > Hemigrammopetersius urotaenia. The sequence continues at coordinate 13,533,155 of JBBPDC010000001.1, read as the reverse complement.
TATGCTTGGGCTGTGTCCTAGATAGACTGCAGTGAAAATTCCTTATATTGATATCTTCAGTCCCAAGAAAGGAGTCTCATGCTTGGCCTGGTTTTGGGGCTGGTAATTGGCTGCTCCTGCTGAGTGACAGCACCTATTGACCACTCTTGTGGTTTCTTCGTGGCTCTCAGGGCCCTTCCACTTTCCTGCTAAAGGCTCCAGCTGGTCTCACTGCTGGGCTTCCTGGAGCTGAGCTCGCTCTTGCTCTCTCTGTCTCTCCGCTTCCTGCCCTCTGCCATGTTGCATCTACTGCCTGACTGATTGGCCTGCTGACGCGAGCAAGGCAGAGTTTGTGTTTTTTTCGTGTTTTTTCTTTCTTTTTCTTTTTTTTCATCTTGACTGTAACAAATGAATTCTCACAGTTCTTTTCACCTCCCTGCAGAAGCCCTAGCGAGCGGCAGTTCCAATAGAAAGATTCATACCGTATGCCTTTCTCCAATTCCCTTTTGTGGAAAAAGAAGACTTGAATTTGTGCGTTCTGTAATGATTTGGTAACACACTGCATTTTAGTCAGCATGGGGTAGGACTCTTTGCGAGGGGGGGGGGGGTGTATGTTTGTACATATAGGGTAAGATCTCATAGAAACAGTTCAGTTTCATTTGATTTTGATTTGATTCCATTTAGATTGAGAATGACTTGGATTGCAGCATAATTCAAGTCTCATAATTCAGAATTGGCACAATGTAGCCTCGCAACAAGAAGGTCCAAGGTTTGATTCCTGGCCGTGTAAGTTCCTCCTGGTACTCCAGGCTCCTCCCACAGTCATGAACAAGACATGCACTTTGGGTGAATTTGAGATGCTAGGTGTGAGTGTGTTTATTTTTGTGTCTGTCCTGTGATGGAAAAGCCACAGGTTTGCCCTATGATGGCTGAGACAGGCCCCTGTGACCCTGGTTGCAAGAGATTCATAATATTATATTATATTATGACATATTAGTAATATTCAATAATATAAATTTTAGCCCTGTATCTCCAAAATTATAGCAAAAGAAGGACAAAAACATTCTGAACTTTCAGTATGAGTTAGTGTAACTACATTATCTGAATTTTGAACATTTGTGCTGATCCAGTCCACACAGTGCAAAAGGCAGCATGTATATTTCAAGTCATGTCAAGAAAACGACAATAGAGAGACAAGGTCTTGCACCACCAACAACGAGAATCAATATATTATTGATTATAAAGTAATCGATGGGCTTGAATTGCCACGTTAAGATTGCTCCGGTGCATTCTTATACCCCTGCTGTGCATGTGTGACTTTGGTTCTGGGTGTTGGCTCTGCAGTCCTGAGCAGCCGCACTGAGAAAGCGATACCCCATAGAGAACAGGAACTGCAGCGCAAGCGCTGTGGCCTTGTGCTTCCTGCCTCACATCGACCCGCCGCCCGGCCACTCGCCTTGCAGCAAACGCTTAAACATGCACACATACACTTGTACATAATACTCACCTGCTAGACCTGCTGTTTGCCATGCTTGCTAATACGAGACCTTTTGACTCCGCCCTTCCTCTCTTACCTCACACTTAGACACCGTCACACCCTACGGTAGGCCCACACACACACACACACACACATACACACACACACAATCTGACATTTGGCTGACCTTGTCACTCGACGCTCCCTCTTGTGTGTGGCTGGCAGGCTCCAGAGCAGGATGTTTTAATCACATCAATCGACTGCTGCTCCATTTACAGGGACTGGTGGGGGGGGGGGGGGCAGTGTTGGAGTGTTTGAAGGGGAGGGTGGTGGTGGTGGTGGTAGGAGTGTCTGGAGGAGGAGCAGCATCCGAGGCTGATGCTGAAGCTGCCCAGTCCAGCGCTCACCCATAAACACTTGAGATTTGTGGGCAGATGTCGGTATTAGCAAAGGTCATGGAAGAACTTACATCTGACTACAAATTCAGATCTTAACTGCCCATCAAGATGTAATGGCCACCTTTCCTTCTCTTTAAATGTCACTGTTACTTTTCAATTAAGTAGGAAAAACATTGCTGCAACCTTGTTAACATACATTAGCTGTGTACTGTATTGGTATTGGTGCACTCTTCCCTTTGTTTAAAAAGCTGCTTTTGCATAAATAATGAAATTGATCGTTTTCTTTTCCAGTCTTTGATGAAACGCTAGAGCTGTCACATGAAAAAAATAATTATTTACGATTGATTACATTGCTTTGTGTCGTTGACTGTGATTAATCATGTTATTTGTCTTATTTACTCAAATTTGACTCTAAATTGACAGATTTTTTTCTGTTTTAAAACAGATATATTTTGTTATAGCTGTGTTTATTCATTACTTTCAATAATTCATTACAATTATTTCCATTGTGTGAAAGCTGGATCAGATGAAAAGTTAAAGTCACATGGTGTACACTGGGTTTCCAAATGGCACCAAGTGAGAGCAACAGTGGCTGCACGTGGCAACCAATTAGTGTTTATATCATGCATAGTCAATGGTTCCATCTCCTCCTCCATAGTAGCCATTTATTACGATGCACACAGTAAGGCTCACACAGGGAACTGGAGCTTTTCATTTTGCTTTTGCTTTTCCAATGTCTCATGAGCACTGAACTTCTTTCATAACATATAGCATGCAAGCAGCTGGGTTTGAGCCTGCACTATTGTTATTGACATTAAAATAAAACAATAATGGTAATATTCCAGTTAAAAGCCCCTATTTAAATTATTTTGAGCTAAAAGTAGTTTTAAACACCTGATTACTGTTGAGCACAGTCTTGTATCTGATACAAGTCCAATTACAGGCTTGTATCAGTTGTTCCTTCAGTTTTGCAGTTTCTGGAAAGAGGTCAAGGTCGTGATATGTTTAATATGTTGCTACGACCATATTTTCTTATGTAAAAGGTCAAAAATCTCTAAACCATTGATGGTCAGTGTACAATATGTGTTGCTATTCAAATCCAATGATGTGTGTATATTCAATTTTCTTTTATTATACAATGCCTATTCTAGCCTAGGAAAGATACATCAGAGGCTGATATATTCTTTACTCTGGTTCTCACCAATTTAAATGGAGCCTTTGTTACTTCTCAGAGCTCTCCTGTGTAGGTCCCGAAAAAAATGATATAGAAAAGGGAGCATGCTGACAGGTTTCTAGGAGAGCTGTCGTGTTCGCTTTGCTTTGTGTTGTATTGACAGTCCTCGTTATGTCGGGAGAGACTGGCAGTCGCAGGATAGAGTTAAGGGTCTGTCTCTGAGCTGGAGCTTTAATGAATGTGGAACAAAAAAAAGAGGTTCTTACCCCACACCCTTGCTTCTTCTTATCTTATCCTACCTTAACGTCCCTCCTTGAAGGGGAAAGAAGCCTATCAAGATGTTTTGAAGGAAGGGATGGAGGAGGGAATGGGCAGGAGGGAAAGTAGATGGTCATAAGAAGGGCCGAAGACACAGCGGGGCGTTACCCGGACCTTTCAGCTTCGGCATAGGTTCAAGGCCTGTGTGCACCATGAAAGACAAATGAGCAAGGGAGTGGGAAGAGAGAGAGGGGGAAAGAACCATAAAGGCAAACGAGGAGGGAAAAGAGCGAGGGATCTAAAAAGAGGCCCTGACTTTAAAGATTGAGTCAGCTGTCTTCACTGGGGACCTCATTACTCCTATTAATTTTGCAAGGCTCTAAGCATCAGTGGAGGGAGAGCAGGCTTGTAGGCTCCTCTGTAACCTCTCACTGTCGCACAGATAGAGAGCGAAAGAGAGAGAGAGGCTGAATAGGTGCCCCCGAGTTTCTCTGCCTCGTGATCCGCCTTATCTGCTGCTCTGCCTGCACCACCTGGCTTTTGTGTATGTAAAAGCTGGCAGGACAGCGAGAGACAGATGTATGAGTGAGACCATGCTGTTTTCTCTGCCTGGGCTGAGAGGCAGCACGATCAGATCATGTTTCCACCTCCACACACACACTCACACACACGTGTTTGTTTTTGTACAATGTCAGGACATAAGAAAACCCTGGTGGCTGTTGATGTGCGAGTCTATGTGTGTATATGTGAGTCTACATGATGCACGAGCCACATACATAACTCTGCATAACCAATCATAACACTGTATTCCATCAAATGTAACTTGTCATGATGAATGATTTTGTGCTAGTTCACATCACAGTGTGTTGTGACAAATGACACTGTAAGTACCTGTGTAGGTTTAGATCAGGTGGCCTCCTACGTAGGGCCTATATCAGTGACATGCATGCGGCCTTTTTGTAAAAAGATTCTACAACAGATTTTGCCGTAAAGGTTGCGATATGACAGTATATAATTACAGTATATGTCAAAAGACTGTCAAAAGATCCGAAACCTAACCCTAACTTTGAAAACAAGATCGTTTTACAAAATCAGGACCATTTTGGTGATGTTTTTTGTGTTCCTGTTAATTCAGGACATTTTCCTGATGCTGACAGTATACCAAAAATGCATACACACACACATATTAACGGCACCTTCAGCAGAGGGTGGGCTGACGGTAAAGTCCAGTGGGACACAGAGCAGGGGAGTTATGAGGTGAGGAGGTGGCGGGTTATAAGCTTTGGAGGGAGTATCTATGGTCAACGCTGGGGCAGATGTGGCCTCCCCGTGGGGAAAGTGTGTGTGTCTGTGTGTTTGTGTGTGTGTATGTGTGGTCCTTTTGTCTTTCCCATAAGGCACAGATGGTTGGCTGACCCCTCACAGCAGGGCTGCACCATAACCACTAGCTTTAGCACTCTAGAGCAGGCCCAGCACAGAAAAGTATACTTAAGTAATCAAATAAACAGAAAAAAGAATATTCCACTATTACAAATATTACAGTTAAACAGATAAAGTAGAATGTACACCTGGATTAACAGAAGACAGGCTAGATACATTCAGGTAGAGAGTTCAGTTTGTCTGATAATGGTTTTAAGTTGTGATAGCATGTCCTTGTTAAGAGTCTTATGGTCTGAGGATAGAATCGTCTGTCTCTCTCTCGGTTGTGGCCATAATACTCCTGAAACATCTACCTGATTTCAGCAGCTTCAGTGGGTTACAAAAGCAGTAAAATTTATGAAATGGAGACAATTTTAGACAGTAGCCAAGTGTTGCCTAAATATACTGTTCCTGATATAATCAATGCACCATCAGATATTGACAGATATTGATATTTAAAATTTATAGCGAAACATTACTGGGTTCCAGCCAAGATGGCCAAGGGTCCCTGTCTGGGTTTCCTCCCAGGAATCTGGTTTCCTCCCACAGTCCAAAGACATGCATGTCAGGTGAACAGAGATGCTAAACTGGCCCTAGTTGTGAGAAAGTGTTTGTCTGTGTGTCTGTGATGGACCACCCACCTGTCTTGGATGTTTCTCCAATATCCCACCTATGACCACTGGGATCACTCCAGCAACTTTGTTTAAAAATGAATGGGCCCAGATAGTAAATGAATGAATGGATTTTGTCAAATCCATTTACAATAAAGTTTTTTTAAAAAGGTAAATACGCTAATACCGATATGATTATCATACATCCCTTATTTGAACCAATATCAGATCAGTTCTTATGTGTGTTTTACCATTCACATGATCCACCCTATACATATCAAAGCTCACCAGTGTGTTTTAAAGACAGACATCTTTTGCTTCTATGAAGTGTTCCATGCTGAAAAACAAGCCCTAGGTTGTGGACACTTGTGGAGGTCAAGGGGTTAGTCTACTTGCAATCATATTATGTGCTGCCAGAATCCCAGTATGGTATTTTGTCCATATTGTGAGGAAGAAAACAGAGCTGTGCTGCCTTTGTATATATTTTTTTAATCGTCTGATGAAAAGAAACACAGTTAAATGAGCATTCAAAGTCTCAAACCCTTCGTTCCATCAGATTCTGCTTTAGCTCTATAAATAGAGAAAATCTGGTCGGAAATTGGACTCCTGCTGTACCGCAGGGATGTTCTCCATCACCTTCTCAGCTTTAACACTTAGCCAAATGAGACTGGGCATCGGCTAGAGCCTGCCAGCACTGCTCCTCTGACTGCTCTCTTTAACTACAGCTAAGTGCTGCCATTTGAATTGAAACAGGATGCTGTACTGCAAATCTTCGTTCACGCACCTTCTGTCTGTGTGTGTGTGTGTGTGTGTGTGTGTGTGTGTGTATTTATCTCTTTGTGAGGAAATGTCCTTGTAATGACAGGAATACTGGAACATTGTAGACACATTTGGAGACATTTTCCTGGTGCTCGTAAGGAAATAAGGAAACAAGTTTTGTAGGAAAAATGTAAAGAGCAGAAAAGCTGCCGTTTGGTTTCTGAGATTAAGGTCAGGGATCGGTTAAGGTGAATAATACTGCAGTGTTACACAAGTGAATGAAATGTCCTCACAAAAAGAGTAAAGCCAAGATGTGCGTGTTTATGTATGTTAGGTAAGGTCTTAAGTTTCCAGTGTTATCACTGTGTAGGATAAACAGTTCTTTATATAACACTTGTTTTTTCATTTTAAGTAAGTATGGAACTAAATGCTGTCAGTTTGGATTTTAACCCTATAACAATTAGTTGTCTTGGCACATGCTTCAATTAAATAAATACACCATTATCAAAATTAGACGCAGTTGAAGCAATATGATTGTCAGTGGATTTTATACTGTGGCCTATCTATGTCCCACGCCTAGTAGATCTCACAACAAGAACGGCATCTTAGTCTGCAAAAATGTTCCCCCCTCTCTCTCTCTCTCTCTCTTTTCCCCCTCTCTCTCTCTCTCTTCCCTCTGTCTCTCTCTCTCTTCCCTCTCTCTCTCTCACTTCTCTCTCTCTCTCTCTCTCTCTCTTCCCTCTCTCTCTCTTCTCTCTCTCTCTCTCTGTCTGTTTCTCTCTCTTCTCTCTCTCTCTCTCTTCCCTCTGTCTCGCTCTCTTCTCTCCCTCTCCCTCCCTCCCTCTCTCTCTCTCTCTCTCTCTCTTTCTCTGCCCCCTCCCATCACTCAATCACTTCCTTTGGCTCACATTTCCGTTACACACACACACGCACACACACTCCACAGATGCTGTCAGACGGTACACAGAGTACCCTCTTTCACCCCGATACACACTGTGGCGTCTCTATTGTCTCTGTCAGTATCTGCTTGCTAAATTGCTGCCCCTGGATGAGAGCAGGGAGCTTAACTAACGCTCTGTGCGCCCCTACTCACATCCGCTCAGACGGAAAGGCCTACTGGTGGCATAGTACCAGATTTAGTTTATTTCTGTACAATAATAATTGGAAGAATGTAGGTTTAAATAATATGAACTTGCCAGTTACCTATGAACCGTGTTTGTACATTAGAACCATTTTATTTGCAGTATCATTGGTTATAACACCTTTAAGTGCTCTATAGTATTTTAGTGCTTTAAATATATCATCATAGCAAACATATTTCCATGCCTGAAGACAGTAAATGTAAAAGTAATTCACAAAATAATATGAAAATAGAGTCACAAGAAACACAATGTCACTCTCAGAATAAAACCAAAACCTGTGTTTCTAAAACATACTTTATAGGAGAAGTAACAATTTTGCCACAGTGTGAACAGCAACAGGACTGAATAAGGAAGGTTTGGTAATAAAATACAATTCATTCAGATAAAAAAAATAATGCTTAAAAATAGCTTTCTCTGGCTAAGACAGAAAGACAAAAGACACCAGAGCTCAAGGCACAGTAACAAAAAGCAGCTTGTTTAATTTTAAAGGATAAATAGAGGCTGTAAAATACCTTTGATACCTTTGGGGTACATAAAACCACATAAAAACATCATTGGCAGACATCAGAGAAAAAGAATGCGGTATATGGGGTCTTTGATATAGATTTTAAAATGATTAAATGTAAACGTTGCATGCTTTCAGGGCTCTGCACGCAAAGGCCTTTTCTTCTGTTTGTAGGCATTTCAGCTGTTTGGTATCACTAGCAAACCTGCATCCTGTAACAAAAGCCAGCAAACTGACGTCGCCTGAGCTCTTATCTTTCCACACCGGGGCTGATCCCAGGTGCAGCGGGACAGACACACTCCTTCAGTCTTACTGTCCTGCCTGCCACTGACGGGTGTGTGTTGTTGTGTAAGCACGATGATCAATGGCTTATTTGTGTGTGTGTGTGTGTGTGCGCTCCTTGAGCCATCTCTTCCTCACTCACACGCACACACACAAACAGCCGGCGGTAGAGGAGGGGCAGGGTCAGACCTGGCTGGGAATACTGCAGCCTGCACCTGTTGCTGAAACGTGCTGAGGTTTGGTGGCTCAGTGGGAGATCACGTGGATGCGGCCACACGGGAAGCTGGGTTCCATTCTCTCTCTGAGCTTCAGGACACCACTTAAAGAGACACGTTCCTGATCTGGGGATTGTCTGGTCATAGTAAAATACTAAAAGGCATCTCTTGCTGTTTAAATTATACTTATTTAAAAGACTGTTTGACAGAGGTTATAGTAGGAGACTCTTAAATGAAGGCAAGGTTATATGGTGGCAGTATCATACATTTGTGCAATAACATACTACTGACCCCCATTTGTGTAATTAGTAATGAACTTACTTATTTATTGCATTTATACCCCAGCATTTGTGTGTACAGAATAGTGTATCTGAGTTTTTCTATATATTTTACTGGATTTATTTTGACTTTATATTGTATATTGTTCTTGTCTCTGTGTTTTATATGTATCATAATGTAAGCAATTTCCTCCAGGATGAATAGATACTTTGGACAATGTAATATATGACTTGAATGAATTCTAGACGATGTCTGTAAAATCAGGTCTGGACATTGTTTCAAGCTGCCTTTTCTCACGTGCAGCACACAGCAGGACATCATCTGTGCTGGACACGTTCTCACCTACTGGAAAGTGTGCTTTAGGTGAGGGGTGGCACCTGCCTAGAGTGTGCCGGGCATAATGCGGTCACACATTCGTCATTAGGGTTCGTCATTACATTTAAAAAGTTAAATTTTGTTGTCTGTCGAGTTAGACTTTATGCATGTTGCCTTTAATTGGGAATCCAATGTGGTAATCCTCACATATCAAAACAGTTTTCCTCTTACTATGGATATAGTCTTTAAAGAAATGTTTAGTCCTTTATTTTGCCTCTGTAGTTTAGCACCTGAGCTATAAGTTTCACATTGCTAACACTAGAAGTCATCAGTCACTCAAATCTTTTCCAAAAATGGAGCCATGAAACTTCTCTGAACCTGCTAGAACTGCTTCCAGACTCATAAGTATGGTATATAAGAACTTTATACATGAACACCACATTGTAGCCATGTGGCAAAAACCTAACCCAGCTAACTTGTTAGTGATGGTCTGATAGACCTTTGCGTTTTTCATAGCATTAAAGATACATTCGTAAGCATCATATAAATCTCCTACTGAAATTTACCTTCAGCCCAAACAGACAGTAAAACTTGTACGTCATCGACTTCCCAGTTATTACTTTATATCTCCATTGTTGTTTTTTTGGCGCAGACAGTGAACGAGCAGGCATGCCGGGCAGATCATACACGGCTGAGCTACGGATTGCTTTATTTGTAAAGGAGAAACGTTTGTTTGCGGCATGGCACGGTCACTTATGCCAGTGGAAAAGGACCACAAGTCACTGTCATATTTGTTCACAGCAGCACTGTGGAACTGTGGTCACTCGAGGTCAGGCTGAATAGTGGGCGATGACCGCAGCTTGCCCTGGCAAATATTTCATTTCTCATGTATTATTGCATAATTGCCTCCCAGTGTCCTGCAGCACAGACAAGTCCAATATGGTCTTGGGAGCCCAGAATAAAGCACAATTAAGTAATGAGCTAAATCAGGAGTGTTTGAGCATTGAAATCCCACTTTGCTGGACCCCTCCAGGACTGGAGGACTCCACTATTTAATGAGAATCCTCTATTGATTTAATGAGAAGCCCCCATCAAATGATGGCACAAATCATGTCCCACAGCTAAACTAATCTGTGGCTGATAGCCTCTTTAGCATCTCTGTTGTCTTGCTGGTTTTATGGTAACCAGAGTTGTTGTCACCAGACTGTGTGTGTTGGTCTGTTCTGGATTACTCGCTCTGTCTGTAATGTGAGGGTGGAATGCGTTGGGGCGGTCAGCGTGCCAGGCATAACTGAAAGCCCATGTCGATGATGTCATGCGTCGACTCTCCTGACTCATCATTAGTTTAATTGAGCTTACGCATCACGGGGCATGGAGAGGCCCTCAGCCTCCTCTTCATCTGTCTAGGGCTGCGGCTCCCTTTAATCCAGAGCTAAAGCCGTCTAATGCTACTGCACGCCACACTATTGCACGGCACAAACATACAGCCCGTCCCAAAGCTGTGTACGTCCTCAGGTACTATGTAGGGGTGTGTAGTGTGTTAGCTCACATACTGATGTTTGACCAAAGTAATATAGAAATACAGGGATTATAGAGAATGTAACTAGAAACACTGTACTGCCGCACCTGACCACATATTCATATGACATATATTTTCTCCTGACAAATAATGCACTAAAGCTGCTCACAAACAAACAAAATTGCACAAGTTTACAGCTTTTCCACCCTGCTTTTGGTTTATGCTACACGCTTTCTTGCTTCTCTTTTTTCCTTTCTGTTATTTTTGTTTCTCCTGTTCAACAGTCTTTCTGCAGAAAAAACACAGGTTAACATGCATGTGAACAAACAAGTAAGCAATAAGAAGTATGAAGATTCACTTTGTTTGTAAACAGTAGTAGTCTTCTGCTGAGAACAGCACAGGTTCCAGATTCCTCCTCTATGCCTCCAGCCTTTTTTGTAGAATTTTTGAGAAGAACACCTGCTGTAATCTAATGACCCGGTGATTGAACCAAATCAGATATTTTAGGCGAACTATAAGTAATACTGGACATCCTCAAGGAGAGGCCTTAAAATCACTATTTACTGCATTTATGCTATTAGTATTTATTCAAATATGAGTGTGTTTTTGAGGATTAAAAACATACTGCTAAACAGCTAAACAGGTTTTAAAAAATAAAAACATTACAGCGTTTTTATTCCGACCGCACCAGTTTCTAAATGTAAATGCACATTTTTTAGATGCTATAACTTTCTTTGCAATTAATAAATTATCCCTCCATCCATCCATCCATTCCTGTCTCCGAGACCTTCCCCCTCTGCTCTGGTAGCAGTAGGCTTTTTGAACGCACACTGGTGAGCAGTCTTTTCTGGATGGCCATGAATCACCAGCTCGTGCCCGCATCTGTTCACTACTCACACGGAGCAAAAAACCTAATCAGGGAAAACAAACGATTACCGTTGGGCTTTTTCAATCAACGTTGCTGTGAGCTGGCTGGGGGGATGTGGAGCGGTGGGCGGTGGAGATAATTAGACGGGGTTAAAAATAACCCTGCTCATTGTTTCTGCTGTCCCACATCCTCTGCTCGGCACACACGACTATCAGCACGCACATCAGCTGGGAGCTGAGAAGAGCGAAACACATGCTGGACTGTACGGATGGTCAGGTGCCGAGGTCCCCTTTCATGGTCAGCTGCTGGCTGAAAAACATCCTTTCTATTGCTCACTGTCTGATTGGTAGACTGTCTGATTACGCCTCATTGCAGTTGTTAGTGCTGATTATGGGAGGCCTGTAATTGGTAGCAATTATAAGGGCCTTAATCTGCAAAGCACTGCAAACCAATGAATCAGTGCCTGTTTTTGAAATGGATGGGCATTTCCTTAACAGCACATTGTTTTAGTGATCACATACTTTTTACCGTCTCATAACTACAGTAGCTTAAATTAACCCCTAATGGTTAGATTAGGGTCATTACTATTAATTACACAGTGCGCTGTACAATAATTACATTTGCATTATTTTACTGTTTACAAATGTTGTATCTGCAGGTTTGAATTTATTCTGACTTTTCCATTAGTTTTAATGTGAGAAAATGACAGAAGCTTAACAACATCGAAAATATGAAAAATAAAGACTGTACACACAACTTTATTATTGGTGGCAATTATCAGGGCCTTAATTATAGAATGAGCTGCATTATAAATTGCATTTACATTATTGTGGCGTTTTGTTTCTACAGGTTTAAGGCTATTCTGACTTTTTTCATTTGTTTTGATGCTAGAAAATGACAGAGGCTTAAAATCATATGGAAGATAAAGTATTTTGATCAAATTGAAATGATAATAAAATATCTCCTGAATTACAAGTGAGATGCATTTCATATTGAATTACGTTGTGCTTTTGTTATCACCACAGTTGCTGAGACTTCCGAGGGTTAACCCAAGAATGTACATTATAATGGGGCGACCTTTAGCACAACATCAGCATCCTGTGCTGAGATTTATGCCTCGATTGTTTTCTGTTGATATGATTACCATTGCTCTTCTTGTCTCTGCAGCCTTCACTTCCTGTCCTGTACACCTTGTCCAGTCAAGCCACCCATGAGGCAGTTCACCTGCTCTGCCGGATGCTGGTGTTTGACCCGGTGAGTGCTCGAATCGAGCTGCCAGCTTCATGTATCAGTCTGTCATTTATACGGTGCACTTCATTTGTGATGTTGCATCACCTTGTACTGCACCTTATTGCTTTTTATAGTCATATAATGATTCATGTCAATATCAGTTTATCACAAAAATAACTGTGCCCACTGTCGGGTTGCAAAAGGTGCACTGAAGTGGAGGATTTCGTTTTTAGGCGCCTCTAAATAGTTCACAATTTCATAAGAAACTAAAACCCTTTTTTAAACACCATGTGAAACTGCCAGCTGCTCTTTCGCATGGTATGAACATTTAGTGCTGAATACACCAATAGAAATGTAACAAACTGAGCTTTTAGTATTTTGTTATAGTAAAATTAACACCAATGGTATGTTTTTTTTATTTCTAATAAGAAATTCTAATAAGAAATGCCTTCATAATTTATGGGTTATTTCCAGTATTAAGTTCAAACATATGTAAAATAAGCACTAAAATACCATATTTAGGTGTGAACAGTACCAGTCTGTGAGTCATTTGGTCCCGGGCTGTACTGAAAGACAGAATAAAAATATTTGTTTGATTATCTAAAAGTTCTTTTATTTTGAAAAACAAAACAAAACGTTTGTCTCGGTCACTTGATACTAAGAATTTAGCCCACAAACTAGCAAAAATGAGTAAAAACAAAACAGTTGTATCTTTACCGGTCCATGAAAATATTGTTTTACATGAAACACAAGAGAAGACACAAAAGAAGGTCGGGGACCACTGCTGTAGAGTATGTTATTGTTTATGAATGATTTTAATAGAGCGACTTGGACATACGACTGTATATATTTGAGAGCAAGTTTAGCCAAATGTAACAATGAGTCTTTTTAACAAATGTGCCCATCTTCAGTCAAAGAGAATCTCGGCGAAGGATGCTCTTGCACATCCGTACCTGGACGAGGGGCGTCTGCGTTACCACACCTGCATGTGCAAGTGCTGCTACACCACCTCCTCCGGCCGGGTGTACACCAGCGACTTCGAGCCCGTCACCAACCCCAAGTTTGACGACGGCTTCGAGAAGAACCTCACATCAGTCCGGCAGGTCAAAGGTTCGTGTGCCGACTATCGAGGCTATAGTGATGCATTTCTTTCTTCATTTTTTTTTTCTTTATTTTTTCTCTTTCAAACACATCCGAGCTTGTGTTCGCCAGACCTCCTGCAGTTGTGACCCTATACACTGTTGCAAGGGTTTATTTATTTATTTATTTAGCCTTGTTTTCAGTCTTCTTTCTTTAAGGCCTCTCCATAAGTGCTGGCCTTCCACTCTCAGAAGCTATTAGAGATAGCCTGTCAGCTAAAGGCAGGCTTATTGCTTGGCCGACTCAAAATAGCCGTGCCCTTCCTCCTCTCACCTCTTCCTCCCGCCCCGTGTGCACCTTGTTTCCACTGGGGTATTAGCCAGGGTGTACGTAAACCTCCTGGAGACCGAGAGCATGTTAGGCTATGTTTGGAACAGCGGGGGAACTCCTCCTGCTCGCAGCCACCGCAAGGAGGTTTGTCAGTTGTTTTCTTTCATGGAAGGCTGCATGAAGTATGGATCTGAAGTCTCCAGAGGCTCTTAAATTGATCTTTGGCTCTGGTTCTGTGGCCGCTTGACTTCAGATGTGAAAAAAAGCAACAGACCATTTTGCAAAGAGCACTGCTTTCAGTCTGGCAGGTAGTAACACAGCGCTCATAGGATCAGCTAGATAGGTTTGTAATTATGCTTGACAGATGTTAGGATGTATATACCAGTATCGGCCAGGACCACTCAATACGACTTCTTTTTCATACATACAGTTCTAAATGACTTGAATTATCAGCTATAAAAATCACAAGATATCACAAAGAGATATACACACAAGCATAAGCATTCATATAATATTTGTATCGTGTACAATTTTTATGCTACAGTCGACCCCAGAAAATTGCTGGGGGGTTACGTTCCAAGAGCACCCATGAATTGCGAATTTGTGATGTGGTAAAAAAGGAAAAAAATAACTTTTTTATAGTGTAAACCATAAATATGCCCCCAAATATGCCTCATTTTAAACTCAGTTTAATACATTACCCTTAACAAAAATGTAAAGGTAAACCCATGTTTGTATTGCACAGTTTACACTGAACTCCTGCTAGAATGTAAATACCAATGTTTCCCTTGTGTGTACTGCACTGTAACTGCAAGCTGTCGTTTTCTTTGGAACAAGCAGGGGAAATAATTTAATTTGAATTATTAGTTAGGTTCTAAGCAAAAATCTGCGAACAACTGGCTGCAAACTCTGAACCACAAATTTGAAGGGGTCGACTGTAAATTGTTTTTTCTCTCGCTTTAATTCTATTGGTTATGCCACTTCTACTTTCTTCTCTTGTACTGTCCGTCTTGATGCTGTAACAGTCCTTTCATTGTTTGCAAAAACACCTCATAATAATAGTGCATGCCTGTGTAAAGAAGGTATGTATTGAATGTATTGTCTGATTTGAGACCAGTGTTTTCACAAAAGCTCCATTCTCCTGTCTCTGTCTGTGCAGAGATCATTCATCAGTTCATCCTGGAGAAGCAGAAGGGGAATCGGGTGCCTCTCTGTATCAACCCCCAGTCTGCCGCCTTCAAAAGCTTTATCAGGTGAGCAAAAGTGCAGCTTTTTTCCCTGTCCACAAGGGGGCGCCACATCCACTCTGTTTCAGTAGCCCTGCTGATGTGGCTGTGATGTAAGATTTGTGGAGGTCAGTAAACAGTAGATTTAAACTGAACAAGGGACAGAGAGGCCAAGCAAGAAATGACACCCTGAATACACACACAAATATATTGTTAGTAAAATGTAATTATTATGCAGTTTATCAGAATGCTACAGAAAGCTGTGTGTAATTGAAGGAACCATTTCAACCTTTAGAGGTCCATTATTTTTTGCTGATGCCTGCTAAAAAAAATTATGAGCATTGAAATGGGCAATGCATTTTTTACTTCTTGTTCACATCTTTTGCGTTTTTCACTTGCAAAGGAAATAAATGATAATTTGGCAGTTTGGCAACATTTTTGTTCTGTAGCATGATCTATATGTTATCCCTTACATACATTTCTGTGGCTTAGTGTATGTAAATAAATTGTATGTCAATGTATGTAAAAAATTATATATCCATTTAAATGTATATTGCTATTTGACTATGAGATCATTGTTTTTGTTAAGTATACTTTGGAATATAAATCAGATTTAGTCATTTTCTCATAAACAAACACCATATTTGGTTCTATTCATACATTAATTAATTCATTTATTCTCTAAGGCTCTTATCCTAACAGTGGGGATGCGCAAGATGGCAAATATGGGTCGCATTATTAGAACATTTTGTTGGTTGTGTCAAAGTGACAAAGTGACAAAACAGCATTCAGACCAAATGCTAAATAACTTTACAGTAGAGCTGACCTGCTTAGTTATTAAACCCTGTGAACATCACTGCTAGCCGAAAACAAAGAACCCTGCTAGTAGTTTAGCTCATTTTAATATTTCGCTTTAAAATCAGACTGCTCGATTAACCATCAGAATCCTCTGATCATCTGATGGCTGTGCATTTCATCTCCTCCTTTAGACAGCCCACGCTTTTGTGTCTGTGTTGCCAAAATGAATTATACCAAGTGGAGACGAGTTACGGGCCTTTTAAAGCTGTACGGAGTCAGTGGTGTTAAAATGGAAAAGCAGAAAAGGGAGCAATTTAGTCTGTCATTAGAGAGCCAGGAAGAGGGCTACAGGGTTCAGTCACATTTTTAAACACTAGATGGAGGCATGGCTACACGTTCACACACACTGAGTGTAACATAACTGCCAATTTGTCTTTCTTTTCGCCCAGCTCTACAGTAGCGCAACCCTCTGAGATGCCTCCGTCTCCTCTGGTGTGGGAGTAGCCGATGACGGTGACGCCGACGATGAAGAAGATGGGGGTGAAGATGAAGCGGGTGGCGGTCACCCTTTCGGCGGTCCCCTCCGGGCACACACCCCGTGCACCCTCCCCCGGACTACTGACGCCCAGGCATCCCCCCCAAACAACCTGCGTAGCATTTCACTGGAGTCTAGCACTAGGAAAAGTCGCTGACGTGTGTACTGTAATACTAACTAAAATGAAGTTCTAAAGCACCTACCACTGCTGATCGGGCGAGGAGGGACACTGGGAGGGTGGGGGTGGGGTGTGCACGTACAGTAGAAGTATTCCCACTAGTATGTAGGTGTACAAAGGTGTGTGAAAGAAGTGCACATGCACACATACACACACACACACACACACACGCACACGCATGCTCACATGCGAGTGCAGCCGGACAAAGACGGCCTCCGTGGACTTGAATAAGTGGTCAGGGTGGTGTCCCTGAAGGAAGGCTCTTTCTGTTCATCCACTGTGCGTGTGTGTGTCATGCTTTATTTATTCACTGATAGAGAGAACGCCTACACATTGCGTGGAGGCACCACGGCACTCTCCACCTCCTTCTCTCTCTCTCTCTCTCTCTCTCTGTCCCACCCCCCATTGCCTGCCCTTTCCCTCTAAAACTCTCCCTCGTTTGTCCGACTTGCGCCGTGTGTCGCAGTTAATTTATTTAATTTTTTAGCCGTAGTGTCAAATCATTTTATAGCTTTGTATGTTTTATTTTTTTAGATCTTGGCTGTCTTTTCACCTCTTCATTCAGTTTCAGAAGTCAGTATTTGCAGACTTGTGCGACAGCGCAGTGATACTGATGGCGAGACCACGTGTAAGACTACTGACCATGGTGGGCTGGTGGTCCTGTCAGTATTTTTCAGCCCGTCTATACTGAAAGGTAACACAGAAGCATGGCGAGGCTTAAACTGCCAGGACCCAAAGCATGCGAGATGATCGGTCTCAGATAAATGGGACTAAAGGCAGGGCCACCTACCCTGTTTATGTTGGGGGGGTGGTAGTCTGTAGAATGACGGAACCACAATGCAGTAGGTTTAGATCTATGGAGATCTATAGAGTTCCTACGAGACCACACTGGAATTCACTATAAGAGTGGGATTAAAAGCATGAAGACGTCTCACGTATTCAGCTGCCATCATAGTACAATATGACTGAGCACTATGATGCCAGTCATGGCTTAAGAAAAACAAAAAAAAGCTCAACTAGAAGGAATATGGATGTTTATGATTATTTATGAACCCACACAGTATACAAATGAGCCAAACCTAAAGCGAGAAGACTGAACCGAGGACAGAAGAAGGAGATACAGGAGGCGATAAACAGCCATTCCGTGATAACGAAGATATATTCCCAAAACTTGTCCCTGAAAAGACAAGTACACCATTGTGCGGGTGAATGTGCATGTATGAACCCAAAGCATGTTTTTGGTCTGGCTGTGGCATCGCCATAGCGATCGCTGATGTCAGTTCTCGGCCCTCCGGCCCACCCCTTTTTTCCTGAGGAACCCAGGGAGGGATGTAGTCTGTGAAGGGTCTGAGCAAAGGAGTAGTTTCGCTTCCATCTGTTTCACACTGTCCGTACCGCAATCTCTACGAACAGGAAAAACAAAAAAAAAAACTCAAAGAAAAAAAAAATCTCTTAAAAATGAAAAATATTTAATATATTTTTAGATGACTATTTTTATTTCTTCCTTAATGTGCTATGGCATGCTTTCTCATCATCCACTGAATATGGTATGTAAATAAGTCAGTAGGTGATAGATTTCAATGGCAAAATAAAACTACAGTGAAACAGAAGATGTGCCGTACAAAAAAAAAACACACACAAAAAAACAAAATGTTTTTTTAAAAAAAAACCAAATAAATAAAATCACAGGACAATACTGCTGTACAGAGGTTGAATTAGCCTGCACATTTTTTAGGGCTGTGAAGTTTGATTTTCTTTTTGATTTTCTTTTCTTTTGCATATAATTGTAAATATTTTTTTCTTCTTTTTTTTCAAAGTTTTTTTTTTTTTTTTTCCTGCACTAAAAAAAAGTGTAGATAAAGACGTAATCCAAAAACAGTATGATTATGGAAACAAACAACACATAACCAATTATGTTAATTGTGTCTTGTGTGTACTGCAGAAAAACAGAGCTGTGGATATGAGTAGTCTAATGAAGTAGAACCCTTTATTATTATTATTATTATTATTTCATTTACTTTAAAGAAACACTGAACTCGTTGTGTATATGTATATAATGAATTCACATTGTTGGTCTCTACCTCTGGAGCTCAATGACTTGGTTGTTTACCTCCACACGTTTTTAATTTAATGTGGAGATTTAAAACTTGAATGTCCCTTCCAACTTTTATATTCCTATAAAAACCCTGTGCAAAAAAAAAAATGACAAAAAAAATATCATTCAAAATTGCAATTGGTTGGAGGTGGACCCATCATATCCTTGTACAAAATTCCATATTCCCACGTATTTCCAACTCAGTGTTTACCGACTGTTAGATCACGCCAGTCATTTTTGTCACACGAGAAGACCCACGATGATTGACACGGGTGGTCCTTTGCAAGAAAGATTCAAACCTGATGTACAAACATGTGGCAAAGCAAAAATATTGGAGCGAGTGCGGCCTATTGAAGATAACCACGCAGAATTAAACCGAGTGTTTGCAAAAAAAAAAAGAGACAGACTAACCTGTAACTTCTGTCGGGCCGATTTGAAAAGGTACTACTCATTTTCTAAGACGTTTGAAGTTTATACTCAGAGGTAATGGTATTTGCATACATTTTATGACATATATGATTATAATAAGGAGATAGCTTTCGATGGCCTGTAAACAGAGGGGGGTGTGATTCAAAGGGACCGGGAGGATCCTAGTTGTATTATGTGTTTAAAAACAAAAACAACAAAAAAAATGAAGAAAAAAAAAAAAAAGGCGGCCGGTCTCTTTTCAAAGTGTAGATTTGAAGTACAGTGGTGAAGCTCATTAAATAAATGTTGACATTTATGGAAATTAAACTATTTTGCCTGTGTGTTTTTTATATATACTTATTTTTGCGCTGCTGTTCATATATTGAATAGCGTCCTTGATCTGACTGTGGGATATATGTCATGATGTAGTGGAGGGGTGTTAATTAATTTGAGGGCCTGTTCTACTTTTTACGCAGAGCCAGCACTTCTCAATACATTTCCATTCATTATGCCAAGCAGCACTGATGCCTCCTTCAAACTGGGAGCAAAAATCTGTCATTGATTTATTAGGCTGGCCATGAATATATCAAAACTAAATATTAGTCTGTCCATGGATATATCAAAACATAGTTACAGCGAGACTTTTTTATGGTTTTGCACAAATTCAAGCATGTTGTTTATCAAACTCATCAGATATGGTAGGTTAATACATTGACCCCTGGTTTGATGAAGAAAGGTATACAGATTACCAAAGTTTAGAAGTTAAATAATTAGAAATTAAATTGTAAAGGAAGGTGAACAGTGTGTCATGCCGTATGTGTAAGAGAGCATGAAAAGAGCTGATATTTCATTATTGTACTGGTATTCTGTGTGTTAGTAAGGCCAGTGACCAAAAATAACCTTTGAGTGACCCAATCTAAAAATAACCTGCTGTGAAGTTATGTTACTGGAGAGTATCCTCATTATAAATATGGGGTCTGAGCAGATTTTCTCTATGAGAAACAGAAATATTACAAAGTATGTGACTGTCATTTAGCTTTCTTGTCTTTCTAGTCTGGTGCGTCAAAAAAACACACACACACCGTTTTTTTGACGCACCAGAAGATTTTAATTGCTAGTCTTTGTTTCTTGCAACTCTCTTGATGCTCCATTTTATCTGATAAAGTTCTTCCCTGTGGTAAAAAAAAATGTTGCATGTCAGGTGTAACTTCCTCACCCGGGGGAGTTAAAAGGCTGTTTAAATACAAGTGTTGCTACAGACAAGCTACAAAAAGCACAAGTTAAGTGGGAATACTGAGGTTAAACCATTTCGTATGGGGTCGCCGCGTATATGCCACTTGCAATTTCTGCGCCCACAACTTAAAACCCTGACAAGCAGGCTAATAGTATACTCACACCAGGCCCGGTTGTCCTGTAACACACCCGAAAATGGCTATGCCTCAGAGGTGTAAAGAGTACCTGAAAACCATGCTTGAGTAAAAGTACAGATACCTTACTGTAAAAATGACTCCATTACAAGTTACAAGTCACCAATTCCAATAAGACTT
>JBBPDC010000001.1:13499318-13512428 GCA_037974485.1 Hemigrammopetersius urotaenia | reverse complement strand
CTGAATTTTTATTTATTTAATTATTTTGATTAAGTTCGGCCAAATCAGACAGGGGTACAGAGAATACAGTGTGGGGGGAGGAAAGGAAGGCAGAGAGAATAAAAGAGGGAAATAAATAAATAAATAAATAAATAAACATTTAGAGAAATATGTTTTTTCAGAACGAAACAGCTGTTCACAAATGGATAAACAGCATTTTCTAACATTAGAAAGTATAGTCTAATATTCGGTTGTTTGCTGAATAATAAGTGAAACATAAATAAACGAGAAAATAATGACCTATAACTTCTGGTGGTTCAAGCGCTTATATAAAAGCTACCCCTGTATTTCATAAAGAAAGTTGGAAACTTCCTTCACTGTAACCAGTAGGAAACAATCTAAAAAAAAAATAAAACTGTTCAAACAATTGGTATGTAGATGCTGATAACAACTGACAGCTGAAAGTCACCATGAATTTCTGTTGAAGAGAGATTTCAAAGCCATCGCAATTTGCTTTTGCTCCACTTTGCACCTCATAGAAGGCCAAAAATGGCAGATTACTCATGTGCTTTCTTACTCGTCTGTTTCTTGGTTTTGGATGTTTTTCCTAGAAATCCAAAGTTCTTACCAAGACAAGTAGGAATAGTCTCAAATTATCACCCCAAAGGGAAACAATTAATCAGTGCAGGCTACAGAAATTTAGTTTACCTATAAAATAACTTCATGAATGACCTACCATGGCAATCAGACATCAGCAAAATGAATCCACTACCCTCAATAGACTTTAAAAGTACATTTGCATGCATCCTTTATAAATAAAACAAGGAAAACCAACCACTGGCTTTCAATCATGATTTGTTATGACTGTGAACATAAGACAACAGACCTGTTCCTTAAAGAAAATTGAGTTTGGTGAATATTCATTTCCTTCTTTGGGTTGTTGTTGCCCAAAAAAAGGGCTGAGCAGGAAGTTTAAATGAGCAATGGCATTTACCACTGATACGCTCCCTTTACCATGAAAACGTTTCACGCTTGGAATCTGCCAGCTGCCAAGAAGGAAGAAAATGATGCAAGGAAACTCACACCCACTGAGTTCAAAAATGTCTCCAAATTGTTTAAAACGCATACTGAAAATATTAGTTTTGATACACCCTGCTTATTTCAACTGAACGAAACCTTTATTTTTCTTTCCATCTGAGAAAATGAATACCTTTTGTAGCAGTGGTTGTGTTCTCTGGTGTGTCTAAAAGACACTGGTAATGTTGTTAACATTTTAAAAAAGTGGACACACTGTCAAATAAGCAAAGTGTTTATGTCTAAATCTGTGCCGACTAATCTGAAAATTCATTTAAATTTTACGGGTGATTGTTTTATATGCTTTGCTTCTCTATAAAATTTAAGCCTAAACCTTTTCTAAATAATGTTCTGGTTGTTAGTTTAGATGTGGACACACTAATTATTTGCTAGTGTTGCATATGAGCCTACCAGCACTTGTCACTTTGTCACTTTCTTTTTGATTAACGTATTTACATTATTTCCTTTTTTCCAATCTTTTCCTGCTTGAGGGACTATTTTGCTTTCTGAACACTGACTCTATGTGAATACATTGCATATGTGTCATTTAAACCATTAATTGTCATTCATTTATTTCTTTCAAATTGTTTTGTTAGCTTTTTTTTTGTTTGTTTGTCTCTTTATGTGTCCCATTTTTACATTGTGCATGATGAATGGGCCAGAATAACATGTACCAAACTCTTGTTAAATGAACCCTCATTATCTGTTAATGGGATGATAAAGAAAAGAACAGAGAAATATGCACACAAGTAAATAATCCTACCCAGAGAATAGATGAGGCAGTGAGTTACAAGTATTACATAATAAAATTATGACAATTTGTCTTATCATTTTAAGCATCATTTAAAAGCATATTTACATTTCTTATTTAGTTATAGACTAATAAATTAGTTTACCTTTCCACATTTTAAGCATCATTTTCTCACCTTTTTAAGCAACTTCTTTCTCCTGAAAAGTCCCCTGTTGTTTTTGACAATGGAGATTCATCATGTATTTTCAAGGGTTTGTATTAATTTGTGTGTTGTTTGTGCTGTTGATGTCTGGGTTATGTAATACTCTATACCAGACTCTCTACTGTATGATTGAATAACAATAAACTGTATGATTAAAAGTCCAATATACATTTGTATAATTGCATTCAAAGGAAAAAAAGTCATAAATCTCAGCAGACTGTCATGACAGAAGTGAAACTATTTGGGCGTGTTGAAGAGATTCCAAAGTTTGATCATGCACATCAGGAATCAAAAAGCTGATATTAAGAGTCCGCCCACTTGGAACGATGCCTGCTGCTCGACCTGCCCCTCGACCTGCCCCAAACATGAGGAAAGACCAGCCTATAAAAGGTATCTGGTTTTCAGACACAATGCTGTCCTTCCACCACTGGTGTTGCTGATGCTGAAGAAAGCCTGCCTCTAAAAGGTGGAAAGGTAAACTGATCTTCTCTCTTTTTCTGTCTAGTAGTCCAGGACTAAATAAGAATTTTAAATATGCCTTAAAATGATGCTTAAAATAAAAAGACACATTTTCATAGGAATAGTATGTAATACTGGTAAAGTACTATCACTGCCCCATTTATTCTCTGGGTAATATTATTTATGTATATGAGTATATTTCTCTGTTCTTTTATTGTATCCCATCAACAGACAGATTCTTCTCAGTAACAGTGCCGGGTGCCTTCTTCTATAACTCAACATGGGGAAGAAGATCATTGAAACCAGAAGCGAGGAGTATCCTCAGATTCAGGGAAATAAGGTAAATAAATAAAAAAGTGATGCATTTTAGAGCCTTACCCATATGACAATTATCTACATACAAATTACAATGTTTAAATGTGCTATATTAGAACCTCATATGTAGTTTATAGGGAAGTCAAACTCTATGTAAACTGCATATTAAATACATACAACATGATTTAATATGGTTTAAAATGGTTTTGCATCATATAAGCAACATATAAGCATTGTAGAGGTGTGCTTTATTCATACATGAGGACAATGAGAAATGGGCCAATTTTGTGGTATGTGCCACATATGATTGGTTTATGGCAATAATTGTTTGTTAGAAGTTTTATGTATTTCTTTTTCATATGGTATCCAAGGCAGTTCAGAGTAAAAAGTTTTTCTGATTTTTCTGATACCCATTTTATATATCACTTTTTAATGCACATTACCAATACGATTCCAGTGTCTTATAGAAAAAAGAGACACCCATGTTCAAATGCACTTTGGAGTAAACGAAATAAATTAAAAGTCAATTGTATTGTAATGTAATCTAATACGTCTGTTAAAACCAGACAAAGATTTTTAATCCAATTTTAAAAGTGGTAAAACTTGATGCATATCTCACAAGTTCTAGATATGCGTATCTGATTGTTACAAATTTGTCACTTCTACTAATTCACCAGCTACACTTTTAGCAAAAATGTCATTTGTTTAATACCAGTCCCACCCATAATGGTGCTTTATAAAAGTGTTTTATAGAGGTTGTTAACATTTTTGTTAACGAAGAATCATGTTTTACAATACAGTATCAAGGAACTATTATTTAACCAGACAAAAAACTAATATGTAGTCAAATAATCCTTAAGTTTTCACAGTGTCTTTAACTAAGCATTCTTCTTCAGGTCAGGGAGAACAAGGTCAGTCGATGCCCGATGGCAATGCATATGAAGAACTTTGGGAATTGTTCCAGCCATCAGGACACACTTTTCCACAGAGCTGTTAAGGTACATTTTGTGCACAACATGTTTTAGTTTTCTTTGACTGTTACTTTAATAAAGCAGAAGTTTTTTGAAAATTGAACACCAAATTGAACATTTTATACGTGCATATTCTGAAATGTACTCATTTACATTGTTTTTCCTTCCTCTTCCAGAATCAACTCTGCAAGCCTAAAATGTGTGAGGGCTCAATCATGAATCCAAAAACTCTAATCCGTGGCCCCTCTGATGCCTCGCTGGGCCCCAACGAGCTTCTCACTCAGGCCATCGACTTCATCAACCAGTACTACAAGTCCTTCAAAACGTAGGCCTCCTTTAACATCATGTCTGCTTGTGTATTGTATTGCAAACTAGAGTATCAGGCCAAAGTATTTTTATTTCAACTGCAAACTTTTAACGCAGGTCTAAAGTGGAAGAGCACTTGGCCCGTGTTAATGAGGTCGCCCAAGAGATTGATGCTACAGGAACCTACCAGCTCACCACTGAAGAACTGGCATTTGGGGCCAAACAGGCGTGGAGGAACGCGCCACGCTGCATCGGCAGGATTCAGTGGGCCAACTTACAGGTATGATCCCTTATGTTACAATTTTTTACCCTGTACTTTACTTTCTGCTAAGTTACATGTGATTAAATGCAAACACCAATGTGAAATATGTTCCTCTGCAGTTATTTGACGCTCGCAAATGCAAGACCGCCAAGGAAATGTTCCAGTTCCTGTGCTCTCATCTTAAGTTTGCCTCAAATGGAGGCAATTTAAGGTAAATCTTTTACCTTAAAAATGAAATGTGGTGTTTTTAATGGTATGATATTGTTCACATGTACATCTGCATTTTTTGTTTGTTTGTTTGTTTTACAGATCCGCCATCACTGTGTTTCCTCAGAGATCTGATGGAGAGCATGATTTCCGTGTTTGGAACGGTCAGCTCATAAAATACGCTGGCTATCAGATGGAGGACGGCAGTGTGATTGGGGATCCTGCTAGTGTGGAATTTACTGAGGTATCAGCCCCAGTTCAACTAATTTACACTTTTCTGATGTGCGATTTAAGGGGATTTCATGCCATGCAATTCCCCCTTAAAAATAGCGAATTACTGAAATATCTCTGCATTCCAACAGCTTTGTATTCAGCTTGGATGGACACCAAAGTATGGCAGCTTTGATGTGCTGCCACTGGTCATGCAGGCCAACGGGGAGGATCCCGAACTGTTTGAGATTCCCCCAGAGCTGGTACTAGAGGTGGAAATGGAGCACCCTAAGTAAGTGCACACAGATATCTCAAGAATTCTAACAATTTGAAGTACTGTGCATGGTCAAAGTGCACTTCAGCTGTTATCATTAACTATAAATGGCCAACGTTACAAAATCTTAACAGTATTATAACAGAAATCCATGCTTACATGGTTGTATTTTCTTGTTTTAAATCAGTTATAAGTGGTTCAAGGATCTGAACCTCAAATGGTACGCCCTGCCTGCAGTGGCCAATATGCTGCTGGAGATTGGTGGTCTTGAGTTTACAGCATGCCCCTTCAATGGCTGGTATATGGGCACTGAGATCGGAGTGAGGGACTTCTGTGACACACAGCGCTACAACATCCTGGAGGTAATTTTATTAAGAAACCTGAAAACTTTATTGATCCTGGATGAAACTGCATAAAATCCTCCCCACAGTGTGATTTGAACTTGCGACTTTGATTCTCACAGCACGGAACATAAACCAGAAGACCACTGGTTAAACACATCGTCTTACTAGTACAAAGATGCAGTGTGTGTAAGTTTGGGTTTTTAAAACAATTTTCTGCTTTTCTTGTCTTTTATAGAAAGTGGGTCGTCTTATGGGCTTGGAGACACACAGGCTGTCCTCATTGTGGAAGGATGAGGCTCTGGTTGCCATCAATGTTGCTGTGATGCATAGTTTCCAGGTATGATGTTCAAGACCATGACTGTGTGGACTTTTAGATTTAGATGTAAATTAAATGCACACCTTATAGAAACTAGTGGCCTTCTATTTACATCCCAAACATAGAAACAACAAAAACATAGATTTTCCTAAACGATGTTATAAAACAATACAAAATTTCATTATCATAGGGGACATTGTAAGGACTGTGTAAAATCTAAATCAGAAGTTCTCGGTTATGAAGTGCCCCCTTGTCTCGTGCTGTAGAAAAATAAGGTGACCATCACTGACCACCACTCTGCGGCCGAGTCCTTCATGAAGCACATGGAGACTGAAGTGCGTCTGCGGGGCGGCTGTCCTGCTGACTGGGTCTGGCTGGTGCCGCCCATGTCTGGCTCTATTACCCCAGTGTTCCACCAGGAGATGATCAGTTACATCCTCTCCCCATTCTTCTACTACCAGGTAATACTCTGTCTACCCTGAAGGAATAATTCTATCTGTATTTTAGGTTTAACATCTTTCAAATGCCTAAAAAATTGTTTTATAAAAGGTATAATAGTAATGTTGAGTCCGCAGCGCTGACCTAATATAAAACATCAAGGATATTTGTGCATATGTTTACTGTCAATGTTACTATTTATTCTCTGTGTATATGACTTAACTTGCTTTTGTTGCTTGTAGAATGATCCTTGGCTAACACACGTCTGGAAAGATGAGACAAAAGGTCTGAAAAAGCGGAAAAGAATCAGCTTCAAAGCTTTGACAAAGTAAGACATGACAACATTTACTATGTTTATTTTTTTGCTTTTTGAGCATTTTGTTGCATGATTTTGTCTAACTGTGTTTTAATGCTTATAATTATGCTTCCTCAGGGCTGTGGTCTTCTCTCAAATACTCATGCAAAAAACTTTGGAGAAGAGAGTGCCCTGCACCATTCTGTATGCCACTGAAACAGGAAAGTCACAGACTTTTGCCAAGAAGCTCAAGTCAATGCTCAGCTGTGCTTTTAACCCCAGGGTAAGAGAATTATCCCACCAAATCAATCTCTTCTCAAGGTTCTTTTCAATTCATTTAAGCAAGTTGAAGACCCTCTATGAGAAGTCTGTCATGGATGAGAGGGACAGTTCTAAATGTTACATAACTGTTCTTGATACAGCTACTCTGCATGGAAGACTACAAGTTTGCTGATCTTGAGAAAGAGCGTCTCTTGATGGTGGTGACCAGCACTTTTGGCAATGGAGAATCCCCAGGAAATGGAGAGGTATGGACTTCAGCACTAGTTGCTTTATTGCAGATCAGGCAATAGCTTAATTAAGAGCTAAGATGCTTAATAAATTGATCTGTGCTAAGAAAGGTAGAAATGGGCCATATAGATCTGTTTGACATCCAAATATTTCTCTACTTCCTGCAGACATTCCATATGCAGCTTGTGAATAAGAAAACCCTCCACAACAGCTTCAGGTTAGTACAGAGCAGAGCTGGTCAAAACAACAAAACACGAACTGTAGAGAAGTTGTTCTGATTCATTTTCTTAAATCACACAGATACTGCGTTTTTGGCCTTGGCTCTCGAATGTACCCACAGTTTTGTGCATTTGCCCATGCTGTGGATGACAAGTTTGAAGAGTTGGGAGCCAAGCGTGTGACCCCCATAGGAGAGGGAGATGAGCTGAATGGGCAGGAAGAGGCCTTCTCCGCCTGGGCCTGCACTGCGTTCAAGGTGGGTGAAGCACTACTGATTTTTAATTAAATCTAATATCAACACATTCAGTAGCAACTGCATTTGGGGGAGCTGGTGGCCTGGTGGTTAGGGAGTTGCCCCTGTGTTTGGAACGTCAAGGGTTTGAATCCCAGGATTGTCAGTGGCACCACTGAGGTCCCCTTGAGCAAAATACCATCCCCATACACTGCTCCCCACTGGCTGCCCACTGCTTCACTTGGTGAATGCAGAGAAAGAATTTCATACTGTTCACGCTGTGCCCATGTATGATCATGTGTGACTATAGGGTGCCACTTCACTTCACTTTATTTGACTCTTGCTGAAAACCATCTCCAGGCTGCCTGTAAGGAGTTCGGCATCGAGGGCCAGTTGTCAGGAACAGAGCGTCTTACAGTCACCTGGGATCCTCAGAAGTATAGGCTTCAGCCTGACAGCTCCACCTTGGACTGTATCTCAGGTAAGCCTGGAAACAGTCTCTGCAGCAGAATATTTCAACCATCCTCCCCTATGCTAAACCAATATGTCTGGTCTATTCTCACAGCCCTCTCAGCACTCCACTCAAAGCCTGTGTTTCCCATGAAGCTGAAGATGAGGAAGAACCTACAGAGCCCACAGTCAAGGTCTGTTCCTATTCCAGACATTACTGTCAGATAATTGCATGTACATTACTGCTTTGGAAAGCCATCCCAACTTCGACCATTCTCAGTCTCGTTTCTTGCGTTTGTATTTTAGACGCTCTACTCTCCTGGTAGAGCTGGAGGTAAATGGAGGAAAAGACATGCTGAACTATGCTCCTGGAGACCATGTGGGCGTTTTCCCAGAGAACTCATCTGAGCTGGTATCCAGCATTCTGAAGAACATCCACAATGCCCCTCCCAGCAATCAGAGCCTTCGCCTTGAGTACCTTGCTGAATCCAGCTCTGGTAATTGTGTGTCTATGTGCAATCAAATGGATGCTCAGCCCATTGTCTTAGCAACTGTAAGATGTTTGAGAACTAGCAAAACTTAAACAGCTCAAGCTGGTTAAAGTTCTGCTTAATGCATTGATCTTTTTTAAAATAAATATTTCTTTGTAATATGACCTTTCAGATCACAAAAAACTAAATAATTTGAATTGACTTCAAAGCTTTACATTTTTGAAGCTTGTCCGACCTTGTAGCAGTTGATAGGAACAACATATTTTAGGGCGTGGTCATGTATTGGATTATGTGCCTAAGGCATTATTATTGTTATTAAGCACTAGAGGAAGCAAGTATACTGCTCAAAAAAAGGAACACTTAAACAACACAATGTAACTTCAAGTCAGTCACATGTCTGTGAAATCAAACTGTCCACTTAGGAGCCTTTTATTACAGCTGACATTAAAGTACAAGCAAGTGTTGCCTCCTAAGTGGACAGTTTGATTTCACAGACGTGTGACTGACTTGAAGTTACATTGTGTCATTTAAATGTTTCCTTTATTTTTTTGAGCAGTATATATAACGGCAATGTTTTCCTTTGATTCCATAGGATGGCAGATGAATGAACGTATCCCGGCATGTTCACTGACCCAGGCACTTACATACCTCCTGGATATCACCACTCCACCGTCCCAAGGCTTCCTGCAGAAGCTCTCTCAAACGGCCAGGAAGGAGGACGACCAACAGCGCCTGCTAACACTGGCATCGGTCAGTCAGACTTAAAAATACCGACCTAATGTTTCTTTACTGTATATCATACCTCAGACAGTATTCCCTGTACCTTCTTGATACCTCTATATAATCAAGAAAGGACCAATGTGACCATGGTTCTTCAACCCTTTGGGTACAACTGTGTACAGCTTAAAACACAGAACCTTTTGACTGAAGAATTCTGATTTGACTAACCATTGTGACATTTGTGTGGAGGGCTGGAGGCGGATGCATGTGCAGACTTTAACTTTTATTATGAAACTAAACAAAACACAATTGAAATAAAGACTGAACTGATAACAAATACTAGGAAATCAAACAAAGAAGCACATAAAGGGAAAACACTACTGTTGGGAGTAGAAACGCCTTGAGATGAAATCACAAAAAGAGGCCAAAAAGGAATGCTATGGTTGACTGATAATCCAAAACATAAAGACTGCGGTACAAATATATGAAGAAGAGCTCAAGGGAACAAAACACATGGAGATTGTTCAAAACATAAACCGAGAACTCAAGAACAGAGAACACAAAGTCAGGGCGTGGTCAGTGAGGGGAATACAGGGAAATGTGTTGGCATGACTGTTAATGGTGCTCATGGCCATGAACTTACCTGATGTGGCATGTTTCTGCAGGACTTCAAGGCATACTCAGAGTGGAAGGCATTCCGCACGCCCAATTTCCTGGAGGTTCTAGAGGAGTTCCCTTCACTAGAGGTCTCTCCAGCCTTCCTCCTCAGCCAGCTGCCCCTGCTGAAGCCCCGCCTCTACTCCCTCAGCTCCTCCCCTGATCTCCACCCTCATGAACTGCACCTCACTGTAGGTGTGGTCAACTACCGCACACAGGGTAAAGAAGATTCTCCACCTTGGCAGCCTCCACACACTGAAACTGTGAAGGCTAGTTGCTTTCTTGCTTATATGAGAAACATAGTAATATTTAACACTGTTTTCTCTTAACAGATGGAAAGGGTCCTCTGCATCATGGGGTCTGCAGCACGTGGCTGAACACCCTCAAAGAAGGACAGAGGGTTCCCTGCTTTATTCACGGGTACTTGAATCCTTGAATGTATTGAGATCCAGCTGAATTGCAGTTCAAAAGCTAAAACTCTATTTTAGTTTACACATATTCTGTCTGACAAACTGCTCATATATGGCATTGAGATTTTATTAGAAATTATAAAGTTAAAGTTAGGTAGGTGGGACCTTAGTAGGACCTTTTTGTTTATATATATCTTTTGGTTGTGATTTCAGATCCAGTGGGTTCCACCTACCACCAGACCCTACCACTCCCACTATTCTAATTGGAGCCGGCAGTGGCATTGCCCCCTTCCGCAGCTTCTGGCAACAACGCTTCCACGACATGAAAAAGAAAGGTACTCACGGCTAGAGAAGCAGTATGAAATCTGTAATGCAGTAAATCCCTTTATAAATAAAATGCATCTTTATAAATAAAATGCAATTCAACTGCTTTATTTCAGGTTTGAAAGCGAGTCCAATGATGCTGGTGTTTGGCTGCCGTGGTGCAGACATAGATCACCTGTATAAAGACGAGACTTTCGACATGAGAGAGAACGGCACTCTGAAGAGCATCACTACAGCGTACTCTCGCCAAGCTGGACATCCCAAGGTACTGCTTCCGCTTTACACGTCATTTTAAGCAATGAAATCTCACACATAGTACTTACATTAATGAGATCAGTCAAAACAATCAAACCAGCATAGTCAGCCAGCGAACACATGTGTAATGTCTGGTATTTGTTTCATTATTTTTATACTGAAACTATGAGGCTAAGGCAGCCAAATTATGGATTATAACCAGGAATTACTGACTAACTCCTCACCCACTTGTCTAAATCTCTTAAAATAGATCAACTTCAGTCTTGGAGGACTGGTGTCCAGCACAGTTTAGTAGTTCCCCTCCCTAAACACACTCACTAAACCTGGTAGTTAACAAGAAAGGAGTGAGAAATCACCTAGCTATGCTGGCACTCCAGTACTGGATTTGGGGATCCCTGCAATTGAAAGTCTGGTTCATACAGTCCATATGTGGAATTTAGCTGCAGAAACAGCCTGTCAGTACAGAAGTTTATATTAATGCTATGATGAGGGTTTAAGCCTGGAAGGCTTTGTGAATGGACTGGTAAAAGTAAACTAATCAGAACAGATATCATTTAAATATACGACAGTCATAAAACAGTATCTACATTTTTTGATTGCTTTAATACCAAGCAGTTAAAAAAACTCAAAAAAGACAAATTATAGCTAAGCTTTGGTACCCAAAACCCTTCACATGTCAAAAATAAAAAAGTAAATACAGATAAAATATCCCTTAATGCGATTATCACATGTGAACACAGCTGTTCTCTAAATCAGAGAAAAGAGCAGGTATTTAGAAATGTTGTACTTTTGGTCCAGGTGTATGTTCAGGACGTCCTGAACAAGCAGCTGAGTGAGGAGGTCTGGCAGGCCCTGCAGAGCGCTGGTCACGTGTACGTGTGCGGAGGAATGAACATGGCCCAGGGTGTGGCACGCGCCCTACAGGAGATCGTGGCCAGTCAGCTGGGCGTGACCTCTACAGAGGCTAAAGAATATATGGAACGACTAAAGGTGACCATGATGTTACTGATCTATTTATTGCATGAATATAAATGCACTCTATCAGTTACTGTAAATTTACTGGGTTTTTTTTCTCCCACCAGGCTGAGAAGAGATATCACGAAGACATCTTCGGAGCATAATTCAGCTACAGTCAAATAATTCAAGGAAGGTGTTTATCAAAGCCTGAGATTTATTTATTTATTCATTCTGGCACATGATTTTATTTAATGCACTGCTTCCTCCACCAGATGGCGCCACATCTCTAAACCAAATACTCATTAGTACTTGTAAATATGCAGTAATATAGCAGTAGTTACTACTGTTACCTGCTCAAATTCACCTGTTTATTCCCTTTTTACCCCTTTTTGCTATTGCCTTGTCTGTCAATGACAGTCTTATGCATTGCAAAAATATGACTGTAGGCTTATTCTCTAGCCGCTTTTGCAACATAACACAGGTCAACAACAACAAAAAAACACACTTTCCTGATTTAAGATCTACTTTCTGCTTAATTTAGTCACATCAGCTTTTTGAATTATGAGTAATATTAGATTTGCAATAGACTTTCATGTGTTTTTTATTAAACCTCAGCACCAATCAAGTAACTGTTTCAATATTTTCAGTGCAAAGTCAGACAGACGCACACTGTGGCATAGATGAAATGATCAGTGTCTGTCAGCTACCACTGTTTCTTCAGAAACGCTCAGCATATGATTATTATATGCTAATCCAATATGTAACTAGTTTCATGACAAAAACTGTACATTCTAGGGAAAAACAGATTGAAATCAACATGAAATCAACATGAAAAACACTACAAAACCCACATAAACTTGTCTGTAATGATTTTGACCTGTTGACCTGTGTAATTAGTGTATATATGATATAATCTTGTACCGCCTTAACAGACCTGTAGATGTTTCTTCAAAATGCACTAGTGCAAGAGGGTCTTTGGGCTGGTGCTCCAGGTGTACATTGCACTGCTTTTGCCATGTAAAAAAATTGTATAAGACATGCTTTCCTGTGCTTATGTTAAGTCTAGTGTTTGTAAATAAATGTCTGATGGTAGATACGTTTAGCCTGTTAGTAACAACGTAGACACGCCTTCTGCTTTACTCTGAAGTGGCTTCATTAAAAACATGATGATCATTTAAGGTTCAATAAAGCATTCTGAATAAACAAACCTTGACTTCAGGATCTCATTTATACACATGGATTACACTTTACTGTAGCTACACTACATCGGCACAAGCCTTTTATTACAGCTGACATTAAAGTACAAGCAAATTTATTAAGGTTTATTCCATTTATATATATATATGTATGTATGTATATTATGGCAAGCCGTTTAGGAAAAAAATTATATATATAATTCCTGAAGAGTCTGAATATATGGAATGAAGTTTGAATATATGGAATGAAAGTCCGAATATATGGAATGAAGTTTGAATATATGGA
>JBBPDC010000001.1:13448280-13491463 GCA_037974485.1 Hemigrammopetersius urotaenia | reverse complement strand
GGTTTCTCACTTTAACATGGACCAAAACAAGGAAACCACATACAGGGAAGTCTGAGGACAAGGGGACAGAAACATGATGGGGAACGGGGAACGTGAAAAGGAAACAGGAACACTACACAAGAGGGAACAGGGACTCCTAGCATGACATAAAGCCACATAAGGGCTAACTAAGAACACGAAACCAAGGAAACACAAAAGGCAATGCACACCACACAGGACAGAATCAGAACTAAGGTTCCTCAGCGTAACGCTGGAATCATAACAAACAGAAAGCATGAACAGAAACATTCAAAGGTTCGGCTTACGCCAGTCCAGACTGTGACACAAACAGTTGATAAGATGAGTATAATGTTAGCTATGGGAAATATAAAACACAGTCTCAAGCTTTTGGAGCTTTAAAGTCGTTACAGAAATGTTGGGAAGTAATTCAGTAACTCAGCATGTATCTGACTTCCACATGTCTCTTCCAGATTTCTAGTTTCACTTCAAGGATGTGCCAATCCCTAACTACAGGGGACAGTC
Organism: Hemigrammopetersius urotaenia; assembly: GCA_037974485.1. NCBI lineage: Eukaryota > Metazoa > Chordata > Actinopteri > Characiformes > Alestidae > Hemigrammopetersius > Hemigrammopetersius urotaenia. The sequence goes on along the minus strand of JBBPDC010000001.1, from coordinate 13,490,941 downwards.
TCCGTGGAGCAAGTGTTAAGGGTCTTGCTAAGGTGGTGGTAAGCTGAAGGTAGGATTCAAACTCAGGACCTCTTGGTCCAGAGACAAGTATCCTACCCACAAGGCCACCACCACCCCAGCAGCTAACATCAGGTCTAACGTTTAGAAACTAATTTCATGATTAGGTGGATCATTGTACATGTTAGCAGGAATAATTTAAACAGAGAGCAGTCCGAATTACTAAAGGGGGATTTCGTCGAACTTTTTAATGCACTAGGTAACTTGCTGCCAGTGTCAGTATTAATCAGTGGGCCTTTACCAGGCGACCTCAACAAGTGGCTCTGCAAAACATACAGTCAAAGGGGTTTGAATTTCATTGACATTTGTTTTGGGGGTGAAGAGAACTCTTTGGACTGAGTGGTCACTATCCAAATAGGTCTGGAGTGAAAGCGCTTAATGAAAGCTCTTTTTTCCTTCTGCAACCCTTCCATTCATTGCTGCTCCGATGGTCCTGTCCCAACTCCCTAGGCCGAGATAAAGCTGGCTGGCATAGATCGTGCTGACATTGAACACTCTGTACCAGAAGATGATATTCAGCCTGTGGTGCTGATAAGAATGACCACAACACTCTCAGACTGATGCATCTCAGCCAAACCTCCCCTATCTGTTAAGCCTGATACAGAAAGAGAGGCTGAACCTGACCACTCAAATGCTGGGGCTTGGAGAGAGGCTTGAGAACCTCTCTACACAAGAACCAAGGGATAGTGGGAGCTCACTGAACAAGAATTGCACAGGAATGGATATACAGGATATACACTCTGAAGCTGACCCTCTAAGTCACAATGATCTTGAAGATGGCAACAACCAACAGCCACACTGTTCCCCCCATGAAGACAGCGCTGAACTCCCTGATCACTGGACATGCCACAGCTACACGCCACCCTCTCTGCACCGGCATTCCTTAAAAAATTGATTTATCTTCTGTGGGAACTACACTTTCTCACTCTACAGCTGCCAGTCCCCAAGTCATACCTAAGGAGCGATGTGCACATTTGCAACCTACCCCCATAGCTCTGCCCTCCTGAGGGTAGAGCTGTCCATCCACTTCGACAATGCCAGCAGCTTCAGGGTGCAGCCCTCATTAGCGAGGATCGATTGATCTCCAAGGTCTCTGAAATAGTAGTGTTAACACTCATGACTCTCAGGACATGCTGTGACCTGTATCAGTAGTTCCAGTAGTAATGGGGAACAGGGTCAACAGAGTGCGCTCAGTTTGAACTTATGCTCTCTTCACTGCAGGCCACAATCTGAATCAGCCCCCTCCCACACCTTGAAATTTGCAGCCTTGAACATCCGGTCACTAAACAAAAAAATAACTTCTAGTCAATTACCTAATTACTACATACAAGGCTGATTATACGCTCTTAACTAAAACTTGGTTAGATAACAGCTCCCCGAAATTTTAACTTTTGTGTGGGCAGGGATATATTTTAGTACAAGCTGTTCTTTTGAATATTTAGTTCAAATATCTCTGTATTGTCATAAAATGCTCTGTGAAAATTCTGCTTGAAATTATCTACAGGCCACCAAAAACCATTGTAATTTCATTTATGAAAGAAGACATATTTGACACCTTTGAAGTCACTCAGCACGTGACCGGCCACACTCATATCTGAGGTCACACACTGGACTATCAGTAAAGGCATCAATGATACTTCAATTAATGTTTTAGATCACTGTGTTTTCTTTGATGCGTAGCTTTGCCCAGTCATCCAAACTGACTCTAGGACTGTCAAAAAGAGGTACATTAGTCTTTATGGAAGCCATATTTATGGCTCTAGTATATCAGCAGAGTCTGCAGATGAATGTGTTGCTCATTTTTATTTTTGGTAAACAGAGATCCCTGTGGAGAAGTTCTCAGCCATAACTAATCAGAAGAGAGAATGCATGAAAGCAGAGCTCCAGTGGAGGCAAACTAAACTTCAAGATATGACTGTGTCATTTTCAAAGGGAAATTCCAGAAACAACCTTTGTTTGGGCAGAGCAAGAAGGGCATATTTCTCTAATATCATTAACCGAAACACTAAGTGTCTTCCAGTTTCAAAATGCAATGAATTTGTGTCTTTTTAATCACAAAACATAAAATATTAGACATAACTTTGGATCTGCACACTCAAGTACCTTTATGTCTATCCACAGAAATAGCATGTCTATCATGTCCAAGTTTGATTCTGTAGATGTTACAACTCTTGAGGAAATAGTGCTTCAACTGAAACCATCTACATGTTCCCTGGACATTCTACCTACAAGCTTTTTAGGCAAGATTATGTTTTTTTGGGGGGTTTTTTAGGCAAGATTATGGAAGAAATATTTTTTAATCAAATCAGTAACTATTGGTAGAACTGGGCCAGAATCAGTCCATGTTGGTAGAACTGGACCAGAACTGGTCTATATTGGTAGAACTGTTTCAGAACGAAGATAGAGGGCAAGCAGCAAGAACACTTCGTCATGTGTAGTTTGCAGCTTCTGTACATCATACTATAAAAGACAACAAACATAAAAAACAAAATAACAATAACAATAAAGTAATTAATAATAAAATAAAACAACAATAGTGAGAAAGTAGTAAATAAAAAAGTAACGGTAAGTACAGTCTCAGTAAATAGTGCCATGCAGCACCGGGACCAATAAAGTACGGAAGGTGCAACCAGTGTAAGCAGTACTCACCGTGAGAGAACAGGCCCAGCAATGCACATCATAGTACTCAGGAAGCATGTTATGACTCATGTTACCGTCTGGTTCATGTTTGGGGAAATACAGCCTTATGAAATTTAAGAAAAAGCAACTACACAAACCATCACTTCATCAGCAGCAAGTACCAAAATAGTAGGTAATTGAAATTAATATTCACGCTCAATTAATTGTATCACTTAGAAGCAGTTGTGTGCTGTTTTCAATCACAGAATTTCAGGTACATAATCTAAATTGAGTTTTTCAAACATAAACTGATCAGTTAACACCCATTTTTTGTCAGGAATTTGCTGCTTTGGATTTGCACAGGAGCTCGCAGGCTAATTCATATTGAAATAAGAAATATGATACACTATATGGACAAAAGTATTGGGATGCCTGTCCATTGCACTAATGAGGACTTTAATTATACTGCATTCGAACACATAGACATTAATATGGAATTGCTCCCCCTAATGCAGCTATAACAGCCTCCACTCTTCTTGGCAGGCTTTCCATAAGATTTCTGTGGGAATTTGTGCTCATTCATTCTGTAGAGCATTATGAGGTCAGGCCTGGCTCACAATCTCCATTCCAGTTCATCCCAAAGGTGTTGGATGAGGTTGAGGTCAGGTCTCTGTGTGAGCCAGTCAAGTTCTTCCTCACCGAATTCATCCAACCATGTCTTTATGGACCACTGGGGCACAGTCATGCTGAAATAGAAAAGGTTCCTCCCCAAACACTGTATATACAACGTTTTGGTATGTTGAAGCATTAAGATTGCCTTTGACTAGAAATAAGGGGCCACCTGAATTCAATAATTAAGAGGTGTGTCCCAATACTATTGTCAATACAATGTATTTTAAATTTTTTTCTGGAATGTCTCATGATCCTGCTTCTTGTTGACACATTTCAGCCTATGTCACACTGCTTAGATCTAACAGGGCTCAGAGTAATAAAACCTGGGTCTTTTTATTCTAACTGATAGACTGGTTTATTGATTGATTGAGTAACTAAGAGGGTAATTATTTTTTCCATACCAGAATTCAATAATTAAGAGGTGTGCCCCAATAGGTGTGTCCATATAGTGTATCTTCTGGAATTTCTAATGATTGTGTAACATGTTCCTACATCATTTATCCTACATCATACTGCTTAGATGCAATAGGACTCATATTAATAAAGTATGGGTCTTTCTACTCTAACTGATCAACCAAAGTGGTTAATTGATTGAATAGATAGCTGGAAAGGCAGTTATTTTTTCACGCCAGAATACAGTAATCAAGGATTCCCAATTGTCCAAAAATTGTATTTTCTAATTTCTCCTGGTGTTTGTTATGATTGTTTGTTTCTTGTTGACACCATGTCACACTGCTTAGGGCTCATAGAATTTAAGCCTGGGGTGTTTCTACTCTAGCTGATCAACCAAAGTGGTAAACTGATTAATTAGGTAACAAAGAGGGTAGTCATATTTTCCATACCACAATTCAATAATTAAGAGGGTTGTCCCAATACTTTTGTCCATGGTGTATTGTGGCATTTACACTGCTATAGTGTCATTCTTCCGGCCAAACCCATCCTGGATAGTTGAAACTGATGGCGGAAAAGGGGAAAGTGTGAAAGTGCGCTATGGTGAACACACAGGAGTAATATTATCACCTGAACAGCAGTGGGCGGTGTGTGCAGTGTGTGGAGCAGGACCAGCGGGTCTCTGCAGTCTTTCAAAAAGGCAGGGTGCTGCTGTCTGAGGAGCCAGAGCGACATCCAGACAGCTCCTGAGACCCTCCAAAGGACACCCGGGAGGGTTTTCTTTCAAAGGAACCTGTCTGTGTTTGTGCAGCTTCAAAAATTAGACAGTCAGTTCTTTCTCTTTTTGTTTTTACCCTGTATCGGTCAGTGTCTGTGTCTTTGGAGGCAGATGTGGAAGTACTGATCCATTCTGGTGGAAATTGAGTCTGGCAGGGTTAGGCTGTGGTATGTTAGAATAAATTCGTGTAGGTAAGACCTGGAAGAAGGCATCCAGCTTTAGAGGAAAGGTTTACACGACTGTATTTTTATGGAAGCAGCAGCTGCCATCTGCCTGGCCTCTTCTCTGCTGCTGACATTGACTGGGAAGTAAGGCGAGTTAAGATTAGCTTTCTAGCCAAAACAGCCACATATCTTAGATGTATTACGCTTGATCCATTTCTAGGAGGTATTGTTTAGTAAAAGGAGCCAGATTGAGTAAGTTTAGTGGCCTTTTTCTTTGCTGTGTGGATGTAAAGTCCCGGCGAGGCTCTCATGGGAGCTGGAAGAGAAAACATCGGACGAGAACCTGCCCTGATTCTAACCTCAGAGAGTGAGAAATTACAACGACTACGAGGTAACCTGGTTAAAAATATAATTTTTAAACAACTATTAGTCCTCATGAAAGACCACACTTTTTAGTTATCATTTGTGGAAAGCTTTTATTTTTATTAGAAAAGACGCTGCTGTTTAAATGACAAGCTGTGGCTAAGCTACGTTAGCTTTGTCAATGGCTAACACTGGCTATTTTAATGCCAATGTTTTTTTTTTTGTTTAAACTGTTTATAAATGTATCCATTATGTTATCCATCATGCGAGATTGTTTGTTGTTTTGCTCGCATAATGTTCGTTACCAAAGCTAAACCAGTGGAATGTGTTGCAACTTGATACAGTGATTGTTACTAGCTAGCTAACTTCTCTCTACACTAACCCAGTCCTCCTGGAGTGTCTTTTATTCAATAAAAGAGGATTTCTGAGTTTTCTGAATTGTGAAAAGTCAGGTTCATATAGATGAGCAATAACTGACTAACAACAAAACTCATAAGTCACTCGATTGTGTATCTTATGCGCAGTAGTCTTGCCATTTGAACTACCTATGTCAATATTACCATGTGAAATATCACTACTTATGTCAATATTACCTTGTGAAATATCACTACTTCAGATCAGTAGTATATAAGTAAGGGTGACAAAAGTAGGAATATTCCCATATCATGTTGGCATAAGTAATGATATTCATATTAATATTGACATGAGTAGTGATATTCACACGGTAATACGGACAGGTAGTGATATTTGCATAGTAATACTGCAACACGCAACAATGTTCCTCCACCATCTGTGTTGTAACTAAGTAAGGGGATTTCCTACTTATCTATAGTATTTACCCCCATAATTTGTGTGTGTAGCATAGAGTAATTTCTGCATAGAGGATTTCTGAATTGGGAATTCTCATCTAAACATGGCCTTTAACTGATAACTGTTGAATCACTACATTGTGGGCCAAATCTTATGTGCAGCAGTCTTACTATTTGAAATATCTCTACTTACATAAATATTACATGTCCATATTACTACTTATGTCAGTCTTACCTACATACTCCATAAATGTACTCCCAACTACCATGATGAACTAAAATCTTCACATCTCTTTCATAGATTGAGTCAAGTCTCGCAATGGATTTCAGCAAGTTGGCTGTGTTATGGATTGTATTCGTGTGTTTCTTGGGAGAGTGTTGTGCGGACAAGCTAAATCAAGTCAGCACGGAGCACTTGCAAGTCGACAATGGTAAGATTTGAAGTAACCTGAATGTTTGTCAAAATTCAGTGTTTTCTTTGCCCTAACATTACCTTACCATCAGGATAATTTTAAATACTCTGTACATTAGAAACACCATACACTGTGGCTGTAGTCTTATTTAGCAATTGTTCAGACACTATATGTAGCCATGCTGAGAATAGACAGGGTTTGCATTCTCCATTTAACCACTGTCCTCATTGAGATCATGGCAGTTTGTCATGAAGGCTATGGAGCATCATAGTGGCGTCACACTTTCCTTTTTCATCCAGATCGACACTGTAAAGTTATTGTCAACATTCAGCTGGGCATCTCCAAGAAGTTTTTTGCTCAACACATAGATAAATATGCCTTCGAAAGAGTAATGGTGTATTAGTACGAATACAATTCAGTATTAATGCATTATTATATATTATCATTCATTCTGTTTTGAGCACTTTATCATGAATGTAATGCACATTTATTGCTAAAACTGGAAAGTAATGTCATATATATATCTATTGAGTTAGACGTAATGTAAGAACATCATGTTTGCTTTCAAAGAAAAAGATCTACCAGTCATGTGTACTTAAGTATAAAGTTAATTGTTTGACTAAGATTGCTCAAAAAACAACCACACCTAAGTCATTCTGTTTCTGAAATGGTCAAATCCTACTCAGTTCTGGTTTTGCTTTTTTTTTTTTTTTTTTTAAATTAAGTGTTAAATTGGACTGTTAGTTAGCATTGCATTCCTCAGGCCAACCAAGTGCCTTCTTATTTGTTCATTTAGGGTGTTCTTTGGTATATTTTAAAGCAATCAGTTAAGCCACAAGTTATTATCGAACAAGAAGCTAAAATTATGTGGAGGTTTGGCATGGCTTAAATGACTGCACAAGAACAATGTTAAAGTTGGTGGCTAAGAATTACACACTGCATCGCCTACTTGCCCCATAAAAATTAAACCTTTAATGTAGCTCAGTCTTAATGACCTTTCTCCGTCTGGTATTTTATTGGTCAATTCAAAGTAGGGCTAACATAAGTGATTTTGTCTCAATGTCTTGCCAGCCTTGTCTTAAGTCCGTGTCTTAAGTCCAGCGTTCTATAGGGCTTTTGTCAAGTTGGAACAAAGCCCAGGCATTGAGGGATATTAAAAATATCACACCTTGTCAAGTTGGCTATAACCAAGGCCCCACCATTTGACCCTATTAAAAACACATTGTTTATACAGGACATTTTTAGTGATTTATGCGCAGTTTTTAAGTGAACTTAGGACAAAGGAGTGACACTGCTGATTTCTGAAAGTTGAACTTTTGGCTCCGTGACTGGGTCACTGTGCCATGGTTCAGGTGCACTGATCATAACCAAGCAGTTCAAAACCAAGAGGGCTCTCAACAGGCTGCTAAATCACTTTTGCAATGTGGTGCTTCTGAAAAAAACACCTTGGTTTGGACAGCAATGTGCATTAAACTGTTATTCTATTCAAATTGCTGGATCACCCTGTTAGGAGTTTATAAATCTGTTTTATATGGTATTGTACTTGTATCTCTAGCCAATATATTGTTAATACAGCATAAGTAACCAGTGCCTGAACATATGCCCTGTGTCCAAATGTTGGAATCTTATTAGAGCATTCAGCATTAGAAAAGTACAATATTTGAGTCTCTAGAGTGAAGCAGACAACCTCTGCCAGATCCATTCAGACTAGTTTCTTAGCAACATATAAATATTAAACAAAAGGTGGGCTTTCTAATGTAACAGGGTCTAATGTGGTCTCATGTTTATAACCCTGATACCAATGTGTTTGTTTTCTTCCTGTTCTACTGAATGGGGAGAGAGCAGATGTGTACAAATAAGCAGCAAATGAAGCACCAAGTCAATGTACTAACCACAAGCTATTATGTTAGCACGAGCAGTATTAAATAATAGTGTGTAGAGTGTATTGTTCACTTCTTGGTGTGTACAACTACTTAATTTACCTCAAACAGTACAGTATGTTTTAATGTTACTCCCTCACTATGTTTTGTGTGATTTATTTTGCAGGGCTAACTTTGAAATACCAGTGACAGTAAAATGCTCTGCATACACCTTTTCTGACATAATACACACCAACATTCCCCAAAGGGTGTGTAGCACCATGTAGTTCATGGAGTGAGAGGCCTAGTATCAGGTTATGCATGTTATCTGCTGAAATGTCTAACTTTAAATAATATAGAGTCTGAAGACCCACCTGAAGCATGTATTACTACTGGATTAAACCTTGAGGGAATCAAACAGGTGTTTTGTTGGCAGCAAGGTATAACTGCTGTTGTTGTTGCTATTATTATTATTGTTAATAATAATAATAATAATATTTCTGATAGTATGACTGAGTTCAATTAGCCTGAACACTCTTGTGCAAGTGCTGTGACAATGCCTACCATTCAGGAAATCTTCACTTTCAAATGTGGGGCAGGCCCACATAAAGGAAAAGAGACAGGTCATCATCTTTCTATCTTAATCTGACGTGTTCAACATACACAGGGATCCAGCCATACACCTGTGGAGCTTAACCCCTGGTTAAAATGCTTGACTGTCTGTGGAGGCCTTGCTCTAAAGTACAGCCTCAAAACCAGATATGTTACGTAAGTGTGTGCAAGTGTAGACCTTCAGAACAGTGAGAGAGCATTTTTTTTCCCATTTGTGCAGTCATGATTGATGGCTAAACCGGCACTGTTTCACAGTTCTTCTCAGGAGTTATGCAAATACTCCATGGAAGAAATGTAGTTTAGGGAAGGTATACTCTGATTTAGATGAACCTTTTTATATCAACATGCCTTTAGTACAGGTGCTAAGGTGAGTGACCTCATTTACTGAGAAGTCTGATGCAGGATATAGCTACACATGGCTATTATGGGGGTTCAAGCAAAATGTCCCTTTTGTGGAAAGAAAGTAAAAAAGTATATATAATATAAATCCGGCATTGTTTATTAGTATGTAACAGCACCACCTGTTTGATCTTCAATGGATACATTTTAATTTGCCTTTTATAGGGCCACCTATGGGCTAATTGACACCAAACTTGGTGGTTCACCTCAAAATCATGTGAGGTATACTGATGTTGCGTTCCATGAATTGGTGAAAGTAACCACAAACTGTAGGCATTGTTTTTAAACTGAGCTCCACCTGACTGCTTTTTTTACTCTCCGGCTTTTTCTTAGAGTGTTGACATTCTTGACAGGGCCAGGAATTGAACCCTAGTTTCCTACATGCAGGGCGGATGTTATCCACTGTGATGTTTGCCCAGGCTGTTCACAATATATCAAGAAGTCAATAATTGTCTTGACAAGAAGAATTCATAATTGGCATGTAGTAGCATTACTAGAACTGGAGTAAAATAAGTGATCCTCTGTTTAAATTAAAAGCAGCTGGACTCAAAATATCAGTAGTCACACGGACTGGTTCTTTGGTAGGGTATAATAATTACTGTTGTGTCCAACTGTGTTTAATTTAAGCAGATAATAGTTTGTTTTATCACCAGTTTCTGTGAATTGCTCGGAATGATTTGCTTCTCTTTTCTTTAGCTTTCAGCAGTTTAGCAGTTTCAAAAGGATAGCAGTCAATTGCTCAACAGCTTCCATTTTTGGTGTGTGCGTGTGTTTTTTTTTTTTTAATCTGTTTGTTTGCGTGGCATTCAAGCTGAATGCTAATGCTGCCACTTAGTCAAAGTTTGTTTTTCTGCCACTCCGTGGGTGTAACCACAGTGACTGTCACTTACCGTGGCATAACGTGCGTATCCGTTATTGCAGCGGTTCCTACACTGACCCTGGAGTTAAAGTGGGTGTGTAAACACACAAATGTGCAGGGTTGGGGGTGCTCCAGGACTGGTTTTGGGAAGCACTGCTCTGTTGACATTTTTGCTATAGACCTTTGTCATAGCTCAATGACAGCTGATGCATTAACCTTTTCTATTTTTGGAAGAACTGGACAAAACATTAGCCAACTCAGTCAGTTTAAGTCCAAGGTAGTTGGTGGGGTGCTTGATTAAGATTCAGTATATTCACATCAACATCTCGATGAAAGCAGAAAAGCAAGGACTGTTAAAAAAAAACAAACAGAAACGAAACAGGTTTTGCATTTTATGCAAATCTGCTCAATCAAATGGGTGGGGCTTGAAGGTTTTTAAGTCTTTTTTTTTTTTGGCTTAAGGCATGGAATAACACGCCATCTTTGACTTTAGGCCTCATCATTCAAGAGCTTAAGGCCAAAAGCCAAAATGCTGTTTTATAGCGCCACATTGAGACAGAGGACCTGTATGCAGACTTAGCCAGTGCCCGTTGAAAGCCGATTGGCCGATATATTTATTTTAAATAACTTAGAGATTAACTCAGAAAAGCAGCAATTTGACAGGTGGATAATTGCATGATATACAAACTTCTAGACAATGGGGTTTCAGCAGAACATATATGATTTTCTTCAGTGAGGTTGTCCTCTTAACAAGAAAACGTGAGTGAACAAGGGTTCTATGAGATTCTAAGAAGAGTTTGTAGTTAGCTCTATGACATTATAGGAGGAATATTGTAACTAAGTAGCAGTCTTTCTTTTGGGTCTTTGGAAATCTCTTTGAGTTTAGTCCCTCGAGTGTTTACTGAGGAGCAATGAGACAGAGTTTGTTTATAAGAAGACTTTGTTGTTCTTTTTTTTTTTTTGTCTGACTTGCACACTTTCTTGCTTTCGAGCTCAGGAATAATGCTTACAATAGACAAATATCAGCCATAGACAGACAGGGAGCCATGAATGCATTTGATACTTTGGCATTTGTAGTTGTTTTTTGCATGGTTGTGCATTAGAAGTCATAGGTTTGAAATGCCTGAGGCAGTATCAACTCACACTGACACAAGCTAGGAACGAGTATCCTGTGCCATAGGAAGTCAACTTGGTAGAACTCCTTTCCTGTCATGCCCATAACCGCAAACAGATCTTCCTTCTTGGGTACTTCTATTTTGACTGTTTTCGTTGTTTTTGTCAGTGAATTAGAACGTCGTCCTGAACATTTGTTTGGATGGATTTTAAAAAGCCTGTTGGTGTCATATTTCTATGACTGGTCATGCCTTGGGTCTTTCAGGAGAAGGAAATATATTTTATTTTTAATCTATCAGCTAATGAACTTGCATGAATAATGTGAAGAATATTGCTGAATATAGAATGCTAGCACGATACATCTACCCTTCTTCTTGTGCAATATATACAGGACTATACAAGATAGGTTGTTTAAGCTGCTTTGTTTACTGAGCCAAGAGGTCAATATGGATGAGAGATACTTTGATGCCTAATGACATATTATAAGTATTATATTATATTTTTTGGACAGCCATGAAGCACCTGCAGAGCTGTACCACATTTAAGGGCCATACCACTGATTTGTACTAAGACATATAATTAAGATGTAAACAAACACCCTTTTCCACTACACTGGTGCTGGTGCCAAGAGCCGGTTCTGGTGCTCGGCCGGTGCTGAACTGGGAACCAGCTGAGAACCAGCCCGCATTTACACTAGACAGGAGCTCTGCGGGAGCCGGATGATAATACGTGACAGGCCACACCCACTAAACAGAAACAAACATGGCCAAACTCAGTTCCTGCTTGCTGGTTATTCTCCAAACTTTGAGAATTTGTTTCAGTGTCCAAATGCAGTTTATTCAGCGTCTTATTACCGTTGAAAGAGATCGACATAGACAACAATTACATGCAAGACTCCGCCCACTGCTCGTGACGTGTTCTCACTACAAGACCAGCAAAGTTTAGGGGCCGGTTCGGTGCTCGTTTTAGGGACCGGCACCAAATTGTTTTCTGTGGAAAACTGTGGCACTGGTTCCAGTGCAGTGGAAAAGGGGTAAAAGATGTCTAAAGATCTTAAACCTGAGACTTTTCTCATATTAACCACTATTTATGCTTTATTAGTGTTACAACTGGTTCCATTGGTAACATTTCTCTATGGCGTCCCACCACGGCATTATCTTTGCCAACACGCTAATAAAGAATCAGTGAAATCAACAATCCCTGCTTAATGGCCTGTGTTACATTAATGTGCTAGTTTTGACAAATTGGTGTAGGAAATGCTATTAGAAATGAGTAGAAAAACTTTTCTCAGCTGGACTACATTCGATTAAAAAGCTCCACTCCACAGCTCTCATAGATCCTTGACATCTTCAGGAAGTCGTCTCCTGATGTCAGGAAAGCGTAAAGCGAAACATTGAATAGCAGTCCTACTTGGTACATGTGTGGCGTGGAGTTGATCTTTGTTGGTTAAATGCTGGCGAGATGTATATTAAGGGCTTTTGTGATGTATTTCATTATTAAAAAAACATCCGTTTGCATTCTCCCACTTGTACACAATCTTTAAAAAAAAATGGAGTGAGCCTTGTAGCTGTTACAGCAAGGCATGTGACTTTCCTCTGAGCCCTAGAGTCATGCTCCTGCAAACAGTGTAATGTCAATCCCACTCTGTTGCATGGCCTCACTTGGTCTATTTCTGCTATCTCCTGTGCTCTTCGTTCCCCTAGAAAGGCAAAGGAAAGACTGCAGACCCTCAGACTACTGTCTGTTTCATAACGATGTCTAGTCAGGCAGCCGTATGTAGCATGTGATTCTCTTGATCCCCTTGGACTTGGCAGAATTTGTGCTTTTGAACTGCCTCAAAGTATTTTCATTCCTTTGGACTATCTCTTTATTACTTTGCATCTTCGGACGTTTTTGTCCTGAGCCTTCCCATATGTAACCCAAGATTAATTTCCAGTGGATTCACAGAGCTCCAAACATGGATATATTTAAAACTTCAATGTTTCCCTTTTGTCTTTAATGGAAATGTTTTATGAGTGAGTTTAGGGATGTTTTGTTAGGTAGTGTTAGGTAATGCAGTACTTTGTAAAGCCATTTAGACACATCTTATTGATGGGCAACCCAGTTGTGGCTTGTTTGCATAAACTTTGTTTCTGTGTAATGTCAAAATAGGTTGTTCTCGTGGAAGTTGAACCTGTCTTACATTACACTGCTCTTTGAAACATTACTCCAAACGTAACATTCCGTGGTCCCCATAACCTCCACTGTGGTAACAAAACAGCTGTACAGATTTGGTGTCTAAAAATAGGAGCTGCTAGTTTAAGTTAATGCCATAGTCTATATTTAGCCAACCTCTCCACTGTTTGTCCTGTGAACAGGAGATCTCCACTGTCTGAGTGGGACCTCTAGGAGGCTCTTTAGAAGGCCTGCTGCATTTTGAAATGAATTATGGGCTTTTTTTGTTTTACGCAGAAGTATTGTTTGCTCTTAAGTTCTCCTCCTTGAAATGAGTGTTAAGAAGCAGTGAGTGATCAAGGCTGCAGTCACTTAGGCAACAGGGTCACTCGATTCCTTTTAATACTTAATTAAGGCGGCACTTTTTTATCCCCTGAGCCTTCTGATGTTGATCATTTCACATTAGGTAAAAGGCGAGAGACCCAGGTATTAAGAGGCTGTGTTCTCATGAAAGAGTGAAGGTGAAATGGGCCAAGTATAATGGACGTTAGAAAAAATGTGTATTAATCTCTTCTGTCTGGCTTTTCAGTGCCTTACCGGTGTCTGTCTCCCCTCCAGAGTTGTGCCGCATCGACGAGCCCCTGTGCCAAGATGAAAATGCCATCCTCAGTTTCGAGGCCATCCGCAACATTCACAAGCAAATGGATGACGACGCCAATGGAAACGTGGATGTGTTGGAGACCGATGGGGTCAGTATTTTGCTTACATACCACATATATCCCGAAGCTAGTTTGTAAATTGTTAAGAAATGTAATCAAAACAGAGCTAATTCAAGTATATACAAGTACTGAAGTAAGTAGAAAACTTCCTGAAGGCTGAGAGTTTTCAGTGTAGTGGCAGCAACTTCATTTGAGGCGTGACAAACCACATCAGCTGTTTACTGACATAAAAGCATCAGCCTTGTCAGATACATCCATATTGTTTAGAACTGGCTCGAAGTATTCATCCATTATTTTGGTATTTCTTTATTTATTTAGCATTGAGATACTCACGTCTTTTTAACCCTTTATTTCTGAAAATATCATTGTTTTAAACTAAATATTTTGTTCCAAGGCCAGGAGTAAATGGCAGTTACTTAAAAGTGGCCTAATGGGTGGACATGGCCTCATACTCACCTTGTGATTTTGTAACATGTTTATTTTTTGGTTTTATTTTTGTTTGGGTTTTTTTTTTGTTTTTTTTTTTTTTTTTGAAAGACTGTAGAATAATAAATTAGTGAGACATTTCTTATGTTGCTGTTATTTCACTGTAGACTTGGGAATGGCGGATTCACGCTGGCTGGGAAACCAATCATAACCCCAGAAATAAACAAACATAGGCCAGCGTAGGTGAAAGCGGAGCTTTATTAATACAAGTGTGAACATGAGTCAAAATCGCAAACAAAACCATGGCCTACTCAGGCTGAACAAACTTACTCTCTGACCTTGGGCTCGTCAGCCAAGACTCTGTTTTCTAAGTCTTCTCTAACTGGCTGGAGAGTATTTTTAAAGTGTTCTGACTCTCCCCTAACTGGGAGCTCCTGGACTGCCACTGCCACATTATATTCAGTTAAACTGAATATAGAAACACATCTCTTAGTATTTAAAAGATGTGTCTTATTTTTGAATTTTTCCTGTTGCCTAGGGAAGCAAAACCCAGTGAGACTCTTGTCCTCATCTGACATAATGTTACTGCACATCTGTATCGGGACGTTGTGAAAAAGGAATGAGTAAATGTGTTAAACTAACTTACAAATTGTAAACTTGACCATTCTAAAATAGACATTTAACATCATGGTTCATTGAAAAATAAATATAAATGTTTGAATCTTAAAAAAGCTGTTTGAACCTGCCCACATTATATCACCTGCCCCTCTGGAGTTGCTGTTTTGACTCTCTACTGAGATATTTAGGGCACGTCTGTGTTTTAACTCCCTTCTTTCCTGTGCACTTTCTCTTTGGACCATATGACGGACAGAGCACTGAAAGAAACTAAATGTAAAAGGTCCTCTCACAAACTGTGTATGGTGTCAATTTTGCCCACAAACTGTGTATGAAATGCTGCCAAGACACGTACAGCAGAGGCCTGATCATTTCTGGTGAGAATAGGTTTACATCACCATAATCATCTGACAAACTCTTAATTAGACTCTTTGCAATCCTCATGAAATGGAGTACATCTGTGAATGCCTCAGTCCAAAATAGCTCTCTGATTTAAGTATTTTGGATGTTGTGGCTTCATTTTCAGTAATTAGTCCAAGAAGAACTAGTACACTGTATTTATATTTTTAAAATGGTTTACACGGAATGCGGACATAGTGAAATAACATAGTGGGAAACCTGGACATTGTTTTTTTTGGATATTGTTTAGTATTACAGTATCTTGTATTTACCTCTGGTGTATTAAAATACATTTGGGCCAAAAGTTTAACACCAAAGGTTTGTGAGGTTGCTTTAAGAGACATTAATTGCTTCGGACTCCCATCACCGATAGTTCAATAAGTTTCTCCAGAATGGCACATTTTGCATTGAACCTCTCTGAATGTGTATGCCTGAATGATGATTGTACAGAAATGAGGAAAAACGCGGTGAAGTTACCGCACTCTTCTTCAGAGAAGACCCTCAGAGATCCTAGTTGAAATGGTGAGGTATCTGGCTGTGAGCCAGAGCTAAGGAATGCCTTCAAAAGCTACTACATAAGCTTGCTGCCCCACACCAAAGGAACACTGATCCACTTCCTCCCACGTTGATTTGGCTGCTCCCTCAGTGGGCCACTGCTAACCGCTGCTGTTTTTAATGATCTAGAAAACGGCAACAAAAACACTGCTGAACACCTGCTTTAGCAGAGCAGAAATATTCTCATTATGTTGAAGGGCAGCTGAATTTTACATTTAAAGAATGAACAAATCTGACAGTATGAACAGATTGCAGCCTAGGAATCCATGCTGTAGATTTCTTCATGACTTTTCATTGCGAACATATTAATCAGAATTAAGTTTTGTCTGTTTGCTTACTGAAGCACTGAGGTGTCCACTTGGCAGCTTACAGAAAGCCTATGTTGTGACCTTTTTATGGTCCTTTGTTTGCTAAGAACTGAATGAATGTTGCATGGATTTAATCCAAATGAGATTTGAGATAGCAAGGCTGTCAGTGGTTTTTAAAATTCAAATTACATTACAGATAACCTTTCAGCAGATCAGTGAGCCAGCACAAATGCTACAGAGTGGAGTGAAGTGGATGCACAAATGTTGTTCAAAAATAGGAAAAAACCAACATGCATTGGAGCTGGCAAGAAAACATAACCACTTGTAACTTAGTTGTGCCTTCATAGCTAAATATATCTGCAAGGATCCTTGTTGTGGATAGCTGCTGGGTGTTTGGGAAATCCAAAACTACAAATGTGAATAAGTGGGTTTCCTCTCAGCACCTCGGACAATCTAATCTGTTCTGCAGTCCAAGGCCAGTGCCTCTCCTGGCTTCTTGTCATACAAGCAGCATGTTGTGGGGGCGTGCTGTCCTCCTGCAGGCAGCACCATGGCTAATCTGTACACATTGTAGCATCTCTGCGATCCTGTATTTTCTGTCCGGTGGCACGATTTCGGGAATGCTTTAAAAGCCTGTAGTTAAAACCAAACTGAGATGACCCATAGCATCCTGCCATACCAACATCAACTATGAGCAATTTAACCATGATTGATACAGATCAGTGTTTTCATTGAACATCTTCCGGTGTTATTATGCACCTTGCACTCACTGACCTATGCTTGATGCTCAGTGACCGAGAGTGGGTGTTTGAGGAAATGGAATGTCTTTTTTTTTTAAAGTTCATATGATGCAACTTATGACTCATTGGGTTTTTTTTTTTTACAGCATTCCTAAGGTGACATGATTCTTGTGTATTATTTAAACCGGTGATGGTGTTGAACAGTTCCACACAGCTCTAGTTTAATATCGTCAGCTTGTTGCTGAGATTCACCCATATGGCACTGACTATAGAAATTTGTGTGAAGGTAAATATAATCTTGAATGTCAGGATCGGTGATATGTTCAGTCTACAAACATGAGAATGCCATAGTGGGCACATATAATGACTGCTAGCAATTTTTAATGCAACGATCATTTTAAGTCCTGTGATATTCAGTTGAGTTTGTCATTTTCAGATACCGCTTAATAGGCCCACATCATGGGGGAAAAAAGCCTCACATTTTATACTTAATTATATTAACTATTAATTATATCATTAACTTTTACATATAAAAGTTTACATATATCTGTTTAAATACAGCAGAAATAGCATGGTTAAAACAAGGGGATTAACTGATGTTGAAACAAATGGTCATAGAACAAATACCCATAGAAGTGAAATAGAACCCACACAAATGTCATAAATACATATACAAGGAAGAACGAATATAAGATTATTTTTGAATATGGCCCTTTAATGTTGACATAAGGTGGTTTAGGCATTAGTACTGGTCATGGTTTGTGCAGCCTAGGTGCTTTCATTCTCACCATTAAGTTCACAGACTCAGCAGTTTGTTGTCCAACAACAGTTAGGTCTCCTTTAAGCACTGGACTCTTGCAACTGCACTCTGACCCTCTGTTGTGCACAGTAATCATTTTCCATCAGCTACAGTTTTGGTGTGGATGATTTTGTTTAAAGGTCTTTTCCAATTTGACCTATTTCATATATACAAGTTTTGGAATACCAGTAAAATTCTTTTTTTGGGAATCACCATTGACACCATTGGCAATTAATGCTTACATTCTTTCAAAGTGCTAGACTGTACTGAAAGAACTCAAATGCATTCACATGCACTCTGTATGCATCAGTCAACAGGCAAGTGTTCTATTTACGTGGTTGCAGTAGTTATGTAGACCGATACAGTTGATTATGCATACGGTATAACATTTGATGAGGTGTACCATGAAGTAGAGTTCTGCTACAAAGTGCCATTTCAGTAAAGGGAAACACACTGTGGTAGCAAAGGCCTCAATACCAAGTGAAAGGTGTGATCAACAAGCAGCAGCCTGAGGTGGTGCATGTTATTTCATGCTTGCCATCCAGCAGTCCTGCTTTCTGTTATCTGAATGGTTGTACCCTAACTGCTCATTGTCTTGTCTAGCCAAATTTATTTCATTGTCTTTCACCTTTTGAATAAGTAGTGGATGAACGATCACAGAATCGGGCAAAACTGCTGAGACTTACCGCACCAAGAGACCTTTGAGATCACACTGTGGGCTTTTGTTAAGAATTAATGGGCCATGGGCTTTTAAAGCAGATCTTTTAAAGCAACAGAAAACAAAGACAATAGCACTGTGTATTTGCTCTTTACTAGAAACTTACATTTTGTGCTTGCATACTGCTCACTGGCATTCTTCTCATTTAAAAACGACAGTTAAAAGTTCAATCTAGGCCAAACTGTGACTTGAGTCATGCAGCAAGTCAAGTCTTGCAGATGGTTTGTGGGGGCTGTGGGTTCAAAGTAACAAACACACATGTATGGTAGACTAATTTTGAAGGAATTGGTTGTGAAAACATGGTTATGATCTTCCTCAGTACTCTTGTAGAAGTTTTTTAATAGCTTTAATCCAATTTTGATTTTGTATCAACACCTTTGTGTCATCCAACAGTTCCTCAGGGAGGATCTCAACTACCATGACCCCAAGGCTAAGCATAACAGTTTCCATGGGGACGACCAGTTTATCAGTGTGGAGGACCTGTGGAATTCATGGAAGAGCTCTAAAGGTAGGCTTCTATTTTAATTTCATTGTTTATGTTTGCATTACACCCTCTTTTCTTCGTCTTCCTGAGTGAGTTTGCATTTCTCCATGAATAACATTGATCCATTATGCTTTTCTTTTTGTAGCACTTTTTGTAGGGGGTGACTTCAGAGTTAACTTCCTTAGTCCAGTCAATTGCACCAGTAGCTGAAAGAAAATGTTTCTGAGATATGGCTGGGAGAGAAAATCAAAATTCAAAAGAAAAGATCGTCAAATGAAAGAAAAGTTCATTTGAATATCAATAGGACACGGAGTAATGAGGTGGTTTTAATCCATGCTGGCAGTGCCAGAGCATATTATACTGATTCAGAGTATTAAAAAAATGAAATTATGAAATAAATGTTTGGTATGAATTACAATGAAAGGGGAGGTTGAAATAAATTGTTACTTTAACTGACCAGATTAAAGTAAGTGTAATATATGCCTTTATGCTTTTGCCTGGGCTTTATCTAGCTCAACTACAATAGGCTTAAAATGCAGGTTCCAGCAGAGGGCAAGGAACAGAACTTTTTAGCATCCTAGGATTTTAGCAATATGACTCCTGCAGTTTGAGCAGTAAGAGTGTTCAGGAGATGGTAATAAAGTAGCTTTAATGAACTTGTTGATGTACATTTATTCCTTTTGTACTAG
This sequence comes from Hemigrammopetersius urotaenia, assembly GCA_037974485.1. Lineage (NCBI taxonomy): Eukaryota > Metazoa > Chordata > Actinopteri > Characiformes > Alestidae > Hemigrammopetersius > Hemigrammopetersius urotaenia. The sequence goes on along the minus strand of JBBPDC010000001.1, from coordinate 13,471,228 downwards.
ATTTAATTGCCTGCTAGTTATAGGTGATATCGATATTTTAAGACCTTTTCTCAGTGCATAAAATGTCAAATAAAAAAAAAGTGACAAGTTGGAATAGACCTGAACAAACCAAACTGTGACAGTTTAAGATACTTTCTAAAACGACATTGTACATTGTACTGGTGTATTTGCATACTTTACATAACCACACTGCAGTAATTCCCATTAAGTAGCACTAATGATTAGGGGTGGCACAATACCACTTTTTCTTGTCCAATACCGAAAGCACAACATCAAGTATATGATCAACACAGATTGTATCTGTTTGTTTTATGTTTGTTTTATATATAATGTATTATTTAACATAATTAGAGGGGATGTGCCAGTCCAATACACAGATACCACTTTTATACATCCTAGATTATGCTTTCTTTGTAATGAAACACAGTTCAGATTGGTGAAGATATCTACTGTAATTTCAGATAAGCAGATTGTGATCTAATGTGACTACAACTTGATGAAGACAAATGTCATATTGCCAACCTCTATTGACCGTTTCATTACAAAGAAAGTGTAATTAGTAGGAGTCTGACACTTTTGTGTGCCCTATACTGATTATGCAGTCTTGAGTATCTGATTGATACAGAGTACTGCATTGACACACCCGTCCTGATTATGCTTTCTAATGAAACATAGTTAAGGTCAGTGTTCAGGTACTAAATATATCCACTCTATTCTCAGATAAGCAGACTGTGATGTAATGTGACTGCAACTTGATGAAGATAAATAACATATTGCGTGCATAGTCAGTTCCTTTTGACTGCACAGTTTTTCTTAATTAAATAAAAGGAATTTCTTTACATAGTTATATCAGCTAAAGCATAATTATTTATACGGCCAATAATTAATGATTCACAGAAACTCAGGGCTGTAGTTGTTCACAGAAACTCGGGGCTGTAGTTGTTAGCAAGAGCATCAAGTTAAATAAAAATGCACCAGCAGAGTTATCACGCTAGTCTGACTCAGTGTTTCATTTTTATCGTGCTTCCGTATTTAGAATTTTCTTGTTTTTTGAAATAATTGTCGTTGTGGTCTGCTTCTGCACTCGGCTCCAAAAGACACATGTCTGCAGGTCATATGTTTATCAGGTGTTGTGTAGATAAGAAGAGCCCAGTGAAGCAGACCACTTACTGTGAGAGGGCTGTAAGAGCGACATCCAGCTTTCAACAGCTCATTCAAGTTCTGATAGGCTTAACAGACTTTTTCTTAAATCTGGCACTACAGCTACAACGCTGGCATGCGCTGCCTGTTGGCTTACTGGCTTGCTCTTTTGCTCCCTCTCTTGCTCGCTTTCTCTCTCCCTCTTGTTTCATTTACCCTGCATTGCAGCTCTTCTTCAAAGGTGAGCTTGGAAGCCAGAGGAAACTGAGCAATCCCAGCCTCACTACACATTTAGCATGGACATACTTACTATATCAGATTTGGAGGCTCATTATGTGTTATGTGATATTCCTTTTTTGTGACAGCATTTCCAGCCTTAACACATCAGTGTTTGGATTATTGAAACAAGATCAGATCTACCAATAGTTGTTATATAGTCCATTTATCAGTAAAGCAAGAAAACACACAATAGAAGCAATGATAGACAGAGCCATTCCCAGTAGACTGCTGATGATGATGGTTCTTGCTTTGAATGTCACGATCATGACTAAAATAAACAAAATATTTCTAATGGATTTCGCATTAACTGTAGTTTGGTAAACCCACTCAGTCAGTTACCAAACAGCAATTTTACTCTACAGTTTAAAATGATTAGGTGGTGGTTGTTGTTGTTGTTGTTGTTGTTGCCCATCTGTTTAATTTTTTAAGTATTAATTTTCGTCAGAAACTGCTGCTTTACATTTGTGTCTTTGTTTCCCAGTATATAACTGGACTGTCGATGAAGTTGTGGAGTGGCTGGAATCCTACGTTGAGCTCTCGCAGTATGTGGAGGCTTTCCGGAAAATGAACTTCAGCGGCACCACAATGCCCCGGTAAGCTGTTAACCATTTGAATATTTAAGATTTAAAATATTTTAATGAATATTTTGGATTTCTGAATTAGGGGTGTGAATAGGTGAGTGGCTGTAAGTGTGAAAAGCTGTGACAGTCTTTGCAGGGCAGTATAAATTGGACCTACAACTGAGCCTTGTGGGACACCTTCAGTTACGGAGTGGAAAGAAAACGCAGATTCACAGTTCTCAAGGTCCACACATTGTCATCTGTCAGAGAGGCCTCCTTGGACATATGCAAATACAATAAGATGGGCAGCATATTGCATGTTTCTATCCAGAGAGGTTATAATATAATTTAAAACTTGGCTAGTAGCAGAAACAGAAGCCAGCTTATGTATTTGATGAGTGGATTTGTCTGCTACTTAAAACTCCACTATTTTTGCCAGATTTGGTCTGTAATTGTCCTTTTTTGTCCAATAATGTGTTATGTGGTTTGATATGATGGTGGCGCCGAGTCTTAGATAAAAGGATTCCAGATTAACTTAAGAGCAACATTTGCTCTTTAGGGTAAATACTTTACAGAAAGAGGGTATGTTAAAACCATTTATATGGTTTGCAGGATGAGCTCAGAGACAGCTAAGGAAGTGACCAGCATCTGCAAAGTGCTTAAGTGTTAATATAATATGAACTGGGAATTAGCTACAGATGGTAGTACTGTTTATCTTTTCCGATGATTTGTTTAGTTTTTTTTCTCTCTCTAATGAGCATTTGTTTTAGAACTGTCAAAAAGTGAGCCAGTGAGATTCCTGTCCAGGCTTCAGTTTTTGGCTTAAAAAAACAAAAGTTTCTTTGGAAAGCCAAGGGCTTGAACTGTTCTTACTCCTTGTCAAGTGCATGTGTGGCTAAAATATACAAGTGCTGAATCAATATTATGAAAATTATGTATGAAATTCACTAAAAGCAAGGTCATGTAAAAAGGCCTCACATTTCTGTCAAGGGATCAGATGTAGGATTGAACAAGTTTAGGTTAAAATCACCTATGTGAACTTCTCTGCTGCAGTACTTAATAACTCAGCAGTGTCATTAATTGCAGCAGAAGGAGCTCCGTATATGCGCATACACATATTCGGTTTTTAAGGGTCTTTCTCTGAATCGTCTTAAGTTCTTCAGTTGCTGCACTGCAGTACTCCTCTTGTTTGTCTGCATTTTTATCCCCAGCCTGGCTGTGAAGAACGCCACTCTTACAGTGACCGTATTGAAGATCCTGGACCGCAGTCACGCGCAAAAACTTCAGCTGAAGGCACTGGACACAGTCCTGTTTGGAGCCCCAATGAGTGAGAGAGCTCTACCTTCTTTGTCATATACAGTAATGAGCAACAGAGCATGCAGGTTACATATAACTTCCTTTCCGCAAGTCTTTCACTGACCTCGGAAATCTTTTTCCACTTCATCTTGGTGTCTTTGAGTTTTGATCTATGGAAAAATAATGCAAAATGATTAACCTGACCTATATGTGTTCTGTCTAATATTGCATTTTTTCATGACAAGTTCTAAGGAACCGTGGCCAAAATGGGAAGCTTCCTTAAGGAAAAGAAATAGTGCAGTTTACAAAAATGATTACATAACTTTGTAATTCCAGTTTACAGTACTGAGCTGTGTTGGACTGTGTTGCCAGGCAGATTGGAAACAGAACATATGCTGCAATGTTAACATTAGTTCAGTTAAATCAAAAATCCCAACATGACCTTTCACATTCCTGTATTAAAAAGTAATTTGTACACCTCAGTTACTTATTAGGCAGAATAAAACTTTAGCCTTCTTTAAAGCTTTCCCAACCTGGCAACAGTAGCTGTGAAGGTATGCATTTGTGAGGGTGAAGCAGGCATGGTTTGGTTGAAACTTAGTAGTGGGTGCCTTATATGGGACTCCCAAGTGGCACAGTTGTCTAAGTTCTCTGAGAGTTATTGGTGATGGTGGATTTGCTAGGTCTGCCCAGTTTTGCTATTTGGATTATCATCATGATATATTGTCACCATGTGTCTGATTGTATTTTATATTACCTGTATTATCACCACTTAAATAGCAATTACCAAAAAGCACTTATTTAACCCTAGTAAACCAAATAGCATTTTGTACCAATTTATCAGATGCACTTTTTTACATATGAAGAATTATGAAAATATGTTGAAATAACCTCGTTATAATTTTCCCATCTTACCCACCTTTAGTACCATGTCACTAGAGGTGAAACTAGAGGTTACTATCCACCAGTCTTATTGACATATGCTGCAGTTAAAATGCAGCTTCCAATCAGGTTGTAGTTTTGACTCCGTTTCTTAAATCTGTTTATGAGTACAGCTGATTTTTTTTGTATTTTGTTCTGTTTTTGTTTTTACATAACAGTATTTACAGATGGGTCTTGTAAAGTGGTCTTACCGCCAAACTTCTCTTTGTGTATCATTATCGATTCACGTTTAAAATGGTGTCTGGATGCCTGGCAACGAGGAAACACGCCTGTTCAAGCTTTCAAGCGGGGACCTTGAGGAAACAAAGCTTACTGTTTGCATTGCTTCTGGGTTATTTGCCATCCAGCTGTGGCTTTGATGTGCAAAAATGTGGCAGATCAAAACTGATTGCGGATGTGCCTGCCAGTTTGTCTTTTCCTCTTGAGTGTAGTTCTTACCACAGACTGTGTGGATGCTAACCTGATGGGCATTAGATGTTTTGGGAACTCCAGGGCTCTGTTCACTTTGTGTTTTCAGTGTGTCTGTATGAGCTCCTGTTGACAGAGAGAGGAGGGGTGGTGGAGGATCGTTCTGTATTCTAAGCACAACTCTCTGGCGCTCTCCAACAGATAGGAAGAGTGGTGTGCCATCTTTTTCTTCTTCTGCTTGCTCTTCTGTTATTTAAGACTTCTACGTTCAAAGTTAGTTTGACATGCGTATTATCTCTTTTATGACGCAAACGTTTCTTTTTGCATTCAATGGCCCTCACATTCCTTGCGAGCTTCCTCAGGTCCAACCTGGCAGTTAGCAGTTTGTCACATTCTTTTTCACATGTGTTTGGTGGCATGTTTGGAGTTATACATTGTGTATATGGTTATACCAGATTAATCATTACAAAGAATGCTGGATTACTCAATTACTAAGATCGTCTGGACTGTCAGCGTAAATATATCCAACATTTTGGCCCCTTAAAACCCAAGAACCAAATGAAAGTGATGAAATGGATTGCTGTGTTGTACAGAAAGGTGCTGCAGAAAACACAAACTTGCGCCTCAACCAGGTATATCTAAATTGAAAGGATGCTACAACTACACAGATTAATTAATGACATGTTTAGCTGCTTGAGATTGTGTTGCTATGTAATTTGGCAGTGAGGTTCTAATGAACTTTTTCATAAAGTGCCTCCATTTGTGTATACACGTGCAACTGAATCTAAATCAGGAAAGGAAAAAATGGGTCAAAAAAAAATGTTTTTCCTATCCTGTCTGACAAACACATCCTGGCTTAATGTCTCAGGCACAGCATAAATTAGAGGCAACTGTTCTGTGTCTTGGAGGCCTTCACAACGGGAAAAGGCTAAAAGAACAGTGGGTCTGCGTTTGGCATGTCTCATTGTGTGTGAGGGGCTCAAGAGTCCCAGCTGTGCTGAACCAGGGGAGATGCTGTAGTCTGTCTGTGACAGCAGCAGTGCTCAGTCTACCTGAACCCTGCTGATTTTTACAAATTGGCTTTAGCTTCAAGAGCCTGTTTTCTTCAGACAATGCCTTGCTCTGAACGTGTCTGCAGATGTTGTCTGGGCAGTTTGAATAGCTTGCATATTTTGTTTGCTTGACTGATGTCGCTTTTTGATGTTGCATTTAGAGTCAAGAGTTTTATCCAATGAGTCTCTTTCGTAGTTTAAACCTTCTTTGCATTTCAGAGATAATTATCATTTGTAATCGTATTAAAGAGGTCCGTCAGGGACATGCTGATAAGCATATTTGACAGACAGCTTTCAGGAACGGCTGTCATGTAATCTTTTAGATTGTTTGCACAACGAGACCTGCCCTAATGGTTCATCTCCATTTACTTAATACTACCAGACTCACCAACTTTCTCAAACAAAAATAAATCAGGCAGCTAATTGCTTTATACTGGTAGAAGACAAGGCTTTGTAGAACACATTCTGTTTTAGTATGTGTGGAAGAAAATTATGCATCCATCTTTCTACCCATCAACAGTGTCCTTTTTTTAAATCGTCTATCCATTTATTGCCTGAGCATCTAGGCCTTAATATTTTTAGCATTGTGCCTTAAGGTCTTTAAAAGGGATGCAAAACTCACTTTAAAAAAAAAAAAAAGGTTTATAATGGGTCTATGGGCTATACAAAACATGTTTGTGAAGTTCTTTGCACAAAAAAATACTTATGGTGAAATGAAACTGATTGTTGCTGGGACATGGGCATCGATAATTAAATGAAAGCCATTACATTTACATTTATGGCATTTAGCTGACGCTTTTGTCCAAAGCGACTTTCATTCTCTAAGTATAGGGGACAGTCTCCCTGGAGCAACTTAGGGTTAAGGGTCTTTCTTAGGGACCCAATGGTGGTCGAACCCGTGACCTCTTGGTCCGGAGGCAAGTATCCAAGTACCCACTGAGCTCCACCCCATGCAGTTCTTCGGTTTTCTTTGTCTGGGAGAAAGTGTAGGTATGTGTGCTGTTCTTTCCCGCAACAACTTCACGTGTAATCTGCCTTTGCCTGTAGCCAAAGCGCTCGGCTTATTCATGCTCGTAAAACTAGCAGTAAAAATGGCGGCTCTTCAACTAATCTAGTGAGTTGGGTCTCGACAGATAAAGGGGCGGTTCTATGCAAATTGGTCCAGTGGGGCGTCACACTGGGCCCTCCGTCCAAACGGCTCATTTTGAAAGGGCCTGAAACTGTGAGGAATAAAGCTGGTGAGATCTCCTTATGTGAGAGTGGTTTTGTGCAAAGAACTTCATGAACATGTTTTGTAGCCCATAGACCTATTATAACTAAAGTGAGTTTTGCCTAATATGTCCCTTTTAACTTTATTTCTGTTTCTCTTTCTGTCATACAGTGAACAGTCACAACCATTTAAAGGACTTCATGCTGGTGGTGTCCATAGTAATCGGTATGGGAGGCTGCTGGTTTGCGTACATTCAGAACCGTTACTCCAAGGACCACATGAAGAAGATGATGAAAGATTTGGAGGGTCTACAGAGAGCTGAGCAGAGCCTTCATGACCTGCAGCAAAAGTGAGTGCATGATCTTTCATTGGTCCCGTTGTCATTTTCATTTCAAACAGTCCTACAGTTTAATATCTGTACTCATGCAGGGTATGTCTGATTTAACTCATGCCACTTTCGATTTCCTAATCCTGGGTCCAATTTTTTTTTTACCCTAATGTTTTTCCCACATACAGCCTGGTATAAAAAGGATTTTGCTTTAGTGCACAATCAATGAATAAAGATTTCCCTAAATTCTTAATCATGTACTGAAGTACTGTTTTGTTGGCCATTCCATAACGATTTGCTAATTATTGTTACATTTTCAGGTAAAAGCTCATGTGTGAAAGGGGCTTCAGTATGTAATGTACTCACTAAGATAATGAATGCAGTCACCTAGCTCAAACAAATTAAATCATTTTATTTAATTCCACAGGGATGTACAATGTTATTTACCTTAAGTTAGGATGCATTTTTAGACTGGGAGTGTAGGGATCTTGTCTATCCATATATATTGCAAAGACATGCCTGGACATACTGACAGTGTAATAAACAACAGACTTCTCTCTCTGCTCAAACTATGATCTATCTCTATTACAAGGACATCAGACTCGCCTTGTGACTCAGTGTGTGGCAGCATGTTAGTGTGGATTTTGACATCTCAAACCGATATTTCTGATGATCTGAGAAAATTGCTTTCAGTTATTCAAAGAAAGTGACCAATGAAATGATGTTGGTCACTTTTCTTCTTTATCTGCAGCAAGCCGTGTACCTGCAGTGGCAAAAAAGGATATTGCAAATCTGTTAGGTTGAATATTTCCTGAGAATGCAACTGAAATGCCCTCTGTCAAATCCTTTTATAATACCAGCAGTGACCCTTAATACCACCATGTCCTGATCTGCTTATTGCACAGACAAAAAGTCTGTCACCTTTCGGAGAGACAGCAACAAGAGTAGATGGGAAGCCTGGAAAATATGTAATAGGTCAGAGTGTAGGACGCTCAACCTGTTGTTATGAAGCAGCAGCCAATGACCTTTTCCATTGCTTGCCTGGATAGTAGTTTATGAGATTAAAAAGAAATATGTACAATATACATAGCGTACATATTTATATTGTTGACTGGGACACACAAATGTATGCAGTCTCTGTAACCTAAGCCAATATTAATTTAATGTTTAATTTAGCCATTATTTGCAAATATGAATAGAAATACACCTTCCAATTCATTTACATTCTGTTGTTACTATAATTAAACATCATTATAGGGGGCAGAAAGACCAAAGTTCTCCTCTTCCAGTGCCGATCTGTTCAGTGTTTGCTATAGATTTTAAATATACTTTGGTGTAACACCAAATTTCACAGTTTAACTTTTATTTACAATGATTGCACTGTTGCAGATAGTTCTCAGCTCAAGATTTTTATTCATGGATATGGCGCTGTTAAAGGGCCATCTCAATCCACTGTGCCCTCTAACTACACAGTGACTGTGGATTTAAAATTTTTTTTTGTATATTCCTAAACCATTGTAACAGCCCTTTACACTTATATGAGCAAGAACTCCCAGAACATTTTTTTCTAAAAGTGAGAGACTTGTGTTGTGAATGTGGGCAGCAACTTTCCTCCAGTCACAAAACCCATTCACACGTGGTCGCTGGAGATGCCTTAAAAACACAGGGACATACCAGGTGTCAATGACTATGACTGCGCCACTTGAGACAGAAGCTAATACCAAGTGTAAACAGGGCTTATGTGTTGAATGTCCTTCAGGATAAGCTTGTTCTGATTTGTTTTATAATCAGTTCAGTTTGCCTTAAATAAAACAGGTCAAACAAAAGATACAAGCTAGACTTGTAACATCTAATAATGTATTTTTTTAACTCTAATGATGTCTGCTGCAAATAACCAAAATGTCCTTCCCTAATTTCAAGCTTCTTCTATAGAGAGAGTTTAACTAGTCAGATGCAAAAAATGAGGTATTCTAGCTATGAGAGCCAATTCTGATCTGGACATGTTGACCTCAAAAGCGTCAAGCTATCTTGTATATACAGGGTAAGTTACTCATAATAGTCTAATAAATCTAAACGATTAAAGAAAAGTGTTTTTGACCAATCACAGCTCAAGATGAGTTACTTGATGTTGTAATGAATCAAAGTCTTCATATAATCCAGCCAAAGTTTAATTTTAACTGCTAAAGTTTCTGGTGAATGAGTGGGTGGGGCTAAACGTTGCAGCCAGAGGAGGTATATTTAATGTTGTTTTGTGACATCACAAAAACTATTTTTCATTTCGGACTGTGTGGGTGGGAGAGTAAATGTACCATTTTAAATTATTTACAGACGCTAAGCCTTTTTAATTGCAGGAAAGTGATTAAATGGGCCCTTTAGTATCTGAATTGCTATACGCATCAGTAAAATTGCAATACTAATATTTTGTCCTCATAATGCTGCTCTACATTATAAATGAAATAACATATATAAAAGGGTGATGTGTGTCTTTCATGGTAAGTTCCGCTTTGAATAGGGGTGGGAAAGGTTGATGTTTGGAGCCATACAGATTACAGCAGATGCTGTGAAATGTACCACTAAAAATGTAGGTCCTAGGTGTGTGGTTGTACAGGAACTAAGTGGCTTTTGTGGGCAAAGTTTTGAGAACATATTGGTATTAATCGTAAATGTTGCATTTTCTTCTGAAAGCAGTCTAATCTGCTTCTCAAAAAACAATGCTTTACTTTTTTGTTTGTTTGTTTTACATGACCTCTACATGACCTCCTTTATTTTTATTGGTTTGTTTGAAAACTGAATGGCTCAGTTAGGACATAGTATCTGGCTTGTTGGAGTATAAAGATACAGCCACAACTGTAAAGAACATGAGTTCAGTGTAGACTGCAGAGACACCGGAACATTCATTTAATTTTTCCCTAGCAAATGTACCCATCGTGATTGCTCATATGCAATATCACCACAACCTGACTCAACTTCTGCAGTTTCCTGTGTAGGTGTACTGACGTAGTCTCTCAAACACGCGCACGCACCCGCATACACTCAGCCTTTAGTGGTCATTTACTACCATAGAGAAGGATTGCTCTGTCACAGTACCATGCTTGCCTGATGTGGGCTTGAAGACTATATGACCTTCAATTTTATATCCAGGATATTTTTTTTTTTCTCCAGAGACTTTTCTGTTGCCATAGCAGCTTCTTTTTAGGCAGGTGCTTATAATGAAACGCCAAAGTCTTGTATAGGGATGGGAATAATGTTGAGTCAAAAGATGTTTCAACATAAAGCTGATCTTCCTTAAATTGATGGCATTCAGTCACATTGCTGCCTGCTACAGGAACAAACCGCCCATCAGTATCAGATTAGTGTTGTTTTTGGCAGCCTGTTTTAATTTTAGTTTTAGTCTAGTCTTTGCATCAAGCTGTCATTTTAGTTTTTATTAGTCTTTGTCACGTCTAGTCAAGTTTCTGTCGACTAAAAGTCACAACTATTTTGGTCTAGTTTTAGTCAATAAATTTGTATTTTAGTCTCCTAAAATTTTAGTAATGCAATTCTGTTTAACCCAGTCAGTATAGAATACGTTCCTAGTAGCAGAGACCAAATCTAAATTTTCTTTTGGTCAAACCTATTTCACAATTCAAACAAGGTTATCTTATTATATTATTGTTAAATTATAGACTCAAGAATACTGTACATCCATTCCAGACTCGGAGAAGACACTCATTTTACTTTTTGCCAACCAAACATGTTAGAACTTAGAAGTACATACACACAAATTTAAATAAAATAAATGAATAAAATAACATCACTGAAAAGTGCCAATATATTCTACACAACCAAATCAGAACAATTTAGGATCAGCTTTTTTGCATGGGTAAAGGAAAGGCTGCTTATCAAAATGCTGTGTGTGTGTGTGTGAGAGAGAGACTGTGTGCATGCGTGCGTGCGCGTATGTGTGTTCGTGCGTGCGCGTGTGTGTGTGCGCGCCACTTCTCTCTCCCTGGCACTATTGGCCCTGCGCCCCAATACCTTTGTCCACACTAGATCAATTTATTTCACAGACGTAACGCCATTCAACTCTAAGATCGAGCGTCCCAATACTTTTTTCTCCTATCGTACAAGAAATAACGTCTCGTCTTGTTTTAGTCAACGAAAATAGACATTTTAGCGTAGTTTTAATTAATTAAAAAACACTATCAGATCTGCACCAACTATAGCTTTTTAAAAGTTTCTAAGAACTTTACCATTCTACTCTGCTGTTTTTTTATTTCAGCACTTCCATTGCACTTGTAATATTAATTTATTGATTTTCTATGTATTCTATTGTTTCTCATATTCTGTTTTATTCCATTTTTATTCTATTCCTGTAAAGCACATTTACCTTTGTGTATGGTGATGGGCTGTATAAATAAACTTGACTTGATCATTTTACAGACATTGCAAGTAGCACTTTTGTTCTAATTCTTTGTACAATGAGGCCACATTTTGCAGTTTCTTTATCTCCTTCCATGACTCTTTCTCCTTAAAAGTTTCCAGCTGTCTTATGGGGTTATGGGGAATTACTTGCACTGATGCAGCTGCACACTTCATTTCGGGACCCTTACAAGCCTATCATAGCTTGTTTTTTTTATTGAACCAAAAGGCACACATGCCTCTAGAATCAGTATTAATGTGGTGTTAACTATTATTAATGGAAATGAGGGATAAATACAAGTATATTAAAAACTCACAGCACAACATTTTATGTAGATAGAGAACTTTAAAGCCAAGGAAAATTCTATAGAAATGGATAATGTTTGTGCTTTTTTCAGTGTAAAGTATTGTATGCATGTCTTGAGATCTCTGAGTCTCTCTGAGTCTCTCTCTTGAGTCTCTCGTCATTTGTGTGGTCTGTGCCATCTGTGCCGGAGGCAGAAAGAAAGATAAGCCAATGTGTCATAACCGGGCGAGCTAATCTTAATGAATCTGGGCATCATTAATGTCGTCATGTTTGGATTGAGGGCAGTTTCAGACAGAGTCTGTTGCGTTCACCAAGAGCACTTTGACTCTACCTTAACGAGATTTCATTGCACTGCAGCTAATTGTTCAGGTGATGCATTCATCTGGAGGTCAAGGCCATTTAGAAGCAGAGAAAATGAGTGCGGAGAACAGAGGCGGTATCTGGACTGTTAACTCTCATCTCTCAATAAATGTGATTTGTGTTCCCTTTTTTTGTGCTTTTTGTATGACGAATTGAGGTATGCAACATCAGAGTAAGCCCATTGTAGTAGTAATCCAACTAATTATTTGAAGTTTATAAAAATATTAAGAATTTAAAACATTTATAAAACTATGTATTACAATACAACATATAAGGTATCATACTGTGGCTAGTATACCACTAGTATTGGAGATAACATCTTAGGTTGTGGCTTATATTGAGATACTAAAGCACAACTTTGTTTTAAATATTATGATTTTTGTAATGCCAGATGCTCTAATAAACTGAAAATGGAAGCAATGACATATTAATGTAAGGCACGTATTCATCCATTTCTTGTGTTTGCTGTGCTTGAAAGGGCATAGAATCAAGAATCATTAACAAAGCATTAATCATTAACATATCATTAATTTGTGTGGATTTTGTTATAGGCCTAATAACATTTAGCAAAAATGCACGAAAGAGAGTCTCTCATTCAATCTGTTTCCAGGCAAAAACTTCTGATGAAACACCCTGTGAAGAAGAAAACAGTCATTACACAGATGTGACCAGACAAGCTTTCCCACTTTCTTCATCCAATCATTATTTATTCAGTGCAGTGCAACGGAGTTCATACATTATTGCGAAACATATGAGACTTAGACTTGTCGAGACTGTGGCACTCTAAGAAATGCATTGTTTGAAGGTTTAGGTCTGTAGAACTCTGCCTTAGCTGAGCTAATGAAAGAGCTACTACTGACAGGTTGTTGGAGGCACATCGCACACTGTGATGTTGATGATTGTGTGTAAATCTCAATGCATGTATAAAAAGCCAAATACTCATTACTATATTTTTTTCAAATCTTAAGACTCAAGATTCTCTGTCACATCCACAGTAATACTAGTATAACCTATAAACTGTTCAGTCCCAGGTCCCTCAGCTTGGTGTGCAGTCTGTGGGAGACTATAGTATTGAAAACTTTTGTCACATAGTTCCCATGCTTATCCACATGGTTGAGGGTGGTGTACAGGATGTGGGAACATGGTGTCCTCTGTTGATCTTTAGGGGCGGTAGGCAAACTATCGTTCAGGCTTTTGGTCCTACTCACTCTGTCAAGGAACGTCATCTGGCCCTGCCATCCCTACACACAAGGCAAACTGAGTCCAGACTGATTTCATTTGTAGTTCCCCACTGTTGGAATGAGCTGCCTAGGGTGACCAGAGCAGCAGAATCCCTCTCGATCCAGAAGAACCTCTCCTAACCTCTCCTAAGGAACCACCTCTTGTAAATCACACTTGCTCTTCTTATTTTCATCTTCTTGCACTACTCCCTTCTTAAAGATCTGACAATAGAACACTCTTCTGGCCCTCTCACTGTCCTGAAACTTGAGTGTTTCCTTAAACTGCAGTTTGATTTAGATAAAAGCATTTGCCAAATGAATGTAATGTCGCTCACTTTTATAACTACTCATGTTAGCGGGTTATCGTTCAGGCACAAGGTCTTATTGTTCTTTGATACCAGGACAATGGTGGATATTTTAAAGCATGTAGGCACCTCAAAACGGGCTTTCCTGAGGTTGACTTGCCCTGTAATGGTGATATCAGTCTTAAGCTGCTGGTGAAGACCATTCAGAAAATCATCCATTCTTCAGTAAACAAAGACGGTGGTTGCTGTGTGTGGTGATTACATGCTTGATGAATGATTCCCTGGCATCTAAAATAGCAGCAATGTTTTACTTTTCAAATACTTTGGCACAAAATACCATATACAGATTTTAACTATGGTCTTGATGTATTACTTTTATAATCTGCTAATCTTCTTATCAGTTTTTAACTTATTCACAATTCATTTTTTGCCATTTTTGGGAGCACCATTTGGTGGACCACATGCAACAGCCCCAGAGTGCCACAGCTTACAGGCTTGTAAAAGCTGCTCTGATTTGTCATGCATCTGTTGAAAAAGACCCAGTAGATTCTGTTTTTTGTTAAACTTGGGTGCTTATTATATATTTTATAGACGAGTGACGAGATCATCAGACAAGTTCAGTTTTGGGCAAAATATGAATGTGGGAAGTTAGCAGTTAAAGAGCACATGCACAAATAGTTACTGTACGTTCTTTAGTGTTTTCTTTTAAAATTATTTTCACAGATCTTTATTATCATTAATGTTTTATAAGACCATTTTTGTTGTATTTAGATGCCAGTTCTACCTACACCAGTTATCCTGGTAAAACGTAACTGACGATGAAAGATGTTTGCGTGTCCCTAACTGTGGGCAAAGTGAATTACGGCTGGACTGAACTCAGGTTTCGTGTCGGAAAACCGTGTTGAATGATTGTAATTCCTCAGACCATTATGGCTGCAGATTGTGTTCAAATGAATGGCTATGATTCAATCACTTAATCAGCAGATATGGTTAAAGTTTGTAATCATTCCTGTGTACCAACACTTTGGTAGTGTGTGTTTGTGTGTGTATGTTTAGTGGACAGTGAATGGCAAAGGTCAGTGTCTTGTGTATTAGTTGTTCAGATTGTTAAGATGTTCCATCTTCCTTCTCTCCTTGGATCATCTTACAGTAGCCCTTCAGCACTTTTGCACTTCGTTTTCTCGCCCTCTTTTTGTCTCTGGAGCTTCTTACTGCCCCCTGCTGGATAAATTATTTTACTGCTTTGCTGCAGATTGAGAGCCTAATTCCTGGACATCAAATTTGAGTTAAGTAAATGTCCTGTAATTAGTATGATATTGTCCCAAGTATAACAGATTTACACTGAGCTGTGAACTAAAGCTGTCATTACCTTCAATCTAGAAAGAAAAACAAATTCTACATCATTTAGCAGACTCTTTTCTCGAAAGCGACTTCCCTTCCCTAACTACAGGGGGCAGTCTCCCTGGAGCAACTTAGGGTTAAGGGTCCTGCTCAGAAACCCAGTGGAGGTGTGCTGAAAGTAGGATTCAAACCCATGGCCTCTTTCCTGACCAGAGATGGGCTTAATCTTAGGGCAGGAAACCAGCCTGTTTTATTATACTTTTATTATATACTCCAATATAATGAATTTTCTTCTTTGGTATAGAGCCTCCAAGGTTGCACTTGTTTTGTTGTTGACTTTGTATAGGTAGGTTTTAACACACACACACACACACACACACACACACACACACACACACGTGTGTGTATGAAACCTTTTTCAAGAGAAGCCCATTGACCGTGTAGGCTGTGTGTGTGTTTTGCTTTGAATCACCTTGTTCATGCATAAATACTTTTTTATGCCTGTCAAACTATGAGTGGATTAAATGAAAGAAATCGGAATAAATATTTGCTGCAACATGCTGCAAAGGGCTTAAAGAAACAATTAACAGCACCGCCAGTATAAAGATCACCAACCTAATAATCTGGAATCATCTGCACTCTTTCTTCACTGGTCCAGATCTTCGGGTAAAACAAACAACAAGCTTTGCTTTGAAACTGGTCAGGTAACAAGGCTGGTCTGAAAATGAGAGCCTTTGAAAGAAGAGAACTGTTCCTCAAGACTACATTTAAAAAATACAAGTCGGGAACTTTGGTAGCAAAATATGAAGAAATGTGGGATAGTTCAAGGATTTGCACAGTACTCTATATAATTTATTTTATTTTCTCTGAAAGACAACAGAAATTTACATTTAATTTTAATATTCTTAGACAGCTTTCATGACATTTTTCTTTTAATTCTTGCTTTTAGATTGTCCTTACTTTGTGCTTACGTAATTTCTTTACGGTATACTGGGCTGTTAAAAATTAATGATGTGCATGACAGGAAAAAAATTTAAAAATGTCCCGCCCCAGAAGTGGCAAGATCTTATAATAACCTTCTTCCTGTGAACTCAAACCACGCTGAGGTGAGACTGCGGAAATTTTTACAGCAGAAACTTGTCAAGGCCGCACTAATGATTAACTTACAAACTGTCTTGTTGGCTTATTGAGTCCCTGGTAAATAACTATGTTAAAGTAGGCTTAAATCAGTCTAAAGTAGATGTACATGTAACAAAAAATGACAGAAATGTTTCCCTTAATTATTGGAAAATTATTATTTCATAATTATTTTATTATTTTACATGACTTTCAACCAAGGCATGCTGAATTAATGTCGGACAAACAAAGGTCAGTCCCATGAGGGAGTTTCATCTCTGGCTTAATATAGGCATGGCTGAGGCATTCAGGGCCAGCATGGGTGTGCTTGCTGCTGCCAAGGAAAATCGTTAATCCCGTCATAGCTTTGAGAGACCATGTCTGTCGACATGCTCTGCTTCCTCTGACAACCGTGACTTCATGTTATTTTGAACCCGCACCTCGACTTCGCTTCTCAAGTCCTCTGGCTCCAGTCACTTATGAACATGCATCCTGTTCCGGCCTTGAGCACAGTGTTCCTAATTAGTGAATGGGATAGATATCTAAATCACTCTTAGATATTTTGTGATTTATTGTTAAAGGATTGAAAAAGTAAAACATATGCAAATAAAAATGTGTTCCGGTGCAGGTTACTGATTACCTATGAAAAAAATAAATGTAATCTGTAATCTAATACACAATATTACTACACTAAAACACCTTAATCTGATTACCTTTGGCCTACTTGTCTTGCAGAAGTCATATAATTAAAGAGAAATCCAGGAAGTTGAGAGCCAGCTAGATATTAAAATTTCACTGTTGAAACAATCAATCATGGGTGACATTTTACTGAACGTGTTCAGCATTCCAGTTTTATCCTGCAAGGAAACGAGGCCTTCAAACTGCATTAATGGGAATTATTGATCTCTTAGCAAAACAAACTTTGGAGACCTGTTGGTTGGTGTTACCCAACCTTGTTAGATACAGGCACAAACTGTTCTTTAGGAACCCTTTCACCTCTTAAAATGTTAGTAAACATGTTTGTTGTGATATTGTGTTTCATTCAGGACAATATATCTCTTGCCACAGTGCACTTTCTTCCTTCAGCAGAGCCACGAGAAAGTGGCAAACAATTAATGGCAGCTTGTGAAAATCAAGAATTACCATTTAGTGATGAGTGAGGAGTAATTATCCCGAGTTTATAATGTAATCTGTAATCTAAGAACGGTTTCGTTCTGTCACATTCACAGTATGCAGGGTTTTTTTTTTTTTTTTTTGGAATTCGGCAGACACTTTGACACTTTTATCCAAAGTAACTCTCAATTTTTGTGTATCACCGATGTGGGCAATTGTAGTGTTAGGAGTTTAATAAAGGGTTTGTTGGTGCAGTGTAGGAATCAAACCCCACTCTTCTGCTTGGAAGGAAGCAATGTTGCACTCTACATTACACCAACCACGGTTACTTTATATATCCTGTTTGCATAACGTCCTTTCTTGCACTTCTTTGAGAGGCCTAGTAGCTCTGTCAGAAATCCTCCATTGAACCAGACTACTTCCTTAATGTATGTGATATGTAAAATATATATATATATAAAAAACACTTCTATTACAGCAAGAAACAGGACCTGAATCATGTCGAAATTGTGTGTTATGTAATTCTCAGTAACGTTAATACTTAGTAAAAATATAAATAAAGTTGAGATGTTTGTGGCTTAATACTGAGCTAGTAAAATAAAGCTCTGTAAGATTTAAAGACTTCTCTGTACTCAGTTCTGGGCCTTGACCGCGGTGTGTAACTGGACCCTGTGTATAGGAGCAGTTGTCTTTGTCTCTTTCCTGCCTGACATTCTCAGGCCACTTTAAACCCACCCTGCCCTTTGGAGCCATGAGCAAAGCTAGGCAAGGCTACCTTGGGCCTGCTCTGGGACATTTGATTGAGGAATTATATGGACATACATAGCAGCAGCAGTATCATGTGGGGCCTGGCAGAAAAACTGCTGCAGTCTTGACCATGAAAGTCTTGAACAACGATTCTTTTCATTAGGGCAGTGAATCAGGCTTCTGTACACAGTTTTGCTTGGTATGTTTCTGTGAATCACTTGATGGTACAAACCTTTAGGGCTTCATAGAATGCGTCCAGTGCTATGCAAAATAGGCTGGATAGATTCAGCTCGTTGGTTTTGCTAAGATTTCTTTGCGGAATCCATAAGTCCATTTTGTTACTTGTTGGGTAAAGGGCCCCAACCAGTGGTAGTGCCTTTTATAATTTGCACCATTGTTTTGTTTCTTAAGCATCATTCATCTTTGTTTGAGTTTATGCACTTTTAGTTTACTTGACAACAAATAAGCAGCCACATACTTTTCTCCACTATTTAACAGATATATGTTTCAACATGATTTTGTGTGCGTTGTTTTCCAAAAATGTGTGTTACATTATTAAAATTTCCATAAACCTGTTATTACTGCTTTATTTTTAGAACACGTTTACAGTTGTTTACAAACACTGAACACCAACTAGGAAGAATAAATATTAGCTATAATTTTCAACATTATCTCTAAAATCCAAACGGAAGATACTCCCCTCTTAGACTGGGTATAAACTGCTTCATCCTTATAGAAAAGATTGCTGCATAAACAAACCCTAATTGTTCACTTAGATCCAGTGTTTGCTTTTAAGTGAAAATTCTAAAGCGAGGTCTGAGTGTCTGTCTGACACTTTTGTCTTTCTCAGATTCCACTGGTTGACAACCTTGAATCTAGTGTCGTGATTTTGTTCAGCTTGCCTGCTATGAAACTTGGTGTGTGTCTGTGGAATACCTTGAAAGGTGTCTATGAATAAAATGCATTAGTACTTACTATTAAGCTGTGAATCCCACAGGCTTCTAAAAACAACCTACTTCGACTTTTGAACACCAAGGTATTCGTTTGAATGGAACTTCTTCTTATTTTGCAAAAGTTATTGTAAAATTTCATGTAAAATGGTTGTCAGTAATCTTCACTCACTTTAGATGTTTAGGATCAGCTCAAATGGCTCAGTTTCAGGTCTTGTATTGTATCCTGATGTATGAAAGATATTTTGTTGCACAGGCTGCGAATTGCCCAGGAGGAGCACCGCACAGTGGAGGTGGAGAAGGTAAACTTGGAGCAGAAGCTAAGGGACGAGATTAACTCGGCCAAACAGGAGGCGCATAGGCTGCGGGAGTTGCGAGAGGGCACAGAAAATGAGCTCAGCCGGCAGAAGTACGCAGAGGAGGAGCTGGAGCAGGTAAGCCTGTCAGACTTGAGAAATGTACACAGGCCTGGGTTCCTAATTGCAGCTTAAGTAATGCTGTCCCAGTCTGACTTATGACTAGGGCTACACAGATATTGTGTGTTATTGTAGCACTTTTGGCCTTTGAAGTGCTGGCAATTTAGAGGGATGAAATTGTCAAATCATCTGCTGTTACTTGATCAGTTTGTTTCAAAGGGTGTTTTAATGGGTTTTAACTTTCAGTTTTTTCGTTTTTGGTCAAAATGCTGACTGATTTTTCACCTCTTCCAAATACAGAATCTACGCAGAAAAAACAGCCCTTTTGGAATCACTGTTTAAATGGTGATACAAAACATTAACACCGGTCTGCCTTTTTTATAAGCCCAAAAACAGGGTCTTCAGTTTTCCCATGCAGTAATTTTGTTAACAATTTTAATACTCATTTTATTAATAACTTATATTCAAACTTAAACTGACTACCCTGAGCAGCCATTACATGGCAAAACTTCTGTAAAGCAGCCAGTGGTCCGAGAGGATGTCAAGTCCTGCTGTGCCAGGGGAGCATGTTGAATCATTTGGTGAATGCCAGTTTCCCATTATTGCCATACTGAACTGACCTGTTAACACAGGCCTCATAGCTCGGTCTCTGTAGTGCTGGAGCTCATTAGTGCTGTCTAATGAGCCTGGAGACAAAAGAGGACCTCTGTGGAGGCCACAGTCCTCCCTCATTCACTTCCTCCCTCCCTTCTGTCCGTCCTCTCAGAGCCTGTATGGAGGCCTTTACTTTGTGACTGTTCAAATAGAGAAATGGCCTTGCAGTGCTTGGTGCAGTTTGGGGCTGCAATCTATGGACTGTTTTTTGGTTTTTCCTTTCATGCCACACTGCACAAAGGCAATTTCACTTCATAATTGGCCCATGAAGCTTGTGTATTTTAACTTCCCATTCAAACATAATGCACTCAAGGTACTTGAGCTTTTGCCATGCTAAACCAAATTCCCATTAGTTGCTGGGAAACGGCAAGTTTTGAGTAAAGGTTTATTAAAGGTTTATTACTATTATTGTTAGGAACCTTTCTTTCATAGCTAATGCTGTTTGAGGCAGTTTGGTGTTTGGTGCCCCTGGCTTAGGCTGGCCTTTAACAATAATCACCAAATGCAGTGAACTGGGAGCACTGAGCATACAGGGCTTCTGTAATTCACTGCAAGCTGGCTCTGGCTCCCCCTGCAGGTGCGAATGGCCCTGAAGAAGGCAGAGAAAGAGCTAGAGTCCCGCTGCAGCTGGTCCCCTCCAGAATCTCTGCAGAAATGGTTGCAGCTCACTCATGAGGTGGAGGTGCAGTACTACAACATCAAGAAACAGAACGCTGAGAAACAACTACTGGTCGCCAAAGAAGGGGTCAGTGTTTTGAATATGTGTTTTGAATTTTCACACATTTAGAGCTAAATGTGTTTTTTTTTTAAAAAAAAACAGTGTTACGTTTTGGTACAATTGGCTGTTACTGAGAAGGGGACTGGACCAGCACAAGGGCGAGGGAGTGTGGCGGACGAGGCCCAGACTACACACTCACCTGTACTCGGGTGCGAGGTTTAGTCTTTAAGAGTGTTCTGATGTTCCCATAGGCAGAGAAGATAAAAAAGAAGAGGAATACGCTCTTTGGAACCTTTCATGTGGCACATAGTTCCTCACTAGATGATGTGGATCACAAAATCCTGGCAGCTAAGTGAGTAATGCTGATGCAGTTTCTTATGTGTAGTTACACTGCACATAAACTTTACAACTGAGAGGCTCTCAAATGATTTTGCACACCTTCGTTCATACTGTAGCCAAATTCATACACCCATACATGCATTTCTGCGTTTATATGTTACTACGTTTATTCTACGGCCGGGGTTGTTACTACGGCCTTTGTTTGTCCGACATTCTGTGTTTATATGTCCTTTATAATTTCTCTCATGTCTCCTCACTTTCTGCTTCTCAGGCAAGCCTTGGGTGAGGTGACCGCTGCTCTCCGGGAGCGGCTTCACAGATGGCAGCAGATTGAGATACTAACAGGCTTTACCATAGTAAACAACCCCGGCCTTCCCTCCCTTGCCTCGGCTCTAAACCTGGACCCCAGTTTCATGGGAGGGCGTGCCACACCCCAGCACTTGGTCATGTCTGATGATATGGATGACATGGACGAGGACATCATGGCTCATGGAGCTCTGCAATGTAAGGACGTGATGGACTCCAATGGGCACAAGGCCCGACCCACTAAGGGCTCTCACAGACAGACTAAAGGCCTGTTGATTAAGTCAAAAAAGCCCTCTTCCTGATTGAGGTCAATCTTCTGCGCATATCTTGTCAATGCATTGTGTTTATCGGTGTTCTCACTGTGAAAAGATTCAGGGATGTGGGCTTTTAATATCAATCATTACTCTTGTTGAATATTAGCACAATCTCTATTTGCTTTCTTTCCAGTGGAATGGGTTTTCTTCAGTCAGTATTGAACTTTAGGTAATATGTCTCATCGTAGTAAAAGATCTTCCATGCAATGTCACATTTTGCAAATGGCACTTCAAAATACATGAATTAATGCACCAAATATTGAATTTTTCATTGTCTGTTTCCTTTGAATTTGTAGATTTGAGTTAGCCCGTGTTGTAAAGCTGTACTCTAAGAATCAATGTCCTTATGTCATTGTTTCCTTTACATGCTATAAAAGATTAGAACTATTAATATTTCTGCATAAAATTTCACAAACACAATATCCTTTTTTTTTAACTATGTGAGTCAGTGTAGTTTAATTGACTGTTGGCTTTAAGGTACATGGCCAACTCTTTGTCATTATAGTAACACTGGCTTGAGATTCAAATTGTGAACTTGTTTCATCTATACCACAGTTCTTTGTTGTTTCTGTGTATCTCAAGTTTTCAGTTATATTACTGTAGTATTAAGATCCTCTACAGTCATTTAACCTTTGGTCATTGAGACTAGCAGAATTTTAAAAAAAAAAGGTTCTCACTGAATGTATGTCCATGCTGCTGACATGTACCTTATACATGTAACTAAACCCTGGCTAGCAGGATTAATAAGTTATTAACAGCCGTTCCCCTCCCACTTGCCACTCACTCCTCCCCCCTTTCAGATGCTGCCCAGTTTAAGGACCGTCGAGCCAGTGACCTCAGGTCCTTAGGTTCGGACCGCCAGTCGTTGCGGAAGTATTCTGGTGGGCTAGGCTGCCGTGCCTGTACCCTCACTACCCCAGCAACCCTTTCACCCAGCTGTTTTCCCTTTTTCAACTGTCTTATGACCCTTTATGAAAGAATCATTTGAGCATGCCCAGATTAGGCCAAAGAGAATCTGCATCAAAGTTCTGTCTAAAAGCCTATTGTTATCAATGGCTGATTTCTCTCTCTCTCTCTCTCTCTCTCTCTCTCTCTCTCTCTCTATCTCTCTCTCTCTCTCTCTCAC
>JBBPDC010000001.1:13427745-13441376 GCA_037974485.1 Hemigrammopetersius urotaenia | reverse complement strand
GTAGATTTATGAATGTTATTAAAAGTTGTAGCAGCATTACATCTTGGGACACTGAACCTACTGAAATGGCACCAAATGTGTAGAAAGACCCCTATTCTATTCCATTTTAGAATGGATCGTATACAGATTTTTATAGTAGCCCTCCCAACCCTGTTTCTCGGTATGTGTAATGGCATTTGCATGACACAAAACTGCATCCAGAAATATGACTTTCGCCATGATTAATCCTTAGCAAGCCACTACAAAAACCTCACTTTGTGTGACTAACCTGTTAGCCACTCTGGGCCACTGTTGCCCACTAGGTGGAGTTCAAAGTCCACATGTGCTCCTCAATACCATCCTGACCCCCTAGTGCTGGGATCCAAACTTGACTTCCAGCTGTGGCATTAGGGACATATGCTCTTAAACAGGTGCGTTTATACATGGTTGTGCAGTTATGTGTGGTATAATGGTTCTAAGATATACTGCAGGATTACAAAATGATGGTATTTTTAAAGAATTTTCCATGTCTGGTGGCAGTGAGAGAAAGAGAGGCCATCTTGGTAAGCCACCCAGGCAGATTTTTCCAGCCATACAAGAGCAGGCTCCCCTCCCTGCAAATAGGGAGAAACCAATAAATCCAGAACATACACTCATATTACCTGTGATATGTTATTTTTTTATCCAGATTCCAGTATTGCCAAGCCTAGTATTTCAATCATAGTAATTGTAAAAGTCTTCTTGTCCACATAAAAGGGATTTCACAGTGAAAAGGAGGTAGCTCTCAAAAGGAAGTAGTTTCTGTGCTACATGTTTATTTGCTAAACCTAGAAAAGAGAGCACCATACTCCAATTCTCAGGTCCTTGCTCTGGCTCCCACTTCAGTTCAGAATTGATTTCAAAGCATTGCTCATTGTGTAAAAGTCACCTAATGGTGTAGGTCCTGGTGGGACCTACAGGAGCTGGTGGTGAAAAGAGCTGAAACTAAACATGGGGTTTATCCACTATTGCTACTGCTGGAACAAACTGCCCATCAGTACCAGATCTGCACTAACTACAGCTTTAAAAAAGCTGCTTAAAACTGCAGTGTTGTCCTTGCCGTCTTTAAAATATCAGCACTACTATTTCAGTTTCCGTTTATGTATTATTTTAATTAAATTATTTTATTCTATTGTAGTCAATTTTGTATATAATTTCTGTAAAGCACGGTGTATGATAATGTGCTATATCAACACTTCAGTGTTTCTGCATCGACAACACAGTCACATCACAAACAATAGATATTTAAATGTGAAGACTCACTTTTGGCCTTATAAGCAGGCTTAAATAAAACACTGGAGTCCCAACATCAGTCACTTGACATTACTCTCAGTCATATGTCGTCTAAACTGTACTGAAGTATTTGTTTGTAGGCTACCCGCTTGTGGTGCTAATGTTAAATTAGCCAAGCAGGCTACACATCCAGACACCACAAAACAGTTTTTATTTGACCTTTCTGTCACTCCAAAACCTGTCACTTTATTCCCTCTGGTGTTCTTATCATATTGTGTTTGGCCTGAACGGATATGTTATAAGGTAAACAGAGCTGTTTCCATGCTAACTGGCTCTTGTAAAGCACAGTGGCCCTTATAGTCACAACATACCACAGCACGTGTGAACAATATGAAATTCTTTCTCTGCATGTAACCCACTCACCAAGTGAAGCAGTGGGCTGCCACCAACAGGGGCTGTCCGGGATGGTGTACTTCAGTGGGACCACTAGCATTCCTGGCATCGGAACCCACGACCTTCTGATTGCAGGTAACTCCCAAACCACCAGGCCACTGTCTGTCCCAGCAGCAGCATTTAATATAAAAAGTAGATTCCGCCCAATGCTAGTTGTGTAATGCATTTCCATGTCTTGTTTATCAGTGCAGCTAACCTGTAGTCTGTTTGGACTCAAAATAAATTAAAAGAACTGCAGCCAGAAATCAGAAAATAGTGCATCTGGTCTTAAAGTAGCTCCAGCATTTATCCATAATTCCTATTTTTGGATCACGTGGTGGGTAAACAGTAAATGAACTTGCTGCATTTAATACTGAGAAATGATGAGAGTGTACGCCTTGCAGGCAGGAGCCTGTACTAATTTGCAATGAGACACTCCTTAAACAGGATATATGAACTGTTTAAAATGACTTTATTAGTGATCATAAAAGCCTTAAATCAATAATAAAAATAATATAATTATAGCAGAAATAAAAGGCCAACAATGACCTGCCGCTTGCCAAATAGTGAGCTCATATTTATCCAGCCTATACTGTTAAAGCTCATATTGTTTTTACTACATAATTCATAGCGATCATATTCATATTCATTAGACATAAGACAAAAGTAACTTAGCTATGTGTTCATAGCCTTTTACGGGCAGGTCAGTCATTACATACGGGGGGGCGGTAGCAGATCAACAGTATTTTAGCCTGCAAAAGTAACATATAAGCGAAAATATCTATGTATTAGACTATCATGTACAAATTGTCATTATTACAGTGTGTTCACTGCTCTCCAGCGATTTTTTTCTCGAGAGATATTTCTTCTGCTGGATTTGTGATCCAAAAACGCAGGACGCAGGACAAACTATATTGTGGCGAGCGTGAGTAAAATGCAAAAACAAGCTGTTCTTCTAGCAAAATCTCTATTTTTTCTCATCTAACAACTTCGAAACAGACTTTGTACTTCAGAGAGAACTGTGTCCCCACTGGCATGCCCACGTACTACTCCACAACTCCAACAATGGAGTTAAGACACTGGAGGAGGGTGACTGGCAAGAAGGACTCTCATTCACTATTTAACACAACTAACACACACACACACACACACACACAGACACACACACAATAAATAATCTCTAATACTACATAGCAACATCTACCCCCTATCTAACGATCTTAAAAAACTCTGAATTAGCTCAGTTGTGAGGCAACAAATTCTTGCGAAGCCCAAGCTGCTCTGCGGATTAGGAAATTCACAGCCAAGGAAGTTTAAATCTCATTAGGCTGGCACAAAATTTCCTTCTAATTACTTTGAACCTAAGAAGCTTATTTACTTTAATTCCCATTTAACTGTGGATCTACATCATTCAAACCGTAGATCTAGTTTTTTTGTAATTCAGGCCTCATTGTTTCAGATGCACAAAAGTAGAGAGAGTTCCTCTTAAAAGCCATCAAGGCACTGCTTCTCTCCCACCTCAGCTGTCGTATTAATCAATTGATCATGACCTTTTGGCACATTTTACCAGTCTCATTTTGAGAAGTACACTTCATGTCCTCTAGAATGTGGCAAATTAATTACGCAAATGGAGCCTCACGGCCCTGTCAGACTCCCCCTGGAAAGCGGAGCTGCCACCGCTACACCGCTCTGTCTTTGCAATTCTAATGAGTGGCCATTCATCAGGCCCTGATGGCTGGACATTGCGCTCACTGTATAAATCTGCTGATAATATCAAAAACATGTGCTCGCTGCAATACGCTTCTGCTGATTATGATATAACTGTCCATCATGTCGATCTAATGTTATTAAAACGAATAGACTGTACAGTGTTTGAATGTACCAACAGGTGGATTTATTGATTTGCACTCTTTTATGGATCCTTTACAGTGGCTCTGTGGACTGCGGATGAATAGTTTTTCCATGAGATGATTTGCATCCGTTAAAGCTGCTCACAGATTAGTTTACAGTCACTAGCAATGGGCTAGAGGGAAATTATAAATGATGCTACATTAATGTTACTCGTGGGTCTCTTGCACAGCCCATGACTTATGATTTTAAGCAAAAACTGAAGCATTGGTTCAGTTGTCTTGTTGCCATCATCTTAACTGTGTGTAATTACTTTATGTTTTGATTTACATGGCACCTCGGGGAAGGGTAATTGGATAGGCTTTCCATTACCCATAAATGAAATGGCAGGGTAACAGCGAGAGAGGTGAAATGAAGTTAGTTTGCAATGCATGAGAGCAGAGCATTATGTCTCCCTGATACATGAGAATGCAATGGTAGTTCATTATATACTATTATTGACAAATTCAAATCTATTTATGCTACAGAGACATAACTCACAGACTGTATTCCCAAATCAAAAAGAGATATTGATTTTTTTTCTGTGCAAAACTCAAGAATAGTTATAGTGTCGCAGACTCAAACACAAAAGTGACAAGAAAGTGCCATAGAAAAACTCCTTAATGTCTTTTAAAGGGGTCTTTCAATGGCACCATTGTTTAATTAACCATTCTATTTTTTAATAGAACCTTTCTTAGCGTTTAAAGAACATCCCATCAAATGTTTGGAAGCCTTTATATTTAAAGGTGGGCCTTGCAAGAACCTGTACTACTTGTACTACAATGAGACTATCTTTGAATTGAATATATGAACTGTTAATATGAGTATCTTAGTCATCATTAATTAGACCATGAACCATAATAAGCATAATTGAATTATAACACAAATTAAAGGGCAACAATGACCTGTTGCCAAATAGTGAGGACATATTAATCTAGCCTATACTGTTAAAGCGCATAGTGTTCTTATTATTCATTCAAAACTGTCATATTACTTTTTAATTATTTGATAATCATTGATGAGCCATAGCTATAAATAAACATATATGAAGCCATTAGTACCCCTAACAAGTCCACATCTTACACCCCTAACACTTCCATTGTACATTGCTGTTAATCATTCTATTGCAACATCCAGAAAGATCTGTGTATTTGTTCTTTGTTTTTAATTTTCTCTTATACATTTTTGTAACCCCAATCTCTATCAGCAGATGTGCAGATTTACCATTTGATATCCATCAGCCTCAGAGAAGATGGTCATTTGTATGGTTATTAATATACCTATATTCTGCTACTTCAGATAAACAATATGGCTCTGTTATGTTTCTCCAGAATTCTGTTGTCTTGCTGCATAACCTAATTGTGCTTGAGCATCAGATCATAGATTTATGTCTTTTTATTATCTAGTACAGTATAAAATTCATCCTTTATTGCAAGTCATACAGGTCTTGAAGCAACCTCACACCAACTACCATCACCATTGGTGTAATGTTCTTATTGTGGAATTCTGTGTTAACTTTATGCTGGATACAACAAGATGCATCTTCATGTTCCTCTTTTGACCTAGGGTCAGAAAGATTTTCCTATTGGTCAGCACGGGTTTGCAACTCTCTCTTCTACCCAGTTTGCCAATAGTGGGATCATGAAAGTTGATTCTATATGAAGTGAGCAAGGCCTTTTGAATGCATTTTTGTAAGCCAACCACTTCTGGGAAGATTCAGTGCTGTTTGAAAACCAAGCTTCCTCCGTTTGCAGATGATGGTGCTCACTGTAATGAAAGGCTTATTCATGGCTTTGTAACCTTCTTCAGACTGATAATTTCTCTCCCATCACTTCTGAAATTTCCTCTGATACATTATGGCGTGCTACTTATTTGGTGTGCTTCTAGGAATGTAATGTTTGTATTCAGCAGGGGCGTTTCTAGGTCAAGCTCGGTGGGATTTAAAACTACTGATGATGTTTGTTTTTAATTCCTCATTAATTATCCCTCATTCTTTCACGCCATCTCCCATTTCTCCAAATTCACAGTAAATTAAGGGTTAGGCACTAAAGGACTTGGGAGAGGCACAAGGGCTATTCGAGTTACAGAAAGAAACTCTAATAAAAAAAACATGAAACACACACACTTAAATACATATATGCATTAGTGAGCATTTAAAAACTGTATTTTGTGTTTACTTAGGTTTTCTTTGGCTAGTGTTATATTTTGTTTAAAGGTATTTTGTTCAAAGTTTTTCTTCCAAAGCGCCAGTTCTGAGGAACAGTTCTCTTGGCTTTCTGATGGACTTCTAATTGCACTACAGTAGGTGGTAGAATGTTTATGTCTATACTCTTATTAATGAAGCAGCTGGTGGCTAGGTGGTAAGGAATTGCCCCTGCGATCAGAAGGTTGTGGGTTCGAATCACAGGACCACCAGTGGCACCACTGAGGTATCCTTAAGCAAGGGACACTGTCCCCACACACTGCTCCCCAATGTATGACAGATTAGTATGTGCACCATGAGCCATTCTAGAACTGTATATACCTCTAGCTTCAATACGATTAAAGAGTGGAACATTAAACACACCACAACTAATCCTTGCTTTTCTTTGTCTAAATGGTCCACCAGACTTAGACTGCTTAGGCATTACGATTGTGTTTTATTATTCTCAACTGCACTGCACTTTCTGCCTTATTGGAAAGTTTTAATATGCGTTGGAGCCAGTCTCTGTGTGACAGGGTCTTCTTCCTACGCTGGCCACTCTTTTCTTAGGCATTTGCATTTGAGAGCAGTGCAGTGGCTTAAAGTGCAGCATTTGAGGATTAAATACATTAAATGTAAATTAATTTGTGAGTAGGGTCGGATGAGTGAAAATGAGCACCAATGAATGTGCAGAGGCTGTGCAATTGTGGAGAATGCATAATCAAATCGCTCTCATTAAGTCTGTTGAAATGACAGAGGCTTTTACTTCACTTGTATTGAATTACCAGGAATACAGCGCTCGTATGACAATCTGCATTATCGAGGCAATTTTTCTCCCCTCTCTCTCTCTCTCTCTCCCTCTCTCTCTCTCTCTCTCTCTCTCTCTCACACACTCTCTCCTCTCTTGCACTCTCTCCTCTCTTGCACTCTCTCTCTCCCACTCGTGTTGCAGAAGGACTGAGCTTGGTTAGAAGGCAAACTGCTCTGCCAGTGGTGTGTGTGAGTGAACGGGCAGGAATTTTAAGCATCTTCAGACTGTTTGGAGAGCTTCTGTGACCTGGAGATACAGCACAGATATTCTTCAGTCTGGGTTGCAGCAGCCCACTGATAAAGGTAAGGTGTGCTTGAGAAAGTGTGTGTGTGTGTGTGGTCACATGACTGGCACATGTTAAGGGGGTAGGAGTTCTGGTCATAGAGTGAAGTGTTCTCTACTTTCTTACAGAGGTCACTACATTCTTACCTGCATGAGATTTAGGTGAAGATGCAAGAGATAAAATATGTCTCTATCTATAAATGTGTCTATAATGTGCAGAAAGGAATTAGTCTTGGTGAGTCCACATGTGTGACTGTACAACTAAACAGATCAAATGTGACATAGAAAAAAGTAAAAGTTCAGAAAGGGCGACAACTCCTTTACCACCTGAGTAAAGGATACATAAGAAAAATGATATGTTATGATTTTATGTCTGTCAGTGTGTGTCAGCTTAACCATCTCCAGACCTCTCCTCAAGTACTCCCAATATTTACAGTCACCATCTCATACCTAGTTAATCTGATCAGTCCTTTCAGTCACAGGGGATCATTATACTTCTAACACAGTATTCCTAACTTTTTATTTTACACTATTTATGTTCATTTATTTATGCTAATGTTGTGTGTTACACTTATTGCCAATGGAAATAGAGTTTAGACTTTTGCACTTTACAAAAAAGAGAATGTGAATACGCCTATAGATATAAGATAAGAAAACCCTTTGCATATTTTCCGTAACTTGAAAAGCTTATCAGACATTTATGCTACGTTACAATGTGGTGTTGAAAAGACAAATTGAAACCCATTATTTTCTTTTGTGATCTGATGCACACAACTTCAGTTATAAGCAATGTGTGCATCATTGGTTAAGCCTCCAAAAAAAGTAACTTTTAAAAGAATATTTTATTTGAAGGCATTATGGAGCGTCTTTATTGTTCATCTGTTCATTCATGAAATTTTGCAGCAATTTAAATGGCAGTTGTAAAAGAAATTGATATATATCTAAAAGGTATCATGGAACCCAAACATTTGTAATGGTACAATTATGCAAATGATGAGACCATTGCCTTAATACACCCTGTAATCTGCACAAATTGTCTGTATTACATTAGCTTTTACCATCAAGACATTTTTGTGAACCAGAGGACACACAGAGCTTCTTATAATAATGTCTGCCAGAATATGTGGTGGTCAGTCTTACAATAATCAGAAGGATGAGAAATTTAATTTCACACAACTACCCAAATAATTGAAATGCACTCTCACTTTCAGCTGTGAAATGCATCGTGCACCCTTCTGCATCCATCATCCCGAATGAGTCATGAAGTGTCAAAATCCTTCAGACTGTTGCCAACGGAATAT
Organism: Hemigrammopetersius urotaenia; assembly: GCA_037974485.1. Taxonomy (NCBI): domain Eukaryota; kingdom Metazoa; phylum Chordata; class Actinopteri; order Characiformes; family Alestidae; genus Hemigrammopetersius; species Hemigrammopetersius urotaenia. Next base: position 13,433,230 of record JBBPDC010000001.1, on the reverse strand, counting down.
GCAATGTCAGATGTCGAGTATGTTTTTTGAATGACTGTGCAAAAAGCGTTGAAACTTGTTTATGTAGTGCTTATGAAATACTATTAGATTTTAGGTTGTATTACAGAGAGGGGAAAAAACTTTGAGAGGTTCTCATTGGTAATAATGAAATATTGTAATTTCATTTATAATATCTCATGCAAGCATAAGATTTTTTGCATGGTTTAGTTCATGGCTCACCAAATCATTAGTTATTTAATTTCTTTTAGTTCTTTGTTGCTGGATATTAGGAATTAATGAGTCAGTCTATAACCTGTGGGACTTGTCGGCCGGGTGGGTTGAGTCAGCTTTTTAGAAAATTTTGCAAGTGCAGGTGGGATGGGTGACAAAGCAGAATTCTGGTGAAGATCTTTATACCCTATTGAAATGTCTTGTTGGTTATTTGATGTCTCGGGTGGGATGACTCTCCCAGGTTGGGTGGGTCACTGATAAAACAAATGTACTGCATACAGTTTTCATCTCTAGATTTTGATTGTTTATTGTTTTCTTGTTTGCTTGTAATTATTTAACGGTTACAATATCTGTGCTGGCAGCGTAACAAATAGTCAATTGTCCTTATATGTAAGTTACCCCAGGTTGTGTTGGAAAATCAGATTTTAGGGTTAAATAAAAGCAATATAAGCCTTCACTTTCAAAACACTTGAACTAAACCAGTAAACCTATTGATAACTGAACAGGGCATTTTCTTGTGATTTTAGCTGCATTTTTATATTAATTCTGTCTAAAAATACTTTATCAGGTTGCACAAGCTGTACAGAATGATGACAAATACCTCAGTTGTGTCTTATGTGTAATTAAATACATGGAACTAAATACATTCGTTACTTAACACTATATTTAGACCATATGGTTGTAACTAAAAGTAAAAAAAAAACCAATATGCTGCTGCTCATACGCCATTGTAGAATAGCCAAACATGGAGAATGGTAACTGCTCAGACGGCTAGCATCAATCTGTATCAACAGTGAAGGATGAACTAAGTCTGGCTCTCACAGATTCCCAGTTGGAGTTTCAGCTTTTAATGTAACAATAACAAAGCAAATAATATCATAATAGGGATGTATTTGGTTTATGACATGGTTAACTTCCAAGGGCTCTCTCTCTTTAGAGAACAGGAGCTGAACGTTTTCTGCTTTGGACGGGTTATTGTACTGTTTGCCGAAAGCGACAGCAGACCACTTGCACCTCCAAGACCCGTATTGGTTATTTTTTCCTTCCTTGGCATGACAAGGCTGTATAATTAGATTCTGACAGAATGACTGACAGCATGGGTGTGCTGTCCTCCACCTCTACAGAGTAAAAGCCATTGACGATTCAGGACCTTGGACAGTTCCCGCCTATCCACATCCATTACAGCGTGGCACAAGTGGCATGATAAAAGTGTGATTTTTGAGCAGCTTAGTGCCGCTACCACAAGACAAAGTAGGGTGGCTAATCTCGAACAGGTTGCTGTGTTTGAGTGGCGCAGTCAGTGTTGATCTAGAGGGATGTAGGCAGAAGGAGGGCGTGAAGCTATGAGCAATGCTGGTGTCTGGTTATAGCAGACTGTGCAACTCCAATCTGTTACCGCTGGGCCTGTGGCCAGCACTAGGCTGGCTGCTTAACAGAGTCACTGCCCCCTGACTTCTCATATGAAAGTATTGATAGAAGTGCTGATCAGGAGAGGACAGCTCAAAACTTACCAGTGGCTTTCTTCAAGGAATGGTCCACTGAAAAATACATTTTCATCCCCCTCAGATGTATTAGACTGGCCAAGACATGTCTGTTCTCCTAAGATCAGCTCTTTACTTTTTATGTGGAGTCACTATAATAAGGTTTTATTAATTTGCAGCCACATTAGCTTTGTAGTTCCAGTGGATGCCTAAGGAAGTAGGAAGAAATTGTTGCTTGGATGATTACCTGTGTTTAGGGTAAATTTCTGTAAATCTTTGATGAACCAATCTATTTGAGGTTGTGTGTAATTCTGTAGGCCAAAATATTCTATGGCTGATAAAAGACAGTCAAATTGCATGTCTAAATAAGTACACCTACACAGAACACACTTAAATATGGCATTTTTATGCATTTTAGCTGCTTCTGCTCATTTCAGTTCATATTCTTTTCCATTTTAACATTGTAAATGTTTCAAATATACAGAAATATATGCAGCCACAATATTAAAACCACAGACAGGAAAATGGATTATCTTGCCACAGTAGTGCCTGTCAGTGGTCAGTGATATATTAAGCAGCAAGTGAACAGTCAGTTCTTGGAGCTAATGTGTTGGAAGCATAAGGTTCTTAGACAGTTTGACATGGGCCAAATTATAACTGGGTCAGAGCAGCAGGTCTTGTGAGGTGTTCCCAGTAAACAGTGAACCATTGAACCAGTAACAGGGTCATGGGCATCCAAGGCTCAGTGATGCTGAAGGTTTGCCCGTCTGGTTTAGTGGTGTTTCTGACCGTTCAGCTGCTCTAGGAGAGCGTTGTTGAAGGGGTCCTCTGTGAGATGAACCTTCCAAACCCACTGATGCCCCACGTCGCAACTCTGAATTTAAAGGATCTGCTGCTAATGTCTTGATGCCAGATTGATGCTAGCACATTTTCTCCAGCTGGCGCAGCTGGAGGCCTAGTGGTTAGGGAGTTGCCCCTGCGATCAAAAGGTTGTGGGTTCAAATTCCAGGACTGCTAGTGGCACCACTGAGGTACGCTTGAGCAAGGTACCGTGCTTCCCGGGTGCTACATTGCTGGCTGTCATCTGCTTCGCTTGGATCAATGGGTTAAATGCAGAAGACTCAGGCAATTTCCTTCCCGATCAATGGCTTTAGTTGTCTTTGAAAGTGAAAAAGTGAAAGTGACCATTCTGTCATACGTGAACACAACACCGCACAAAATTCTTCCTCTGCATTTAACCCATTCACCAAGTGAAGCAGCGGGCAGGCAGAAACTTAGCAGTCCGGGGAGCAGTGTGTGGGGACAGTACCTTGCTCAGGATACCTCAGTGGTGCTTAGCAGTCTTAAAACAACAACTACTGTTTTGTATCTGGGCTCATGCCAGTCATCCTTCTTCCTCCATTCTCAGAACTGCTGCAACATGGCAGGATTTAGGTGCCTATGCAAATGCATTTAATCTCAACTGTGCCTGTATTGATGGAGTAATGAATGGGTGTGATGTAAAATGGAGAGCTATTGATTTTTACCTCTGCTCAGAGGCATTCCTGTTGTGAGGCGCCAGAGTGAGTGATGGCACTTAGTGGAACGGGTCAGGCGATATGCATTGGTCATTGGTCTGACTGGACACACACTGGTCATTTGTGAAGACGGAATATGTGATTATTCTGCAGAATGCAAAGTGAGTAAGGACTCTTTACACAAGAGAAAACACAGTTGGCACTGTAGGACAGTCATTGATTCATGTTCATTAAGCCATCATTGCGTGTGGCTGCAAGGCATAGAGAGAGGGGTAACAAGTATTCAGACTCTTGCCTTTATTTAATTGACTTCCAGTGAATAGGTCCTCTTTAAATTCAAATTGATAAATATTTAAGACTAATCTCTATAAACAAACATGTTCTTAAAAAATGGAAAAATATCAAGACACCTTATATTACATTGTTTCGCTGCAAAACCATGATTGCAGATTAAGATTTCAGGAGTGCATTTTAAAAAGTTGTTTTAGTTCTGCAGTGGTTCAGTTTTGACTTATTCCAACTTCATGTCCACAGTTGTACAGGGGTTCCTCAGATAGACTCACAATTTTAAAATCCTCCTTATTTTAACCAGGGATTCAATACAGTAGATGCAAGCACCTTTTTAGACACCAGTTTTGTTATTTTGGCCATATATTTGGGGTCACATTGAAACGCACCATCTTCTCACATTTTTTGGCCAATTACATTAAAATCTCTTCTAATATCTCCTGCTCCATTTACGTGTGCTGTGTGCATTGTTCCAAAAGAGTTTTGTCTTTTTAGTAGAGGAGTATAGGCAGTGGCATTGTTTGGCCTAGGTGTGTGAAGTGAAAGTGACCATTTGTCATATGTGAACACACCACTGCACACAGTGTGAACAGCACGAAATTCAACCTCTGCATTTAACACATTCACCAAGTGAAGCAGGGGGCAGCCAGGAACACGGCGCCCGGGGAGCAGTGTGTGGGGACGGTACCTTGCTCAGGGTACCTTAGCAGTGCCTAGCGGTCTTGGGGATCGAACCCGGACTTTCTGGTCACAGGGCGGATGCCTTAACCACTAGGCCAGCCAACTGCCTGTGTTATGCCTTGCTCCTGATCTCAGAATTATTTATTCTCTCAATTTATGAAACTAACCACGCCCTTCCTTCGTCAACAAAATTTTACACCTCTTCCCCAGCATACTTAAGTAATTTCCATGTGAGGAGCTTCATCATCACCATCATCATCACCATGTAGATATGCATAGTTTATGTGCACATATTAGTAAGTAAGTCAAAAAACATTTTGTGCAAATGTGAAGTAGATATATACACTGGAAATATGCTACAGAATAAAAATAGCATCTAAAAGTGTGTAGGGTGTCAGTTGACATGGAGCTGAGCATGATGTGTAATGTAATCTCATTCACATGTGCCGGCAATAATTCTAGCCTGCAAAATCCACCAGGTCCCCTTTTAAACTGTGGTCTCCACTGGGCATTTTTATTCACTCGTATCATGGAGAAATAATACTTCATTAAGTGTAATGAAAACAGCATCAATTTCATGCCTGAACGTGCAGCTACAATTTGTCGTTAAATTTTGATGAATTGCTGGTTCATAAAAGCTTTGTGTTATATGAGTGGTCTTTCAGGATGGAGACTATATTTAATACCAGCACACTCAGTGAATTAAAACCAGCTTGTATTTATTATATGATGTGTCCTCCCAGCTCCATAGAGAATAGAATCATATATGTCTTTAAGATACCCCATTAGTGATACAGAGATCGAATCCTGTTCTTTTGAAATATTGTGAAAGCAGCTTTTCAAAAGTCAATTCACGTTAGAGTCAATGTGAAGATAATTAAACAACAATTAAAAATATAATGCCGTTTTTGGTGCTCAGTTCATCACTGTAGTCCATCTAATGCTATGTCCAGTTTGTGGTTGCTGTCTTCTGACCCTTCATCATTGGTGAATTTCAGACCATAGAGCTGTTCTTGGCTGAGTAAATCTGAGTAGTGGACTCTCATCCTAGCAGTGACACAGATGTGTGATCCCCAGCAGCGCAGCCTTTGCAGCTCCATGTCAGTGTCTAAGAATGATGCACCAACCAAAGATATATGGCCAACAATATACTGTATATATATATATACACTCACCTAAAGGATTATTAGGAACACCTGTTCAATTTCTCATTTCTCAGAATGGGAAAGAAAGGTGATTTAAGCGATTTTGAGCGTGGCATGGTTGTTGGTGCCAGACGGGCCGGTCTGAGTATTTCACAATCTGCTC
>JBBPDC010000001.1:13367025-13378811 GCA_037974485.1 Hemigrammopetersius urotaenia | reverse complement strand
CAGACCGACTAAATACTAGGATAAATCAAAGGGGAAACACAAGGCACCTGAAAACAAAGGGGACATGTGATACATACAGAAACTTCAAAATAAAAGCCCTCCAGAATGCAGAACCTGAACAAAGGGGAAAAAAACAGAAAACAGCAGCCTCTAACGGCCGTCAGCCATAACAGAACCATTCATTTGTCATCTGTAGTTTGATTTTGAGGAGGGGAGGGCAAAATTGATTAAAATCAGATTTATTGTGAAAATTTTATTTTTAGACCATATCGCCCAGCTCTAGTTAACCCCAAGAAACTGACTATTGTTTTAGTCATGTTCTCATGTTTTTAACTAATGCATCCCTCTCCCAGTCTACTAACTAAAAGAGATGATGTTGATGTAGAGCTCATCCACACTTATTTCAGGTGTTCCAATGATAACAAAACAGATAATGTAATAATGTAAACATGTAAACAGAACCAGTTGTACTAGATGAATTGGTACACACCCAGGAGAAGTGTTAAAATGAATTGATGCATCCTGCTATATCACTCAATAGTCAAGAATTTAATGGATTTGATTTTTATTTAAGAAAGTATACATTCCTTTTTAAGTCCAAAATACCTCCTTGGGTTATTTTAAAACATAAGACATGTAGAAATGTATTATGGTTTTTCTAGTCATATTTGGTATTCAGTGTACCATTAATTCATACCAAAAATAGTGAGGTTAAATTGAATCATGTTTATCTACATACAGATTGACAAACTAGCCAGAGTGAATTCTAGTTATGATGTACAGGTATGCAGTACACGCATACTGTCGGCTATATGATATGGCTATGATTTAATTGAGAGTTTATTCAAGAACGTTTAATATAAATGCGAGAGTCCCTTAATTGCACTGGTTACTCACTCACTCACACATGTTTAACAGGATAAACACTTTCACAAAACAACAGTGGAATAGCTTTTATGCTTCATCAGAGCAGTGCTTCACATCAGTGCCACTTTCCCTGTTTATTTTGACTTCTCAGATAAATTTGCTATTCATATGTACACTATGTGGACAAAAGTATTGGGACTGTATTGTGTATTGTGCCCATTACACCAAAAGGAACATTAATGAAGATTGTATCCAGCCATATCTTTATGGAGCTTGCTTTGTGCACTGGGGCACAGTCATTCTAAAATAGAAAAGGGCCTTGACCAAACTGTGTCCACAAAATTGTAAGCATGGTGTTGTCCAAAATATCCTAAAGCATTGCTAGCTAAGGGATGCTATGCTGCAACAGCAGATTAGTTTAGCTCGCAAGCTGTATTAACAATCAAATACAAACTTAATGCAAGTAGCGTTGCCTGGTGATGGCACAGTATGTAAAATGAGGAAATCAGTAGGTAGATTAAGTAGATTACTGCTTGTTCTGTTCAGTATATTGATTATAACATACTTTCAGTTAAAAAAACGAAAACAAAAAGTTAAATGATTGACTAAATAACAGTATAAAGACAGTATGAATGGAGTCAACATAAATAGTGAGGGACAAGAACTTAAAAAATGAAAGGAAAAATATAATAATGGATGGGTAAAAAGGAAGCTCTGAAATGGTGAAAAACAAAGCAGATCAGAATTGGTGTCATATACGGGGCAGTGTGGTTTATTTAGAGTGTAAAGTAGGTCACATTTCTGCAGATTGGACCTCACTAAAATTTTGATATTGGTTACAGTCCTAGCCAGCATGCTTGAGCCGAGTAGCCTTCACGCTGTTCTGTGTTGTTATCTGAGTCTCAATACTTGGAAATTATGCATAAGAACATATAGATCACTGGATCTGCACTGAATTTGAGACTCCATGCTAATGTTATGATAAGGCATAATAATTATACCTTTTGATCTGGCAGAGCAAAGGGCCAACTTTTGCTGAAAAGACAAATGATTAAAGACGTTCATAGTTCTGCTGCTTCTTCTAGATCTACCTCTCTTATTGTTTTTATTGTGAAATTTTTAAATTTTGATTTTTTAACAATGTCATTGCTTTGCCTAGAGAGAGGCTTCACGCTCTGTAGTCCTGCTGAAATGTAAACACATGGACTGTGTTTACAGGCCTTTGAAGGCAAACCTTGTTTACTGATATACTCGAATGTGGTTAAATTCACAAGGAAATGTCCCACTTTATCTGTGCTTTCCAATAGGCCCTGTGGCGCTTTGACTTTGAAATGTAGCGCTTGGCATGCTGGCGCTGTGTTTTTAAAGCTTGCTTGCCACCGATTCGGGGGCTTTAATGCAATATCTTTATGCACTGTATTTGTATAATTAAAATTCATAAGCCGAAGCATTGGAAGGCTAATAATAGTTCGGTTCGCAGCGGTTTTTCTCTGTGTAGGAAGTTGCTGAGCTCTGATTGTGGCGAATTCTAATCTGAATGTTAATCATGGGCCAGATGGTAGCAATGCTGCAGAATTATTCTGAGCTGCATTCCAGTCATTCAAAAAAGACAAATAGCTCAATGTGGCCCAATACAGATTTACCAACCATAAACCCGGCCTTGTAAAAGAGCATAGAAATGGGAGATTGAGATCAGGACTATGAACAGAAAGAGAAAGAGATGGTGCTCAGATTATCCAATAACTTGTCTAGCAGTTGCATGAGCTGGACCCTGTTACACAAGAGGTAGATTTCCATCAGGGGATCCATTCTGAGTGCACGCTCCGACACTTCCAGTGGCGTATCTTCAAGAGCTTTGCTTCAGAGTGCTCTGGCAGAGTGAATGAAAAGAGAGACTTTTTCTTTTCTGCTTTAGTGTCTCAATATTTTAATGGTTTACTGTTCTATAGGCTACTTCTGGCATTTGCTGTTGCTGCCAGCTGCTGCCAATTCAAAACAGGCTTTTTTTGCAGCTTAGTTTCTATATGTGGACTGTATGTTCAAACTGTGTTTTTGTCCTGCACAAAAAAAACGATGGCACAAAAAATACCTGGAAAACCTTGAATAATCTTGTCCCAAAGATCTAACTGTCACATCTAAAGAACAAAATCCTTTATCTGACAAAATCAAATGCATTGCTTTCGCCACAGCCACAGTCATATATATTTTTAGTAGATGTGAGCATAGATTAATCTTTTAACGCCGTTAATCTCATTGGAATCTTGGCGTTAACCCCCCAGGGAGACCGAGACAAGTCTTAGTATAGATACAGCTCCCTCTGTCCGGGGAGGGGGGGGCGGGGAGGGCAGTTAACGACGATATTTGTTATCGCGCGATAAAAAAAATATCGGCGTTACCTAACCCACCGTTAACAGCCCAGCACTAATTTTTAGTGACATTTTTTTTACAGCTTTTTATTTCATACTATACAGTATATGTAGACCAAACTGTATCAACTTAAATAAATTTCTGAGAGTTATGTCCAGCAAGATACTAAAATACTTCAGGGATTGTATTAATTGTGTTACACCAATTTGCTGCACCAAAACCAAATCGTAATAATCGAACCACATCTGTACAATTTTAGGAAAAATGGTTCAATATAGTACTGAAATGGGTTCTTTCACTGAAAACAACAGAACCATTTATCATAAAGAACCCTCCTGTAGTTATAATGATTTTAAAAGGTTCTTTTATCATAAATAGTTTCTTCAACAAAAAGAAAGGTCACTGCTTTTTAGAGTGTTAGGAAATGAATGAATGGACTTTCAGAGGCCAGAGCAGTTGATTTTGGACTCTGGTCTCATCTCGACTCTGTTTCTCTTCTCATTCTGATACTCATTCACAGGCACATACACACACAGAGGGATAAACTAGAATAAATCTGCTTTACCGAATGTCCATATGCAAACTGATAAGCTGTGATTACCATGTGATTTGTTTACGGCTTTACTTTCAGCGAGCTCTGGCAGATATATGCCTTTGTCTCACTATTTTTTCCCGCTTTGTTGCTGCTTAAGCTATTTTTAAAGTTGATTTTTGTGTTGCCACCGCTGCCTGCTGCTGTCGCTGCCACTGGAGAAAATAAACAAACCCTCTTCCCTCTCGATCCTGGAAGTAAATAAGTACATTTACTCACAAACAAATTAAGTGAATTAGCATTTCAATAAACTCACTATCTCTCTATCTTCCTTTTAAGGGTCTCTCTTTTTCCTCTTGGTCTCACTCACTGGCTGACACACACAGAGCTGTTAACCTACATCTGCTACACCTAGCGAATGTCCATGTGTAAATTTTTTAAAAGGTTTAAGCCACAGAAAGCTGGAACTAGTATTGCACTCTTTCTCTCTCTCTCTGTCCCTCCCCCCAAACTCTTCTCTTTCTCTCTCTCTCTCTCTCTCTCTCTTTCTCTCCCTCTCTCTCTCTCTCTCTCTCTCTGTGCTGCCCTGCGGAGCTTCCTCTGCTTATCACTGTCCTGCACCCCACCACTGTTTGTCTCCTGCCTGGGCTCCGTTTGGGCTGCGTTTATCCGGGGGGCCCTTGTCTGGGGGTGATAAGCCAACAGGCTCCCCTCACCATGGATTCAGGGGCTTCTTACCCCCTTTCCTCCCCATCAGCCAAGCACCGTGGCAGGGGCTATAGCTCCCGAACGCAGGCCCGTGCTTGCCTATCGCTTTCTGCACAGCCCAAACAGGCCCAGTGCTTCCTCGTCCTATGCCAGTTTGTCGCTATAGTAATAAAGAGGTAAGAATTGATTTGGGTAGTGAACCCATCTGCGAGCCGCTCAGCCGAATGGCCTCTCGGGGACGCTAGACTAAGACAATACGGACACTAACTACTCCTCCGCCCATGCAGATTGATGCCTTCGTCAGAATTAATGTTACACAAGGGTCCGTACTCATCATATCTCCATCATATCATCATTTACACCCTGCAAGGCCATTGCTGTTAATGGTGGGACACGAGGGCCTTCGTCAACACTGTGCTTCCATATTTCCTGTCCTGGGTTGTTAATTTACTGTCCGTTTGTGGCAGCAATGGGTGGCTTATTCAAATGAATTTCAAAAAGTCACACTATCACGGCCATTCCTATACATTTGTATGACGCGACAGTTTGCTGTGACATTGCATGGGTTTGTTTTCTTGCGTTCCCGCGAGCCGTGACACTGATGCAGTCTTGCATCGCTCGTGCCCTTGGCGTTCTCCGGCTTATTATTCCACCCCACTGTTAATGTGCTTCCAGCACTTCAGTGTGACCTTAAAGCAATAGTTTGGCGAAAAATCAAATGCACAGTGAGAAGAGATCTGATGTTTGCCTTTTTTTAAGAACATCTGTTCCCAATACAGACAAGCGGGAAAAGCAGAAACCAGGATACCACCACTCCGGTTGGGAGCCAGGCTTTAATCAAGACAAACTGAGCTGTTGACAAACTTTGTCCCTCTGGCAATCTCATAAAGGGAAGTAGGATACAGATGGAGTTTTACAGTCAGCCACATGAAGCTCAGCGGCACCTGCGCATGTGGGCATGTTCCTGCAAGAATCAAATGTTAGGGCAATAGAAATCCTGAAAAGAGGAGTACTGCCGAACAGTGACTGCCGAACAGTGACTATCTTGGAGCAGATAATATACCATTATTGCTTGAAACCATTTGGGTGGGTTGTTATCTGCTATATCGGGATCAACTGGAATCCAGTGATCATACCCAAAATATCCCCCCAAGCTAACTTATAGTGAAGGTATGGTCAAACACTGGAGTTGGAAAGAATGGACAAAAAGTAACTAAAATCAGTGCCAGCTCTGTTGTACAGCTGATTGTCATCCGCTATGCATTTTTAGCAAACACCACACATGAAACTGAATAAGGATGTACATTAACACACAGGGCCCAGAGTTACGACACAGATTCGTTCCTATGACAGATGTAACCTAAATTTGGGTGTAAATCAACACACATCCTAGCCTAAGTCACTTACTTATCCTAACACAGTTATTAAACCATAATCATAACACAACTAAGCCAAAATGTGGCACACAGTATTCTGCGTATTTTATGTATTTTTCTGTAGCACGCAAAAAAGTGTAAGTATGACGCTAATGGCGTACACTGAAACACTCACGTCTCAATTTTTGTACGTTTTTATGGGAGTGAACATCATAAACTTTAAATGCCATATGTTGAGGCTATATACGAGGACCCCCATATATAGCATTTGGCAGGTTCTCTTATAGACTATGATTCTACCAGAACTTCAGTTAGTACTGCACCAGGGTCCTATCAGATTACACACACACAGCAGACTTTTTAAAGTCATTTTTTAAGTCAAGTTTGTGTTCGTTAACATGTAGTTGTAATCCTAAGTGTACTTGACATTACTTGACAAGGTTTGCAGTGGAAGTGAATGATGCTAGTGGATTATTAAAAACATTGACTGTTAGTCACATTAGCTCTGTAGCTACATATCTATAGAGGACATGTCTGGCCAAATTAACATATTTTGCTGGAAGGTGGGGAAGGGAGGTCAATATCACATGCAGGGATGCGCACACATGGCCAGGTGCAGCTGAGCTTCATGCTGCTGATGATCCAGGATCGCTTTTAGAGACTGGCAGAAGGCAAACTTTGTTTGCCATTTCTCTCTCTTTTGTGTGCTTGGGTTGTAAACAGATGCTAAAATGGCAAAAATCAGCTCTTTTCCCATTGCTCAAATATAATTACAGCAGTGGTATATATTGGTCCATTTTTTACAGATAAGTGGAGATGCGAGAGAGAAATAGAGTAACCGTGTGTTTGTGTGTGGGTGTGTGTGGGTGTGTCTGTGTGTGTATGTGTGTGCATGCACTTATAGAGTAAAGTGCTAAAGGAAAAACTGGCTCAGGCAACAGACAGAACGTGAGTATTGTGGTGCCACTTGTCCATGGAGCTTATGTATGGATTTAGAATATTAATTTTGCGATGTGTATACAAAATTATGGACTTAATCATGACTTCCCTCAGAAGCTGTAATTAGGACACTAAAGTGTGTGTGTGTATACACCAACTGGCTCTGTGGAGCATCCATTTTATGTACTCTGCTTTAACAACCTTGCAGCCTTGTCCCCGGAGCACTGGTGTGGCAAAACATCAGCTCTTTACTTCACAAGCAAGAGAGGCCATTGACTATAAAGTGCTTAGATCCCACTAAAATCTGAAGGTTCACCCCTCTACACCGGTTTAAGCCCCAACAATCCTCAAAGAATCAAATAACTAAAATAACCATATCACAAATGACCTCAAAGGACTGTGTATTTATGTTGATCCTTTATTCATCTAAGACGTAGTAAGTGCAGTGTTTGTGTTGGGGGGTCCTCGAGGTACAACATAGATCCGTTCCTACGACAGTGGTGTAACCCAAATTTTGGTGTAAGCCGTAACACACCCTAGCTTGTGTTAAGTCACTTCCCTGTTCTAACACAGCTGTGAAATCATAATCTAGAATGTAAAAACACAACGGAAAAAGGAAAAGGACATAAATACACTGTACTTGTACACTGTACTGTAGTTGTGGAAAAAAAATTACTTATAAACACTTGCGGTTTTAACATTCCAAAATGGCACTGCGAAGCTTACTGAGGGGTGTTTAAGTAACTGTTGTAATCCTAAAGAATTGCTTGACTTCTCATGTATACTTTCAAAATGTTTGGTTTTACCCCACTTGTCCTTTGCATTGTGTGAACATTCTCATGGTAATTGGACCTAGAAAAAAAAAGAGTCCAACATTGCTTGAAATTAATTCTTAAACATTTTCAACTCCAAGTACCTTTCAACCTCTGTCACACTGCGCATAGTAGCACAGCAGAGTTAAAACCCTGTTAAGGATTTCCATTCAAAACTTTGCGGTTAGTTAGAAGCTCCAGAGGACTTGTTCCTCTGTGTGAGCTGAAAGCAGGTGTGGTAGCCCAAACTGCAGATTGTGCTGGCTCCTGTTACCCCCAGGGTGGGTTTTGGTGTTCAGAAACCATGATCCCCTCCCTTGATGGGGGGCTGGTTTTCGAGGATCTGTGGCTGGCTGTTCTGGATTGTGGTGGGATATGCTGGACTGGGCTGGGCTGTGCACCCCCCCAACTACAGTTTCATTACTTTTTAACATTTATAAGCATTTCTCTTCTGCTCTCTTCTTTTCTCTTTTCTTCTTTTCTATCTTCTCATCATGTCTTTTTATTCCTCTCATTCCATTCATCTCTTTCCAACATCTATTGCTCTCTTCATCGCTTTTCTCTTCTCTTCTCTTCTCTTTTTATATCTTACCGTCTCTTCTGTTCTCTCCTCTCGTCTTCTTTCTTTTTCCCTCTCTTTTCTACTCCTCCCAACTCATCTCTTGTCTAATCTACTACTTTCTTTTTATCTGGTCTTCCTTTCTCTTTTCTTTTTTTTCTACTTCTTTTTTCCTCTCATCTCTCTTCTTCTCTGTTTTCTCACCTCTCTTTTGTTCTCCTTATATGCTCTCCTTCATTCCTTTCATCTTCTCTTTTTCTCTTTCCATATTTCATTTTCTCCTCCTCTCTTTTCTCCTTGTCTCCTCTGTTCTCTCTTTTTTTTCTCACTTTTCTACTTCTCTCAACTCAACCTACTCCTTTCTTTTCATCTGATCTTCCTTTTCTTTTTCTTGTTCTCTCCTCTCCTCTCTGTTCTACTCCTCTTCCTTCTCTATTCTTTTCTCGTCTCTTCTCTTTTCTTGCTCCTAGGAACACCCCACCCCGATCGTACACACACACACACACACACACACGTGCCTCACTCAGCGTAAAGTCCTGTGTGTGACTGCAGTGAGCTGGTAGAGCCAGAGGAGTAGAGAGAGAGAGAGAGAGAGAGAGAGAGAGAATTCCCACAGAAGGACGAAGAACGGAAAGGAAGCTGGAGAATCCCTCAGCGGCTGCAGCCACGGCAAGCATGAGCTGGAGCGTCCGTGTGTGAGTGAGTGAGTGAGTGAGTGTGTGCACAGTCAGAGAGCGCATGTGTGGATATGTGTGTGTGAGCAGAGTAGGCAGAGAGAGATGTGCCGTACCTTATGTTGCGCCCGCTTCTCCTTCGCTCACACTCTCTCACGGATGATGATGATGAAGGGCTGCGCGATGGAGGAGATGCTGTGAGCTCCATTCCCACTCAGGAAGAGCTCACACACCTAGAGGCACACTCGAATCCTCTACCTGGAGCGTGACCGATGACAGGGCACCAATGACAGCTCCCAACGTCTGGCCGAGTGCCTCTGCGGACAGGTGAAGGACCCCCGCGCCCCCCCTCCCCCCACAGCCCTAAACTCCTGGAGATGTTCCTCAGGAGCGGCCGTGGATTCCTCTCTCCAGCTCTGTGTCTGCTGCTGCTGCTCTCCGCTCCGCAGCCCTCGCTCCAGGGCAGGAATAAGGGCAGATGGAACAAGGGGGGTAAGTCTGGGGTTTGTAACGTCCCCTCCTTTGGATTCATGCTTATTTGGGCTGTTCATTCACCATGTGGTCATGTTCTCTCAACCATTTGAAAGTGGTCAGCTCTTGTTTCTGACTGTGTCTGAAACTCAGGGATCATATGAACAGTGTCCTCTGATTCTCCTGAAGGAGCAGGCGAGCAGTCAAAGCTGTGATCTTAACAGTTTATAAACTGAATTACTTAGTATTGTAGAGGAACTTCTCTGGAACTCGATGGTGTGCAGTTACAGGAGTGGGAAATTTGGAACTGCCAGTTGGTCCTTTGAGTTTAAGTGGCCAAACTTGGCATCATCACTTATTTATTTGAGTTTACAGTTGGTTGTTGCTGGACCCTCAAATAATTTGCTTGTGCCTAAAACATTACGTATATGTGTGGAAAACTGGGTGATGAAAGTTGACCACATGTGCTGCTTGTGCACATTTTAAACGAGGTACTATTTTTGCTTCCTGTCCCATCAGCACTGGTGCTGTCCCGTCCCGCTGCGGACACGACTCAGCTAAACACGCTCTGGAGGGCTGCTTCAGTTTCACTCTCTGTGTTTTTCTCTCTCTCGCTCTCTCTCTCTCCTTCTCTATTTCTTTATTATCGGACCTGTCCCAACAAACCAGGACAGGTATCCTTCACCAAACTGCAAGTACATCCTACTAGGTGTTAGAAGTGCCTTTCTTCCCACTTCTTGGTGCCGTGATTTTGGGTTAAAGATCCAGCTCACTGTGCACTTAGAGAGGTGTTAATAATTCATGATGCCCCCTCTCTGCTGTATTTCCCCCCCACAGTAGTGCTGCCCTCCCTCCTCCCAGTCGGAGTCTAATCCCCTTTGTCGGATTAAAGGGAGCTCTAATCTTAACGGCTGCTGCAGGGCTAGCGGAGCAGGAGGCACAGTGATGCTCCCCTCAAGCCCACTGGCTCTGGATCCCACCAGAGTCGCTGTTCAGATGCTGGCTGGTGCGCCCCGCTGAGCCTCTCTGTGCGCTGATGCATAGTCCCACAGTGCTACACTTGACAGCCTCAGATGGCTCTTACTCTCGATCCCTTTCCTGCACATTGAAGCCGGCCGTCACCATCCAAAGCAGAAGCATATCTGACTTTCATGAGTTTTATACACTCTTCTGTTGTAAGGATTCTTTTCTAAAGTGTCACAGAAGAACAAGTTTTCATTCCTCAAGCAACCTTTTGTGAACTGGAGCATTTTTGTATGTGAAGAACCTTTCGGTGTAGAGGCTCTACACCAGGATCTGAATTTTGGTCCTGAAGGACTGGTTTTCCTACTCAAATACACTAGGTTCAACTTAGTAGCTTATTGCCATTAAAAATAAAGCATATAGCCATGGAATCTCAATGGATAAACACTGGCATCGGAATGGGTTATATTGAAGAGCTCAGTGACTTTGAACATGTCACAGTTGCAGGAGTCATCTCTGTAGAAGTGTAAACATGTTATCTGATGACCATGCTTCTGTCTGGTGGTCAGATAATCCTGCTACTACCTGGTAGTCTGATAGACTGTGTTTGGCATATACTGGAATGTTTAATTGCTACGGTAAAGTTTAGTGGAGGAAGAATAATGGTCTGTTGCTGTTTATCAGGGTTTTTGTAGGGAAAATCTATATTAATGTTGGTGTGTTCTGGATACTAAGGACATTTGGTGTGCCCATTGAGAGCAGTGTATGTGACTGGAGAGAGATGTGTATGTATCTTGTTGAAGAATATAGTTTTTGTAACTGCAAAACTGATGGATAAGTGCAGGCTTGGGATTTTTAAATCCACTTATCAAATCTACTCAGTCACTTTTTTTAAAAAATTCTCATCCACTTTGCATCAAGTCACATTTATAGAAATGGTCTCTATTCTTCTACCAGCCACATCACTTCTTTATCAACAGCTGAGATGTCATATTCATTCCCTTCCATAAACACAGCAAATGTCCTTGCAAATGTCAGAGCAGCATTCATACAGGGCTGGCTGTGTGTATTTGAGTATGTCCTATACTTTTAGCCCATTTCTGGTAATAATGGGGGCGCATAAGCGCCACATTTCAGTTTTGTGCATTCAAACACTGTAATAAACATCTGTGTCTTGCCTGTAATATCTGGCCTCTGGTGAGATGGATGGCATTGACCTCCCATAGAGCAATTAGGCCATGTTTAGCCCAGCTGTGGGCCTGTAGTCTATTCCCGCACTGAGCGCTGGCACAACATGTGGAACTCCATCACGCACTTGAAAAGGTGTAATTTTACCCGTGGATATGATAAGATCTGTCTGGAAGGGATGCATATTTATGGGTATACTGCTATTACCAGCATGAGATGATGTGCAACCCCTAGTTTCAATTTTACATATATCTATCTATGTGTGTGTGTGTGTGTGTGTGTGTGTGTGTGTGTGTGTGTGTGTGTGTGTGTGTGTGTGTGTGTGTGTGT
>JBBPDC010000001.1:13345205-13356487 GCA_037974485.1 Hemigrammopetersius urotaenia | reverse complement strand
GGAGACTGTCCCCTGTAGGTAGGGAATGGAAGTCGCTTTGGATAAAAGCGTCTGATAAATGCCATAAATGTAAATGTTGTCCCACACAGTTTGAGTGAGGTTTGTAATTCAGATTTAGCAGCCGAGTTGGTTTGGGTCTCTGGTCAAATTCTGGCTTCAAATTTCATGCCTGTGAGAAACTGTGTTTGTGTAGGTATGTCAGGTCTTTATAGAGTTCTTTTTTTCTTAATTTTGTAATCAAAAAATGTTCTTATCAGCCCCGGTGCTACCGCTGCATTATTAACAATGTCCTCATCCCATTTAATTAACCCGTAAGACCTTAATTTGCCCACTAATAGTCTATAATGATGAATTAACTTCTGGCCATCCATGGTTCCACAGATAGATGAAGATAACTGTTCCATCATCATTTATGTCTAATACATGAAATTCTCGTATGCTGTGTTTAAAGAGATTTGTCATCGTTTAGGGAAGCGATTGAAGATCCATTGGCTTTGTTATCTGTGAAAGGGTGTTTTTACAGAGCTGAGCTTCAATTCTATCGCCCAGTTTTATTCAGTCAGTGTGGTTTTGAATACAAACCCCAGTCATTAGGACCAATAAGCTTGAAAGTTTTGAACGTTTCTGCAATACATATCGGAAGCTTCTATGTGCCATTTTTACAGCCAGTAGTGCATTCACTTACATAACTGTTTACAATAATTGGCCAAAGTGGCTTACGACTGTCTTGATTGTGTGCGTGTGTAATGTTACTTTGATGTACAACAGCTGTCAGCTTGCCAGCCTATTAAAAATAACTTCTACAGTCTGGCTATTTTTACATTTTAACATTCTGCCTCTGACAATGCTTATCTCCCACTGTAGATCCATTTCAGCTTCCTCCATCGATAAAAATACACCAAACGAATTGTGCCAAAAATAGCCCTTAGATCAGTTCTCTTTTGGTTGTGAGATTGTCATCCCTATAAAGTTTGAATTTCAGCTTGAATCAGCAGGGAGAACTTGCCTTGAACCTTCCGAAACTGATCACAGATCAGCTTATGACAGCACTTTCTCTCAGCTACTGGACCGTAATGAGCAGCTGAGTGTGGCTGTAGCAATATCAGGGCTGCTTTTCCTCATCTCCAGCCGTTTGCTTGAGGAGAAGTCCGCCTGCACACATGGAGCTCATATTCGGCACGGCATTAGTCTCCTTTGCACGTCTCCCATATTGGATTAGAGTGTTTATTGTCCAATTTATCACGCTCGCTTTGTCTGGCCTGAAAAATATCAACCCATCACTGGATACGTGAGCTCTCGCGCTTCGGAAATGCCAAGAATATTAAGCAAGCAACATCGACATGCATGCTTTGGACGATGCCAGACGTATGAAAGCAGAGAGTGAGCCAAGCACATTGAATTGAATGGTATTGATATGGTGTTTTGAGGGAGGAATTCGAGTGTTAAGAACATCATAAAGGTTTAGTTAATTGCATTTTTTTTTCATTTGAATTTGATTTTGACGGCTGAGGTATCATTAGCTTGGCGGCATCGTAGTGCTGACGATGCGGCATTGCTAATTGCAGCGCAGACTGTGGTATACGGGTGAAAAGCTCAGCCGTCTGTGCCTCCCTCTGCGTCTTTTACAATGCTCGCTTGCTGTCGGGAGACGCGTGGCAGCGGTAATATGACAGCCCTGTCAGTTTTGAGCGATGACGAGAGGCGTGCGCGTGCAGGCTGGATTAAGAGTTTAATGACTGGTAAAATTGTAGCGCCTGCGTTCAAGGTGACCCCGCTGAGGTGATGGCAGGCCGGAGCCAGAGAGCCTGTGGCGGGGTGACGGTAATCCGTCCTGCCTCGCCCGCCCCATAGCTGTCACCTGCACCATGCATTGTCACTGAGGCCCAAGGCATGTAATTACACTTTTATTGGCTTTTAAGAAGGCCGCACCATTCATCCACACACAATCCTCTCAGAGCCACGAGGCAGAGCGTGTGTAGATCATACTTAGAGATCAAGCCTGAGAAATCTAGGATAAAGGAACTCTCCTCCGTTCAGCGGCCAAGTGCATAGGCCCTGTGATAAAGGCAGTATTTTGCAGCACGAGCAGAAGTAATAATCGGCAGCATTTGCATTGCAAAAAAACCTCAAAGCTGGCTTTGCAGAAAGAAGGGAATGAGACTACAGAAACAGGTTGAAAATTAGACTCCTGCAGGGTTTAATATCTCTGCCGTTCCACGGGGCGTCTGTGGGTTCTTATAAAGTCTTACTTTGTCTCGAATTACATTTCACAAATTAAAGGCATTAAGTATTAACGGGCTCATATTATGAAAGTTTCTCACATTTTTTGGAGTAAAAGAGTTTGATATTTTATATAAACGTCAAAGCCTACCATTCAGCCGGGTTCAGACACTCCGCATGGAGACTGAGCTTCATTTTGCCCATTTCGAATCCAATGTTTGTGTTACAAACGTCTTTACATTTAATGGCCTATTCAGCTACAACTGCTCATTCCCACCCATTTACTTTGAAATCACACTGAGTTCCAGCTTGGAATGAGCTACAGTAGCTCACCCAGTCAGAATGGGTTTACAAGTCAGTAATGATTAAAGTAAAGTGGCCTCTTATAGTCACGTGTGAACACACCACACAGTGTGAACAGTGTGAGTTTTTTTCCTTTGCATTTAACCCATTCACAAAGTCAAGTAATGAGCAACTAGTGATGGAGCGCCTTGAGATCGGTGTGTGGGGATGGTACCTTACTCAAGGGTGCCTTAGTGATGTCACCGGTGGTCCTGGGATTCAAATGACCTTCTGATCACAGGGGCAACTCCCTAACCACCAGGCCACCAATTATTTGATTCCAGGGTCTTCTGTTGGTCTAGTGCATTTCTCTTCAGTTTTAATATAATGCCTATAGCACATGCTTGTTTAGTTAATGTCACTGCTTATATCGTCGGCCTTGCTGATGCTCTTTCGAGGGTGCTCTGGCCGTGTGGACCATTAATAAAGCTTGTAACTCCATTATTGTTGATTCCTCTTCTGTCAGTCTAGTGCATTTATCTGTTATGACGATTAGCTACTAAAATATGGAAGTTCTCACTGTTGGGGCATGTTTTAGAGAAACCTTCAATGACCAAATTGAGATCTACCCTTTGTGGTTTTTACATACTTTGAATATAATACCTTTAGCGCATGCATGTTATATTACGTATTAATGTCACTGCTTACATCATCCCTGGAAATGGCTTTTTGAATGTGTTCGAACCATGTGAACCATAAATAAAGCCTGTACTTTTCAATCTTTTCAGATTTTGTTGGAACCAGCAGCAGCAGTTTTCATTTTTGTGAACATTTTATAATAAATAAATCAATAAAATATCTTAATTAGGAACACATATGGTTTTCTTATGATGTCAAAAGTGTGGTGTAAACACATAAATGAACTAATGGAAAAGAATGAAATACAGTATTGCAAGTTATTGAAAGTTAAGTTCCTGTTCTCGAATAGTTTCTGTTTTATTAAGACAGTAATGATGAAGTTGTCTGAGTTCATGTCATCTAAAGTTGCATATGTTACATAAGCTCCATTTCAGGGGCACTGTTTACTCCAAGTGCTAGGGGAGTGGGTTTTTGTTTGTTCGGAGTGGACGAGCGAGCATTAGCGTGAGGGAGCCACCTGAGAGCAAGGGGTGTGCTGACAGAGCCGGGCTTGACACCATTAGCCAGGGTGACGCATTAAAGTTCTATTCAGTGTGTAATTTGTTTTGTCTGTCAAGGTGATGGATGTCTTGTTCGCCGGCACTTCCTATGTGTGTTACTGAAAATAAATAAATAATACGAGGGAGGGGGAAAAAAAACGACAGCTCCAGGACATTGTTAAATGTACTTCAAAAATGTAAGGAGAAGACATTTGTTTCTGTGGCAAATGGGAGATTTCTTTTTTTCGCCCCGCGCTTAATTGGCGCGGAGAGCAGCGGGGTGGCCGGCGCCTGCAGTAATTAAAGGTGAGAAGCTAATCTGTGGCAGAGGGGCTATGGACACTGGACAGAGGTTACAGACTCTAAGAACATGATGTGAATGATTTGCTGTGTGTGTGTAAGAGAGAGAGTGAGAGATGTGTGAGAGGTTGTGAGAGTATTTATCACCTGCCATTCTCGCTCGACCCCCACGGCATCTCACCTTCACAGCACCTTAAGTGTCACACATTCTTTCTGTCTCTCTCTCTCTCTTTTTTTTTCTTATTTCATTCTTTCCACAGTTTGAGCTCAACTGGGTCAAGAACTGGGAACCTCAGGTGATCTGTTGCTTATTAATACCAGCTTTTGTGTGTTTAAGACTTTTTTTCTCTGGTGAGATAGAACCATTAACATTATTTTTGTGGCTTTGTAAGGCCCATCGCATTGGAGTGCCTAAAGCCTGCTCTGGGCTCAGGTTTGTTTGCAGAAGGTGACAGTATTACATCTTTATAAGGTACTTTCACATTTATAGCATCGGAAATATTCATTGTGTAAGCGTTGTAAATATTTATGGTGTCACAGCTCCTCAGCCACTTGCTTGCTTCAGCAAGGTTCATGTTATGTCTGCGTAGGGCCAAATGCTTGTATGACTTCCACTATCCAAACTTACCACAAAACCAACATGTTGACCAGATGTAGTCTTGATTGCATGCGAAAATAAGGTACACCATAAATGTGTGTGTTCCCATAATTAGTGAATTTGTCCAGGTGCAACTATTGTTAATGCAGACATAGTGAAGCACTGGTGCTAGAAAGCAGATGCACACTAAAGAAGCTTTCCATATCCCACACCAAGCATCAACTAGATGACTATAAAGCTCCTGTACTATCCTGCTGAGCAGTGGAACTGTGTTCTCTCGATTAATGAAGCTCCTTTCAACACCTTTTTGGAGGCATTTGTGGCTGAATGCAATCAAATCTTTGCAGCATACCTCAACATCTAGTGTAAAGCCTTTCCAGAAGAGTAGAGGCTGATACTGAAGCTAAGGGGTTCAAACTCATTTGTACTAAGACCCTTGATTTCAGAGAAAGCACAGGGGTTCACTTTTGAACGTATAGGCCATTCTTCTCAGACACAAGACAAGAATCCAACGGGCGATATGGGACAATATGGACGATATGATAGATGATATGAGATTGTGAAGATGATCTATGTACTGACGATCTGCCAAAGCAGAGAGTATCGTCTAAATAGACTAGGTTCTATCTATTGCGGTTCCTAATGTTTTTTCTTCAGCCAAATCTCATATTTGCTAGTCTGCATAATGCCTGCATTACAGAAACAGCACTCAATCAACAATAGCTTGGTTGTACTGTTCAGTAACTTGCAAAATAGGAAAAAAAATATATAATTACAAATGAATAGAAATACCATGATGAAATTGAAATCGTGATTTAACTGTAAAGAAATGTAGATATTGTGTTTTTGCCGTATCACCCACCCCTACGTTGAGGTTATAATTTAAACCTAGCTCCCTAATTCACATTCCAGCAAGGAACCCATGGTGTATATGTTGAGTAACACTGATGACACATTTGTTGTTCTTCACTTTCTAACTTTACTCATTTCTTTCCAGTGCAAAGTAAGAAAAGACCTCAAACATGAGGCTATGTTCCTCAGATGAGGAATTCAGCCTCATGTTTTGGCCTTGCTGTTCTGGCCTTGCTGTCAAAAGCTAGACGTTTGGTAGAAGTCTGATTCCATGGTATTCTGCACCTTTCTAGCCTGAACACTAGCATTTGCTCTACAGGTGACTTCAATTTGTAATGTACATGAGATATTGAAAGAGGTTCTATGGAACATGGCACACGACACATATTCAAATTCCTTTGATGAAATGAAGTGCTTACTCTTTGATGGAGACATTGGATCTGGCACTGGCTTTGAAATGAGCAGTGTGTGATGTCGGCAGGAGCGTAAGGAGGTGGAACACATTAGCACTCAAGGCACTCCCAATTACATCTCTCAGGTCTCGTTCCAGCGTGCGGGTGTACACGGTTCCACCGTGCCACCCGGCGTTGAAGACATATCCAATTCCCACAGGTCATCCATGTTAATGTAGTCACTGTGCTTATGGTGTTTAGCAGGGAGTTAGTTTGCACCAGCGTTTTTTCCTAAAAGTGACTGTTATTCCATTCATATGCATCCATTCAGCCCGTTATGCAGTAAGCAATTGTGACACATTTGTACAGTTGAATGGTGAAGCAGAAATGCACTTCCAGTAAGAGTGTGAACTGAACAAGACGTTGCTTTCAGTCAGAACGTATACATTATACGCACTGACTGATATACAAACAGTAAATTCTTCGTTGAATTTTTCACTGAATTTGCTTAACTTTAATCATACAGTGTAATCAACACCCACTGCAAGCTACAGTATACAGGTTAAAAAACACTGCTCTACAATGACTCCTCACCATTTGCAATCTTATTCATTAGGCTAAATATTAGAATGCTTGCATTTGTCCAGTCAGTCTGCTGTAGACATTGTGTTAATGTTAATCTGAGCGACGGTATCTTTAATCACCGATATTTTAAAGTTGGTTGATCTAAATGTCGGAAAACATGCCACCCATGGCTTCAAGAGGCATTCCGGTAATCATGTTTGTCTTGAAATGTTTTCTTTGAATGAGTTTTCTTTAAAGTCCTGAATTGGCCTAGAAGGAGTATAGGCTTTTTGCTTTTGTTGCTTTAAAAGACGTGTTTTATAGACAATTAATATATCATGCAGTTCTTAAACCATATCAAGAACAAAGCTGTTTGTGAAAAGAAAAACAAATTTGTTATTTTTTTTTTAGGTTAAGCTGCTTCTCGATGATGTTACTATATTATGTGCCATGCTGAAACAGGTTAATGCAGAGAGCTGTCATGGAGATGGCTGTCAAGCTATCTGCATTAAGAATAAATGACTGAAGTTAAGTCAGCAGTCTGTAACATGGCCTGTTTGGATGTTATAGTTATTAAAATATTGAATTGTTCCATGTTTTATGGGAGAATTTCTTCAGATTTTATTCTAAATTTATCATGACTGGATCTTTCACTCTTTTAATGAATTCTACCGTTTACATAATGCAATGTTGGGATCGCCCTTAAGATGGTGCCGGGGACCCCAATCTCCCCAGAGTCAACAAAGGCACATTTAAAACTGTACTGGAATGAAGGGCTGGTCACTGACATAAAGATATGGAGTCTAAAAAGCTTGCTGCGATGTGCCTATTGGATTTATCTGATCAAACATTTATTCAATGAACCACGCTATCTCTAATTCGACCCCAATGAGTAGAGCAAAGCAGATAAAAAAGTGCTGCCACATGCTCCCAGATGCCTTCTCATGCGTCGACCCCACACCCCCCCACCCCCACCTGAAGCAGAGGCGTGCAACGCCACTGCATCACCCTCACACAGCCATGGCTTCCGCCTCATCTCCATTTCCACAGGGCAAAAGATAATGTGTGACAACTGAATCTTTTCACTCGTCTAATCCACGGAGCCAGGGATGAAATCTTATTTAGGGATCAGCGGCAGTGGCATCGCTTTCCCGATAAGAACATGCAACTCTGCAAGCTCTTTCTGAAGGCGCTGGAGCATCGGCAGGCACCAGGCAGTCAGCACAAACACCTTTTGGCAGGGCAGAGCGAAAGAAGTGAAACGGTCCTATTTCAATTAATACGGCGACACCTCAGCTTCTGCGGAGCCTGCGCTTGCCAAACTGGATCGCCTGGTAATCTCCTCATTCATTCTCAAACTAGTCTATTAAAGCAAGAAATGATGCCAGGCAAAAAAAAGGAAGCCATCCTGTTCTGAAAGAGTGAAGGATTATTCAAATGGAGAGCTTGGAAAGAATGGTCTCCAGCTTTATTCCTGCGCTTTTGCTTTGCTTTTGTAAAGGAGAAAAATAAAGCAAGCAGTAAACAAGCAAGTTAAATCCTGTATACTTATTGCTGGTTATCTGTAGCCTTACCACTCAGCCCGTAGATCATTAAATAGAAAAATTGCCCATTTTCCCCCAATTTCCGCATAAATAAATCATTCACAGTGAAATGCACTATTCTAATGAACGCCTAAAAAGTTTAATGTCCCACAGGAAGTTCCCTTATAAGTTATTACATGAAATGGTGACAAAAGTACCACCCAGTGCCTGGGACATTGTTTTACCATAGTTTTTACCATATTTTTGACCTAAAATCTATCATGGTGAAGAGGTACATGCAAGGTGAAAGCAAGTTTATTTACAGTTTCTTGTGGAAAATCTTTTTTCCTAATATTTTGTGAGCCGTATCTGCTTTTTCAGTCTCAATTCATAGCATACCGGTGTGTTTTTCTATTAAATACTCGACTACTTTTGCCTGTTTTTCATACCTGCTGATAAGACGGAAATAAGGAGCGCTACATTGCTCTTCTGTTACAGTGGAGCTTCAGTATACCTGCTTGCTGTGCACACTTTGCCTGCCAAACCATGGTCTCGGAAGTGCCATGAAAAGCTGAAGGAGCCTGTCGCTTCCTATAAAGCTGCGCTCTGGAGAGACGTTACTCCACGCAAGGAGTGGAGCAGCTAAAACAGCCCGGCTGAATTTTGATGGGCACCCTCAATCTCGATCATGCACAAATAGCTGCTGACTGGCATTGTGCAAAACAGAACACCCTGATGGTACCATTTGCGCAGCAATTACTCTGCCGGATGTTTTGAAAGGAGGCCAAGATTCTTGGCTCTTCTTTGGATAGCCTAAATAATGCACTCAACAACACTTCATTAATGGAGACAAAATCTCTCCATTATCAAAGCGAATTTATAACGAGGCAACAAGCAATTAGTGCATTTACACAGCATTCCTTGTAATGACTCTCATGAAATATGGAACCATCACCGCTGATGTCTTTGTCTGGACTTTGACAGAGCCTTGCTGTTTGACAGAGCCTTGCTGTTCACTGACTGCAGATGACGACAGTGGAGAGGCCAGCAAACACCACTGACAACCCAAGACAGACACATGGGGAAGTGTAAAAGTAAATAGGTCACAGTGATCTTCCATAAATATTTCACTGTATGTGATGGCGTGCAGGTTAGTGAGGAATGTAGCTCTATGAAACCTTTATCATGCGTTTCACTTGCTTTCACAACCACATAGACAACCAGAGATGGAAGTTCTTATGCCAAAACATGTCAAAAGAGTGGACAAAAGTTGCACCATACTGTGTAATGCCAGGTCCTATTTCATATATACAGATGAGCAACTGGAAAACTACAGATGAGTTCTGGAAAGACTCCTGGAACTGTGCAGTCGGTCCACAGTCTGGAAGAAAAATCTCTTGTGTAACTGCAAACCTGCAGTAATGAACATAATTAGTCCCATTTCATGTGACTTGCAGATGATATTTAATATATGTTCATGGGTTTTTTTAATGGGACAATACTAGCTATTTTTGTCCACTTTTTTGTCTACTTTTAAGATATCATGAAACACATATCATGATATATTTTGTCAAAGATTTTTATTTTTTAAGTGATGTAATGTATTTTTGCCATATCGTCCTCCCCTACCTACCCCTATTACTTATTTAATCCCTCCAACAAGAGTACACGCTCAGTGAGAAAATACCAGCTGTTTGGCAAAATCGAGCTTGTAAAAGCTTTAGGACGTGAACCGATAGGCAACAATAAAGAGTTCCATAGTGGGTTCAAAGCTGGCAGGAAACTGACTGACACACATCCCACTCCCACACTCCTTCCTGATCTTAGGGAGGGGTAAAAAATAGTGTCATAAAAGCCATGGAAGCGGCAGAGAGCTATGGGAAAGGATACCTGAACATAAATAATTCAGAGCTTTGCTGTGCATGTTTAAGTGGGACAGAAAAAGGAAAGCTGTATGTGTCGTGCGCAGGGTGCAGCTTGAACCAGTGACAAGAAAGGCATTACTTTCCTTTAGAACCTGGTGTTTTCATTTGCTCAATCCCCCTGCTGGCAGGCGTTCTCTCTGACATCCTACCGTCCCCCTAAGGGCAGACGTTTAAGGCGGAGTGTGGGGGGAAGAAGAGCTGTGGGGGTTTTTTTGGTTTTTTTTGGTTAGGGTGTTGTGTGTTTGTTTATTTATTTGTTTATTTTTTCAGGGCATGATGTCCCTGGCCCTGTGTTATCGTACTCTCAGCATCGAGCCCCTTGATCTCCATCTCCCAGACGGTTTTATCTGGCTTGCCCAGGGAAAGCGTGGGGCTCCTCCACGTCACCTGCGCCTCTAAAACACTGCAGATTAGAATGGCTTGGCTACTGCCTTTATCTACCACTGCTGCTTCCCCCAGTGAAATAAGAGAGAGAGAGAGAGAGAGAGAGAGAGAGAGAGTGCAACAAAGGAAATGCACAGTGTTTATCTCACTCTAGCATCCGATATGAAAAAGTTCAAAGTACCTTCACCGCTGTCTCGAGGGTCAGCATGGATTGGTTTCAATTGAACGCCTTCTCACTGAAGAACAAACCACTGTTCCGAGGGATTTTTTTGGCGGTTTGAAGGTATCATTCTTCAAAAGTAGTGCATGGGTTGAGACGAGGTGAGCTGGGATAGGATTTTGACAGACCAATGAACCCTTGTGTTTGCTCTCTCTATTGTTAGCCACATGGAGTGAGTAACATTGTCTGTTGAATTGTTGGGACAGCAGGACACGTCCAAGAGCCATCAATCAGCTGTACCCAAGTAAAGCGAAATATTGCGAATTGAAAAACAGACACCTGCTATGATGGTTGGGTCAGGGATGCAGAACCTGCTGGGGTCAACATGTTACAAATCTGTCCCTTGGTGAGTTAGTAAATATGAAATTCGCTTGAGGTCACGTCCTATTGACACACGCCCTCAGGTGGAAGAACTAGTACATGTGAAGGCTTTCTCGCCAGACAGAAATGGTAGAATCACAAAGGTAAAAAAGAAGTGATACCTTCTAATACAACCTCCCACTAACTGGGTATCCTACTGTCTCTCTTTGATGGGTTATTTATAGCCAGCCAGAAAGAAATATATAAGGGGTTGTGCTTAGACATGCTGAAACATCCATTTTGAATCTTCAGAGTCGGTGGACACAGGTTCCTTGAGGTCAGGGCAAGGAGTTGTGCTGTTGGTCAATAATACCATATGTCAAAGTTCACCTAAAAGGAAAGTTTTACATGTTTTACACGCTCTTCATGGCAAATTACACTGAAACAAATGACTGAATATTCACTTAGTGTGTGTTTGTGTGTGTGTGTGTGTGTGTGTGTGTGTGTGTGTGTGTGTGTGTGTGTGTGTGTGTGTGTGAGAGAG
>JBBPDC010000001.1:13307057-13322635 GCA_037974485.1 Hemigrammopetersius urotaenia | reverse complement strand
GTGTGTGTGTGTGTGTGTGTGTGTGTGTGTGTGTGTGTGTGTGTGTGCGCTTCTCAGAGTGGAGCACACACAGTGGTACTACTTAGCTGGGTAGGCATTGAATGAGCAATGGGATGAAATGAGAAATTTCACCGTGTCCTAATAACGGAAATCAGGTAAACAGATCATCAGGGTATTATGTTCAACATCAAATATTTTCTTGGAATTTGTTCAAGTAGAATTAAATATTCTTGGATGCTCATCAATATACATGAGTGGGCCATTGGTAACTAGGTTAATTACCAGTTATCATATCAGCCATAAAATTCCGTATTGGTGCATCCCTAACATTTACGTTTATGGCGTTTAGCAGACACTCTTATCCAGAGCGATGTACATCAGTGCTTTAGTAGTCCACATTTGTTCTTCATATCTGAAAAGCTCAACTTAAATCAACATCTGCATTTTCCCAAGTTACCAAGAGTCTTGATGCATGTCGTCCTATTTATCTACTTTGTTCTGGCATAGTCTTATCTACTGTCTGCTTTTGTGTGTTGAATGTAGCCCAGTCTTCTGAAGGAAGTATATTTCGTCATTAACCATTGAACCCAAGCCAAAGCAGTAAAGTGAATTTATTTCCCACCAAAATGCATAATACTTGGGTTAGAGATATCATCAGGGTTACCAATGAGAAAAAGTGTGTTAATCATTTTACATAGTAATCACAGTTTTAAATTTGTATATTAGATGATACATTGCTTAAAGTGGTCATAACAAGATCCAAGCAGAAAATTATTAAAAGAAGTAGTTCAATAATAGATACTAATGCAGCTAATAATATGTGGCCAGTTATGATATCTTTATAATGTCAAGGACTATTGGCATCTATTCATGGTTGGTAACATTATTGATTGAACTGCTTATTTAACTCAAATACACAGATTTAAGCTGGCAATGCAGCATTCAAGTCTAAAATCCAAATTGTCTAGCCCTAGTATGACTGCGGAATAAAAAAAAAAAAAAATTAAAGCATTACCATTTGCATATTGCTTACATGAGGTTTGCTCTTTTCTTCATTTAGATTTATGAAGAACAACATACAAAATATTTCGAAGTATTCCCTTATCAACATTGTTTTCTAACAAACCCACCTTTCATTACCCAGCTAATGTCAACGAGAAGAACTAATCCTCTCTTTTGCTCTTAATCCTCAAGCAGGGTGTGTTTGTACATGAACCCCTATCTAGAACACCCCCTCCTCCAGCCCCCCTTTTTAAGTGTGTGTGTGTTTGTCAGTGAGTCTGATTGTGGGGTGGCAGTGTGTCGAATGGCATTAGCCCACCGTACAGCCGCACATTGGTGTTGGGATTTGAGCAGTTCTGTGCTGGGAGGGAGCTGGTGGTTGGCGTAGATTAGCCTGCGGGCTGTAGGGGAGGCCGAGTGGCTCAGCCCTGCACACCCGGGTACTGGGCTACGAGCAGGACTGCTAGACACAGCTGGAGGTGGAGTTCGGTGAGAATTTCCAAATTATGGTGCCAGGTTGCATTCATGCTAGTAGAGTTTTTGGACAACGCGTCTTCAGTTTGGCCTGAGAATAAAAAAAAATTACTTTCTGGATTCAAACAGTGGTGATTTCTTGGTACGCTGAACAAAGTGATGCATCTTTTCTGCTCTGTAATGAGGCAGGCGAGGAGGCAGGATGCAGTGACTATATTTGATCAGAGTCTGAGTTAAGAGAGACAGTGAATTGGCAGGCAGAAGCAAGAAAAGCGGAGAGATCCGCGAAAGAAAAACCAAAGAACAAATACTGAACACAACACACGGAGAAAGACTGGCAAAGAAACAGGAACCTACAAAAAGGGAGAACAAATGCAAGGCACAAACAACGGTGCACAACAGGGAAAGAGAGAAAACGACGGGTTATAAATACACAGACAATGAACAATAGAAAGGTTACAGAACACACACAGGTGTGACTGATGATTGAGGGGTGGATGTGATGGGATGCTTGCAGTTCTGCAGTTCACATTTGCACGTCCCCACACGTACGTTAAGGCCTTTGGGTGTCCCATTTCTCATTTTAGTGTTTGAGTGCATTCAGGCATCCTCTGTGTATGCACTCTTAAGGTGATGCCTTTTCAAACACACGTGCTTCTCTGAGCATAAACTCGTGCTTCTCTGCTGTCTGCCATCCACAACTGACCATCAAGGACAGCTTCTACATGGTCAGTATTTCAACTAGCATGGTGGAAAAACCAATATTGCCTGTTTTAAAACACACTGGGTTGTAGTAGAACACACCCACCAATCACAAGGACCAACCAGACTGGGTAGTTTTAGTTTACAACATGGTGTGGAAGATATTTAGAATAATTGGTTTATTTTATTCAACTTGCCAATTGTTCATGTGGAGCACGCAGAGCCAAAATAATCCATTCTAAATCCATACTTTTAAACCAGGTGTCACCAAAATACTGCCCACGGGCACCAGGGTGCCCCCAAGGACCACAAGAGTAGCCCGCGAACCAGTTCTAAAAATAGCACAACTCACCAATGAGTAGCGTCTAACATTTATTTTTATCCTGTTGCTGTTCTTATTTAATCACATTTGCATTTATATAGATTTGAAAATGCCAATAGCTGACAAACAAACATTTAAAACATATGTTTATTATACATGAAGTTTAGATAAGTTTAGGTAAACTCTGTTCTAGTGCATTAAACTGGTAGACCTTCTTATGGCTCCGTACCTTTGAAGTAGCTCTCTGTTTCAGAACAGTTGGTGACCCCTGTTTTAAACCAGTCTGAGTGCAATATTGTTCATTCCGGAAGGTTTACATCCCTTTTAGACTTAACTGTTTTATCACACTGCTGTCTGTTTTTGTGCTGTCTCAGATATACATCCCATTTACATTACTGTTACACTGCTCCTATTGTTCCTCATCCCTTGTACTTTGTTCAGTGCTGCTTACTGCCTCCTGTGCAATAATCATACATATGGTACAATATTAGTCTCTCTGTACTGTTACATTGTTGTGGTGTCTATTGTGTTGTTTTCATTGATTCTGTCATAACTTGCACTCTGTTCAAGGTTCAAGCTTCAAAGACTTTATTGTAATCAGCAGCTGTGTACACATACAGTACATAGTGCAAATTATAACAGAGACAAAACACAATAGACGGCACAATGAATGGATAATTGTAACGATGCATTCAAAAGCATAGTGTGGACACTATGTAAATCTTCCAGAATTATTTCTATTGTGCCATTAGTGTGATTCATGCACAGAAGACAGTTAGCAGCATTGAACAAAGTGCAAGGACTCAATCAAATCAAATCAAATACGTTTATTATCATTGTACAGCTGTACAATGATATTTAAAATGCAACTCCTTGTCCATTTCCTTTTTCTTTGGTAAAAGAAATAAGGAATAAAAGAAAATAAATAAAAGAGATATAAAAAAGAGATAGATAAAATAAACTATTTAATACGCAATACATTCACATGTTATTATTCAGTATTTTTATGGCGCTTGGATAATAACTGTCTTTTAGTGCGGGCCTGAATAGACCTATAGCGCCTCCCACAAGGCAATAATCGCAAGAGCAGTACAATTAATGCAGTGTAACAGTAGTGTGAGTGGGATGTGAATCCAAGGCAATACAGTAAATAGACAATACAGAAGTGTAACATATGTGGGAAACGTATGTAAACCTTCCAGAATGGATAATATTGCACCGTACATATATTTCATACATTTAATGTGTTATACAATTGGTCCATGAAGACACCCGTCATCACTACATGCTTGCAGCTGCTGATGACAATAAAGTGACCTTGAACCTTGAGTTGCATTTGGTCTTGAAGGACCACTCTGGTTACGGACAGGCAGGGTCTGGGTAGGGAAACTGTGACACTTATGAATACAATATTTGACTTTTTATATTGTTTTTTAAATTTTGACAATATTTGCCCATCTTGAAATAAATCAGCCCTACACATTTTAGTTTCCCTGCTGTGATACATATCTGATATAACAATTGAACTAATGAACACACTTCCTGTGGTGAACTGGGTACAAAAACACAACAACATTCAGGGCAGTGATATTCCAGAACCCGGACTAGGAATCAGTGTACTTGGCTATCACAGCTATTGTTAAAAGTGACAAAACCAGTCATTGCTGTAATAAATCCTTCCTTGGGGAAATTATGTACACATTTGATTACAGTAAATTCATTTCCACTGTATCAATGTGATCAAATATCTCAATTCCATGAAAAAAGTCTATTGTCTCTGTATCCTAGCTGATATATGGCTCATTGTAAATAATTTATTCTCACCGCCGCATACTGTTTCCATCAGCAAGTCTGATACCCTGTCAAAGTAAAGTCCTGTAATTGAGATTTGGGACTTTTAACATGTAATTATTTTTATTCATTTCCTTTCTCTTTGGTTTGACTTATTATGAATTTCAGATGGAGAGAGTCTCCTCTAACGAGGTTTTAATGAGCCTTTAAGACATACTTTATCATAGATGAATTTGCTGTGATTTATTTATCAATTAGACTGGGAAAAAGAGGAAATGTTAATGTTTCTGCGAGGACGAAGGAAAGACATCCGTGTTCGGTCATTAGCGGTGACAGGAATGTGAGAATTCTGCCGTATCTTTCATCTACATGCTTGGGTTTTCTATCAAAAGGGATTTTAATGGTAGGCCTGTGACATGCCTTCATTCCACCAAGTGTCCTTCTAGATTCCCTAAAGTTTCCCCTTTATTCAACCACTGGCTAATTATTCATTTACTTTAGCCCTTAATGGCTTTGGGCTCGGCACCTCAAAGGCTCTTTCAGAGGAGGAAAGTCTCGCCTTAGATGTGATAAAGACCAATATTTGCATTTTAGATGGAAGGCTTTGCTCTTTAATTTCTGCTTCATTTCAACTACTTTCCCTTTGTGAGGATCTCGTCAAGTGACTTGCCAAGTTAGAAGTGAGTACAATCATACACATTTGATACCAGTAAATGTGAGAGAGTGTATGAGCTACATTGAATGGAATAAGAGCATCTCCATTGTGATGTAATGGCATATGTAATGGTTTCGTTATCAGGTCCCGATGTTGTATATGATACTGTCATGTGTGTTTAAAATAGTTTTCTTTAATTTTTATTAGCATCAAAATAGGCTTAAATGACAAACGTTTGCACTTGCACCAGGGATGTCCTCTCCAGTTATTTGCCTCCCAGTCCATGTGAGATTATTCTATCCAATCAAATTTAAAGAAGACAGACCCTATTATGTGAATAATATGACACTCTTTGAATCAGAGAGAGCACTATAATGCTATATCTTTTCTTACAAATGCAGATACTGAAACCTTGAGTATCCATCTTGATCAGCCTAAATGAGTTGGCATTGACTTAGGATGAATGTCTAAAAGTAGACCATCACTATTAACCCACAAGAAGCAATACACACCAACAATATGACATCTCAGTGTGAGTGTGAGTGTGTGTTGTTTAAGGCCAGATTGATTTGGAGTGGATTCGTTTTTTCTGCATATCTTGGCCTGATTGTGATACCCATTGATCCCAAAATGCCATCTCTAGCCTAGACTACTGGCTTAGTTGTGTGGCTGATGGGATTCCGCACCGGCCCAAAATGATCTGACCAGCTCAAATTTACCATCGCGGCCCACCTGGGAAAATGCCCTGTATGTCCAATGGCCAGGCCAGCACTGATTTATAGTTATGATTATGTACTATTTGGCTTCCAATTGCTTTTTATTTTAAATAGACATTATATGGTGGCTTGATGGTTGGTCGTGGGCTTGAATCCCAGGACTGCCTGTGGCACCACTAAGGTACTCTTGAGTAAGGCACCATCCCTATACACACTCCCCACTGCTTCACTCGGGTGAATGGGTTGAGAACAGAGAACAATTTCGTGCTATTCACATGATGTGGGTGGTCGCCTAGTGGGTAAGGTAGTTGTCACTGGAACAAGAGGTCATGGGTTCAAATCCTACCTTCAGCACCACTGGGTTGCTGAGCAAGACCCTTAACCCCAAATGGAAGTGCTAAATTTTGTAAATGAAAAAATAATGTGTACTGTTTAATAAAAGGACACTTTACACTTACACTATATAATGGCCTTTCATGGATTTCCTTTCTGTTGGAGATGTATTGGACTATTTATGTAAAGACATACAAATACTTTAATTGGGTATGATGAAAGGCAGCAAGCTGCAACACTTGACAGGTTTTGTATGTGGGCATTAAAAATATCTTATATTTATATACACTGAAGGTGTTGGCCCTACTTCTGTACAGTTACCTGTTTTTGTAATTAGTTTATCGTCTATGTCCACATGTGTTTTTATTTTTAATGCATGTGTAAAATGCTTTGATCTATATATACAAATAAAATGATCATTTTCTTCTAAACTGGCCAGTTGTCAGTAAATGTCTTGCTTGGCTCCGTTTTGGTCAGTGAGACGCATAAACCAGAGCTTGTGGGATCAAACACACAGCAGTCTTAATATAGCAAAAGTGCAATAACAAAATCCCACTTGTGCTGTGACTGTGTTGATGCAGAGGAAAGCAGTGGAAGTGGCTGAGCTGAGGAGAGCTCTCGCAGCAGTGTGGGGGTGTGCCTGTACCCATGCTTTTGGGTTTGCTCAGCTGTTTTGTATAGCAGCCCTCTTTTAAACTGGAGCAGCCTTAGCATTGCGTTTCTAATCCGTTGGATATAATTTAAGAGGGAGAACTTAAACTATGTGTGAATCACACTGTCGCTTTAATGTGGCTGCGTGCAGATCCATATGAGCCACAATCAGAGTGTATGAATATTTCAATCCATATTAAACCACTATTAGTGCTTTTTATTACAAACAGGATGGTAAGCACATCAATCTTTAATACATGTGGAGCGCTTTCAGTGCTTTCAAGCAAGTCTACACACACACACACACCCACACACACACACATCGAGTGATATCGCAAAGAGCAGACAGAGAAAACAGAGTTCATTAGTCTCAAAGGTCATTAATAATGGTCAGGTTAATGAACAACAGTGGCACGCTTGCTGGAAGTTGCACATTTCTCTGCAATAGGTATGAAACAGTGTGTGCTGTTTGGCCTGTGCAGGGAAGCAATAGGTTCTTCTACAAGCACAAACAGGGCACAGATTCTCATAGGCGTCTACTCGCAATATTGTTGCTAATGTCTTATCATAAATATGCTCGCTCATTATGAATGCAGTTATTACTTTAATCTTTTCTCTCTGCTTAAGTCTCACTCCAGGGTGGAGGGATGATTGGAACTGTCTAAAGGTGGCACCAGAATGAAAAGCAAAGCAGGATTCTACTTTCTGGTTTTTGCTTCATTTATTTGCCTTTTGTGATCTTTTGCATTATTTGTGTGCATGATGTCCAGTCCCTGGCGCTGGAATGAAAATGTGTGAAACATTATACTTGGGGTGGAAAGAGAGAAATCTAGAAACACAGAGCAGGATTCAGATTTCTGGTTTTAAGGTTTCTGTTTTATTTGTTTTTTGTGATCTTTTGCATGGTAAGCATTATTAAAGTCCCTAATGAGTAAGAAGAGCGTAATGCACCACTATGGCTGAG
The DNA here is from genome assembly GCA_037974485.1 of Hemigrammopetersius urotaenia. NCBI lineage: Eukaryota > Metazoa > Chordata > Actinopteri > Characiformes > Alestidae > Hemigrammopetersius > Hemigrammopetersius urotaenia. The sequence goes on along the minus strand of JBBPDC010000001.1, from coordinate 13,315,025 downwards.
AGGTCTCCCGGGCTGAATGCATAAATTACATTATACCACAGCCTCGAGGCCATTAGCTCAATGATTTCTTAGGAACCTAGTCAGGTTCTGAGACCATAGAGCTATCATAGCTAGGAGGCTTCCTGTCAGGGTCGGCGATGCTGCACTACAGCTTTAATGGTTCCTAGGCCAGCCATTGGAGCAACACTACATTGCAGCTTTAAGGCTTCCCATGCTGGCCATCATAGCAGGGTTGCATCCCAGTTAAGGAGAATAATGGGTCGGTCATCATGGTGACCCTACATCACAGCTTTGAGGCCTTCCAGCCTGAAAAGGCCCTCCCCCCAATGCTAGGGGCTTGTTCTGGGCTGGATCAGTGACTTAGTCACATAACAGAAATCATATTTTTTGTTCGTTGGCTAATGATATATACTGGCTGCTGAAATATATCGCACCCCTACTTTTCCAATGTTTTCAATTGGGAAATTGGGAAAGTATTTTTTATTTATTTTTGAAGTCTCTCAGATGTCTCATGTGGCGTAATAGAGTTGAAAGCTTTGTCACGAGATGCTTTCAGGCCACTTTAAGCAATAGTGGTTAATCCCTGATCTACCCATCTCCTCCCACTCTCTCTTTCATACACTCCTCTTCCAGAGATGAGCGTCACTCTGGAAGAGACGCGCTAACCTTTGATGTGTGTTCAAACTGACACGCTCTCGTCCCTGGAGAGCCGTACACACCCCTCTCTCAGCTCGCACCTTCCCCACGTGTCTTTCCCCCCCGAGCAGCACCCCCTAGAGGCCTGTCTACAACCTGCACCGCTCGCTAACAAGCAGCAGGAAGTAGGGCAGCCAGGCCGACAGCAGCCACTGCTTTACCAAACCGTGGAGGGCCAGGAGACGGTATTATGCAAATACATGCGCGTTTCGGCGAGGGCGGGGTAAGACCGGTGAAGATGAAGAATTGTGGATAATTAGTGGAGAAGGCATTTTGTTTGAACCCCGAACAATTTCGACTTGGGATGCAGGAATTGGAAGTCGCTTGATAAACAAGCAACAAACAACAGTTAATGGGGGAGGAGGGGGGATTTGTGGGGGGTGAGGAGAAAAACAAGGCTTTCATGTGGAGAGCACACACAGATAAGGGTGCAGGCTCATCAGCTGCTAGCGAGTTGTATAGGAACGCTTGCTGAATTAGAGTCACTCTGAAGTGATTGTCTTCAACCCTTTAATTGCAAATGTGGACTGATATGAGGGCTGGTGCAGACCAATTGTTGTAAAAACTACAGCGATTACTGAGGACACTAGGTGTCTGTGGATGGGTGGGTGCCTGTTGGTGGGTGGGTGTGTTTGTGTTATCCTTTGTAGGACCAGACAATTAGTTGCATATTAATTGAAATAGCAATTTTGGTATCTGCAATTAAGCAACAGACCACAATTAACACATCCCTCATGCATGTGTATACTGTCACTGCCACGACCAAATCTTTGGCTAATCCAAGACACTGATGTTGCCTGTCGGTTCATAGAAATGTCCATAGAGTGCAGTGTCATGATTGCAATGTGCTATTTGCCATTAACTGCAGTCACAGTCATCCCTCAAAACTAAACTCTGCTTCATTTCTATATTGATAATGCCTAGCATTAATGACTGACATGAATGATTAATAAGTTTGAGATGTGGAGATCTGATCTGATCTGATCTGATCTGAGAAGCTATAGCGGAAAATTGAGCATGTTTTGTTCATTTTAACAGAAACTTATTTTGAGTAAAGATGGCAGGTCACACTGGGAGTACTGCCTGCTACTGTAATTGAGCTAATGTGAATTATATGTGCTACAATTTCTGTAACACTTGTCCAGCAGGTAAGGCCAAGACAGTTTGTGTTTCACATGGATAAATCAATTAGTCTGAATGGGTGAGGAGGGGTTAGGTCCATATGCATTTAATCAGTGGTGTGTGAGGCAGAGATCCGACAGAGAATGCCAGTGGGTGAATGTCCTGCACATTTTGGTAGTTCTCCTCAAACACACTCCCCAAACCTGGCAATTAACAGGTGAGTAGAACCAGGTGTGTCTGAGAAGCGAGATCACCAAACTGTGCTGCCCCTGGAATGGATTTGGGGATCCCTAGTGTTAGACATGGGTTGAGGTAAGTACACCACAAACCACACACATAAATGATTAATCAGGATGTGGATTTGAGCTTTTCCAGGTGTATAGTTTGGGGAACACAGTTGGGGGTGTAGTTTGAGGTGTATATGATTAATTGGGGTGTGGCTTCAGGCTGTTTAGGGCATTTGGCTTGGGGTGCTCAATTGGGTTAAGTGGCTTGGGCTGTAGGTACATCATTGGGGTTTGTTTGATTTCATTGTAGGGTGGAGTTAGAAGTATACAGGAGGCCCTTGAGTCCCTCGAATAGCCACTCCCACTTCCACTCGGCTTACACTGTTAGCCTGATACTTACGGACTACGTGGGTGAACTAGTTTGGTTGCGTGCGATGGAAGAATACGCAACCAAACTAGAATATGAGTGAGGGAGCTTTCCTTCTTCTGTGGCTTAGTTGTGTTTTTATGATTTTACAACTGTGTTAGGATCTGTAAGTCACTTGGGTGTGTTTCAACTTACACCAATATTCTGGTTACATCACAATCGGAGTAACGGATTTGTGTCGTAACTTGAGGACCCCCCTGTATGTGATTAATCAAGGTGTTTGGCTTGGTGTGCTCAGTTTATTGAGTTAAGTGGCTTGAACTGTACATAATTCATTGGGATGTGTTTGATTTCATTGTGGGGTGGAGTTCGAGGTACATAAAATTAACCGAGTTGTCTTGTGTGGCATATATGTTGTGAATGGGTATCATTGTTTCCATTTAATTTCCCACCTCTCATTTTCTTACGCCCTTCAGTGGCTATCTTTGCCTCATTAAGGTCTCTTTTTGATCAGCTCTGTATTTCTATGTAAGCTTGTGTGGTGATGTTTCAGTGTGAGCGTCTCTATGTTAATGTGTGACTATGTGTGTGTTTGGAAACAAAGTTATAAATGAGCACCAGGAATCTTTTTTAATGTACCTTTAAAAAGCTTCAGTCTCTCTCTCTCTCTTTCTCTGTAAGAGAAGCACATTCGTTACGCAGCAGGCCTTTGAGCCTTCTTTAGTGTCTTTGAGTTTGTGGACCCTTTCATAAGCTGCACCCGGTGCCTTGCGGCAGGGAGCTCTTGCTGCTGCTCTGCGCCTTTAGGAGCACAGTACCTACATACATTAGTAAAGGTCCTCTTCAGATCTCTGTTATGTGACTGCCTTGCTTGAAAAAGGGTCTGAAAATAGGGAGGGAAATCATGGTAATTGTATATGGAAAAGTGATCTCGTTGATCGCATTAATTGAGAGTTCTGCTAATCAACGCAGCACTTTCCTTTTTTTTTTTTACCCCTTTTTTTCCTTTTTGTTTTTTTTAACAATAGATGAAACGTAGGAATGTAATTTTGTAATTTGTTTGGTTCATTTCAAAACTCTGATTACCTATGCAAATGCGGCAATTAGCCCAGCTAAAGCATATGACTTCCGCAAGCTTATAGTTAAACAGCTGCATCCTGATCTTGTATGTGGCTGAGGCACAAAGGATAATCATGTGGGGGGGTGCGGAATTAATCACGGTCCTTATGAGTCAAACACTTTAAACACAGCGCATTTATCAGAGCCTTTAGCGCACATTCAGCGCTGCGCTTCATGCGGTGCGAACGGAAAATTTGGAATACCTCGACCAAACACAAGCTCATTTGCCTGCACTGAGCGCCGTCAGCCAGCCTGTCTGAGGCCTCGAGTTATGATACTTTCGCCTCATGACATTTCTAGTTTACAATGCTCACGTGGGCGAACTAGTTTAGTGGCACGTGGCGGAAGAATACGCAGAATGCGCATGATGAGGTAGTACGCTTATTAGTACGCTTATGTAAGTGCAAGTGTTCCGTTTGTGTTGCTTTGTTTGGCAACATTTTGGCCTTTATCATTGCTTCTGAACAATGTTTTTTACACTCGTTCTTTGCCTTTTTTTTTTTGTTAGTGTTAATAGGTTTTACAACTGTGGCAGGACAGGTTATCAACTTAGGTTAGGGTGTGTTTCAGCTTTCAGCATAATTCGGGTTACATCACCTTCGTAGGAAGGTAACTTGAGGACCCCCCTGTGCTTTGCAGTACCTGGTGCCATCGATGTGTTGCAAGCAGGATCTGCTTCATGCTGAGCTTTATACTAAACCATGCATTGGATCTCATTTGTGTTGATACAACCAGCCCCTCAGGGACATCACGATGGGACCATGAGTATCGCACATAGTATAGTCAGTGTTGTTTCTCGGCATTCACTCAGATCTCTGCTTCACCTGTTTCTGCAGATCAGAGTCTGAGGGGTTTTTGAAGGGCCGCTCCACTGCCACAGACTTGACAGTTCTGTGATATTTTCCCTCAGTTTCTTCTCTTTCCCATCCCTTTTATTTACAGCCGTTTCTTCTCACCCTCTGGCAGCGGCACCCTGTCTAACTTTGTTTTTCCAGTGTTTGGTGTCTCTCTTCGTCCTCCTTGGCATCCGCCTGGAATTGATGAGACAATATGCGCAATTATGTGGCTAAACTCAATTTCACCTCCCACCCGCTTTAATATGAGCTCTTGCTCAGCCTCTGCCTCAGTCTCACACACCAATACACAATTGTAACTATTTCTACATGCATGCTTCGCCTCTCTCTCATTCTTTTTACTCACACTTGCTTTATGTCCTTTTCTTGTTCTTGTTCTTGTCGAATAGCCATGTAGTGCTGTTATTATCCTATTACTGTCCCACTGTTGTATTAGCTACATCTATAAACCTGATCTACTGAGATTAAACATGTTTTATTGAACAATAGCATACTATAATTAATGTGCTTGATTGATTCCAAAGCATTTGTAATATTACAGGATGACAGCGATGACATATTTCATACATTTTAAATGAGAGATTCCATACATATTACAAATCCTTCTTGAAAATGAAAAAATAAACACTATGCCACACAGTTGTATAACATGTCTTGAGTGTCAATTCTACATACTACATACCCCCCATTCTGCATATGGGGAAAACCCCACAGCCGACTTGGCCATTGCTGCTGCCCAGTTAATTGTCTTGTGTAAGTGTCTTCTCTGAATGTATTTGGGAAGCCTGTTTTGACTGCCTTTTATGAAGCCATATAGCTTAAACAAACCATCAGTGCTGTTTACCCTTAGTGTGCCTCATCATTTTTCACCATCTTGCAAAAAAACAATGCATTTTCACGCACATGGTTCACAGCGGCGATGACAAGAACGGGAGGCAAATTATTCAAAACAGCCGTCTTCCTGTGGATGGTGACTGCCAGTGTGAGGAACGGTGTTGTGCAAAATTGAAATTCTCTTCGTAATAGAACAGAAAAATGAGGAGCAACAGAGGCAAGTGGTTGTTGTATGTGAGATTATTTGAATATTACTGGCCAGAGACATTATATATATATATATATATTATTCATATATATGAATGCTGGGCAATGTCTAATCACAATTAATCGCATTGTTATAAGCAAAATGAATTTACAAGTTGTGTATTGCGCACTTTTATTTTAAAAGTACTGTGATATGGACAAAAGTGCAATAACATTTGGTTTGCAAACACTTTAAACAAATAACAGGTGTTTTAACAGCGGTTTTCCCTTTAACATAGTCACACAGCTGCAGTTCAAATATTTCTGTAAATATCAATTGAAACATTAATGTAATCAAATCAAATATAACACCAAAGCACTGCAGGTCATTCATGTTTTATCTAGTTTATCATGGAAGAGTCCAGAGCATTATAGCAGCTGCAAAGGTGAACCAACTCCATATGAAAGTCTGCGTTTCTGAAAGCAGTGTCATTTAAGTCCCTGTTGGTGTAATGATCAGGTGTCCCATTACCATATAATATGAACAAAAGTAATGGGACGTCTGACCCAGCCGAGATGCAGAGCTGTGTGCTGCTCTCACCCACAAGCACGAAAAAAACTTTCAAAATAAATGTATTTTTTAAAAAATGTGTTAATGCTCGATAAAATAATTGTCTGCATAAAGTAAATCATGCGTTAACGTGATGATATATGTACATATAAATAGTTTTAATCAGTGATGTTTAATCTTGATTGTCCTAATCCTAGCCCCCCACCCCAATTTCCTCCTCTATCTCCTCACAGCCGCCATGTCCATTCCCATATGAGCTGGGAAGTCTTCACAAACCCAATTCTCCAGTTCCCCAGAGCAGATTAGCTTTCCGAAAATGTGTGCATTGTGTTAAGCAGCTTGCCGAAATCGACAGGATACGGTTGGGGGATTCAGAGTCATCTGTTCTCAGCTTCACTTGTGACATGAATACTCCATTATAAAATGAGCCAATTTATAGACACACAATAGCATATGAAACTGATCTCTTATTCTGGGTTTTCTCTCTCTTCTCTCTCTCTCTTTCTCTTTCTCTCCACCCTCTCTTTGAATCAGGTGTCAACTTTCTTGAAAGATCAGAATGAAGCGGTGTTCATTTCCAGTGGTTTGACACTTTAACTGCAGTGGGCCTCACATTAATGACATCATGGTTAGTTGCCATGGTAGCAGTGAAGTTTGGAAACTCACTCTTGTTGGATTATGGAGCCCCTTCAGCTTTATGCATCTCCTCCAACTTCAGAAGCACTTAACTTGCACCACTGAAAGTATTTCTGTCGCTAAGAAAATACTAAGAAAAATGTGAACTGCACCATCATTTTTCCATGTAAAATGCATTTGCTGTCTACCTACAATAGAAACCTACTTGGTACTTGTACTCACTGACCTTTCTGGGGTCCATTTAGGAGCTCCAGTGTTCAGCTGATTTTGCACACCTGTTTTTGTGGCTCCCTACTTTTTGCGGAGTAGGTCGTCAGAGACCATCGGGGAAGTGCCATCAAGAGAGAAACCACATCCACATCTAGAGAGAAACCACAACTGAGATAGAGCTGTAAATCCTCATGCTGCGTTTTTTCTTCATTCTGCTGAGTGTTTTTACTCTTGTCTACTGAGTAGCAAAAGTAAAACTGTTTACATTGTCCCGTATCTGCCTCCTGTTGGTTTTCTCTTAATGAAGGCCGATTACACAATGCTCGGCTCTGTATAAGCGGTATGAATAAGCGATATTGCCTTCGAATTGCATGAGCAGGTTCATTTAGTCAGACAGAAATAGCCAGTTACAAAGTCCACCACACATTTGCGCACTGCTGGACTGGGGCTTCTTGGTGGGAGGTTTGAATAGAGAGGGCCGGCCGGCTGCTCACGCAGTGCTGCTTGACAGGAGCACAAACAGAGAAAAACACCAGGCCACTGCGCTGTGAATGAACCTGCTATTAAGCCCATAAATCACACAGCCACTGATGGATGTGAGCTGTTGGGAGAAATTGCCCCGAGTGGCTGATCTGGGAATGGTTTTAAGTTCTTTTTTTATTTGTTATGGTTGATGATGAGGGTGCCCAGGTAGACCGCTCCGTTTTTCGTGGTGATTGTACATGGGCTGTGTGAAATAGACATAGATGAAGGAGAAATATGGACCTGACCACCTCCATTCAGACCAGTACACTAACTAGTACTGCCACCGCTTCGTCCAGTGGGTGCTGCAACTGAGGTCAGCATTTAACAATGTGGGTCTGTGCAGTGGAATTCAACCACATTTCTCCTCTTATGTACAGGGCATCTCTTTAATATATATGTCAGTCATATTAAACTGTTGGTATCATGTCTCAGGCATGAATACAGCATATTGTGCATTCATCAGTAATAAACTGGTGTAGAAACTTAAACAGGCAATGTAGTCTTTTTGAATTCACTGTTTTGCAATGTCTCACATACATACATGCATATACACACACACACACACACACACACACACACACACACACACACACACACACACACACACACACACACACACAC
>JBBPDC010000001.1:13268225-13280445 GCA_037974485.1 Hemigrammopetersius urotaenia | reverse complement strand
ATGCAGAGGAAGAATTTCGTGCTGTTCACACTGTGTGCAGTGGTGTGTTCACGTATGACAAATGGTCACTTTCATATTTCTATATAATATGCTGAGAATCCAAACTCACATTGCAACTATTGGTGAGACAGTAGGAAAATGTCCTTGTTGTCTTTGGTCACTGCAGAAAAGGGATGTTGTAAGAATGTAACAGGTTCACTGGTGCTGTTTTTTTTAATTTATTTATTTTGGTCACTAAATGAGTTTCCACATTGGCCACCCATACATGAGGACCACTTGAGGGGCCACTCTGACCAAATGAAAGTGGGAGGTTGTATATGCCCCCCTCTGCTGCACTGGCCTCCTCAGCCATGAGAGGCTCTCAAGCGGGCCACACACTGAGCCATTACGGCCTCGTTTAAAAAGTCACCCGATAATGGGGCTCAGTAGGGCCACCCTCCTGTCTGCCTGCCACCCCTCCACTCCACACCCTGTAAGTACAGTCTCATTCAAGAGACTTTTATAGAGCACCGAGTGCGACTCTAATAGCCCTGCAAATTATGGCTAATACATGTCCTGGAATTGGGAGCAGCGGGAGTAAAGAAAGGAGGGGATGTTGTTGGATCTTGGGGTGACAACTCCACTCCCTTTATAGTCTTCAGTTTTCGAAACCATAGAGAGACTTGAGCAAAACTCTCCTACCAGACAAGAGTAGTTGACGTCTGGACATTTTGGCTTTGAAATTGAGTCGTTTGTGACTGGATGGCTCCCATCACTTCCAAACAGAAATTTCCACATATGACCACTTAGAGAGTGTAGCAGTTTTATGGATACATTCTTATAGCTTATACTTTCGAGAACTAGAACTATTTCACAAATGCTTTGAGTTTTGGACTTCTCGAACATGCCTTTTGTGTCTGATTTGTTCAAGTGGGAGGACTGGTTCCACAGTAGTGCCTACATGGATCCAGAAGATATTATATGGCCTAGGATTCAAGGCTAGCAAAGCTCAGACACGGGACATTAAACCAGCCAGCATATGAATTTCTGTCTGTCTGAGTTTCTTTTTTTTATTGCATGACTCTCCATTACAGTTCTCCTGATTCTAACAGTGTACCTGCCAAAAACTCCACTCTGGCCTGTTGTTCTCCTGTTGAAAAACATGGCCTCCTACGTCCCATTTTTATTTTTAGTGTTTATTTTGTTGCTTTGTGCATGTAATGATCCTCGTGTTGGTCTTGGGCATTCAGATGGTCCGGATCGGCCGATAAAGTCAGCACATTTGAACGACCGGTTATTTGTGCAGCCAAACTGGTACATTTTTCACGTGATCAAGGCCTGGCATCAGAACAGTTTAACTGGACAGGCAATTTATCCAGAGTCACAATACAAAACTGAGTACACATCAGCAATAACACAGGCTTCTCACAAATCTAACCCTCTGCTTTAACGTCTATCCCAGTGAAGCCAACATTAATTACAATCAGAGTTACAGTCAGACAGCTGAGATGCAGCACCACCAATCTACCAAGAATCCTAAGCTAAAAATTGTTAATGGATTATGTATAATTTGCTCTGTTGGTCAAGGATTGGACATTTGCATTGCTGGCCTGTTTTAAAAGAGCACTTAATTGATCCACCAATACAAACACAGTTTTTTTTTAATTATTCTTTTTTATTTGACCTTTAAAAATTGATTTAAAAAACACATTACCCTCGTCAATATGTAACCACTGCAATGGACCTATGATAACATTGTTCACCGTAAAACAATGACGTACCATTGGGAGCTTGCCTTTTCACAGGTCTAATTTCAATACTTATTTATGTATTTTATAACCAAGATTGAAGTGTCTGTGATGTATTTACAATTGATACTTTGTCTACAAGTTGAACATGCATGCACAGAATGCAAGTATCAGCAAGTGAGACCGCCTAAAACAAAGCTGAAATATGTGACCGTCCAAGCAGATACAGAACTGATCACTCTTAACGCTCAGCAGTCTGGATTTATGAAGAAGTGCCACCTGAAGAAGTGACTCAGCTGACATCGCTATGGAAAATTGTGCAGTGCTGTTCTTTCTCTCGCCACTCATCAGAGCCTGTGCCAGGTTCATCTGTTCTGCCCTGGACTCTTCATTCTGTTTGTTCCTGCCACTCGCTTTGCCTTGCCCGCTCACGCTTCGTTGGCCACGGCTCTGGTGGGTGTGTGTGCTTTCTGGTAGTGGGTCAGAGGGAAGAAGCTCTGCAACATGAGCTGACAGCAGAGGCTCAGGGGTGCTCTGTAGGGGTCCCCTGCTCATATCCACTGTCTCCAACTATATGTCTGAATCAGGCCATTTGCTGAGCTCGGGGTGGCGCCAGGGGAGATGCTAGGCTTTGAGTAGTCAGAGCCGGAAACCAGCAGTGAGCTGAATGACAAAAACAACATCTCACACTATAATGTTGCATCTGACAGACTGGTGCTCCACACTATCCCGCATGCTTTCTAATGTTGTGGTATGTTAACTCTCAAACCAGCCACTATTTCTAACAGACAGATTAACTTTGCTACGTTACGCACGGCTTGTAGAACATTTGGAGAAACCTCAAAATATTTTTGAAATAAATGTTGCCATGAAATAATTATTTATTTTATGTATACATGCTTAATTGTGCATCATTTACATAAAATATATGTAGTACACCAGCCTGTCTGGTCTGATCCTACAGAAGAGCGAGTGTAGCACAGCCCCCTGAAACAGTTAAGGCTGGGTGTGATAGTAAAGATCACACATGCTGTGTGTCGTGCTGTGTATGGGATCTGTGTAGCTGCAGACAGGTTAGAGAGTCCTTACTGACCCTTATCCACCACTGAAAGTGCCTACAAAGGGACATGAGCAGATCAGAGCTGGACCATAGAGTAATGAATTCTTTTACATGTAAGTAAGTAAGTAAATGTTTATTTATTTAGCAAATTTTTGTACAGCTTTCACTATCCAAAGAGCTGTACATATACAGAAGTAAATTCAAATATAAAAGAAGATAAGCATCAACACTCAATATTGACACATTTAGAATATTAATTAGGAAACTTAATAACATATCTGAATTAAGAGCCTGATAAGGCCTGCGTAAATAACCTGAAACTGCCTACAATAGGGACACGAGCAGATCTGGATGGTGTGATGCGTGCATGTTGCTTAGCTGGGGAAAAGGTGGCAACAGGATGCACTATGAGAAGAAGGCAAGGAAAATGCAGTGTTCTGATGGGAAACCTGCTACGTTCTGCATTCATGTGGATGATACTTTCACTTGTACTACCATCCTAAACATTGCTGAGGACCCTTTCTTGTCCCTTCATGGCAAACGTTCCCTGAGAGCAGTAGCCCCTTTTGAGTAGGATCATGTGTCCTGCCACACTGCAAACTGACAATCGGTTGGTACTGACTTGGCCTCAATATTCTGATGCTAACGTCTTGATGCCATATACCACATCACACCTTCAGAGCTCTTGTGAAGTCCATGCAGGGCCTACATGACATTAGACTGGTGGGTTGAATGCTATGACAGATTGGTGTTTTCCAGTAGAGTCCACTTTGTGTTCTTGTATTTGGCAGCATGCAGATTTCGCTCATCACTCGTTCTGCCTGTGCTTGCGCAAACATCTCTTGCTGAGCGGAGGGAAGCTTAAGCTGAAATCCAGCCTGCTTGCTAAACACAGATTTGTCACTCTGTGTGTCGTCAGTCAGACTCAGTGTCTTCAGTGTAGCCGCCGACGCTTTTTGATGAGGAGCTGATTACGGCTCATCACTCAGCCAGAACCCTCAAACATCAGCAGGCAAAATGGAGGCTTTGCAGTTTGAGATTATGTGTGCATTTGTGTGTGTGTGTGTGTGTGTGTGTGTGTGTGTGTGTGTGTGTGTGTGTGTATCTTGATCTGTGTTACAGCTGCACTTTACGTTATTTGTTATTCATGATCGCAGAATTCTGTAAAATGTAAATGAGTCTCCAACCAGTCTCAAATATTTTACTGTCTCTGGAGTATCCCAACCAGCCACAGATGTTCTGCAGTTTTACAGTACTGCGTAAAAGTCTTAGGCACCTACGCACAGTTTTGCCATTTTTCTCTGTGTGTGATAAAGTGTCTTTCTGTTAGCACTGTTAGAATAAGTGTAAACAAACAAGAAGCAGTAAAACGTATCAAGATTTGTTCTGTTTGTATAGTAATTGATATTGTGTGAGCTGGTGAGCAGAACACAGGTTTGGTTCCAGATTCCTTGTCGGTTCCTCCACTAATTGTTTGGGTTGTGAACCTCCATCAGCAGCTCCTGATTTAATTTAATGAAGGACTGATTGAGTCAAACAAGGTTTCTGATGAAAACAAGTAGTACTGGACTTCCACAAGGAACAGACTGATATACTGTACATAAAATTGTATGATGCGATTCATATTAATTCTATTTTGTTTTATTTAGTATATATACTAATATTAGTGTAAAATGCTAATTTCTCATCTAAACAGTTTTAAATGTTATTTTTGCAGACTTTTATGGTATTGTATATTAGGAAATGAAACATTTGAAATTGTCTGTGGTGTATTGTGTGTGTCAGCTGTTTTCTTTGTTTGTCCTCAGCTACACCATCCTAGGTCTTTGCCTGAGGCTTTCTGCTTGCGTATCACTCCTATATTCTCTCACTGGAGACTATGATGCTCTTCAGCACAAAAAATCTTGACCTGTCTGCCCCAGACCTCCCCCTAAAAAGTCTCTGTCTCAGTTTCAGTCTGTTGTCTTTCCACCATCCACCAGCCAAGCCTAGAGTCCGGGGCTCGATCTTCTGTCTTGGCTTTTCCCACATAACCCCGGCGACCCCGTACACCTACATATACACACATACGCTCACAATGAGCTCGGTGCATTTGGCCCTGCACGCTTGGTTGCGCTGTCGGCTGCTGACAGGCTATTTGGGATTTTAGCCGCCACCACGGCGCACGTCCCCACACCTCCTCTCCTCCTCTCTCTGGCTGTCAGACTGACGGCCCTGCGCTGCTGCCTGCCATCTCCCACCCTAATCCAGCTCTCCAGAAAGCTGTAATTGAGCCAGAGATTCATGAAGCGATTATTGTTGTGCTTTGGGAGGAGAAGCGGAGGGAAATTTTCAAGAGAGGGGGGCAAAATGTGTAGGCTGGTGGGGGTAGGCATGCTGGCTACACAGAGGGGGAAACACTCCAGAAATAAGCACCCTGCAATACTGTTATTACCGCTGGTCTTCTGAAATGATGGACGCAGCCACAAATGTCCACCTTTACACTACCTATCAGAAACCAAATGGCTGAACCTTTCAGTGGTATGTTTGATTTTCACTGTTTCAGATGTCATTGATTTTTTTCCACATCATTTGACCAAATAAACTGTTAGAAACTGTTTTTGTAAAGGTACAGTTTTGAAGATGCATTGGATTTTTCCCTTGAATAGATTCCTGAGGTCCAAGGTTGGCCTTTGTGTGGGTTTATATACCAAAAGCAGCCCTAATTCATTTTACATGACTATTACTCCCTGTAATTAAACCTTAACGGCTATATATATATATATATATATAAATGAGCTTTGTTCTGATTGGCTTTCTTGTATGAGCTCAGACTGCCTTTGATTTGAGTATGAATGAGCAGAGGTAAGCTGCTTTATAGGGGTAAAATGAGCAGTATGTGGAAAATACGTTGGGTTTTGTGACATCAGAAATCAAATTAGTCTGCAAAAAGGCTTCATACTTTGTTTGCGAAGACAGTCCAAGCCCAAACAATGACACATTTTGCTTATCGTGTAATTGAAAAATAAGGGAACAAACTTTAATATTGCATTATTCTGCAGATTTATCCCCAACTTCTATTCATATGTCGACTTTAACATGAATAAAAAATCAATATAACTTTATAAGTCTACTGAGATCACCTTTCCGTGTTTGCTCTGGTGAATGGCCTTCTGAGCTGAAACAATTTACATTTTGACTTCTCTTTGACATGACTTTATAAATTCAAGTGCTTTCAGAGTTACGCAGATGTGAGCGCTCCCCTTCACCTACTGCAATGTTTTCTATGAGATAAGAAAAAGACCATGAGAGCTTTTGAGGAACGTTAATGCCCGGTATCTGTTTTTTGCCTTTGATGATGTTGAAACTAGTACCCTTGAATGCATCAGCTCACATCTTGCTCAAGGACAGGACTCTGATATTTGTGGTTTAATTGAAACTGCTGAATGGTATCGACTACATCTGCGAGTCCAACTGTTGACTCCTCTAAGTGTTCTCGTGTCATCCTGCAGATCCAAGTCTTTGCAAAAGTCTATGAAAACAATGTAGAAAGTGGGCAACAACAACACACAGAAGAGGAAACTGGTTTTGATGTGTTTTCTGAGTCCCAATGATCAAAGTTTATGCTCAAAGCCTCTTTCTTTTTCTCTCTGTCTTATGGGAGAATGGAAAAAAAGAGAGGAACTTGGAGGAAGAGAGTAAATCGATATGCTGTTTAGTTCCATTCATTGTGGACCGATGCTGTCTCAAGCCTGGCAAGCATTTGATTTTCAAAGCAAAGCCAATTACAATGGATTGGTAAATGCAATTACTGGCTTATTTTTTGTGTCAACTTACTTCGTTTCAAAGAATGGATATGTTTATCCTGGTCGAATTTGATCGCAGCTATGCTTTTACAGTGTTGTGTTTATACCATATATATATTTTTTTATTTTATTTATTTTGCATAAAATAAGCCAAACTTTTAATTACTGTGAGTGCCAGAGCATCTAGAGTGTATTAAATTGCAGCAGAAGCAGTTTGAAGTCTATTCAGTCGGGATATAGGCACCATGTGGTGGGTTGTACATCAAACTCTTTAGGATTTAAAAGGCTTCTAAACTGCAGAGGACTGGGGAAGTTTATTTTCTCCTTACTTACTTTATAAGCTGCTTAAAGCCTTTAAGGGCTTAGCATTGGCTGCCATATTAACATCGGCCTGAGAGACAGGCCTGACGAGCTGCCACCCATCACTGTGCGAGCATGTGTCTGTGTGTGAGTGCGTTGCCTCTAGGTATTACACAGTAAGATTTGTGCAGAAATATTCTGGATAATACTGTGTGGCACCACTTTTACTTTAAGACAGAGTTTCTAAATTCAGAGCAGTCCAACTCACCCACTCACCCACATCCAGGGAGCCCACTCTTCATTGCTTAGGAAGTGAAACTTGGCAAGAAACAGCAAAGGACTGCAAGAAAAAAAAAATGGAATTTTGAAATTTAAATTGCACTCTAAATTTAGACATTTACACTGTTATTAATTAGTTAGTACTTTGCTGACCTTTAAGCTACCAATTCTACACCAGCAGGGATGAGCTCTACCCAGATACACTTATTCAGAAGTTAAATGGCAAAGCTTTTATATCTACTTTTCTGAGGTCAGACAAGCTTTACAGAACAATGGCAAACATCCCATTTCATTTCTGTATAAACTGTAGAGATCCTTACACCACTACACAACAAACTGGATGATGTGATTACACTAGACTGAATCTAAACTAATCGGGCTAGAAATGAATATGCCAACATGTTAACAGTGCTGCCCAAAGCATGGCTTGGTGATATGTTTTATCTGAAAGAGAGGTTCCCTAACCCCACCTCCTTTTTATGCCATGTTTAACTTATTCAATTCATATTTTCCTTTTATAATAGTCTATTTGAAGTATTTTCATAGCAAAGTGTAGTGTAACATTGAAAATTATGTTTCAATAGAAGGTTGAATCCTACTTACCTATTATATGCATGTTGTTTTGGTTCTTTTGGCCCTTGGTCCATGACTGAGATTACAGTTGGACACCCCAGGACAAAAAATCTAAGCCCTAAATGTTCTTTTTTTTATAAAAAAATAATGTGTGCTACTATTTTCCTTTTCACCGTAGGCTGAATATCACAAAGGTGCCTTAAACTATCACAATAGCCCACTGTTTCCATATCGCCACCATTCATGGTGGCAGCATCACAGTGTCATTTTCTTAGTGTTTTAGCCACAGAGGCGGACCCTGCTCTACTGCCACTACTGTGTCAGACTGGATTAACCAGCAGCCTCCGCTTCTGAAGACCACATATCAACCTCTGAACCCTAAAATAAACTCACAGCATCAACCAGTTGGTCTCTGAGCCCTGCCAAAACTAATCAGGCTTAGAACACTGCGGCGCCTCTTCTGTTAGGTCTGCGCTTTAGTCCCGGCTTTTCTGCTGCCTACGTTTCTCAGTTAAACTTGATGCAGTCTGTTCTACAATGACTTTGCTCCAGGATTGATTTTATTTTATGTTAAAGTTTAGAATAGGGCCCACTTTTTGTCCCTTCACAGTTCGGAGCTGGCAAGTTCCCTAGTGAAATAAAATGTGTGGCATGTGTAAAAGTTGGTCATTTGCCGGCGTTTCAGTGGCGGGATGCTGTTTTCGGCTCTTAGAGAATGAAATGTGGTTGGAGAATGTGTTTGTCATGTCTGATTTTCTTCGGCAGCGCCTTCAAATACATTTAGCGAGACACTAAATGTAATTTTATTCATGGCACCTCATATATCCTTCACGTTGTAATATTTATTAGCTTGGTACCTGCTCTCCTCGGGCTCTGTCATGATTCTGCTGTGTGTTTCTCAGCTTTGTTCCCATGGCACTGAGCCTTTTCCCATAAGAGACATCAGCCCTGCAAACTCTCTCCCACGACAAATCTCCTGGCAGTGGATTTTCAGTCTTAAGAGGTGTTGGAAGGATGTGTAAAGTATGATTTGTGGGTGTAATGGGAAAGAAGCAAGGGTTCTGCGAGCAGTAACACCTCCTATATGCCTTTGATTGATTATTGAAGGTTGTGAGCGACTCAGAGTATTCATGCTTGGCCTTAATGCTGCGCCTCATGGACCGGGGGTGTGGGGGTATTAGCTTGTGTGTATTACAGTGAAATATTCTCTTCACCTCGTTCAATAAATCTTACTGCGCTGGGGAGAAGACTTCTGAGTGCTGTTTTCTTTCTCTCCGCCCTAAGAGGGCGGTTTGGACAGTGCACAGAGAGAGAACGAGGGAAAAGAGGTTGGAAATTAAGGTCCTATATCATGTAAAAGCCAGTTTTGAAGTTTTATGTAAACGTGTTCCAAAAATGTCATTCACTCTCCAGTCTATGTATGGAAATTAAGCTGCAAAACAGATTTTGAACTAGTCACAAAAACAGTACACTTATATATATATATATGAACAGTCCAGATTCCGGTAGTTAAGCCCCATGCATTCATATAAAAGGAATTAGATATAGTGCAGCATAGGTTACTTTATGAATGAGGCACAATAAAGGACACCTAATTGGAGCAGAGATCATTTACATACATCAACATTAAAGACACAACAATAATAGAGTCTGCTTTTGAGAGATAAACAGCAGTTAGGAAATGGTCATGTAACGATGAATTATGACTGTATTTTTGTACATAAACACACACAAATGCCATAAGTAGATCTCAGGAGATGGAACATGGATAATGTGGGCCTTTTAAAGGATGAGCATCAGAGATAGACCACAGGGTGGGGCCATAGAACCATGCTGCTGTGCCTTGCTGCGGAGAATGGGAGACATAAACTGTAGTAACTAGATCCAGATCCAAAACACAGTCACTGGCTTTAATGCTGTGTGCTCACGTTCAGATACGTTCGTGTGTTTAAATGCATCATATTTTGCAGGGCTCCACGGTGACCTCGTCTCGTGCCGCGTTCCGTGCACTCAGACTGTGCAAATGCATGTCGGATATTAGAACAAATTCATTCCTCCATTGTGAGGGAGAGAACAGGAGGGAGAGCGAGAGATGAAGGGACATTTAGTGTATCACGTGTGATTTGTTTGGAAACACGTAGATTACATTAGTGCTCGTGGGCTGAGAATATTCCAGGCTGCGTGGGAGCTTTATTGTGCCCCTGGGCCGCAGCTACGTTGAGTAATTGGGACGCTAATGTAAATAACGAGCTCGGATAGCAGATCAATCATGGGCCAACGTTGAGCGCCTTTAATATCCTGCAGGAGTTTACACATAGTGATGTAAGCCTGTATGAAGTGATATTAGCACCACTGTTTCCTCTGGAGACCTAGGATTACAATAATGTCTGAGGAAAGTCAGAGAATAACACAAGCACACACGCACACACTCGTTCTGTTACGCGCTATAATGTGTACAAACACAAACTGGGGATGAAGTTTGCCATCCTTCAGCCTGGGTGTCACTGAAACACTCCTTGGATATGAGTAACAGTGAGAAATACCCAGAACATTATCAACTAATGGCCCGGGCCCTGCCATCTATCTGCCGCAAGTGTAAATGCAGGCAATTATAAATAATACAGTCAGGATAGAGGGCAAAATAAAGCACCCCTAAATAGGCGATCATTATGTAGATGCTGTTGCCGCGTGGCGCGATTTACAGAATAGTTGGTGTCTGAGGTGCCATATGTATTACAGCCAAGGCGGCGAAAACAGAGCATTAATTAACCCAATGCTACTGTTTCTAGGAAATGATGGCCTAATCGTCATCACGCACTGACAGTTCAATAACCTCTTCTAAAGGGCTTTTTCTTTCCTTGCACAAGCTTAAACCGCACATTGTTACGCTCTGTAAGGTGACATGGCTGGGAAAAATAAATAAATAAACAAAAGAAAACAGTTATTTTGAGGAAAAGGCACGTTCTGTAGTTCATCTGAGAGACCTACCACTCGCTTTTGGGTCAAGTCAAGTCAGTTCAAGTAGGTTTATTGCCATATACACAGTACACAGTAAAACAAAACAAGACTACATCAGTGCAGACAGGACAAAATACAGAGTGCAAAGAGAACTAAAGAGAAAGGGCAAGAAACAAACAACAACAACAAAAAGAACACGCAAACAACAGGGCAAGACGCAATTTAGTACAGTCGGTATTTGAATGAATACAGTATTATGACAGATTCAAGCAGTGTGGTCTGTCATAAATGTGCAAAAATGCAGAATAGAGGTAGACAGCAAAAAATAATCATAATAATTGCACAAATACAAATAATAGAAGCAGCCGGACAGATAATGTGAAGTATATAATAAATAATAAATATTGGGTTTTTGCAGTGGCAGTTGGGGTTGTTTGTTCAAGGCAGAACCGTTCAGTTTGTGTATGAACTGTGCTAGGAGAAAGAAGATGTTCAGTTCAGGGGTGTGTTTGTGTGTGAGTTGGCAGGGGAGGAGGTACAGTTTATGTTTAGTTTGCGTCTCAGTTCTGATTGAGGAGCCAGACAAAGTTAGAAAACCTACAAAGAGTTTGAAGGAGCCACATGTCCTCCAATCAAATAAAGATCTTCGATATTTTTTTACTTGGACCTAGATTATAGCTGGGTCATATCTATTTTACCATTTAAATGTAATTACCCTAATTGCAACATCTAGCTGTTGTCAGATGACAACTAGATAAAGAGTTGATTAACTGAACCCCCTGTGCTGATATGAACGGTGCCCTTAATTCACTCTGCGACTGCAGAAACACTGGTCTCGCCTGAGCTCTACCCAGGAGATTTGATTCCACGCCATCCATGCTCTGACTTCAGTCTTCTTGTATTTATATAAAGAAAAAGGTTTGACAACTTTTGCAGTAAGCTGGCAAAATTCCCATTTAACCTAGTAAAAACTGCAGGGATTGTTAGTGTTTCCTATTTTAAAGGTGACGCCGCTGAGCTGGACTGTATGTGTTGGAACTAATTGGAACAAGGCAGGCTGGAAATTGCCACTATGTTAACGTTAGCGTAAGCAGAATGGGATTTTTGCCAGCGTACTGTAAAACTTGTCTAACCTGGTACAGTCGCATTGAAAAAGCACAGAAAAGAAAGTTCTAAGTGACTGGATTAATGATTTTTTTTTTCTTTTTTCAGACTTTTTTCATCTCTGTCTCACTCTCCTCTTTTCATTCTTGTGCTTCTTTCCTATGGTTGTGTCTATCTTCAGTCAATCCCATTCTCTCTCCTTCTCCTCCCTTTTTCTCTCTCTCTTCTCTCTCTCTCTCTTCTCTCTCTCTCTCTCTTCATTGAGTAAATGTCCCTTTACCTCTCTTCTTTGTCTCCCTCCTCTCCTTCTCTCTCTCTCCCTTTCTCCATCTCCCTATCTATGCAGCAAATGTCCCTTCATCTCTCTTCTCTTTCTCTTCCTTTATAACAATCTCTACCATCTCTAACTCTCTCATGCTCTCTCTCTCTCTCTC
>JBBPDC010000001.1:13239324-13258320 GCA_037974485.1 Hemigrammopetersius urotaenia | reverse complement strand
TGGTATTGGGTCCAATAAGCACGTTGTTGATTTTGCCGAGGTGATAAGTTTATACAGCTCTTCCTGCCCTATACCTGTAAAGTACTGAAAATCTAAGTGAGATGCTTTAGACTGAACTGGATCGTGGGATGCTATTAGAGGTTTAACCTAATAGAAATAACATAATAACATAATAATAAAGCACAAGGTTTATGTTTCAATGCTATTCGTTATATTAATTTTTTAGCAGAATAATCTGGGGATGTTGAAGGATTACCATCGGTTTCATCCACTACTCTGGCTTCACTGGTGTGAAGCTTTGGGTGAAGCTTTGCTTATAACAAAACTGACAGGAGATCTATGTGAACACAGTCCAGAGAGCTCAGTTTGTCAGATGGTCCAATGACATTACCTTTATTTTCCATCATAGTTCAAGGTCATTGGTAATAGCAGTAGTAAAATCATTACCTATTCCACAAAGACTACATCAAAGGTCTTTAATGCTATTCAAAAAGTAGTAAACTCTAATTCTGTCCTTTGAAACAGTTCTCACACCTCAGCAAAACAACAGTTTCTACAAAGAAGCTGCTGAAGGAAAAAGTAAAGCGAGAAGTGTTGCCTGACTGGAAAATCCCTCTGAAACTGCAGAATTCCAGGACTCATGTTTGTGTTTCCTTTTAGGTCCCGTACGTGCCAGCATGGAGCCGGTGCATAAGCCAGTGCTGTCTGCTGGCTCCCAGAGCTGCTGTAGGTTGATGGTATTGCAGATTTAAATGCAATCCCTTAATCCCCCTCCTCAGCCTTCAGAGCACTGCTGTGCTACATTTGATTTTTCACACTTGTTAACATCATCCTCTCCCGCTGAAGAGTGTTAATGGTGAGCGATGGGTAGTACTTCACATCTCCCTGGTATCCCTGGATAATATTCCAATGTCAAGTTTTGCGTTCACCAAGACATTGAAATGCAGTACATCAATTCCTCTGACTTCCTTTTAGCCATTAAAGGTCCCATATCATACATTTTTATTTGTTTCCTTGAGATCTATTTATTAAATTTTGTGTCATACTGAAAACAGTCATAATTCATATATAGAGGGCCATTTTCAATCTCTCTTTATACCTTAGAATTAAATAGGAATTTATATCGACAGCTCAGTACCTCACTAAACAGTCCCATAGTGGCCACGAAATAAAAATACATGATTTTTCATTGCATGTTTTTTTCATGTAAATCATTGGATACTCTAGGTGTCCAATGATTTACAAAACACTGGTACGAACTGACAGTGATGACTGGTAGTGTCAGTACCTTCTTAACATACAGTTGAAACTAATGGAAGTAATTCGGGAAAAAAGTTATATTCTCTTTACACTGAACAGGATTCCACACTAGCGTTCTGAAAAGATTTATTGTCATATACTGATAACAATGTAGCATCATTACCCATTCTTAGATATAGAAAAGTATACAAATAAAACAAAAAGAATAACTTTATTAAAGATTGTTTAGTATTTACAAGTATTAATATTTACATGCAATAAGCATCGTTTAGGTCGATACTGAACAATAACCTTTAGGTTAACAGCTGAATAATAAGAGTAATAGGTTCACACAAGTGTTAAATCCCAACATTTGGTTCATGACAAAGCTGTTATGTTCTTTGCACTGACAACAATATTTAATCTTTTGATGGTAAAACAATGGAGAGAGTTGAACCGCGGAGGCGCGTGACCGGGGCTGTGCTATAGGAACCAGCTGAGATGCATTAGCTCTAATCAGTGGGTTTTCCTCCTTTAAAGCGAGGCTGTATGTGGCGCTCTGGTGGCTTGTAGAGCACCGTGTGGGCAGAGCTGCTGTGGCAACTGGGGCTTTGAATGTGTGGGGCGCCTTCAGACCGCCTGTGGAAAGACCTCCTTTGCCGACAAACCAGTTATAGAACTCCAAACCATGGTAGACTGGAGGATGGTATGTCTGCACCACAGTGCAGTTGAAGAGGTCAATAAATTACAGTACAGTGATCTTTCCACTGGAAAAGCAGAGTAGGTTTTTGGATACCATTATGCTATTAACATTAATCATCACCGTCCAATCACTCTAACTTGTTTTTACCAGTGGATTTTTATGAATAGAGCCAGTAAGGTACTCCTATCCTTCATTTTGACAGTAATACATAGAAGGAGAAGAAGCCTTTGATGCTATTTTACATTATGCCTCGCACAGCGTGAAAAATGCTGTGTGTATATATATATAAATATTCATTATATAATATTAAAAATAAGTCCTGTCTTTTTTTAGATGTGGTGCAGTCCTAGTAATATGCATTATTGATGTAATTAAATTAGAACCGAGTGATAGCTAGGGGCAAGCTCCGAACTTAGCCTTGGACTGTTTGATACCCTTTGAAGAGGATATTCAGTGATAACAGAACTCGCCACTGGCGTTTTCAAGCTTTATTGTCGGAAGCTTATTTCATAAAGGCTTGTGGAATGGGGAATTGTATTTGTATGATAGTGATTGCTGCCTGAACTGGAGACAAGAGGTTGATCAATATACGTTACTCCTGTGAACAAAGAGCAGGACAATGCCTTAGAGGGGCGATCGACTCACTGTGTTCAATCCAGCTCATGAGTTAAAAGGGCCTTTCAGATCTCTCACATTGTTACAGTGATCTGTGTAAATGTGTGTGTATGTGTGTACATTTGTATTTATGTATGTATGAATGTGTTTATCCATGTATCTACTTTTCAGTAAGGCTTGAGTACCCTGTTTAGTATTAGGTACACCCTAAAAAATATTTTCTTTCATTTCATTTTATGAACTCGCAAGTAACCATCTGAATGTCTAAATCAGTTAAATGAAAACATGCATCAAACTGATTTAAAAATGCCAGGGAAATCCAGTTTCTCATGATCTAGGCTCTTTAAACTGAGGTCAGACATATAAGTATACAATTACTCATAATTACTGCAAAACAATTTAAAGGTAGTTCTAAAATAAAATCCTGTGATTGTACAATGTTTATTTTTCCTTTTTTATCTCTAAGGTTTCATAGATTTACACAAATTGATTTTATTTTGTAACATTATGTAAACACAGTGTCTTTATCTAACAGTGCCACTTTTCACATATACACATAAATTGTGTTTAGATGGGTGTCACGGGCGTAGGGGCTAGTCCCCCATGACCGAGAGCTTCTTGGGAATACTGACTTGACTGGAGACCAAAGTTCCATGTTGTTGTGTTTATTAAGGCAACCAAA
Source organism: Hemigrammopetersius urotaenia (assembly GCA_037974485.1). Lineage (NCBI taxonomy): Eukaryota > Metazoa > Chordata > Actinopteri > Characiformes > Alestidae > Hemigrammopetersius > Hemigrammopetersius urotaenia. Next base: position 13,255,081 of record JBBPDC010000001.1, on the reverse strand, counting down.
ACCTGGCACTCGGGCTGCAAGAAAGAAACAAAACAGATATAGCTCTTAAGCTGTCAGAGAACAGATGCAAGGTAACCTAAAGGTGCTCCACAAAGGACGATGGACAGATAACTGAAAACTAAGACAAACAGGACTTAAATACACTAGAAATCAGAAACCTAACACAAAACAGATGTAAACGAGAATCACATGACAAGAAGACACGTGACACATGAACAGAACGTGAAATCAAAATAAAAGCCCCCAAAACCCAACAGAAACATGACCCCAAACAAAACAGAAAAGCAGCGGCCTCTACCGGCCGCTGACCAACCCTAACAAATACCACCATGTGGAGGCTGTCCTTCAGCCTGGCTAGCTTTCAGTTTTTAAATACATAGATCAACCATAACATAATTGAATGACATTGATCATTTCATTACAATGGCATCTGTCAAAGAATGGAATATATTTCACAGCAGATGAACAACTTCCAAACTGGGCAAGTGTTAGGATAAGTGCCTTTGACTGGGGTTGAATGGTTAGAAAACCAGGCACAGCGTCTCCTAAATGTCAGGTCTTGTGGGGTGTTCTCGGTATGCAGTGGTTAGTAGTACCTACTAGGATTAACACAAAAGTTGACATGGGATTTCAGAGGCACAAGTCGACGCCCCCTGAGAGAAGTCGACTAATCGTGTGTTTTTTTCTCTCTCTGTGCCCTTACTTGTGTACACATAGCAATCTCTGCCTCTGCTTGGATTACGCTGACATGCGTTCCTAGGTTTAACCAATTATTATAGTCCCTTCATAAAAAGAGTGGTGGCGTTGGCACGAGGGGAATCTAAACACAAGACCAGAAACACTCAGCAGAGAGATCCTTCACTCTAGACACACAAACAGCACGGAGACCTGCACAACCTGTAAGTCAGTGTAAAAGTACAATAAAAGTTCTGTATGGGCATCTGAAACGGCACCGCTAGCTAACATGGCTAATGCTAGCACTGCAGGGAGTCTGGAGTTCGGAGGACACTGAGTGGCTGTCGTGGCTGAAGCTGTTCCCACTTTCTGTTGTACACTTGAATTCCCCAGAAAATTCAAGGTATCAGGCATTGTTTTGTTTTGTTTAATTATCATGTTGACTATTAATGTTACACAGAACTTTAATGAAAGTTTCTCAATGTTGGACACTTGTCTTCATCCACTGCATGTGTAATGATGTCCTCAAACGACTAGTCGACTCGACTTCGACTTTGGTGACAGATATGTTGAAAAATCTGGAGTCATACCTACCAAAAGTGGTAGAAGGAAGGACAACCAGTGAACTTTTAACAGGATTGTGGATGCCAAAGCCTGCACATGAGGAGTGAAGGCTTGTCCACCTGGTCTAATATTAGAAATGGCCTTTTTCAAAAACACTCAGATCCTTACACTTGCCCATTTTTCCTGCATCCAACACATCAGCATCAAGAATGAACTCTGCCCTTGCTGTGTGTGTGTGTGTGTGTGTTTTAATTATACCGTATATTCAATGATACAAGTGAACTGATATAAATAGAAAATGCTATCATTGCTTCATTCCCCCGTAAAGTTACTTTTCTGAAGACACAATATTTTGTTGGAATGCTATAGAATACATGGTATAATTTGTAGACCATTACTGTCATACTTTTAGATCAAATGAAAGTGTAACTTCACTGCCGACGGCACCAATGTTGAGAGAATTTATGCACCTGTGGCTCTGGGAGTACAGATGCCCCACTGAGTTTTTAAATGTTTCTATGTTAGCTCAAGTCCACTGAGACAGAACCACAAAGGCACTCTGTTATGGTTGAACAGCTGCACAGTAGGGCATTTCCACAGTGCTGTACCTCAGAAATCAATGGGATATTTCCCATAAGACATTAATACCTAGTCTGCCTATAACACTTTCTCCATTCTCATCCTAGAGTTGTAAAGAGTTGCAACTTCATTATACATTACATAGTAATATAATTTAAAAAAGAGATTGATGCTTTTTGCTGTTTTTTTTTGTTGTGCTTTTATTAGGACCTTAATTCCTGATCACATAGACACAATCTGTGCCTTAAGACTGTCAGCGAAATGCTGAAGTCAGCTTTGTCACCTTCACATGTGTTGAAATGCTGAGCCTGCTGTTACTTAAAAATGATATAGTGTGTATTCAATTAGGTATATAGTCACCAGGACCAAATCAAGTGTTCCATAAAATGTTTCCAATCTTGAAAGATTGTTTTACAACAGGCTGTTAACCTTGAGCAGAAGACTGACAGTGTGTAGCCGCTACGTTAAGGCATGCAGTGCTGTTCTCGTCGGATGAAATACACAACACATCATCTTCCCTCTCTATACTTTGGGAAGAGATAAATCATCTACTGGATGAGGAGTTTCATTTGTTTCCTCACTAGCCAGTGGCCCTTTCATATGCAGCTGTTTCATAAAATGAATTATACAGCACAGATGCTGTCAGAAATGCTTTTCGGAACAATTAGTCATTTAGTGAGGCAGATATGAGAGCCCACTCAAAGTGCATTTACTGGATTGGTGCCACATAATACCAACTAATTGGTTATTCTCTCATCTTAAATCATCTCTGGCTTTGGACACAGACAAAGTAAGTCAAACACAAATGCTGCTATTCATTCAAATCTACATAAATGACTAGATTATCAAACGTCTGAAATCGTATCCACTTTGATATATTACATCTCACGCCAAACTTGGCCGGGAGTTTAACACGTAACACTGGCAACCAAAGTTTCAGACAGGAAAACCAGACTGACTATCAAGAGAAGAGAAATAATAACAAAACAGAAGAAGATAAAGAAGAGGAGATGCAGATCAAGTAGAAGATGAAGGAAGAGAATGAGGAGGAGGTGCAGATCAAGGAAAAGAAGAAGAACAGCAGCAGCCGAAGCAGAAGAAGTAGAAGTAGAAGAAGGACATAGGAGAAGGAGAAGCAGATAAAGAAGAAGTAAAAGATGAAAGTGGTTGAGGAAAAGCTAAAAAAGAAGAAAGATAAAGAAAAAGAAGGAGGAATAGAAGGAAGATGAGGAGTAGGAGATTTAGATCATGGAAAAGTATGAAAAGAAGAAGAAGAAGAAAAAGAAAAGGATGAAGAGGGGAAGAAAAGAGAGGGAGGAGGAGAAGAAGAAGATGAAATAGGTGAAGAAGAAGAAAAGGTAAGGTAAGAAGAGAGATGAGGAGGAAGAGTTAAATAGAAGGAACATGAAGAAAAGAAACATGGAAGAGGAGGAGGAAAGGAGGAGGAGATGTAAATAAAGGAAAAGAAGAAAAAGAAGCAATAGAAGAAGAAGTAAAGAAGAAGAAGAAGAAGAAGAAGAAGGAAGTGATTAAAGCTTAATAGATGAAATGGAGAAGGCATGAAAATGTGAACGGCGGACAGTCAGCCCATTCAATCTCTCCAGCTTTATGAACCATGTTCAGTTTTTAGCACCTTGTGCAATAAAGTGAGAGACCATTAGCATGCTTCCAATTAGCTCTCTAGTCCTATTAGTCTATATTTAAGTGCCAAACTGTTTTCTTAAAATTTTTTTAACATCATAATTTGCTGTGCAATTGCATTAAATCAAGAACCTCATCAAGCTTGGCTGAAACATACATAATTCCATACTTGTTAGTTGCTTTTAAGGCAGATGCCACTACATAGTAATTGTATTAATGTGAATTCAACTCAACAAGAATCAATGAAACAGTTCTAAATACTATTTTAGACTGGACTATTTTAGATCAGTGATAACATATTTAAACGGCAATAGTTATTTCATTAAACGGATTAAGCACATTGAATCAGGTGTGGTGTTAGACTACAGCTTGTTGTCCATGATAACTGACCTAAGCACAAGGGGAGCGGATGCTGACATTTTCGCCCTTTGACTTTGATAGCCGGGGGATGACACCCGTATGTGTGCACGGAACAATGCTGACCCATGGTGTTTTTTTGTGCTGTCAAGGTGAGGCTATGTGCTGCCCTGATGCTCACTGTCTGTTTATAATTGAGCCTTCAGAGTCCAATCCTTGCTGGATGGCCATAAACCAATGGGAGATCAGACCAGACTGCAACTGAAAACATGTGGAAACTACATTTCATTCAGTCCCCCAAGATCATCGTGATACTGGATAGTTAGTGAACTCAGCTGCACTATATGGACAAAAGTATTGGCACATCTGACTATTACAGTCACATGGGCTTTAATGATGTTGCATTCGAATAGATAGACTGTAGAGCTAAAACAGCTTCCACTCCTCTTTGATGGAGCTTGCTTTGTGTGCTGGGGCATAGTCATGCAGGAATAGAAAAGGTTATTCCCCAAACTGGGTCCACAAAGTTAGAAGCATGGTGTTCAAAATGTCTTGGTCTGCTGAAGGATTCAGATTACCCTTCACTGGAAGTACGGGCCCAAGCCCAATCCCTGAAAAGCATCCTCCCATATAGCATACTTTCCTCCAAGCCAAAAGATTATCATTCCAAAATAGCAAAATCAAATTTGCAAAAAAGTCCAAGCAACTCACAGTCCAGCATATGTTGCTCAGTCCTCTGGATGTGAGTCTATTTAAGTTTTTATTGCACAGATTAAGAGCAACAAAACAGGTGTCCAGCTTATGAAAATGAAATTGGGTTTCCTTACACAGGCCCAGTTAGCCTTTAGTGATTGAACTAGTTGACCAACTTTAATATTTCATATTTGGCTCTCCCGCATCTACATAACTATGCTTATTTTTTTAAAGGTTTACTTTACAGTGAGGAACATAAGTATTTGAACACCCTGCGCTTTTGCAAGTTCTCAAACTTAGAAATCATGGAGGGGTCTGAAATTCACATTGTAGGTGCATTCCCACAGTGAGAGACAGAAAAATCAGGAAATCACTTTGTATGATTTGTAAAGATTTTTTGTATTGCACTTCTGCACATAAGTATTTGAAGACCTAAGAAAATCAGTGTTAATATTTGGTACAGAAGACTTTGTTTGCCATTACAGAGGTCATACGTTTCCTGTAGTTCTTGACCACGTTTGAACAAACTGCAACAGGGATGTTGGTCCACTCCTCCACACAGATCTCCTCTAGATCTGTCAGGCACTGAGCTACACAGAGTTTCAGCTCCTCCAAAGATTTTCGGCTCGATTTAGGTCTGGAGACTGGCTAGGCCACTCCAGAACCTTGCTGCTTCTTATGGAGCCACTCCTTGGTTCTCCTGGCTGTGTGCTTCGGGTCATTGTCATGTTTGAAGACCCAGCCATGACCCATCTTCAGTGCTCTGAATGAGGGAAGGAGGTTGTTGCTCATTCATCTTTAACCTCTTCCATTTTCTGACAATTGCTCCAACAGATGATCTATTTTCACCAAGGTGCTTGGCAATTGCCCCGTAGGCCCTTCCAGCCTTGTGGAGGTCCACAATTCTGTCTTTGGTATCTTTGGACTTGGAGCAGTTGGAGTCTGACTGACTGTGGGGTGGACAGGTGTCTTTAAAGAGCTCAGACAGGTGCTACTAATTAGGATTATTACCGTAAGTGTAGTAGAGGTCAACTTCTTAAAGGCAGAGTTTCAGGCTGTTTTTTTTTTTATTATTACTTTCTAAGTGTATCATCACTATCACAACAAAACCTCTCCAAAATAATAACTTTCAAGATTTTTTCGTAGGAAATTTTGGACTCTTAGTACTGATCCATTACATAATAAATGTTCATATACTTTAAAGGGCAGTTGCCATTATGTATTCTCCAAATTCTTTGTTCAGTTAACTAATTAAACTAACAAATAAATTATCATATTTATATGTGACCTGATCTGGCAAAATGAGTCACAGTGACCACAAAATTTAGGATTTGGTATCATTGAAAAGATGAAAAAATAAGCTTTAAAATTATATCTTGGTCAAAGCTGTATCTTGATAGGTTGTCAAGTTACAATCGTTTAAATTGTGGATTTCGCATTTAAAGGTTTTTGTCAGTTTTTTGTTGATATCTTTAATAATCCATAGCATACAAAGAGATGTACCCAGTATTCAACAACTACATTTTACTACAGGCATTTAGATACTTAGAGAAATATATTAAATCAGACTGAAGCTTCAATTATTTTGAAATACATATTAAATACTTATCAAATAATTCATATTTTTGTAAGATTCGAGAGCTGCAACTCAACTTAAAAAGCCATTTAAGTACATTATCACAGTTATTTACATGATGAAACTTTGGGAGATTCATTTTAAAGACTTTTTCTTATATATAAGACCAAAAAAGAAAAATCGATATTTTTGATGTTTTTCAACATAATCGGCCCGTATCTAAAAAAAATAGAACGCAGACTTCCGACTCATTTTGGCAGATCGGGTCACATATATTACTAACAGATTTAGCTGTGGAAGATTCAGCTTGTCATTATTATTAAACAGTTCTGTGAATAGAGTCCCCTTAGGAGCAAGATATTAAGCTCGCTAAAGCCTGTGAATGTGTTGCCATTTCAAAATAACTCCCTCCAGTGCGATTAACACCCATCTACATTCTTACAGCCCTGTAGGAGTGCAGCCTTGCCCTTCTGGTTGTATGTTATCCCTTACTTATAAGTCACCAGTGACTTCTAAGACGAGTGTGAAAATCCCTTTCATTTCAGATGGCTGTCAAGTGCTTGAAGGACATGCTCTTTTCTCTCTGTATGGGCTTGGATGATTTGGGGAATCCTGTGATCAGAATGCTGATGGGAGCTCCAGGGGTGCTTTTGTTCAGTAAGTGCATCGACAGTGAAGCTAGAAGCTAGTTTTCAGCATCGCGAGAGACAAAATACCCTCTTTAATCCTGCAGGCATCTTGTTTGTGTTATTTACACTTAATGATTTGCTGTACTCCTTAAAGCAAATGGTGAGTACAATTAAAATTAGATGTACCATCAAGAGGTTTTTAATTGAATTCAAATCATTTATGGCAGGAAGTGAGTAGCTTATGAATTTAAGCAGTCCTGGGGACAAATACAGTAGTTATACAGAGAGGAGATGAGGTTGTGGTTATGAACTGTAAATATATTTGATCTTTCCTTTTTCAAATGAATAAACAATTTATCACCTATGTAGATAATGTAAGATAGAAAATAACATTTAAACACTTATTTTAAGTTATGTGGTTACCTATAAATATAAATAGCTTCTAACATGTTTACAGTGACTTAAAGTATATAGACATACATTAAAGGCAACTTTGGACAGAATTAAAATATTAACAGCAGACATAACGGCATTAAGACATGCATTCAATGGGAACTGAATTGAATTGAACTGACGTATGTCTTTTTAGTCCTGTGTTATGGCATCCATTTGCATCCCACCTCAAATCCAGTCCTGTCTAGGTTGGATTTGAGGAGAGATGTTGGATTATAGTAGACTGTATCAGCAACAAAAAAATCTGATGTGCTGTATCTACACTGTACAAGAAGTTCAAAAGTAAGTATGCTTACTTTTGAACTGACCTATCCTCACCAGGCAGCTGAAGTCTGGTGAAAACACGACAGAGAAACACCCCGGACAGTTCACTGTAGGGTGGACTCATGGCTCACAAGCTCATTCACGCACACACTCTCCTTCACTAACTAACATTGGGGCAATTTAACATCCCCAAATCATTTGACGTGCATGTCTTTGGACTACGGGAGAAAACCAGAGCACTAGTAAGAACACCCACTGCACCACTACCCACTGCACCACTGTGCTGTCCAAGATCACTAATTGCTAATTACTAATGCAAAAAAAATATATATATATATTTTTTATACTACTCAACGATCAAGTTGAGTAATATTTCTTGTCTTTCATCTATTCAGCAGTGAAAGATTTTTCAGGAGATCTAAAACATACAATAAATTATAACTAAGTGAAACCAAATTCTTGAGGGGTCAACATTTTGGTAAATGTCAGGTATTCACTGCTATAATGAAGGCAGGACATGACCTAAGCCATGCATTTATAATATAATAACATAATAAATTTTACAATAATCCCAGTGAAGATAAAAATACTACAGTTTGCACTGATTTTAACAGCTCCTCAGTACATGCAATCTCTGTCCATCTTTCAGGACTGATGTCTTTTAGATCTTACCCAGATTCAGCACCCGGAGCAAGCATCATTAAAGGAATGTTGCTGTGGGAGCATGCTAGCCTCTCTGCATGACTAATAAATGTACTTTTGCTATATGCACCTCAGCTAAAGATCAAAGGTTTTCTTTAATTCGATCCAAGTATGAAGGTCTTTGACCATCATTTGGCTCCAGAGACAGCAAAAGCAGGAAATGATTAGTGTGAGTGATTCCTGCCTTGGACTACATGTTTCCTTTTAACTTCCACTGTGATGTTAGCATGTACGAAGACATAAGCAATCAGGACTGAATGAAACTGCAAAAAGGAACAAATCTGAGGATAAAATATTGAGAACACTAAACTAAATAACTAAATACAGCAGCATATGTTCATTTGGGTAGCCACATAAACATCAAAGGAATCACGGAGAAAAGGAGAGAGAGGTAGATAGAGGGGGGATTCTAAAGTGGTATAAAGTGAAAGATGTAAAGGTTCAATACCATATTTCTCAGAACTGTAAAGTGAGGCCAAGAACCAGCATTTAAAAGTCTAAAATCACTTGGTCCTGAGGCAAGTTTTCTGTCCGTTCTTCATGTATGCAGCCCTACCACACAGCAGTCTTACAATGTGAGTGTGGGTACATGACGAGCACCTTCATATGTCTAATAAATGATTATATAAAATATATTCTTCTTCTTTATTTCATCATACAATATGTTTTGTAGGTTAGATGAAATCCCTGTGCAACTGTTAATCATTTTTTATTTTGGGCATATAATAATGTTACAGTTAAAAAAACTGAATATTCAATGACTATCATGTGTGTATTTATTCGCAGAAATAAATAAGTAAATATTTACGCATGTATGTTTAACGGGCTGGTCAGTGGCCGGTAGAGGCCGCTGCTTTTCTGTTTTTTTTGGTTCTGGTTTTGGTTCTGGTTTTGGGGCTTTTATTGTGGGTTTTTGTTCATGCTTTGTTTCTTGTTTCACGTTTCCAGGTGTCCTGTATTTAGTTCAAATGATTACGTTTGGTGATTGGTTTTCTGTCTGTGTCTGTATTTTAAGTTCTGTCTGTATGGACCGTAATTATCGGTCCATCGCCTCGTTTTTCGCCTCACGTTTCTGTGGTTTGTAAACGTAAAGGCCCCCGTGCCAGGTTTCTGCTCTGTCCTGTTTTCACGCCCTGTTGTAAATAAAGAAACCACATTCATGGATGCCTGCCTGCCTTGTGCCTGTCTTCCAGGAGGTAGCTCACAGCTGAGGGCTAGCCCCTCCAACCGTGACAGTATGCATTCATTCATTCATTTATTATTATTTCAGGGGATTTTCCTGGAGAAGAATGAATCACAATTTAAAAGTGTATAATAGTAATGTCATTATTAAAAGCTTGAAGAGTCATTTCTGTATCTCAGGCATTTTTGAATGAATCTGTGAAATGATACTTGATCATTTTGCAAATATGTATGCACCATATAAATCCTCTACATATCATCCGTTTGTTTCCTCTTCTCAAACATATAGAGAATAGCTTCTAAAATGGTCTCTATACATATACAGGACAGGACTCACTATCAAACGTAAGTGCAGAAACTGAATCTTTTGAGTTTATTATGTGACTGGATCTAATCTGGCAACAATCATCACCTCAGTAGGTATGTTTAACTTCAGGCAGACGCAAGCTGAAAGAGGTATGTGGAAGGGGTACCATGCCAGCATTCCAAACAGTAAAAGAAAGTTACTTAAAGTGTGTTAGATCTTCATGACTCAGCATCTTCTACACATGACTCTTAGTTTTGAATGTAATTTGGCTCTCTGATCCGGACTCTCTGAGTCTCTAAATTAGAGGAAAGGCCAATTAATTATTCTCACTCTTTGGTGGACATGATGTGGAGGTGTTTATTCAGTGTCAGGTTTATGTAGAGCAGTAGTCACCACCCCTGGTCCTGTAGATCAACCTCCCTGAGAAGTCTAGTTCCTGTCACAATTTTGCAGCCCCTGCTGTGGATAAGGGACTGTGGCTGGATTGTTAAGTAAGAGGGTGTGGGCAGCATGTTAGGTGCAGGTTGGAGCTAAACATGACAAGAAAGTTGATCTCCAGAAGGAGGGTTATAATAAGTTACATTTATATTGTGCCTTTCACAAACCCAAGGTCGCTTTACATAGCAAGGGAAAAAAACCATACAAATCCATGTTACATAGTCAAGGTGGAAGGGAAATATTCATTGAAAAGAAAGGTCTTCAGATCGCGTTTGAATGATGAGATAGAGCAGCAGTCATGGAGGGTTGGCGGAAGAGAGTTCCAAAGAGTGGAGAGTCTAGTGCGTGGAACAAGAAGAATATTAGTGCCAAAAGATCAGAGAGAGCGAGAGGGAGCGTAAGAAGTGAGGAGTTGAGTAAGGTAGGGAGGAGCAATGATGTGGAGAGCTTTAAAGGTGAGAAGTAAAACTTTAAACTTAATTCGAGCCTGAATTGGTAGCCAGTGTAACTGAGGATAAGGGTGATGTGGGCAGAGCATTTACTGGCAGCAGAGCTTTTGTATGTACCACTGATGAACAGGGTGTCAACAAAACAGGTTTTTGATCCAACAAGCAGGAAAACACCATATTCAACTTTGTCTCAGCCTTCAAAAGGTTGATCCTTTGAGCACCTACTTGTTTAGTCTCATTTATCACTTGAAGGTAGGATGAAACCCCATTCTGGGACACATTGTGGTCTAACATTCCTTATGAAACTGAATATAATAACAAATAATTTTACTTCTGTAACAGGTTCTACTCTTCTAGAAGGATTACACTCTATGTTGGAGCATTGCTTTCAGAATTTGATTGCATTCAGCCACAAGAGCATTAGGGGGCGCTGTCCCACCATTCAGACTGTCCCAAACGGTCTTTTCGATATTGTCTTAACAACACGGAACATGACTGAACATGAATGCGTCTGTAAAATGCCTCCAGAAACCCAATCAGTATTGATCCTACATGGAGGAATAGTCGGTTTGATCTGTTTGCGAGCATTCAGAATCATACAACACTTCAGACTCTGTCTGAAAAGTCTGAAACATATATTTGCTATCCATTAACCACCCTCTAAATGCCCTTCAAAATCTGAATTCTCCCTTAACTGGGGTCAGGTACTGATCTTGGGTGATTTGTTCTAGATCATAAATGCTACTTCAGCTCATCAAGATACTGCTGAATGGAACTTCTTCACACCAGTGATGCAAAGCCCAGTCCTGGAGAGCTTCAAACTGTTAGGCACATGTGTGAGTGACTGATTTGCTCTATTCTTTTCCATTCTTTCTAGCATTTTCAATTCTTTTCTATAGAGACACATGAATGCGTGACTGAACTCCTGTGTAAGCAATCAGTGCACCATAAAGAAATTGAATTCATGAATAAAAGGGATGTCTGGATACATTCAAGCATTTAGAGTACAATGTCTAATATAGTGTGAATTCGTTTTCAGTTCTATGGCACTAGTTGATTGTTCATTATTTGCCAGGGCTTCAACATATTCTCTCCAGAGTGTGTTAATAGCAATCTCTGCTTATTTTCTATTCTATTGATATAGGGTGTATGCCTGTGTAGTATTTTTGCAGCTGTTTATAATGCTTGTATACATCAGTCAGTATTTTAGCACCATCTGTTTGCACTGGGCATGTGTGGAGAGTATGGCTCCCTATAGAATTTCACAAAAGCATAGTCTTCTTGCAACAGTTCCCCATACACACATACACACAATGTTGATTGTGATTGTTTTTCTAAAGTACCACTTGGTTCTTGCTTTCACTGCATTTGATGACCCAATTCGATGTGTTTCAGATACACTGGCTCTACTTTAATATGCTATTAAACCCATTGGCTGAGTAAAACTCTGGAAGGGTCATAAAGGGGCTTTTCTCTTGGTTCACTAACTCTAATTCTTCATCAGAAAGCTCAGCCCAGATGTGAAGTAGATTATGCTCTCTCTCAGCCTCCAGCACCCCTGACCACATACACTTTCCTGTTCTCTCTCTCTCTCTCTCTCTCTCTCTCTCTCTCTCTCTCTCTCTCTCTCTGTGTCTTTCTCTTGCCCTCTTTCTTTCTCAGCTGCAAAAGAAAGAAATCTTTGAGTTACTGCTCCGTTTTAAAACACTCCCTCCCCTTCCAGTAGTTAGCAGACAGAGGCACAGACTTTTCCCTAGCCAACACTACACACTCTCCTGCTGGAGCAAGGGCTAAGGAGTTGGACTGACTTCTCAGCTTCTGAATGGTAACCTGAGGATCTGAGCTTGTAAAAAAAATCAGGACGTTTTAAACTTAGAGGCTGAAGGATTTGGGTGAGTTCTGTCAAACTTTTGTGCTTGTTTTGCCCAGTGGGTCTCTTTGGTCTTTGGAAGACTGTGTTTAGTGGAATGGGAGAAATGATTGAAAACATATTGACTAAGCCAATATATTTGCGTGTTATCAGACATCATGCATCCGATTAGTCCTTATTCCTCAAAACATTTTACTATAATTCAAACATATATATATGTATATACAACAAAAGTTGCTTAACTTTGAAAACAATGTATTTTTAACAATCTTGTACATTTGAGCCAAATTTGAAAATGAAAATGTATTCATTGCTTATTTGTCATCTACAGTCAGTCTGACAACTAGCTTCACAACCAGCCTCAGTTGTTTTCAGCATGTCACCACCTTTTAGTCATGGACCAAATCCCTTAGGTTACATAGCCAGAGGTTGAGTTGCTACAACTACAAGTTGTGAGACATTGCCTCACCAGCAGAGGCCTGCACACCAAAACGGCTCACTGGAGAAAAACACCAAAATTATAATGGCTTCCACTGGGAAAGATGTTTGTGTGCTCTGCTCTCAGCAAGGGAAAAGAAAAGGCACTTTTTGCTTTTTTGCCATGTACAAAGCAGGAGAGATCTACTGAATGACTGTCAAATAATGACTGCAATCTTCCATGCAGCTCCTCTTTTCTTGACCGTTCTAATCAGTTGTATTGTAAAAGAACATGCGGCACAATCCTCTTTTTAATAGATGAGGTTATGGTTGGTTTGAATAAATGTCTGATCCTCTACTGGTTTGGATTTAATTACATTAAATGGCACAATGTGTTCGTTAGACATCACAAAACAGTATAACTGAGGAAACTGAAAGGTCAGAAACATTGGCTTTGCTTCTCCGCCTGAAGTTTAATTGGCTAAATGGCTTAATTATTTCCCTCTATTGTAAAACATTATGAGCTCCGTCCTGGCAAACCCATCTATGGTGTGGTTCTGCGACAGGACATCAAGATGAAATCAAGACATTGTGACCATTGTTTGTTTCAAAATGCTGATCAGCTCTATTCTGAGTGGTCTGTATGTATTACATATTTCGCATAAAGTGGGTTTGGAAGACCAAGCACTGTATGTTTTTGATGTGTAACCATTTGATCAAGTCCAAAAAGGAAACACGTCCAAACACTGAAAATAACTCTGTCTTCCTTCTTTCGCACTCCATAGTGTAAACGTTAAACACTGAGTTTACTTACAAAAGGGGAGGGGGGCCTCTCTCTTTTTTTATTTAAAGTAAATTAGCAATTAGATTATTACGTTAGGTCTGTCATTTATTAAGGAAAGTAGTACATATTTAGGAGTTAATAGAGCTGTTTACTGATTAAGTAAGACACAGTGCCTGTAATTAAAGCTGCCACCATTGCATTTCGATGCACTTCTCGTGACTCTGTCTGTCGATTTCTCATCAAGATGCTCAAGAAAGTTTCCAGTTTGTTGGAAAAAAAAAACATTGATTAGTTTCCACAAAACTCTTCATTATTTAGCTCGGACTAAATGGGAAATAAATTACTGCTCTCATCTATGCAATCAGAAAAGAAGCTCATTACATGCTGAGGCAGTATATTGGCCCTCCGATATCATCTGTCTACCACAGCGCAAGCATCAATCAACAAGCACTGGGCAATAAATTGCCCCGGCAGCGGGAGGGGTGAGTGTCGCGTAGGGGAAGTTCAAAGGTTTGTGTTTACTACAGCTTCCTCCTCTGCCTCCATAACCCATCTGAGGTTATTTGTTCCAATAACCAGAAACAGATGATGGGCAGAGCAGGCAACAGTCATTTTTTTATGTGTACTAGCCTGGGTCAAGGCCTTGAAACCGAATACTGCTTCATACCGTGCAGGGGGCCCACTGCACAAAACAGAATCCTCTGCATGAAATGTAGTCAGTCAAGACACATTAGGTGTTTGCTTGCTTCTACAAATGTGAACTGAAGTTATGGGGCTAATCTAACTAGCATGTAACGCAGGCTAAACCTCACCACTTAGCATCGTACAGACTGCACAATAGCCACAAGTAAGTAATTTCACACTGGTTTGCTTTTTAAATTTGTACATTTCTGTGCATGCAGAAATTTACAAAACAATCTCACATAGCAAATAGTCACAGCCAGAATCATATATTTTTTCATAACAGAACCACACATGGTCAAAAACTGCATAAGAAATACTATAAAAACTACATCACAATTCACCATGGTTTGATTGCGTTGCGTTGCGTTGATTTAGGCCTGTAGATTGCATGATGCTAACTGTGGACAATGAGCTTCCATTCATACAAAGCTACACGGCAAACTTGAAAAACTTCCGACACCAGATTTTTTACTACATTTGGAGTAAAACTGTATGTGTTCGATTAACTATTGCTTTAAACAAGCTCTAGCATTATGAGGATATAGGCAAAAACCAAACGAAATGTTCCTGCAGTCACAAGTGGGGAAACTGAACAGGCAGCATTTTTTCTCCAAACAGCCAGCTGACTTTCCCACAAAACCCCAAAAAATGCATCAGCAGTGGGAAAGAGCTGCTGAGCACTCACAGACAGCTATTGCATTTCAGACAGGCTCCTGTATACAGATGAGTAGAGAGGCGTTTTGGAGCAGACAATGGAGCAGTGCGTGAAGTAAAAGGATACAGGAGATAAGATGTCTGTGAGGAGCGGCCTAATAAGGTGATGCTGTCATTCTGTGTAGCTCTGTACTGAATCAGTAACACACTGTGATTGGATGCACTATAAATCAGCACAAGGCACATTTGCTTTGTAAATCAAACATAAATGTCAAGAGATTAATCACAGTTGGCATATGTAGTTATACATACTGTGGCATCTTACACAAACTGACATATGATCATCAAATTTTGAAACATAATCCTTCTGGCATCAGCAGCTTAATGTCAGCACAGAAAAAGAAAAGAACAGAACAACTAGAGCAAGGCTTTGTGGACAGGATTGTTAGGAGCCTTCAGCAGTCATCCTTAAATCCAGGTTATTCTGCCCCCAGTTCCCCTTGCAATACCAAGGAAATTGACATCAGATCAGTGAGAGTTATCTGGAAGGCGTCCTATTTCTCTAAAAAGTCAATTCATCCATTCATCCACAGCTTTCCTTGTATGGCACCTCCGGACCTTCACATATACAAATTCTCATCACACATACCAGCGGCAAGCCTCCCACCACGTGTTCCAGAGAACCAGAGAAACCCCAGAGAAATGCTTATATGATTATGCTTATATGAACCAAGCATTTTTAAAAGCTTCTTTCACTCTCTCTCTCTCTAACACTCTCTCTCTTACACACACACACACACACACATACACACACACACACACATATACATACATATGTA
>JBBPDC010000001.1:13227856-13239224 GCA_037974485.1 Hemigrammopetersius urotaenia | reverse complement strand
TCTCTCTCTCTCTCTCTCTCTCTCTCTCTCTCTCTCTCTCTCTCTCTCTCTCTCTCTCTCTCCCTCTCCCTCCCCCTCCCTCTCTCTCTCTCTCTCTCTCTCTCTCTCTTTCTCTTTCTTCACTCTCTTTTCTCTGCCTCTCTCTCACTCACACACGTGCACACACAAATTGTATCATGGTATTTGCTGTTCATTGAGTCCATCATTAAACATTAAACAGCAGTTTTAATTAAAGCACACAGTGTGTGTGTGTGTGTGTGTGTGTGTGTGTGTGTGTGTGTGGTGTGTGTGTACGGGTGAGGCTGGATGTGTGTAGTATGTATATCTGCTTGAGAGGGAGACGTATAGACAGACAGACACATGCAGATGATGTAGGCTAGGTTAGTAATTGCCCTCTGCTGTCCCTAGTCAACAAGTTAATTAAAGAATTATTAACATACTGTAACTCCTGCGAAAGGCTTATTAAAAATGGAGAGCGATACTGGCCATTTCCTCTCCATTTAGATATCTCTGGGACACGCCATCATGTCTAATTAAGGCTTTGGTGCAGAATTGAGGTCACACTTTAAATGTTATCTTGGATCGGTAAGTCCTGCAATGAATATGAAAGATGGAAATTAGCTTTAAGCTGATTGTTGAGTGTGTAGCGCGTGTGTATAATTCAAATGTCCGAAACTACAGTGTCTACATTTTGCCAAATGTGTAAACAACAGTTCTTTGTTTCTGATGAAGTAATAATTAATATGTAGCTAATAATGATGAACAAAGTAATTTTATATAGATTAACTTAATTACACAGAAATACTTTATTGTTTAGGAAACTTTTTCTGCCACAATCTTAAAAAAAACTAAGGTTCCTAAAAATGTTTCATGTTTTGATTAAAGGTTCTTGATTTTGTTCTAGGGTAAACTAACTGATAGGATTATCATATATATATATGGGGGCAGCTGGTGGCCTAGTGGTTAAGGCATTCGCCCTGTGATCTGAAAGTCCGGGTTCAATTCCCAAGACTACTAGGCACCACTGAGGTACCCTGAGCAAGGTACCGTCCCCACACACTGCTCCCCGGGCACTGTGTTCCTGCTGCCCCCTGCTTCACTTGGTGAATGGGTTAAATGCAGAGAACGTATTTCGTGCTGTTCACACTGTGTGCTGTGGCGTGTTCACGTATGACCAGATTGTCACTTGTGTGTGTGTGTGTGCGTGTGTGTGTTCTCTGTGACATGCAGTATTTCTATTGGAGCTTTTAACTAAACTATTTCCTTGAAAGTCCTAGCACTAGAATGGTAAGAGTTGAATCCTTTAGCAGGATATGGATGGGTTTGTTTGGCATGCACTCTGTGTGGCCTTTTTAATCTTTTTTGGCTATTTATTAATGTGTCTGCTTGCTAATCTAACTGCTCGGCTGGAGCTGAAGGGCATAAGGACACATCAGAGAGGACTGTAGGTTGCTGGAGGCTGTTGGGTTGAACTGTGTGCTGGTATGTGGGCTTCAAAGCCCCTCCTGAAACACTTCAAACTGCCTTTTGAAGTGGGAGAGAATGTGATTAGGTAAAAAGGATGGCGTTCTGATACAGGAGAGCGGTATTAACGCGTTAGCTCTGCGGAGTCGCGCTCACCCGAGGGCACGCGGTGGCACTGTAGCCACTCCAGCATACAGAGTAATGGGATCAAGCAGTAGCGCCAGACTAGAGCACCGGCCACTTTACCAGGCCGTGCATGGAGAGGATTTATGATACGCCTCCAATGCAGGATTAGCCAAACTCTCTGAAGCCTTCACAACTTCCGAAGAATATGACTTAGTGGTCGCCAGGCCCAGAATTGGGCTCTGGATTGATACAGTTTTGCTCTCTAAGTAACCTTTCGTTCCTAGTTAAGCCTTTGGTTGGCGTTTGGCAAATGTTTGATGCCAGTCTGCCATGAAAAATGAAGGCCTTACTTAATGCTTAAGGATTAAAACTTTCCCCACCAGGGACTATATTTACATGCACACAGTCGGTTCTATGTAATTCTCACCAAGACATAGGCCAAAGTATGATCACATGACCAGTACTGTTTGATTGACTAAGATTTTAACTGGCCTGAGCTCTACAAAACTTATGCCCACTTTCTACATACTTTGCCATTTATGTGAAAGCAGTTGTCATAGATCATTTGTGAAAGTGCACATTGGATTACTTTACCCTTTACTTCAGTTGTTTCAAGCCTATGTATGTATAAGATACACACACACACACACACACACACACACACACACACACACACACACACACACACACATATATATATATATTTCTAGATTGTATAGTGTACTTTTTATACTGTGCTGTTGGTATAGTATTTTATTCTATTCTGTTGTTTTCTTAATTTTGCTGCTCTTACCTTTGTTCTGTCCACTTTCTGCCATGACTGCACATTTCTCACTTGTGGGAGTAACAGAGGTTTATCTTATCTTACATATATGGCATTTAGCAGATGCTCCTATCCAGAGCGACATACTAGTGCTAAAGTAGTTCACGTCTGTTCTTCAAACCTGAGAAGCTAAACTTAAACCAACATCCGCTACACACACCTTTACAGATCCTGTCAGAGAAAAGTCAGACGTTAAAGCATAAGCACGGCGTTAACATAGAACTATCGGACTAACAGAAAATATGTAGCACAAAATGTAATCTGTATTTAGTTGATATACGCATATAATATTATTTATTTAGTTATTTATTGGCTCCTATTCTCTAAATGCCCTTCCTGACATGTATGCCCTGCTACACTGCCCGTGTAAACCCGCTAATGTCTTACCCTGGGTGGTGAAACATAAAGCACAAATTTCCATGATGCCATGCAGAGGCAGTACATTTTGTAGACATTCTGCAGTCTGACCTGTACTCAAAGGTCATTGTGTGGGTGATGCACCATCATGCAATTATCATGCCCGACTAAACCCATTACCTTGTACATGCATTCATAATGACAAGTTGCAAAAACTAACTCAGGAGGTTTTGAATGCCTCCATTTCTAATAACAGACTCTTATGATTTGCTATAAATGTGACCTTCTTGTTAAATTCTCTCCTAAGTTTGTGCCAGATTTCTGTCACGGTTCGGTCAGTGGCCATTAGGGCCACTGCTTTTGTGTTCATGTTTTGGGACTTTTATTTTGGATTCATGTTTATGTTTGTGTCACATGTCCTTGTGTTCACCTGCCTTGTGTTCTGTCTTGTGATTACCCTGGGTATTTAAGTCTGTTTCAGTTAAACAATCCTCATGTGTCCATCGCCTCACATCCAGCTTGTGTTTTCCCCTGTTCCTGTACTCTGTCCTCACGTTTTACGATTCAGGAGGTCCGCGTGCCTATTTATGTTTTTCTGTTTTCGTTTTTGAATAAAGAACCACAGCATGGACGTCTGCCTGCCAGCCTGGTCTGTTCTCAGAGGTAGCTCAGAGTGTGGGCTTCGCGGCCCGCACTCTGACAATTTCTTTCTGTTTCCCGAGCTGTGTATTATTTCTTGTGAGGGAGCTGTCAAAAAGTCTGGAAATAATGACATTTAAAAGAAATTTTAATATCAAATGGCAGGATGTCAATATTTATGGTAATGCATCAGCCAACCTTATGAAATGAGGGAATGATATTTAAACACAGTTTTGTTTAAATTTATATTATAGGCTTGACTCATAAATTACCCAAAGCATGCTGTTAAATCATTTAGATCATACATATTTAGAGTACTTGGTGGTAAATGAGTTTTATCACAGCCCTCCAGCTTTGGCAGATATTGCCACTTTGTGGAAAAATTGCATTCCAGGGCCGCAGGAACTCCCTGGTGTGGGAGCATGGATTATTGGCGAGTGTATGAAAATGCACCTCAAAGTAGTCAATAAACTACAATGTGATTTAGGGACAATAGTCTTTATTGAATGACTGATCACATTTTAAGGAGAGAGAAACAGAGGTTTAAAAACAGCTGATGCCCATGCAAAGCACATATTTTTTATTAAATGTGGTATAACTAATAGTGCAAGTGTTAGGCAGCCTAAATAAAACTAATTAATGAGGCACCAAAATTAAAATCCCTGGCTCAAATGACACACTTCAGTACACACTTACCCAAAAATGTACTAAACTGAATAAAGTTACTAACATTACTACGGTGGATACATGTTGTGCCATGAAATCCAGTGTTCTTAACAACAGAGGATGGTTGAGTTGGTCAAAAAAGACGATACATTCCATTATTTTTAGTTATGCTTTGTTCTTGGTCCCTGTTGTTTCTGATTTTTCCTTATTTCAGATTATGTCTTTGTGCTACCAGGCTCTGTTTGTTCTGTCTGTTCTGTCTGTTTTCTACTTATCCAGCATTTTAAAATGAGTTCAGCCTGTAGTGGAGACATCACTGGGTGCAGTTTTTAGTCCTTTTCTCAAATTTATAAAGAGTTAGGTCGAGGCAAATAGGTTTTACTTGCAAGATCATCAAACACTAAATACAAAAAACAATTAATACAAACACAAATGAGGGGTTTCCAGGTATTAATAAAGAAAAATCACAGAAAGCACTAAGAGAATTTTACATTTACAAAGAATTCACAAACACAGACTGAAACACAGGGATATATATACACACAAAAGGACCTCCACCTGTGCAGGAGGAGACAGGTGCACGATAGGTGAGGGGCAGGACTAAAGGTGGGTCTATTACCAAAACAACAACAAACTCACATGGAAGGTGCATCCCAGAGTAACAAGATTTTAAACATGTGAGAATGACATGATGATTGGACCAGTAGAAATGCTCCAAAATAAAATGTTGCTATGATGTGCATAAAAATATTTTTTGTTCTCCTGTAAAATTAGTTTATATTGTTACAACAGGAACATACTGTGTGACAGCATTGCTGTTTCACTGGCGATTGCTTGACTCTTCTTTGACGTTTGTTTGTTTTTTTTCTTCTTTATTTTCAGATCTGTTTTCTTCATTTACACCTTCCTGCTGTGTGGCAGAGACCCGTGATTCAGTACAAACACATCTGCTAGTCTTTTCTGGTTGTATCGACTTCTATTGTGTTGATAATATTCATACCCAGTACTGTCTCTGTGTGTGTGGGTGTTTGATCATAACGGGATCGGAATCAAACTTTATAGCACTTCTTTGTCCTTGTGTAGCCTGGTAAGAGCGGCTCTATTGTTGAGCACGTAATGATGCCGTTGGAGTGCTTTATGAAATCCATTTCCCCTCAGATCAATCTGGCTTAATGTCATGTGTCTCATTCACCTCTTCCACGGTGCTGGACTTTATTAATAACTGCATCGACTGTATTGATTTCTATCGACAGCTGTGTGCTGGGGAACAGCTTTTCTGCGTGCCACTGTTGCCTTCAACAGCACGGCCCTTAAATCAAGTGGCGTCTCATTAGAGCAGTCAGGGTCTCTCGCTCGGATTGTTGTTGTCAACCATAAAAATGGAGATGCATTCAGCTGGAAATGTGAAAGGTGGACTGTTTTCTACTTTATCTTTCTCTCTCTCTCTTTTTCTAGATCGCTTTCTCTTTTCACTGAGAGTTTTTCCTCTCTCAGCACACATAGCCTGTATTTACCCCATCATGCCAATCATATGTACGACCATTTAAATAAACTGACCATTCAACCTCAAAAAGTCAATGTGGTAACAAGCAGTGTAACTACTTTTGCTCAACTTAGATGCATTGGATGAAATAATGAGTTTTATGAATGCCTTTTTGGTCAAGATGATGTTTTATGTCAGCTTAAACTTCATACCAACTCGCCTGCTCTGCATTTTAGAATCTGAATCAGAATGAGATAAATACAATGTGTGTATGTATATATATATATATATAGATAGATAGATAGATAGATAGATAGATAGATAGATATGAGATATAACTGGTGTGATATCAAGGAATTTCCTTAGTTCTTAGTTATGGTATAGTAGTTAGTATATATTTAACTATTTATAAGTGAGAGGCACAGAAGTAGACATGTCTCATGATATAAATTTTACTTTGATACCTAAAACCAACAAAGTCAATTACTGAGACTCACACATGAATAACTTGGAAAATCAGATTTAATAACAAATTTCTAAGCTGCTGTGTTTTTTTTAATGCTCCTATGTAGCCATTTATTCCGGCCATGTTTTTTTGTTCGACAAGGTACCGATCTGCAACTAAAGATAAACCTCAAGATAAACATCCCTGCACTGGCTTGTGGCCCCTACTTGCTAAAGCTAAAAGCTATGTAAGGATTGTTGGATTTAGCCTTTGTTTCAGCTCATTTGAGTAATTGTTTTCCTTTATTTGGTTTGTCAAAAACATGATAGATAGCCAGTTTCAGATGGTGCAGAATGCGGTGGCACCAGGGAACATATTACTGTGATTCACAAGCAGCTACACTGGCTACATGTGTCATTTAAAATTGATTTTGAAATGCATCTGTGGTCTTTCCTCTGTGTACTTTAGTGAAGTGATTATACCAGTCAGGCATGACATTAAAACCACCCGCCCAAAATTGTGTAGGTCCCTAAGGCACGCACATACACCCAGCAGGCTACATGTATAAAGAAAAAGTTATTTATCAGATTGACTATCTTCTTATTCCATTGCTTCATGGTACAGTTCTGATGCTCACGTGCCCTTTGTATGTGCTTTCAGTGGTCGACATGGGTTAGCATGGGACCTCTGACAGGTGTGCAGTCACCCAACCCTATGAGCAGCAGTGTCCTGACACCTTTCCATCATAGCCAGCAATAACTTTTTTAGCAATTGGTGCTATGGCAGCTCTTCTGTGGGAGCTAGTGTCCTGTGCAACAGTGAGCCTAAGGTGCTCATGACTCACTGGTTGTCCTTCCTTGGATCAATTTTGATAAGAACTAACCTGCTGTTTTGAAGGTCATCTAGACGTAACATTTTGGTCCTTGTCAAAATCTTTCAGATCTTTACACACGTCCATTTTTCCAACATTACTTTAAGAACTAGCTCTTCATTTTCTGCTCTATATATTGCACCCCTTGACAGGTCCTGATTTAGATGTAATAAGAAAATCAATCGGTGGTCTTGATGTTGTGGCTTCCTTCATGCCTTGAAGGAATCAACTCTTGGATCAACTAACAAAAATAAGTTGATAATTAATGCTACTGCGTCAAGACAATCTACTGTCTACTATCTACTCACAATCTATGTCTGCTTCTACTACTACTACTAGTGGAAAATATTGTGATTTCACTGTTGCTCGACTAATCAGGAAGCCATAGTAGCACTGGTTCATTCATATTATTTTTAATTCATAAAAAGGATTTATGCAGTTGTCTCATTCAAATCCATTCTGATCATTAGGTCAGTATCATCCCAGTCTTTGTTGCAGTTATCATTCTTGCTGTGTGTAAATGATCTAATCAACTCTTTTCCTTTTTCTCTCTTTCTTTTTCCCCTCCGTCCACCTCGGATTGCCATGACTTAAGGTAAGTCATATTTCCAAATATGTGATTTGTGGTTCTAGCTGAATGCTGATTGCATGATTAGCACAAGCAGGGACAGGCTGCCGGCGGCTCATGTGGAGGTCGGTCAACCCTGCTCTTTTAGCGCTCTGTTTAATTTACTCTGTGTTGGTTTTCCATGCTGGCCAATACCAAGGGTCAGTCCACCCTGCCCCCACGCTTCCAATATAGCAGCCGGGATATCAGGGAGCTCATCTTTGGCTGGATTTGTTGGGTTAAATGAGCAGTTTGAGATGCAGGCCAGGGCCTGGGCCAGTAATGAGAGCGTAATGACATTTGGGGCTGGCTGTGTTTGGGTAATGTGGCTAAGCAATGCGCCAGCGGGGTGGTGGAGGGGTGGCGGGGGCTTTTCGATGACCTGATGGGTGCAGATCACTGATTAAACCCCCACAGGTTTCATATAGAGGCAGCGTCTGTTCGTGTGTGCGCTGTGTGTGTGTATGCATGTGTGCTACATAGCTATGTTATTGCTCTTATCAAGATTTATTGACTGCATATGTCTGAAACCCAGACACTGGCACCCACACTGCTGCCCAGCCAAAGTGCAGAAATTATTCATGAGTTAAATAATAAATCTAATCTTGCTGTTGTTGAATAAATCTTTTCACTTTACTGCTCTGCCACTAGTAGGCCCTTCCAAAGGCTCCGCCCCCTTCCTTCACATGTCACTGTAGTTAGGCCTATTTCTGCTGAAAGCAGCAGAAGCTCTGGCGCTCGTTTTCCAGTTAAATTATTATTAGATTTGTAACAGATTACTGACCCTGTGTATCCATCCACGGTGCTTATTCTATTAGTATTCCCCACCTTGTAAATTCCTTTGTGACTCTTTGCGAATTGAAAGCATCAGTTACGACGTGGTCCGTGGCACACTAATAAATCTGACTGGCACAATGACATACATGGCCGTGTCGATGCTTAGCTGAATCGGCTTTTTATGCGCTGCAGCGAAATCAGCTTTCCTTTTACAGAGAAAACGTTACTTTTGTCAGACGCTCAGTATGCAAATGCTGCCATGAATTATGGTCCGTGCCGGGCGACGTTTCATTTTTCTTCGCTCTTAAGCTAACACAGGTCTTTTTGCACGTGTATGCATGTACACACTGTAAATGAATGCACGTGATCTGTTGCAGTGTTGATAAATGAACCGCCCCATGCCTTCTAATGTGACGTGAAATGAATGTGTTGCTCGGTTGCACCTTTCAATTTGTTCCCGAACTGAACTGTGCTCATAGCGGCCATCCTGGCCAGACTGGCAGATGAGGAGTCCCAATCACCCTTGGTACCTCAAATTGGCCCCGTGTGTAACTTTGGATAATGTTATTTTGGACGCAGCTGAACCTAGACTTGTTCCTACATTCCATAGAAGAGCTTAGAAGGGTCCTGTAATTATACTGTACATGTCCAAAAGTACGTAGGCACATCCAGATTTTCTTCTGAAAACAAGGGTATTAATGGGGAGTTCTGATGCAATAATAGCTTCTACTATTCTAGGAAGGTTTTACACTAGATGTTGGGACATTGCTGTGAGAATTTGATTGCTTTCAGCCTTAAGAACATTACTGAGATTAGGTAACGAATGAATGTGAACTTACCCATTGGTAGTGGAATTCTGTTTCTCAAAAGAACACAATTGGCCAGAGCTGTGGGGCTTTATATCCCTCTTGGCACTAGGCATGCTGACCCTGGGCTTTCAGGGCTGCTCCCATTCTATTGGCAATGCTTCTCTGTGGAGATTATACAAACTTTGTATGACCACCTGTGTCAGCAATAGTTGAATTTGCTGATTAGAATAAGTGTCTGAATACTTTTGGACATATAGGTTGAAGCAATGCATTGCGATTGCATTTCTTTGGAATATTTTACAATGCATTGGGGGGGGGGGGGGTGCATTAGGGAAGTCGCTTTGCATAAAAGCATCTGCTAAAGGCCGTAAATGGAAATGGAATTATTTGTTCTATTGTAAAAGAGTGACCATTGTTCTCCAGATATTTAAGTGGACATATTCTGCAAAACTAACTTCAGTTATAATAGGTCTATGGGCTACAAAACATGTTCATGAAGTTCTTTTCACAAAATCACTCACATAAAGAGATCTCACCAGCTTTATTCATCACAGTTTCAGGCCCTTTCAAAATGAACCGGCTCATTCGTTGAGACCCCACACACTATTTTAGTTGAAGATCCGCCATTTTGTCTGCTAGTTTTACGAGCATGGATAAGCCGAGCGCTACGGCTACAGGCAGAGGCAAGTCACTTATGAAGTGTTGTGTTGTTGCTGCAAAGAACAGCACACATCCCTACACTTTCTCCCAGACAAAGAAACCGAAGAACTGCGTGGCTCCATTTCGTTTTCGATGGCCATGTCCCAGCAACAATCGGTTTCGTTCTACCTAACTTCAGTGTCATGGGGGGATCTGTAGTCAGCAGATGAGGGAGATCTAAGTACTTTCAAATAATGAATTTTGTGTTTCTATCGAACACATAAGCGCCTTTGTTTTCTGCCATTTTCATGTGTCAAACAAGCAGCATAAGGGGTGGGTGTAGCATGGGATGGGTGGGGAGTGACCAGCAACAGCTTATTTTTGAAAGGGCCTGAAACTGTGAAGAATAAAGCTGGTGAGATCTCTTTATGTGAGAGTGATTTTGTGCAAAGAATATCATGGCCTATTATAATTTTTTTTTAGTGTATTCTGTATAACATGTCCCCTTTAAACAAATTTCATCACATGCCTGAATACTAATACTTTAATACTTTGCCTCGGTGCCATTTCTGTTAGGTAAGACTCAAATTATTCTCCTGAGATGGTTCCTGTCCATTTTAGCCCACACTTCTACTAACTTTGTGTGTCATGCCCACAAGCACAACACTGGCAGTCCTGCATTCCAGGATGACAACTCTGAAGGGTCTTTGTGTGACTTTTGTTTTAAAAGAAATGATGGAATTCTGGGACACTTTGACTAGTAAAATAAAAAGTGAAAAGTAAAAGAAAAGTGGAAAAGCAGACTAAAATGGACAAAAACTGAGGACGCTGGATAATCCTTACTTGACAGGACAACAAAGCATAAGAAAAGAAGCAATTTTTTGTGTGATGAGCCTAATTTACTCTTGTTTTTGAATTATGCCAAAACCTTGATTCATCAAGACACTCACAGAAATACTTATCTGTGATTGGGTAATGGGTGGGGGTATTTTGTGATTTTTTGGTTTTTTTTTAATTGTGCAAAAATGTAAAACTCCTGAAAAAGACAATATGTGATATTGATTAACAAATCATGCTGTATATTGTGCAACTCTTGCAAATAACATTGTAACACACACACACAAACACAGGCCCACCACCACCAACCAACCATGATGGATTGAAGAAGAAGGCGGTCAGCAATGCTTTAGCTAGTAGACTCCTCTTAATGACTCGTACAGGGACTGTGGAGAATGGCATTAATAGAGAAAAGCAGTGCGACCCCGTAGATCACGGTTCCTTACTGCCTCTGGGGCTTTCCATCACAGCCAATTACTGTGCCCCGGGCCAGGTTGGCCTTTCTGTTCCAGAGTTTGGGTCAAGACCTTCCTGCACCATAGACCTCTGTCCAGGTACACCAGGGAGGGAGCTCAAAGGAACAGGAGACATTACTACAAGAGCTTTGGACCCTTCTTCTCTCTTTGAGTCGTCAAGATCAATGGAATGCCACTACTGATAACACTACTTAGCTTGATGTGAGACCATAAGATTTGGCATGATCTTAAAATGTGGATTTTAGTAGGATCTTATGACTTATTTTTTACATTTTAACACACACACACACCCACACACACAAACACACACACACACCCAAACACACACACACACACCCACACCCACACA
>JBBPDC010000001.1:13216070-13227756 GCA_037974485.1 Hemigrammopetersius urotaenia | reverse complement strand
ACACACACACACACACACACACACACACACACACACACACACACACACACACACACACACACATATACATACATACACACACACACGCTATATATCCCCTGTGTGTCACCTTTGTGTCAGTGAGACAGCTCAGACCTGTGTGCTATCTGGGTGATATCTGGCACCAAGACATTAGCAACTGATCCTGTAAGTTGCAAGGGGCCTTCATGGACTGGAGTGGTTTGTCCAGTACATCCCACAGATCAATGGGATTGAGATCTGGGGAATTTGGAGACCAAGCCAACATCTTAAACTCTTTCGCATTTTCCTTAACCAATTTCCCAACTGCTTGAAGAGGCCCATGTTATTAGGTAATACCATTGCCATGACTGGTACACTCGGTCTGCAACAGTATCTCCACACAATTGTCAGAAACCCAGTTTTCCAGCAGAACATTGCCCAGAGCATCACACTGCTGCTGTCAATTTAAATTCTTCTCATAGTGCATTCGGGTGCCATCTCATCCCCATTGAAGGGACCCACAATTCTTCAGACCAGGCATGGCCAATTTGAAAACTGAAGCTCTACGTGCAGTAAATGTGATGTTAGAATGAAGGAGGCAAACATTTTGTGACATTTGGTTAGTCTGTAGTTTTTATAGCACGCAGGCTTAAGTTAGTCATTTAAAACGAATCCTTTTCGTAACCTTTCAAGACTAGATTCGATGACAATATCAGCTAAATTAGCTAAATTGCTAACTAGCACAGCTATTTGTTATCCAAACTACACACTAGCCAACAGTTCATGTTGTTTTGGTTCTTGAAGCTCTGCATTTTCCATGTGCAGCACTTCGTTCTGTCCATCACACTGAAGGTTCCTCTGTAATGAAAGGCTAAAATCAAATTGCATTTGGTCTTTACATATCATCTGAAAGCCTCTCATTGGGATTTGAGACATTTCAAAGTCTCGTCCTGCCATGGTTCACTTGATTCATTATACTGCGGTCAGGCAGCGTTTGATCAAGTCTGCGTGTGGTACAGGTAGCCTGGAAAATCTGTTCACCTGCATGAGTTCCACCTTGGGTCACACACACACAGCTACTGCTGGCACAACATAACACACCGGCCTGTCATTTCTGCGGCCCGCACAATCCGACTCGCGCTGGGTAATTACTGTCCCCCTGCCATATTGTTTTGGCTGCGCCGTGCTGATTTGTGGGTGCACGCTGCTTCGCTCCACACCTTTAGAGAGCAGCTTCAATTTGTATTCTAGTGAGGATTCATTAAATAGTGTATAACAGTCCCAAAGCAACAAGGGACACAGGGTTATAGAGGGCATTGTTTCCTGTTAATTGCTAAACCGATAGGCTTTAAAACAATCAAATTGTTTGTAAACGTGGTTGATCCCAATGGGCCTAAGTCACCAGAGTTTTCTGTAGTGTGGGGGCTACTTACAGGGGAAGGAAACAGACCCTTACAATGTTTTTTTCTCTCTCTACAGTTCATTGGGCTTCTCCTGTTCTGGAGTGTGTGTAAATGTCCCTTCGAAATCAATGGTACACCAAACAGCTAATATTTATCAGAGGGTTGTGTTCACATTTGTTCATAAATCATGTTAAATCATTAATTCACATCGACTTAGATGCTTGTAATGGCTCAGAATGTCACATTTGTCATTTCTTTTGCCACTGTAGACCAGATACATACAGCCCGACACTGACACTGAACAGGGTCTTAAAAGTTTTGTGTCCAAAATAAGATTTTCTTCCCTTAGACTTGAACAAGCTGTCTTTTTCTTTTTTATTCTGTCTGTATGACTGGTTTATAAATGGTCTCTGTGCTGATCGGAAGCCCATCATTCAAAAAGCGGTCCAGGCTGAAGCCCTCCTTCTAACTTTATTGCAAATGCTGTACGTTTGCAAATTAGTGGATTTGTAGCTGTGTTGGTTTGGTCATATCCCAGGCTGTTCTTGCAGTTTAAGATCCATACATGAACTGTGCAAACTACATAGCACCTTTTTTTCAAAAAGCAAGGGAAATTTGAGCTTGCACCCTTCGTTTTTTACTGTAAGCAGAAGCTTCCAGGATTAGCTGAATCAGTACGGGAGGATCCTAAAAGAGAGGAATGTGGTGAGGCCGAGAGTAGAGCAGCTGGTTTGTCTAATGAAAGCCTCCCCTGATGTTGGCTCGGTGCTCCTGATAATGACAACCTTGGGTGCTATTACGGTGAGAGAGAGGGAGGAGATGGTGCGAGAGCTGTAATTTTTGAAGACAAGGCCAAGGATTCTAATGAGAGAAGGAGGCCCTGTGGATGGGCCAGGATGTGGAGGAGGGCTCCCCATATCCCGGGACATGCAGGAAACACGTTATCAGCTTGCATCCTGAATTGCTTTGGAGCCTAAATCCTGAGATTCTCCCTTTCAGTGTTGGTGTATAATGAGAATTGCACTACTTATGTATTTGAGAGTACAATGCATTTTAAAAATAATACATGAATTTGATTGTCAGGGACAGGCCTTGCCTTCTCAGGACCCTAGTTAAGACTGCATATCTACATCTACTACCAAAGCAATGGTAAACTGTCAAATACACTCCTTCATTCCAGTCATGTTAACCCAAAAGGTCCTCTGTCATGTTTAACTGCTTGAAGTCACTGTTAAAAAAACTGTTATATCAGCAATTTGAACACCTAAATGATGTCATCATGAGAAAGCTCCCTATATAGGGCACTAATTAGGTCACAACAATGTGCTTTCCACATACAAATAATGCAGTATACATTCTATAGGAGACTGTGTACCCTGTGACTGAAACTCAAGTGGCCAAAAGTAGTTTATAATAAAGTATGGAGCAATCTCAGCCCACCCACCCCCCCACCCCACCATGAGCATTAGTGAGTATAGACTCACCATGATTTCACTACACCACATTTTTGTAGCTTTGTATCTAGGAACTTACATTTATTTAAATGGACTGTAGAATCATCACCATAGTTTTTATGTCTAGTGTTGGAATAGCATTACATTTTCTGAATAAGGCATGCTGACCAGTTTACTGATTTCAGAGTTGACTGTACTGACTTGGTTCTTGACTTCTCAGTGTATTCAGTCCTAACTCTGCATAGAGTCAAGTAAGGTGTGATCTGATTACATTCTTCAGGAAATACTGTACATAGTAAAATAAGCACATTTACCGTTTGAGATAAGTATCTTGCAATTCCTAATTGATTATTGTTTTTGAGTGCTTCTCCCAACACATAGAGGTGTACATAGAGGTAAATCTGGTCAATTGCTTTTTGATTCTTGCTATGCAGCACAAGCTCTATAAGCTGCCATTGTTCTTATTATGAAATGAGTAGAAAACAGTCTAAATAAGCTGAAAATTTGTAGATTCTGGTCATGAACTTTCATTTTCGGCTGGCAAATGAATGCAGACAAACGTACTTCACACATCACTCCCCTCTTATTGCCGCTCTGATTGAATAAATGTGTATGACATCTGGAATTAGTCTGAATGCACCCATGCTTGTTCAGAAAATGCATTGCAGTCCACCGCTGCGGATCTGAAACCCTGGCAGTGTTATCACTGCTTCCTCGTGATACATTTGATACACAATTACTAGAGCATACTG
Source organism: Hemigrammopetersius urotaenia (assembly GCA_037974485.1). Taxonomy (NCBI): domain Eukaryota; kingdom Metazoa; phylum Chordata; class Actinopteri; order Characiformes; family Alestidae; genus Hemigrammopetersius; species Hemigrammopetersius urotaenia. The sequence continues at coordinate 13,224,147 of JBBPDC010000001.1, read as the reverse complement.
TTTAACAAGTTAGACTTACAACACTGCAACAACACTGAATGAGACTGCAGCCTAAGACTAAAGCTTCTTTTTACAGGCCCTACTTGTGTAAATATGCTATACAACATTAAAGAAACTAATCTTTGGTGGTAGTCAATATGAGAGAGTTGGCCTGGAGGAAAGAAAAAATTTCATTTGAATGGGCAAATAATGTAAAACAAAAAAAGCTGTTAATTAGACGGCATACTCGGTTCGTATTGGTGAATTCTAACCAAAGATTCACAGACCTTGTGAGGACGAGCTGTAGTTCCTAATGACCAAATATAAATAAATAGGTAACATTTTATTTCTTGCTCAAAAAGGGACAAAAATAACTAGCTAATGTTACCAAGCTAACATTTCTATTCTATTCTATTCTATTTCAAAATAGTACCAATAAAAAAGAAGTAAAATAAAAATACAAATATTTATTGTTGCCACTCCGCATTTATGGGCCTCTTTTTTATTCAATTCATGTAAAAATTAAATGTTCTAGAAAATGAATCCAGTCTGCCTGGGCCAGCAGAGGTGATGGGATTTAACTTGACAGCAGTGTTTCAGTACATAAGAGATATTTAGGATAGAATTAGTGTATAAAGTATACAGGTGAGACATAAAGCTGAGACACAATATAGAAATACAAAGAAAAAGATTCAGTAAAACCCAATTGAACACCAAGAACAGGAAGAATGCTAAAAGGATGTGTAATAAATTGTAACAGGGGGTGCAACAAATCTTTCTCTCTCTGTTCACTGTCCCTCTTTCTCTTTCCCTCTCTCTCTCTCTCTCTCTCTGTCTTTCTCATTTCCTCCCTCTCTTTGTCTCTCCCTCTCTCTCTCTAGGACTGAAGTGATAGGCCGTAGCTCAACCCGAGTGACATTCTCATCAAAGGGCAATCAGCAGTAGATTTTCCAAAAGTCTGTTCCTTCAAACCTGCGGGCAATAGCATTCACAGTGAATTGCGTTTTAGAGGGCATGATGATCATTCGTCATGGAGCTTACTTACAATAGAATGTGCTCCAACTCCGGGCTGACATTGCAGAGAACAGAATGTCATTACCAGCTAAAATATGAAAATGAGTTGAGACCAGATTTGACTCCATTGCTGCTCTCTGTAACTCTTTTACTGACTTGTGTGTCCTTTGTCCTCATACAGATTACGGGAGGTTACAGCACGTCGACTGCAGTTATTACGGAGAGCAAATCACTGTTGTGATAATAAGAACTCATTTTACTAAAATGGCTTGGTAGAAGGAGGAAAGAACTTTCACAGAGTCTTTCTGGAGGCCCCCTAGTGGCTATTCTGTCAGCTGAATGGAAGCTGACTGAATATAATACATATAAAATAATCAAATCAAGTATTAACTAGGACACTGTGCAAAATCCTAAGTTGAGCTGCTAGTGAGCAATGAGCACCAAAAACCTCCTCCTATGGAAACAGTTCATGTCTTTTCTAAGAGATAGCCACATAGATTCTGAACAATGGCAACTTTAATTGTGTGCAATTTCCACATAAATGGCATCTGAACACAATTAAAATAACTGTTGTGAATGCCAGGTTGCTTTCTTGTTTAAAAAGATGGAAATCCAGTCAGCTTCTGTTTTCATACTCCATACATACTCCAGCGAAACATAATCCACTAGTGTTCCTGCATTGACGAAGGGAGGAGATCCAAGGGCAGAAATTGCTTTAATTTTTTGGCTACAGTGAAAAAGGGTTAACATCTGCAAAAACAGATGGAGTTATGAGGTTTTAATATGACATTGCATCAATCTGCAGGAAGAAAAAAAAAGTTGCACCAGTTGGCCACTGTACTACTGTTTTTGATCTCATTTAGAACAGCAAATATTTGTTGCCTTTTGACGGAGAAAAACAAAGCACATTGCTGCTGCCCTGTGGGTCTCAGCTGGCTGGAAGGGCCGTGTTTGGCATGGGTGCTGCGTTCAGGACAGATGGAGAAGGGTCAGTTAAACACTTATATGGCTACTGAGGCAGCGTTGATGAATGCTGCCAAGGCAGGCCTGGTGGCAGACTGGCTTCACTGGCTGAGAGATTAGAGACAGCAGAGTTTCAGCCAAGTGCACTAGCATGGCTGCGCAGCGCTCGCACTCGACTGTCTTTGTTCTGCACCACTTGTTATATGGAAAATGCTGCACTATCGATGTTTTGCTCCGTTAACAGTTGCCTTTCTTGTGTAGCATGCACTCTTTCACTTGTCCTTGCACTTTCACATGGGAGAATAATACGATTTCAAATTGGAGAATAATGTATTGGCTGTTCCGATGTGAAAGGAATCAACCATTCACCGTTGAATTAATTAATGGCACAATTATAATGAGATACTGGCTTTACATGCAAAGCATCGACCATTCTAAGGAGAATAAAAGAAATTACTGCAAGTTAGATAAAAGCCATATGAAGATACAAAGGTCAGGGGCTTTATTAGAGATTTATAAAAAGGGGGGATCTAAGCTTTTACAGGGGAGTTCTAGGGGTTTGAAAGTGGCCCAAAATGTGTTTTTATTTAATAATTTAAATAATGTCTCCTTGGTGCAGTTGCATTTGTGGACATTCTGGCATATATTTTTGTTGATAGCAAGAGTGTTGAATGCAATAGATTTCATTCCAACAGTGGTTGGAATGAAAAACACATTTTTCTTAACACAAGGGATTCATGGGGGTGTACAGGATGACAAAGTGTTTGGTAAGAGGTTTTTGCAGACATAACAGTGCAACTGAATGAGGAAAAACTTGATGAAAAACTACTGATGATTTAATAATGCAAATTTCTTTATGAGTCTGAAGAACATTGGTTGGGGACTACAGCCCCCCCAAACAGGCGAAATGACATCCCTGAATAAAGTTATCCAAACACGAGTACAAAATGTTTTTGTCCAATTGCTTGCATAGCTTTCTGTATCAAACTGTATTTTTACGTTTCCATTGTCAGTTTATTCCTTAGCATGGCAATTTAATAGTAGATTACTTTCTAAAAGAGTGGATGGCAACTTTGTTTGCACTGAAGCAACGGCCAGCTAGCACAGATGACAGATGATTGACTGTTACATAATGAAAAGGAGACATGCAGCCTAAAGCAAGCAGTATGAATACTCACACAGTGTAAATCTCCATCAATCCATCAATGTAGGAGAACATTCCAGATCCTTGGTTCTAGACTCAAATGAGGGTATGGTACACCAAATCATTTTTCTGTTTTTTTTGTTTTTTTTGTTGTTGTTGTCTGTAATCTTCTATATGAGCGTATGAGAATGTTCATGTTTGTGACATGAACACAGCTGTGTTGAATTTTAAATGGTGCATTTTGCCGAGTTTCCAGGACAGAATGTTACATTTTGAAACAAACTGTGTTTACACACTACATCAAAGTCTTTTTTTTTTTACAAAAAAAGCAAAGGGAATGTTATATCCATGACCTGGACCCTTTAAGTGCTTTAATAGAAAATAATGAAGAGTTGTAAAGCGATCCTAGAGCTGAGGCCTGACAACAGGCTGTGAAAGGTACACAACTGCCGGCTCAAATAGGCTTTTTTATCTTTGGAAATCAAATAAATACTCCACATCAAAGTGAGCTACTGAGTATATATACTGACAAAATGAACACTGAAACACACAGAGAAGACATGCGCACACACACACACACACACACACACACACACACACACACACACACATACACACACTTGCCTGGCACTATCTAAAGCAGCAATAATTCACATTAGGATTAGATTCTCTCCCCATCTCAGGAGAGTGAAATTCTTTTCTCTGTTATTTGAAATTCCATCTCTGGCTGTGGCTGTGGCTGGACCGGGGGTGTGATAATACAGTTTATTAAAAATCTGCCACGTTGGGTGTTTTGGGGGAAGGCCAGGGTCATATGGGGAACTGTAACCTGTGTCATCTATAATTCATTGCAAGAATATGCTCTTCTTAGCCGGATTAAAGTTTAATAACTCCTGACACGGGCTTTGGTAAATACTCTTTCTGAGTGTGTATGTGTCTCCGTGTGTGTGTGTGTGTGTGTGTGTGTGTGTGTGTGTGTGGCACTAGCTGCTGTGGCCGGGCCAGCTCTAAGTTAGGAAGTGCAGGCAGGTGTAAGCTGGTTTAAAGCGCAGAGAAATCCTTCGTCAGCAGAGCTGCTCTGCTGAAGCACCACTGAAATGTGTTTCCCCCCAGATAACGCCCGGGCATGAATAGGGCCAGTGGGGGGGTGTAGACCCTATCTGCCGTGTGTTTTATTGTGCGCCACACAGATTAGATGAGCTGAAATGTAATACCTCTGCAAAGGAGGGGAGGAAACCTTCAGCAAGGAGCCGTACCCATGACTGCTGAAAGAACTTACAGGCTGAAGCAGTGGAAATCATCATAACCCCCTCTCTGACTGTCTCCCACCCTTTCTAACTCTCTCTCTCTCTCTCTCTCACTGTCGCAAACTCTTTCTCTGTCTCACTCTCTCTTTCACTCTCACTCACCACCTCTATTTCTCTCTCTCTCTTTCACTGTTGAAAACTCTTTCTCTGTCTTTCTCTCACTTTTCCTGTCACTCTCTCTCTCTCTTTCTCTCTCTCTCTCTCTCTTTCCACCTCTGTCTTTCTTTCTCTCTCTTTCTGTCTCTCTCTCTTTCCATCTCTCTCTTTCTCTCTCTTTCTCTCTCTCTCTCTCTCTCTCTCTCTCTCTCTCTCTACACATCAGTTTCTGAAGGGTCACTAGTAACCTTGTTGCTTGATTCTCTGTGTAGCTGACAGTTGGTGTATGTGTGTGTGAGCACACGATAGAGAAATGGTCATTGGTTTGTCTCTCAGAAGCACTTTTGCCCTTGGCTGGTGTTTTGTCACTGTTTTGATGGCACTAAACGGTGCAGTCTGTGGGGCTGTTTAACCTGTGAGAGCTTCACACACACACACACACACACACACACACACACACACACAGAGCATGCACACACACACACAGAGCATGTTAAGGTTGAGAGAATCTCCTTCTAAACCTCTGTTAAAAGGCCAAATAAAGGCTTTAGTTTCTTTACTGGCACAAAGGGGCTGATATTTGCTCACTGATAAACTGAAACAAAAGCTTCTACAGACTGAAGCCGTGCTGAAGTTTGCGCTCACAGTCTCTGGCACTGGTCCAACTAATTAACCCCTCTAATTGGTCCTGAGAATTGTGGATTATGGATTGAGAAATCTGGTTTGTCACGCAGGGGTCCCCTGGCAGAAGAGACGGTCTGAGTGATGGAATATGGATAGCGGGGGATGAAGGGGATGAAGTGTCAAGTGTAAAAATGATCCCTCCACAGAGACTGGAAGAAGAGAGACGGGGTGCCCTCCAAGGAACAGGCCCAAGACACTCATTTCATTTTCTCTTTAACGCCACTTTAAGCTTTCCTTATTAAAACTCGGGTGTGGAAATGTACTTGAGTGGGATCCCTCAGTGGGCTCTTTTCATAGGCCAGATTACTGCATAATGACTTTGATTCAGCTTGTTCAAGAAGTCTGGGTGCTACACTGTAACACCATGCATGGCTTTATAGCCAGGGCTTCTATCTTTTCACCCACCCCCAACTCCCCCTAACTTCAGCATGACTAGCCAGTGTCCAGTGACAGATACTGTGCTCTTTAGATACTCTAGCAAGACTTACACAGGTCATCTAATATACATTGATATACAACCCACTTTATTAAATACACCTGCCGTATATTTTTTGTTAACCTCCTTTATCCCATTCATTATTGGACAGGACCCTTACAGGTCCACTAGTGAGCACTAATTATCTGGGTGGTGGGACGACTCTCTGTAGTGCTAGCGTTAGCCATGTTAGCTAGCGGATGCTGTTTCAGATGACCATGCAGAACGCCGGTACTGTTACAACGACTTGCAGGTTGTGCAGGTTACAGTGCTGTTTGTGTGGTCAAGAGTGAAGTATTTCCACACATGTGATGTGTCTGTCTTCTCTGCTGCCGTGACTCTCATCTTGTTGTGGTCTTGTTCTGCCCTTTTTATAAAGTGACTCTAATAATTGGTCAAACTGAGGAACGCATTTCAGCGTAAGCCAGTCAGAGGCAGAGATTGCATTGTGTAAACAAGTGAGCGCACAAAGAGAGAAAAAATAACACGACTAGTTTTAATGCTCTAGTGTGTATGTGTATAAAACAAAACAATGGAGCACACAAATAGTAAAATTTGTGGGTAAATACATAAACCTTAATATGGAGCTTTCACACTTCTTGGAAGGCTTTCTATATGATTTTGGAGTTTCTGTGGGAATTTGTGCCCATTCACTCTTTAGAGCATGTATGAGGTCAGGCACTGATGTGGGACGAGAAGCTCTGGCTCACAATCTCCATTCCAGTTCATCCTAAAGGTGTTGGATGGGGTTGAGGTCAGGGCTCTGTGCAGGCCAGTCAAGTTCTTCCACACCAAACTCATGCAGTCACGTCTTTATGGATCTTGCTTTGTACACTGGGACACAGTAATGCTGGAATAGAAAAGGTTCTTCCCCAAACTGTATCCACAAATTTGGAAGGATGGCGTTGTTCAAAATGTGTTAGTATGCTGCAGCATTAAGATTGTCCTTCACTGGAAATAGGGGACCACCTGAATTCAGTAATTAAGAGGTGTCCCAATACTTTTGTCCATAAATCCGTGCAGAATATCACACATTATGTGTGGTCGTGTTTGAAACTACACATCACTGTGCTATGTCAATGCCTATAAAAAATACATGTAGTTGGACAATGGACTTTTTTGGGAATAAAAAAGTTAATGTTGGGAAGACACCAAAAGAAGACAAGCCAGCTAGTATTTTTAGGAATGCAAAGCATTTGGAAGGGGAAAACAGGACCAAACAGTGAGTGTCTGAGTGCCTTAGGTGAGCTTAAGACAGAACCACAAAACAAAGGGCCTCACTTTGCATCTTTTTGTGTGACTTGTTTGTTTGGAGTGTGACACAGTTCTGAAGTGATAAAATGTACATTACAAAAACAATTAGTGTTGGGAAATAGGGGTGTGTGCCCCCCTGGCCTTCTGACATTAGATGAATCACACACAGGGGGCTGATGCAGGAGGTCAGATGGATGTGAATGTTGCCATGTCGTGGTGTTATATTTATTATGCTTGTGTGTGTGTGTGTGTGTGTGTGTGTGTGTGTGTGTACTCGCATGTGTGTGTGTTAGTCAGCCTTTAATTTGCCGCTCTAATTAAGGATGCTGATCCACTTCTGTGGACTGATTGGAATCGTGTGCAGCATGCAGATCCTAATGGAAAGCTCATGGCAATACAAAGAGCAGAGCGCGAACCCTGCTGTAAGTAGATATGGCTTGTGACGTGCTGTTAACCTCACTGACCTGTGCTAGATTACACCACAGCTATCAGAGCGAGGCTATCTAGGAATTACACCTTAGAATCAACAGAGCCCACAGATGACTACTGTCTGATTCACTGGGTCTTGTCTGTTCTGCGGCCTGTCTTTGATTCATCTCCATTAATAAGGCAGCTTTTGACATTTTTATGGGCGCGAGACGGTGAAACTGATAAAGTGAAGGAAAGGATGCATGAGCTTTCTTCCTTTCATATTTTTGCCACCCTTTTTTTTCATGGTAGGTACAGGAATACATGTGAAGAGAGACTGGGCTTTAGATTGCATGCCTAGAACACACTGAAGACATTGGCCTTAATAAAACCTGAATATTTACATATGCTTGCTTACTTTGTTAACTTACCGCATTTACATTAAGATTAACTCACTTTGTTTAAAGCTGATGCACCCCTGTGTCAGTGCTGAATAGAGCAGTGAAGGTAATGAGAGAGAGTTACCAGTAGAGGGAGCAGTTCTTCCTCAGAATCCGTGACTGATAAAAGGACGAAACATCTTTCTCTCACCATCCCTCTTCTGTTCCCTTCTCTCTCCCATCTATCTCTCTCCCTCTTTTTCTCTCACTCTGTTTCTCCTGTTTTCTTTTCTCCCCTGCACCCTCTCTCTCTCTCTCTCTCTCTCTCTCTCTCTCTCTCTCGCTCTCTCTGTCTGTCTGTCTGTCTGTCTCT
>JBBPDC010000001.1:13147427-13173317 GCA_037974485.1 Hemigrammopetersius urotaenia | reverse complement strand
GTGTGTGTGTGTGTGTGTGTGTGTGTGTGTGTGTGTGTGTGTGTGTGTGTGTGTGTGTGTGTGTGTGTATGTGCACGCGCATGCACATGTGCAGAGGAGGCGTGGGCGTATATATAGGTATTTCTCTTTAAGTGCTTGTTTTGAATATAGTGCTTTTATTTTTCTTTGATGTCAGACATCACTGGAACAAGGGTTATTCCAGGGCCGAGGCAGACCCTCGTACTGTAGTGGGAAATGCCCGTACAGGTTCAGCAAAGACATCAGAGGAATTAGGCTTTATTTGATGATTTTTTTCCCACCTCTTCTTTAATCAGCTTCCTTGCCTTAGGTTCACTGGCTTTGACTCATTTTTCACTGCGTGTTCAAAGGTGTCATTTGTAGCAGTTCACTCTGATTTATTCCTTTTTGTTTCACATGAAATGAAATGAATGATGGGGGAGAAAGAGTGATCGAACATTATCTGACACATCAGACACACGTCGACATGTGTGTTTTGTCAGCTTTTTTCCTTGCTAATGTACATTAGCTGTTGGACTATGTGTGCTAAGGGGCCTGCTTGGGAACTGGTTAGATATTTTTACTTATTAAACATTGTTACAAATATAATATTTGTATTATTTCTATTGTTATTTAATTCTTAAATGTATGCATATTCATATAATTGTTCTGTTTTTACCTTAATGGTCTTCACAATCCTGCTGGCTTCTAAACCTGCAGTACCCACTCTCACCATTAAGAGGCGCTGATGTCTCATCTACCAGAGGCTGAAAAGTGTGAGAGGGGAGCAGATCCCTGCTCTATGCTTTGCAAAGCTGCTGTTGTTTTGTCCTAGACCCTTAAACCCCACCTGTACCACCCCTATAAATTTAACAGCTCTGAAGCAGCCAACACTGTGACTGAACCTCAAACAAAGTCAAGAACTACAGCAACTGACTGGTGTGTCTGTGATCTTCGGCCACCTTCTCCGTAGAAGTGTTAGATGTGTGAGTCAGCTATTTAATGTGAAACAGAGAAATATTAAAGTGAGCTACTGCGTGAGATGCTTTTGAACTTTCAGTGAAATACGAGGCCGTGCCCATGAATGTAAGACAGAGTGGCTGATTAAAAGAGCTGAGGACATAAAGTGTGATTTACACTCGAGACTCAGTGCAGAATAACTTCTCATTCCAGACAGTAAAGGATGGTGCATGGTGCAACATGCACTTCTTCTAGTGTATAGTTTATAGACAGTGTGGACTGGGACTGGGTGCTTTTCCCTCGGAATTACTGTTGTATGTTAATATTAGCATGTAAATTGGTTCCCCAAGTCAGTAAATGAGATTTTCTCTGTGTATGTGTGTGTGTGCCTGTGCATGCGTGTGTGTGTGTGTGCGTGCGTGCGTGCGTGCGTGTGTGTGTGTGTGAAAGAGAGAGAGAGAGAGAGAGAGAGAGAGAGAGAGAGAGAGTAGTAGTAGTAGCAGTTATTTGTGCTCTTGCATTCCGCCTTATTAAACAGTAATGAACAGACAGGTGGGCTATACTGGACCACCAGGTGAGTAGTCCAGTTTTACCAGTGAGACCAGTCAGACTGTTTTTCTTGTAGATGCAGGGTTAAGACATCTACATTATATGGTTGTTATTACTAGAGTATGACATTCACTTCATTTTTGTTTGTTTTTAGGCCTGAATTATTATTTTTTTAATTCCAAATTAAACAGATGAAACTATTAACTTTTAAACAATGTTACTATTAATGTTGAGGGGTATCCTACGCATATTAAAGCCCACATGTAGCCTACTTTAAGGTAGCTGTGATAACATGACGACGTTCATTTTGGTGCATATTTAATACCTTCATGTCTAGATTCTACCCAAGGACTCTAACACACACGCACCCATGTTGGTATTACTATTCTTGTGAGGACATTTCATGTACGTGTTGTACTGTATCGCCTGTTAAACCTCACCTACTCCTAAATCTAACCCTAAACTTAATCTCAGTAACCAGTAACCAGTCTTTTAGTTTTACATAGATAAAGTAAAACTTGCGCTGAAAACAAGTTTCTCACGAGGATCAGAAAAATGTCCCACTTCTTCTGACATTCAGATATTCCTGTGGTGAGGTCCTCACAAAAAGATAAAAACACAAACCACAGCAGCGCTTGCTACCTCGGATCACCACTAACAGACGAAAAGATCCTGATGTTAAAGAATATTCATGTATTTTAAGCCCTTCTTGGCTGGAAGACTTTGTGCACACGATTTAAAATATGTTTATGCGACTTAAAGCATTTGAAGAAAGTGGGAGAAGTCTAAAAACTTGAAAACAAACACAATCGTGCGTGGATCCTGTGAGCACTTGCTCAAGCCACAAGCAGCCTTCCCTCCTTCCCTCCTCCTCCTGCCCCTCTCCTCCCCCCCCCCTCCTCCTCCTCCTCGGTTGGGCTGCTTGCTGCTCCTGAGTTTCATCTCTGCGCGCCCAGCCCTGCGTGCTCTCCGTCGGTGCGTCAGGCGAGCAGCGCGGCTTGGGCTCGGGGAGCGGAGCGCAGCGCAGCCCACGGTCTGGACTCACTTGGAGGAGACTTGGCACGGTGCTGAGGGAGTTGTGTGGAAGAGAAGGAGTAAAAGGAGGAGGAGGGAGAGGACACGCGGGGCGCTCCGGACACGCGGGGCTCGTGCGCTGGAAGACGCGGCGCGTGCGGATATTTGGAGCGGGTCGGTTGTTGGTTGTTCTTGGAGCATGGCAGCGGCCACCTAGCACCACTGGAGCTGTTTGCGCTTTATGTATGTGGACTGTATTTCATTCCGGACTGGCACACTTTTAACACACCAGACTGCGTGTGTGGGGGGACTTTCTGACACACTGGGCTGTAACTGGAGCTGGAGTTTGCGTCCCTGCCACCACCATGACCCCGCTAAAGGCGCTCACTGCCCGGTGGGCTTCGCTCGGACCCTGAGCCGTTTGGAGAAAGCGCACAGCAGGTGGAGCGTGTGTGAGAGAGAGATAAACAGATACAGGGAAAGAGAGAGAGAGAGAGAGAAACTTGAAGCTGAACGCAGGAGGAACGCATGTGCGCTGGGACAGGATGGGTCCCCTAGCGTGGCTCTTCCTCTGTGGATTACTGCACTTTCGGGCTGACGGTGAGTTTACGGGACAGAGTCTTTTAATGCGTTTATGATCCTCGTACTCTTGTGTGTAGCCTCTGGGAACTTGTTCGGATCCCGTCTTTGGTGCTGGCATTCAGACCCTGAGATGTTTGCAGGGTGGAAACCAGTTCTGCTTGTGTTGTAATGATGAGACCAAGCTGAAGTTAGACTTTCCACCTTAAAAGCCGCAGCGGTTAAAGCTGTAGAGTCTATACAGTAGAAAGCTGCTGAATGGAACTGTCTTAATATTTAAGGTGGAGTGGGATTTTTTTTACGTCCATGTACAGGTGTCAGAATGTAACAGGCTGCTCCATTTAAATGTGCAATAAGAATGAAAAACCTGGCGCATAATTAGGAACAATATATAAACGTGTTGCTCAGTAGTTCCAAAATCTATGAACGCTATTGTCAGTGAGTCTGTGGATGGGGTATGCTGGTGATAACGGGTTTGTACTGGGAAAGGGCGAGGGTGCGACTCACTGTTGAAACTCACACACGGGCGTACACACCTGCCTATGGTAAAAAATAGTTGGGCATAAAACGTTAAGTTATTCATTTGCTTCACAAACCTTACATTAGAACTGAAACATCATACACTTAAAAAAGAAAAAGAAAATAAATGTGTAGGAAAGAAAACTTTTGAGAACCACCTATTTCTAGGGCTGAAAGGTTCTGTGGGTCTTCTGTGGCGCTGCACCAATAAAACCTGCATTATTATTATGAACACATATGACAGTATACCATTTGCATTGCAAGACAGTATAAGCTAATGAGAGTTTATTTCTGGTGCTGAATTACAGGTGAAATACTGTGAGTTGAGCCGCTGTTTGAATGGTGTGGTTTTCACCTCGTTGCTCCACTGCTCGTTTCTTTCAGAAAAGCCACTGTTCTAATGTAGTCTGATGTAGTTGTGACGTGGATCTATTAAATCTATAGTAAATATGTGATAAATGCGTGGTGTGTGTGCATCTCATGTTAAATCACTATATGCTCAGGCATGCATGTACGTGTTAATAGTGGCATTAGCGTCTGGTTAATCAATAAGGAATAACAGATCAATGATCACTGTATCCGCTGCTCTGGAATGGAAAAAATTTAACATAGTACAAATACGATGCTTTTCGCTGGATTTAGATGTGCAATTCACAGACCTGCAGGTGCACACTCACGTATGCACCATCAAATTGAAATAATAATGTGATTAATCCCATTAATGCAGAGCTGTTCAGGTGCAGGTGAAGTAATCAGAAAGCTTTTAATGCAATGGTTGGATTTTCTTCCGTTTTATCTTTGCATGTAAGCCTTGTTTGACTCAAAATACAAATCCGCTGTTGAGATAACGTGTATGAACTGAGCACCTATGAGTCTCAAGGACTGTAGTGACTTGTGGAAGACGGAGGCAGGCTGGAGCCACCTGTCTACTCTTTCTCTTTTTTCTTCTGTCCTTCCTGCCCATCCTCTCTCTCTCTCTGTCTCTCTCTCTCTCTCCCTGTCTCTCTCTCCCTCTCCCTCTCTCTCTCTCTCTTTCTCTATCCCCCCCTCTCTCCCACCGCTTTGGTTGCTAGGCACTGTCTGAAGGTATGGAGGTTTGGGCCAGAGGGCTGTAGTGAGCCTGTAGTCAATCACCCTGGTGGATCGCTGCCCTGTCAGGGTGCCTGCCGGGGCTTTTGGGGGCTAATCCGCAGACGCCACGAGAGGGAGGAGTTGGGGGGCTTCCGAGAGTTTCCTCTCCACTCGCACAAAAACACTGTGGAGACACATTGAGAGGAGGGCAGCATTCGGAACAAAGCTGCCCCGAGATTGAATGGCCCCAACCCATCACTCTGTTCAGGGCCAGTGTGATTAATGCTCCTGCGTGGAGAACGGGAAAGAAGCAGTGGGGGGATTTTGGGATTTTGGGGTGAAAGCCTGGTTGGAGAGAGGTAGAGGGTTTGCATTGTGCTTTGTAAGTTTTCAAAACTCATAGGGCACTGTCTCAATAAAGCTATAGTTGTTGTAAAATCTATTCACCCTTAAACCTAACAGCGTTGATCAGTTGAGACGTGTTTGGTCTGAACTTTGCTCTGTTAGTTATATACTGGGATTACAAGGCTAATTTTGCTAACAAGCAACTGATGCTTAGGTATACTGTACCAAATGGAGTGTAGCCTATCTTCGCAGTCTTGGCTGATTGACCGCATTCATAGTAGGGAAAACTGCGTGAATCAGATTTTTCTGAGCTTTGAGACCAATTTCTCATGGAATCTCTTGTGTGCTGCTCAGCCCTTCTGGTTTGAATGTGATAAAGTAGTTGGTTTTGGTCATTTAGGGTTGTTAGGCAGCAGTTGTTGTAAGGTGATGGCTTTTCTCTCGCTGATGGAAACCTGCCTCCCTGAGGCCTCACTTCAGTACACTCACTCAGAAGACACTCCAGACTACTGTCCATCATTCCTCTGTATTCCTTTGTCTGCAAGTGTATGCTTGTTAGGCTTCTGTTCAGGCAAATTTTAGTTCCTGCATGGTACAAACAGTGTAGATATACCCTCTTATGACTACTTTCAGGGAAAAAATAGAATCAAGACGATGTAGTATAGAATATAGCATACTTACATTCCCTAAAGCAGCATACTAAGATGTACTAACACAAAGTATTTGCACACTTTAAAGTAAACTTGTATGACTATTTACTGCCAGTGCAAACAAATTGATCCTAAATGTGTATTCATTAATTCATTTTTGATCATGTAGGTTAAGGTTGCAGCTAAGGACTGACTGTGGGTCATATAAATGTCCCCTGAGTATTAGCTACATATATGTATATGTATATATGTGGGACATGACATGCATATAAAAACAAGTGTGCGTGCATGGGTGTATATGCTTAAAGTGACTCAGTCTCGGAATTGCTCACACTTGTTTAATCTCTCATGTTAGTGAGGAGTAGTGGGAAAGAGTGGAGCTGGAGTCCTCTGAATGCCAGTGAAAAAAACAACACTGGATGTTTGATAGTAGCGATTAAGGGAACAAGCTCGACGTAATTGAAAGCAAGCCGCAATTAAAAGCAGCGTTTGTGGGACCATGGAGAGGTCACGGAGTAAGACACACAGAAAACCTCACTTGAACGGGATTGTTCTGCACTAGTTGGCAGCGCTGCAGAGCGTCGCTATTGTAATTGTCGCTCATTTTCGAGGATAGGGCTGTGGTAATGACTAGCACTGCTCTGAATCCTCAAGGCAGCCACGCTGGAGCCTAGCTCTGTATGTTTGTGTGTGTGTGTGTGTGTATGTGTGTGTGTGTGATTAAAAGCGAAAAGCACAGGCTCTGAGCGCATGAGGGTGATGGAATGTGAGAGGCAGTTGAAGTGAGAGCAGCATAGAGAGAGAGATAGAGAGAGAGAGCTGTATAATGAGGGTTAAAGAGTAAGGTCAGTCTGTGCTCCTCTCTAACCCGTAGCGCTCCACTGTTATTGTTGTGCGAGTGTGTGTGTATGTGTGTGTGAGTGTATGCGAGCCCTCACTCTGTCTCATTAGAGCAGCCCACTACACACAGGCCAACCACCACCTGCACCCGGACCACCCCTGTCACTGTCAAAAAAAAAAAAAAATCTTATACAGAAGCCTTTGGCATCACATGTTAGTATAACTACAGTTTGCTTTCAATTTATGTTGGTTTATTTCCAATGATATGTTCTTAGAATGTAGCTGGTGTTCTCACTGCTCGCACTGGACTCCATGAAGTACCAGGAGATTTTAAAATTCTTCAGCTAAACTTACTAAGTAAGGCTTGGATTTCTCTCACACTTTCAGTGTGAGATTTGATCTAATTAACCACAAGGTCATTTCTCAACGATGTGTCAACAACAAAGTCTCAACATATGCGGAGCTTCCTCAGTTCTGCTGGGAAAACATCCTTATGATGATCCTTGAAAGAACCCAGCTGCATTAAAGGCAAGAAGGGGCTTCTTTGAAGAATCTAAAGGGATTTCTGTATACAGATATGCTTTTATATTTCTAAATATTTTTAGCTGAACAAGTTTTGGGTACTGTATAATTCCCTATGTACTATTTCACGCTTCATGACGGGTACACTGTGAGCTTTTAGACAGATGGGTGCGACTTGAGCCGAATCTTTGTTTTATCACCATCTTTTCAGGAATCAATGGTGTGGCTCCCACTCAGCGATGGTTAACACAGCTGCGCATTGAGTGACATTTAAAGGTAGCTACTGCGGGGTAAATTTACGGTGGAACTCAGCGAAGCCCTGGGAGCCATGCTTTCCACCCTGGATGGAAATGTCATGCGATGAGCTTATTCTGAGAGGAAGGCAAGACGAGGAGGATGAGACTGAGCCGTTTTCGGCTGCTTTAGCTGTGCTTGGTTGGCTCTCAGTGAAGCATACCAGCGGCGTCTCCTACATGGAGAGGCTAATGCTTCCTTACAGCAGCCCAGGCACAGAGTCTGGGAATGAGAGTTTTATTTGTAGCTGTTGCTAATCAAGATTTCTGTTCCATTATTGGCTTGACAGTTCTCTATGTGATTAAACTACAGGCTCATTATTCAGATTTCAATCTTAATGGAATAACTGCACATTTTCAAGTCTAATTTTGATCTCTATCATCATTACTGTGAAGAAGCAGTTCTGGTTATTTTCACTTTCCCAAATGTTTTCTGGTATGCATGCCAGATCAGACAGGTGTCTATGCGAATTAGTGCAACTTTTTATCACTGGAAAACGAACGCCGTCTCTAAAAGATTAAATTCTGCAGCTTAATTCACTGGTAAATTAGTGAAATCCATGTTTTGCATTGATGGAATTCAGCAACTGCCCATTTTCCTCTGTTATGAGTGGATTTTCGAGTGGCTTTATTGCTCTTTATAAAGCACAGAGACAGAGATGAGATTGATTTTGAATTCCCGTTTTACTTATTCCATCATAGGAATGATTAAATACAGAGAGTGAATTGAAATGCGGGCCCACATACAGACCGTTGCCGTTGAAGGGGTCCGTATTTCTTATTCAAAGTCACTTAATTGAAACTTACGTTCGCTGACACCAAACTAAATCTGCCATGGTTCAGATCTCTGTTTTCATTGAAGACTTGATGCTGTCAGAAACGTTCCGGGTCCTTTTGAATCTTGTCCCTACTTCGTCAGATGTGCCTCAGCCTGTGTTGAAATACTTACAGGGGAAATGCAAGGCCACCAAAGACTGCACCTGAGCTTTGGTATGAATAATAGGGCCGAGGCAGCCCTGCCCCCACTGACAAGATTAATACTGACCCTCACTGACTACACACACCTGTACAAACACCTGTGTGCCGTTGAGAAGTGAGCTGTGGGACACACACACATGCTCAAACATTCCGCCCCAAACACACGCGCACCCTTGACTCCCTCACTCGAGCTTTTTCTCCCCTACGCAGGTGATTTGTCATGCAAAGTGATGTTATTTGGCCAAAAAAAAACAATTTGTGATTGAGTGTTAGCCTTTTCCACACCTGATTCTGAAGCTGGTTTTTGGTGAATGCCGTCTTCACCCAGACTCGCTGCCAGACATAGTGATAGAGAAGAAACTAGTGTAAGATAAGTGTATGGGCCAATTTCTGTGGGTTTAGATAGTGTTGAGGAGATAGGGCTACAGCCTTATCTCGCTCTTCATGCGGCGGGATTCTGGCCGGGGTTGAGCGAAGCAGCGAATCCCACTCGCTCCGCTGTCTGCCTCACTGTGTCCCCTGGTTGGCTGTATCTCGGCAACCCTCAGATAGGAAGGATCTGTGTCAAGGCTGAGGGACTCAACATAACACTAACAGACAAAACACACACACACTCACACATATGCACAGAACTGATCACAGAGTTCATTTACTTGTTATGAAACTGTCATTTGTAATTCTTATTCTTAAATATCACAGTAAATATTCCTGCAATTGTATGACAAAAAACTCTTTACAGTACCAACACAAACTGATTTATAAACTGCCAAAACTCTTTTATTTTTTAAGAAAAAGGAAAATACCAATAAGAACCATAGCTTCACTGATTCATGTATTTCATAAACTGCAACAGTTTTTATTCTTTTTAAACACTGGAAGGTTGTTGTGTTAACAATTATCAATGAAAATATGTCAAATAGAACATGTTTTCTTTAAAACATGTAAAGAATATGTAACAGTGCATGCCTGAAATCCTATTAACTGGCTGTGTGTTGATGCCAGAGTTAAATTCTAGACTGTCCTTCAACTTTAAATGCACTCGTTAACCGTTTCGTCCCACTGGCTGTCACGTAATAGCTTGTTAAATATCTAACCTCATTTTATTAAGTGCCTTTTATAGGCCATTAGTGAGAAATAAAAATGTCATTTTTGGCTAATAAAGTACTGTAATGAACGTACTGTAAATTTATTTGAATTTATTGAAGAATATTGAGTGGTTTTTTTTTAGTAAATATTAAACATGCAAATGTAGAAAATCTCAGTGTGTGCAGAAACTTTAGACTGGTACTGTTTTGTGTCTCTACTAGTGGTCCAATGTGTGCTTTTAAGGGTTAAAAGCCTGTACGGAATCAGCGTACAATATAATAAATCAAACTGAATATCTACAGTTAATCAAAGTACACTGTAGAGAATTAGAGCTTGTGCTGAATTAAAGCCTGTAGAGAACTGAATTACTGTGCAATGAATCAAGACCTGGTGTAGAGTTCAGTGAATCAGTGCCTCCAGTGAATCATAAAACAGTTCACTGAATCAAATCCTGCCGTGAATCACAAGCGTTTGAGTTTATAAGAAATATGACATTTTTATTCATCAGACTGTTTGGCTAGTTGCTAACCTACCCTGGAGGCAGCTTTCAGTATTTATGATGCTTTATGTTAAACGTGTATTCCTGTAGTATCCCGTGAAGGATGCTAGCATGGGCTTTGACTTGTCAGTGTAACTTTAAAGTAGATGTTAGAAGTACCAGGGGTCAAAATGACTCACCCCAGTAGCTCAGTGCATGTTTTCCTTCAGCAAATAATGTTTGAAATCAGTGTTTAGTTTTTCATGCCAAAGTCCACGTTAGATTCAGCAGTGAGTCTGTTTGGCTGCAGAGGTTTGGTATTGACCACATATCCAAAGCTCATAAAGCTCCAAGCCTGCCCTTCCCTCTAAGGCCAACATCAAAGAGTTCATCATGAATCAAAGCTGGCTGATACATTTTCATTGAACTATCACTGAGGGTTGACCTTAGAGAGAAAATATAGTGAACTGTAAAATTTTCACATAGTTAAATAGTAGATTGGAAAAAGTTTTTCAGGCTGATTTGGCATAAAGTGGTTCATTACATAAGAACTTAATGACTACTGTGAAGTAATGTCTCAGGCAACGTATTTGTTTTTTGTTCAAGTTTTCTGTGAAGCCCATAAAGGCAGTAAATGTTATGGACATCTGGTTCCCATCACCACCACAGAAAATACTTTTGACAGTGTAATTTTATGTATCATTTCACACCTGGCTATTCTGAATGACTTGATTTTTTTCTGAGTGATTTAGTTATGCAGAAATAAGTGGAATTCCCCTTTAAGACAGAGGTCCCTAATGCATGCTGTTGCTTTTAAAGAAACTGCATTTAATCATCAACTTTTATATGCCATATGCTGCAGGATACATTAAATACAACATCTGTATGTTTCCATAAATTGAGCAGTTACAGAAATATTGAAGATTTCAGTATTGAAACACTGAATATTTAGGAGCTGCGCTAAACAAATTTACTTTAGGTAAATTTGGATGTACATGACCCCCCCCCCCCCACACACACAATACAATATATTATTGCTGGCAAAGTAAACTAAACAGACTAATTGCATTTATGTAATTAATGTTTCTTTCGTGTATGCAGATCTGTCCAAATGTCTGGGAGAATATTTGTGCCCATCCTATATAATTCTTACATCAACATTTCCTATCTACCTTTGTTCCTTACCGTTAAACAGTTTGTTAATGTGTCTTTGATACTGCCATATGTAAATGATTGGTTACTCTGTTTTGTACCTCATTCATTACACTGAAACACTTCTTATAACGTGATTGTGCAGAGCTAAACTGCTGTAGAATAATCTGAAATATGCAAATATGCTTGATTTTTGTGACATCACAAAAACAGGTTCAGCATATGTACTGCATGAACTTGGGAGGAAATGGTACTTCTTGAAGCTGTGACAGTGTTTACATACCTCATCAAATTGGTTTATTTAAATCGGCCGAGAAAATTTGGTACTCCTCCATATGGGCCCTTTAAAATTTGAGGGAAATTCAGTTAAGCCATTGTTTATACTCTGATTATTACTCTTGGCTGCTGCTGTATTAACTGTATTCATGATGAGAGCCAGCTGTGTGTTTCTGTGACCAAAACAATCCCAGCACAAACAGCAGTGAGCTCATTTCCCTTTGAAACTACCTGTACACCCTCCCCACTACCCTCCCACCCCCGAAGATCACCCCCACCGCAGAAATGCTGACCGGATTAAGTGTCCTATAAAATAGGAATTTAATAAATCTCATTGGAGCGGCGTGCATGCTTTGGCTTACAGAAGCGGAGTACGGTTGAGGTTTTGATTAAATCGTACCATAAGCACAGTTTATCATATAGGAGATCTCGGAGCATAGCTGGAGTGTGCGGCCCGTTTGTGGCCAGGTCTGCGGGCGCTGAGGCGCAATGTTTAGCCAACTCATTGACATGACTGGCCGGTTAGCAAAAGCTAAGCCCTCTCACAACCCCTCCAATTATCGATTCATCTTTCAACGCCAGCTAACGTGGCCACCTAAATGACTCCTTTTCTTTTTTTCCCTTTCCCCCCCCCCCCATCCTCTCCCCTGCCCTCCTCTCATTTCCAGAGCAATAAAGGCTGTATTTATTTTTCTCCCTATTCAATTTGCCTTTTGCCTGGCTCCAGGGCCATGGGGGTGAGGACTAAAGAGATTACAATACGGGAGGCAGAATCAATCGCTGCTTTTCATTCTTCTCAACCAAGCCCGGCCCGCAGGACTGTTTAGAGCCAACCTGTCACCTGAAGGGAATAAGCTGGCAAAGAGTGCCGCAGCACACCTGTTTCGAATCCACACACACACACACAAAGTTCACAGAACGCTGCGCTTTATTACATGTTGCGAAAGGCCACGTGAATGCAAAGGATCCCGACACAATCAAAACATATTAGGACATTGGCTTAAGGGAAGTACGAGACTTCCAAAACCCCTTACTCTGCACTTTCAAACTCCTGAAATGAATTTTCCATTTCCTTTATGAAACAGTTAAAGCCATAGTTTGGCAAAAGATTGAATGTGTGCAGTATTCCTCAGGTTCATCAGGCTACAACGTGGCAGCTACTGCTTTAGCTAGGACACGTACTTTTGTCCTTTATTATAGAACATCATTCACTGTCAGAAACCGCATTAGCTGTTATTTAAACTGTTGCTTATCTGCAACTCAGGTGCAGCTTCAGACACCAAATGCTGGCTGATGGGCTCCATTTGAAGTAAACCTGCTGTTTCACCAAACTCCTGCTCTAAGGCCAGCATGTTTGTGGTCAGGGCCGGGTGGTGGGCAGTGGACGCAGTGCTCAGCGGGGGTGGACAGAGGAGGCAGTGGTGTGTGCTCTGGAGTGAATCGGCCCATTGGAAATCACTTGATCTGCATCACACAGCTCAGTGTCCCTGCCAACAACACTGACAGCAGCCCAGCGGGAGAGAGAGAGTGTGTGAGAGAGAGAGAGAGAGAGAGAGAGAGAGGTGGAAAAAAGGGGGTGAGAGCAGTGAAGTAAGAAAAGACAGTATGAGAGCGGAAGAGAGGGGGGACAAATAGAAAGGAAAGGAATGGGACAGAGAAAAAGAGAAAATGGAAAGAGGGACAGAGAGAGAGAGAGAGAGAGAGAGACTGCAGTTGACTTCTCTTTTCTTTCTTAGTTTGAACTTTTCCTCTCATCTGCTAGGCTTTGACAGGCCATTTCCTATTGGAAGAAAGAGATAGCGATTGCACATGCACCGTCAACGGGGCACTGATATAAGCAGACAGGGAGAAACAGAGAGAAAGAAAAATACTGTGAGGAGAATTTGGAAAGTGGGACCATGGAGAGGGGAGGGGATCGCTGTCGTTTAGAGACTGTAAACGTGTGAGGAGAGAAATAGTTGGGGTAGAAAATGGAAATGGAGAAACACAGTGAATCACTGAGTATATTTACATAAAGTCTAATAGTTCTTTAATAATGTGATGAATAGACATTCAATATTTCTGTAGGTATTATATGTATTAGAAGAGGGTTGTCTCCCTTTGCTGAAGTAGCAGCCTCTACTCTTCTGGAAAGGCTTTACACTTTATGTTGGAACATTGTGAGGATTTGATTGCATTGAGCCGCCACGAGATTTGTTAGGTCAGGTACTGATATTGAGTGATTACCGTTGGATCACAAACGGCAATCCAACTTATCCCAAAGGTGTGGTGAGAATGCATCTCCAGAGCATCCTTTTCCATTACTTAAGCTTTTCAGCAGAGACTGCATAAGCTCTGTGTACACAGTCAAATGCCTGTTTCCTTAATCTGATCACTTAGGATTAGTAGTTTAGGACAAACAATGTACAAACAAAATCTTTCAGAAATTGTAATACATTACTGGTCAAAAGATTTGGCACACACTGAGATTTTCTGCACTTGTAGGAAACTTAGTATTTGCTAAAAGTGCACATAAGTATTCTTATTCAATTAAATTGACAGGATGTTCACCATTTGAGTACCTTGGTTAACCAAAAAATGTCATATTTTAAAAATTAATCACTACTGACCTATAAAAAGCCATCTAACATAATTATAATTACAATTATAATGTGGATCGTAAGACAACTGTTAGATCTGTCTTGTGAGTTAAATGACAGCCAGTGGGATGAAACAATTAAATATTTTATTGATTATCAAAGTCTGAAAGATCTTTTATTAAAAAAAAAACAAAAAATGCTCATCTCGGTCACGTGATACAGTACATAAAAAAATTGCCCACAAGCCAAACAAAAAAACGAGTAAAAAACAAACACACTTTGTTAGTTGTATCTATAACGGTCTGTGAGGCCGCTGAGTTATAGGATGTCAGACGTGTTACAGATCCTTTCCTCCATGTTATGAAGGAAACTTGTTTTATTTGACATATTGTCATTTATAGTTCTTCACTCAACGATGTTCCATCGTTTTAAAAATCTGTGGTGTGCAGAAACTTTGGACTGGTAGTGTGTATTCATTCAAAAAGCTCTGCATGTAAACACAGGCAGTGAAAAAGTGTCAGCGGGAGGCGGTTTAAACTCTGAGACGTGTGGACTCGGCTAGTACTGCATCCTAATTCACACACTTTTATATTCATAACCCCACAGTCAAAGGAACACGCACTGAAACAAAGTCAATAAGACACTGTCGGCTGCAGTGTGTGTGTGTGTGTGTGTGTGTATGTGTGGAGTTGGTATCTAGATATCTGATCATTGTTCCAAGTAGCAGAAAGTGTCCATAGCTGCGGGAATTACCTGCCAGCCTCTTGTTTACTTCCCGGTATCGAGCTGTGCAGGCGAGTGTAAGTACTGTATCTGGGTATGCGTGTTTTATTCTACTGTTGTGAGGTGCATGTAGGTGATATTGACTGTTTGATGTATACTTGCTGAATGTAGGTTGTTTACTCACAGCAGTATCTAATAGTGCTTGACAGTTACAGCTGTTCAGGGATGTGGGAAGTGGGGGAACTGAGGGGGCATCCAGATTTAAAGTGCAACTGAAAACAATGAGAGTGGTAGTATTAAAAAGACCTGAAATTTAAAATGTATAATTTAAATTTCAGGTGGAGTTTTGTATTTTCGCTGCTCAAAACATCCCTGCAGCTGTTCTACACTCACTAGGAATGGGGATACTGATGTCAGACTGACTACTAAATGACATCATTCTGTGGGTATGTGTGTGTGTGTGTGTGTGACTGGGTCCAGATGACAAGGCCACAAGACAGTCCTTCAAGTTTTTGTGTGTGTGTGTGAGAGAGGGAGATAGAGTGACAAGCTGGGCAGCATGATAAATCTCCAAAGGCGTGTCTTTCCTGTGAGAGTGTGTGTGTGTGTGTGTGTGTGTGTGTGTGTGTGTGTGTGTCTTGAGACACATCCAGAAACATCATCCCTTTTCCCCTGCCCTGTTTTTCTACATTTCCCTCTGATGGCATGATGACATGACGAATGGGTCTGTGCCACTCTGACCTGAGTGAAGACATCCATCAGAGAGGGAGAGGGAGAGGGCGAGTGGGAGGGAGGGAGAGTGGGCTATAGGAAGACAGAGGTTGGTGTTGAAACTGCACAGCGTAACCTCTATCTGTTGAAAGGCCTAAAACAGGACACTGATCTCCAGAGGCACTGACTCTGCAGTAGCAGTACATTCCAGCACTCACCCCTGCAGCCCTGTTTACACTTAATGCTCAGCCATAACATTCAAACCACTGACAGGTGAAGTAACACTAATTCTCTTGTTGTGATGGCACCTGTCAGTGTGAGGGATTCTACTCTGGTACTCTAGAACATTGCCTCCTGGTTTGGGGACTGCAGAAATTGGTCTACTGCACCAAAACAGCTCTACCATCTCTGCAGGACTTTACACCAGGAGAGAACAGAGCAGCTACGATCATCAGAGACTCATCTCACCCAGTAAATGTCTGTTCAACCTGCGAATATCAGGCAAACAGCTCAGAAGTATTAAGACCAAAACAGAGAGCCCACTGTAGATATCTTCTTTCTAATTGTAATGTTTGTTGGTTTGGAATGTTGGAATCTGTATCGGAATCTGTATTTTGATTACATTGGTTTAGCCTTGTAAAATATCTCATAACTGCTTGTGTGTGAATCTTGGATATATTAAACCTAAAGTGAAGAGTCAGATCTCGAAGCTGAAGCATTGGAAGCAGGAAAAAAGCATGATTGTGGTGGGGATGGCTCAGTGGGTAGGATACTTGCCTCTGGACCATGAGGTCATGGGTTCGAATCCTGCCTTCAGCATACCACCACTGGGTCCCTGAGCAAGACCCGTAACCCTAAGTTGCTCCAGGGAGAGACTGCCCCCTGTAGGTAGGGAATGGAAGTCGCTTTGGATAAAAGCATCTGATAAATGCCGTAAATGTAAATGTAAATGATTGTAAAGATCTGAGCTACTGTTCTGAAGGGCCATATTGTGGTTGGAGGACTGTGTCTGATTATCTCCAGAACCACAGGTCGTGTGGTCTAGGGAGGGACAGGGTCAGGGGTGCCCAAGGCTCACATATGTTCATGGGTTAGCAAAGGCTTCTCTGTAAATGCTGGCTGTGATAGAAAGGTGTCAGAACAAACAGCGCATTAAACTGCAAGCTGGTCAGAGTACCCATTGAAGAATGTTGTATTTTGTTTAGAGTTTACGGTTTAAAATGCTCTACTCCTGAGTTGGAGTTTGTTTTTGTTACACACTGAAATAAGGCAGGTTGGACAACACATTTCCCACCATTCTAATGAAAAAAGAAGCTACTATTTGAAATGAATAATGGGATTCAAACATAGTGGGATTTGTCACTGTGTTCTGTAAAGATTGTCCAACCCCTGCAACAGCTGGTATGAAAGCATTACCTGGTGGGTGGAATATGGTTAGATCAATTGTGTGATGTGCTTTAAAGGAGCACGGTTACATTTATTCTTCTTCTTGAATGTATAATGTTGAGTTTAAACGCGGCTTGTGTATCTGAGCCTGTTTCTTGCTTTTCCTTGTGGACACTTAACACTTGGTTTTCTTAAATAGACGGGTAGAATGTGAGGGCCACCTTATAATTTGACCCCCTTACTGCGTGTATAAAAAGCAGCACATGGCAAATTTCTCAGATACAGAAATGCAGTAATGATGCCTTTTCTCCCATTTTGGTTTTACGTCGCACCTTGCTACTGTGATTGGAATCCCTTTGGACCTTGTTTGGAAGGTTGCCAGTGGTTACCTCTGATTGGCCTCTCTCTCTCTCACACACACACACACACAAACACACACATGTATATGCCTGCTTGGCAGAATAAGTGATTTGTCTTTGGGGAGCTTTTTTGCCTTGCTGCTGGGGTGGGGCGCTGTGCCTGGTATTGATTTGGTTGGTGGGCTGGGGGATTTCTCCAGGGAGCTAATAAAAATAATTACAAAAAGATCATCAAAGCTCAGCAGCCTTATATCCTCCACATGAATAAATATGTGATAAAGATAATCAGAGGGGTGCTGAGTCTGCTTGTGTGGTCAACTAAACAAGGGGGGGATTTCACCTGCTGGAAAAGAGAAGGCATGCATGCTTTCTTTATGTCTTTTTTATGGTTTAGACTGGCTGTGCTAAATGATAAATGGAACAGTTGTGCGAAGTTTTTCTCCTAAATATCAACAACCAGTCAAATCACATCACACTAGACCTGTATATGGGGTTTATGACACTATATGACAGTGCTTTCTGGTGCGCCACATTCCTAACAGTTACCAGCAACCATTTTGTTAGTATGTTTGTCCATTTTCCGTAACTGAAGACCCTTTTGCAGAGCTTCGAATAAGAAGGATGGCTGGTTGTGTCCTTTCCTAGTGGAGAAAAATGGTGTACATTTTCTTCGCCCTTTATTTCAGTGAGAGAGAAAAGAAAGAACGAAGACTGTGCCTGAAGTTACTCTTTTAATTGCTTTGACATGGAGGTTTTTCTCCATCTGTTTTCTTTCCTCCCCATTCATCATCCTCCTCTAAAAGGATATTGTGGAACATGTAGTATAGGGGGGCAAATTAGCTTTCTCTTCATGCTGCAAAATAGGAGGAGACACAGTGAAGCAGCATTGTTCTTGACCAGCCTGTAAACAATGCTGAACATTGCAGCTCACCCCCTCGAGGCCTCTCAGCGCTTCCATAGAAACCATGCTCTCCTCCTAGTTCTCCCAGTATCCAGGCTTTAATACTGAAATTAAAATCTTTAAAGCCATAGCTTGAGGGCAAAGTCAAAGTTTGGGGGAAAAAATCTGTTATGTCCCACAAAGCTAAAACAGTAGTTTGAAGTCTGATATTTGTTAGATTTTGTCTGGTTTTATTGACAGTGCCAGTAAAACATTGTTCTTTATTACATAAAACATGTCTGTTATTTCTAGGTTGTTCTGTTTGTTTAATATAATAATCATCTTGTATTTTAACTGTACAAGTATCATAGTAATAATCTTATTTAATCGCTGGTTTTTGATCAGGAATAAAAAAGTAAGACCAGTAGCTTTATACCATAATATTAATACTACTGACCTAGTGGGTGAACAACATTGATTATTGTGCTACAGTGGCACCTATCACGGGTTGAGATATTTTAGGCAGCAGATATTTTAGGCAGCAAGTGTACAGACAGGTCTTCAGGTTGATGTGTTGGAAGCAGGAAAAATGTCAGGATCTGAGCGACTCTGACAGGGTCTTGTAGGGTGTTCCCAGTATGAAGTGTGTGTGTGTGTGTGTGTGTGTGTGTGTGTGTGTGTGTGTGTCCTAAGTGGGAGATGACACCAGGATGCTATTGGGGAAAGATTCTGAAAGAGATTGACTGCCACACTGTAAACACTGTTCAGGAATGGTTTAAGGAACAAGCGTTTGTGTTGACTTGGCCTCTCTATCTGACTTGTGCCTCAGTCCCAGACTTCACTGTTGGTCCCAGGTCCCACAGAACATCATGATCTTCAGAGTTGATGCCTCAATAGGTGAAAGCTGTATAGAATTTTATGGTGAGCTGTTTGGGTTGCTATAAATGTTTTATGCTGAGATGTTTCCTGAATCCAGCAATGCAGCAAACATCTGTCCAAAACAACTGCCATATCCATTTAGCCCACTTTTTATTTTGCTGGATATATCTACCATGTTCAAGCGTGTGGTATGCTGTGGACAGTGTGTAAAATAAGGGTGTCTCTACAGCAGAGCTGTGGGGGTCAGAGGTCTAAAGAGGAGAAATGACTCTTTGATTGGAGCGGGCCTGGACCACGGTGAAGTGCACTTGTCCAGGCTGCAGAAAGCTCTTGATTGCACAACAACCAATGATCGCATTAGAAGAGGGCAACAGCGAGAACGTTTACTGGGCAGACAGAAAGAGAGAGAGGGCAAAAAAATGTTTCAGTGGAATGAAACAAATTGACTTTGCTGCAGATAGTCTGAGAAGATGCATTTGCTTCTGACAGGGATATGCTAAGTCCACATGTGTCACACATGTGTGGGTACGTTTTATATATATATATGTATATATCTTTTATAAGGCATAATGTGTGTATAGGTATGAGTGTGTGTGTGTGTGTTCGTCTCTTTTATGCAAATGTGTTTATGTGTTACATAAGTCATATATATAAATGGGTGTATAGGGGTGTTTATATGTAGGGGATGTTTGTGTGTGTGTGTGTGTGTGTATGCATATGTTGTGAAACAGTAAACTCACAATTGCGGTCACTGAGGTCAAAAGTTAAAATGTGTAATTGTGCCTCTTAACTAATTGCAAGATCAGCATTGTGGTGGCTCTGATTTTAGAGGTAATTAGGGAGCGTCTTAGGTAAAAGGTAGGTTGTTTGTTCAGGAGATACATATACAAATACAGGAGTGTGTGCATGGTGCACAGAGACAGCACAACAGTCAGTCTTTTATCTAATATAAAGATGGCTTTTTGCACTCACATTCATCTTTCACCACATTTGCCAGCCCCTCTTTCCTTAGCAATCACACAGGCATCTGCTGAGTACATTTTTCTCCTGCTTTAGAGAAGCAGCAGGCAGATGGTGCCTCAAGGTTTAAGTGATTAGAGGATGTAGATTGGAATACAAATTGGATTAAATTAAATTAAACTGATAGAAATTGAATTGCATGGCGAATGCTCATGTCTTTTCCTCAGCCATATAAAACCTCTGCCCGTAACACTATGTTATAGGGGCCGAGCAGATGCCTCGGTGTGATAGCTGTGTGAGTGTGTAGGGGGAAAGGGGTCTATAACACTGTCACCTTATCTTGGCTGCCCAGTTTATCAGTGTCATAATATTAATTAGCACATAATTCATTAAATGAGCGTTTCATGCCGAATCCATAATTGAATATGTGGTTCCTTGTTGTGGAGATGTTCCTGAGGATTTGAATCTGTATTTCCTCAGCGCTGTGTAGCTGGACAAACAGCGTGAGGAGAGAGTTAAAGAGGGAGAGAGCACAAGGCAATGGCAAAAGATATAATTTGCAAAGAAACTGATGTAGGTGGAGAGTGAGAGAGGTAGAGAGAGGTAAACATACACTGTACAATTATACAGTTGGATGGAATGGAATTTAAATAGCTAGTACACCTTTGGTGTGTATAGTAGATTGGATTGTGTTCCATTAGAAGGTTGTGACCCCATCCCTGGCCGGCATTTCTTCTGTTGCTCCACTTAGTCAGCAGACAGCGACTCTGATCATTAATCAATGAGAGGGAAATGGCAGGAATTAGCCCAAATTAGGTGAAGTAGGGAGAAGTCACCTCCTCCAAACCGGGGTCAATACGACACAGTGGGAGACAATTGACCTTATGGAGTCTTCACAGACGGACAAGACACATCATGCTCACAGACGCACGTGTGATAGAACTGAACAATATATCTTCTGTCTTTTGGTCGCTGCAGTACTCATATCACAGTCTGCAATGTGCAAATGAGGATCTTACATGTCAGTGGTAAGGGTTAAGGGTTTGATGTGAGCATCCTGACTAATCACAGGTGTGCTTTGGTAGTTTGGATGAATCAAGACATGGGATGGGATCCTCAGAACCTGCTAAGCCTTTGGAGAAGATGATTTCTGAGCAGTAAAAGAAAATGGTCTTGTATGTAGTTCATTTTCAGTGGAATTGTTCTTGTATTTTAACATTAGCAAATACAGTAGTAATATTCTTAATTCTTTGTGAAGTTATAAGAAAAATAGAGGCCAAATTCCTGAAATGCACAAGGAAAATTGATTAATGTTATTTCCCATGGTCTTCAGGTCATATACAGCCAAGCTAGCTTTCCAACTGGTCGAGCCTGTAGTCCTTCAGTTCATTCTAACCACCAGCATAATTACAAACTGACAGTGGAGTCGACCAGTCACTTGATTTACAGTGGGTGGGACCAATTTCAAGACACAAAAAAATCATTTAGGCTTTGTAGAATTCCTAGAAGTCACTAACTGTGAAGATGAGCAGAGCCAGTGGGGTTCTGTCAGTTGCTAGAAATGGAAAACAGTGGTGGCAGACAAGTTCTATTTACTGAAGGAGTCATTTTAAAACATAGTTAAATGTCTCTAAAACATCATGGAAAGTTTGGATGTGTTTTACAAGCGTGATTGTACAATGTGTCAGATCTTGTGGAAATTGCCATTAGGATGCCAACAAAGATGACCCTTATCATAGCAGTGGGAATTTTTCCTCATGTTTTGACAGATTTTGTGACAATTATGGCCCAAGCCGAAGTCTTAGCTCTAATGACCATGGTTGTTAATGTCAACACATTTTATGATCCAGTCAATGTAGTTCAGTTTGATCAAAAACAATGAAGGCCACTCTTTGATAATGTCACTGCAGGGGCTTGTGTCTTTTTAGTTTGTTACGAGGCATATTACAACAGCAGTACAATCACAGTATGCTGTTTTGTCTGTGTTGTGGAGGCCTAACACATACAACCTTACTTACACCAAGAATACGTTTTCTCATGCTGACCTAATGGCGCCTCCCTCCTTCCCTTGTCCTTGTTTTAGAGTGCTGAATCTGCCTCTCTGTCACATCCACATGGTGAGCTATTATGCAGTCACTTCTGGACCCACTAAACCAAAAGCCCCGTTCTACTTTCAAAGCTGCTTCCACCACCCCCACAACCGGTTTACACCGCACAAAAGGACTTAGTGCTACAACGCACCTTTTATACGTCAGCAGAACACCTGGCCTCCTGGGGGAGGTCTGTGCCCCTGTTTCCTTTGCTCTACTCGCTCCACTGAAGAGGCGTTCTGCTCTTTACATCAAAAAGAGCATTCATAACACACCTAGTTTGTTGTTTAAAGTTCTGACGGCTTTCTGTCTCAGTATAGTCTTATTTTCTGTATTTGTACATGCAAATGCGCTCACCCATGCCAGTATAATCAAATGCTAATACAAACCTCCCCCTTTCTCTTTTCTAAAGTCATTTGGAGAGTTAAGCAATTTAAATCCTTGAAAAGAGTAGAAAATGAGCATTTACAATCAAGAGCGGGCCCCCACATGCACTAGCCTTGTCCAATTGAAGCGTGTAATGCTAACATGGCAGGGCTAGCTGGCCAGGCTAA
The DNA here is from genome assembly GCA_037974485.1 of Hemigrammopetersius urotaenia. Taxonomy (NCBI): domain Eukaryota; kingdom Metazoa; phylum Chordata; class Actinopteri; order Characiformes; family Alestidae; genus Hemigrammopetersius; species Hemigrammopetersius urotaenia. Next base: position 13,150,887 of record JBBPDC010000001.1, on the reverse strand, counting down.
GCTCCCCTTTTTGGCTGGGTTTTTCGGGGATCAGGACCCGCTTTTGTCTCCAGCTCGTCCAGGCTTCAGTAATGTAAATGCAGGGTGGCCCCCTGCTCCTTATCTCCCGGGTTAAGACTCGCACTGCACGCTCTCTCCAGCTCTATTATCATAAGGGCCAGACTTCTAGCGCAGCTTGCTAGCATCACCCATACATGAAGCAGTGCCATGCAGGGGAAGGCTCAGGGGATTAGCATCTTAACACAGCATGGGTCTAACCCCTCGAAAGCCCTCTGTCACACGGGGCAGATCCCTGATGGCCTGCTAGTGCATTACATGACGCCCCGAATTAGCTTACTGGGTAGAGAGGTGTGACGTGAAGAGAATAATACTTGAGAATTTAAGTTCTGGGACTTGCAAAGACAGAATATGAAAATGAAAAGGTTGTTGCTTACGCTCTAAAAAGTAGTTTAAATGCAATCTTCTCTGGAGAATGTCATACCAGGTAGTATCTGCATAAATGAAATGAGGTCCCCGTTTTTCACCAGATAAAGATCTCTTCAGGTAAAGGTTAATACTGTTAAAATACAATCACGCAACAGGGATTCAGTGGATAAACACACCATAATGAGGATAATGAGTTCTTACATGGGCTTTATGTGTACAGATTTCTTGCAAAGCTCATGCAGGTTGGAATTTGTAACAAGCAGTTTACATGTAACGCAAGCAAGATTGGTGGCTTTAGTAGATAAGTACTTTTACATTGTATTATTCTGCTCAAACAGCTGTCATGTTACTATTACATTTAAATGCATCGTTATCCGTAAATTAAGATCAAAAACCTCTTGCTTATGAGATCAATTGGTGATCAGTAGGTTATAAGGATGGTGTTTGATGTCTTCATGAAATGCATTTGGCTGTTTTGATTGGCTGTTTCATGAAAGTCTAAGAAGGTTGAGAGGATTGAGTTTCAAGAGGCGTGTGTCGCAATTTAGTTAAGTGTAAATTTCAAGCAGGAAAACATGTAAGGCACTTCACCTGGAGACTGATGAAAAATGTCCATTTGCGTAACTATGAGCACAAGCGGCTGCTATGAAACACCTGAGGGAAACCCACGCCTCATTTCTCTCGTTTTGTGTCTGTTTTCCAGGATCCCGTCTGCGGCAGGAGGACTCCCCGCCTCGCATTGTGGAGCACCCCTCCGACCTGATTGTGTCCAAGGGCGAGCCGGCTACCCTCAACTGCAAGGCCGAGGGACGGCCCACGCCCACGGTGGAATGGTACAAGGACGGAGAGAGGGTGGAGACGGACAAGGACGATTCTCGCTCCCACCGCATGCTGCTACCCAGTGGCTCCCTCTTCTTTCTGAGAATAGTCCACGGTCGCCGCAGCAAACCGGATGAGGGGGCGTACGTCTGCGTGGCTCGAAACTACCTCGGAGAAGCCGTCAGCCGCAACGCCTCACTGGAAGTTGCATGTAAGTCCAAGGATTTATCTGGGTGGTCTTGGGTTTTTTTTCTTTCTTTTTTTTAAATCCCACCTTTCTTTCTGCATTCATTTCTCTATAATTCTTTAGAAGCAGCTTCAAGGTTGTTTTTGGCCATTTCTGGTGTGTTCAGAACATTATTCTGGTTGCTATTTAACAGAGGTCACTGTTGGCCAGTGGGTTGTGTGATTACATGGATTTACAATTTTGGTCTGAGCCTAATACAGGAAATGACATACAGTTAGAGCCTTAAAATAGATAGTAATCAGAGATCAAAAACAGAGTCATAAAATGGATGAAGGGAACAAAAGCCACGAAAGAGGGCTCGCTTCAAGCTTCACATTTTGGTTCATATTGGTTTTAGCAATGTGGTTTAGTTTTCAGAAGGCTTTGACAAAATTAGCTTTCTTTTCTTAGATCAGAGTCGATATGAAAGAAAGTCGTTCTCTGTCTTGTTCATGAATAGTTTGCTGGACTTATATTTCAGCATATCAGCATTTTCGAACTCTATACTTTTGCCCTTTCACTTTGTTTTGTCCAGCATCTTGGCTGCACAGGAGGTGGAAATAATAGAACAGGCTGAGAAAAGACAGGAGAGCTCAGATGAAAGAGAGAATGGGGATGTAGCTTGTAAGTCCATGGGGGGAATATTGGCAGATTTGAGAGTGACCTGTGGATGGCTTAGCTTTGAACAGGCACCCCTGCATATGCACACAATGCTATAGAGCGCCCCCACTAGGCTAATGAGCGTTCCCTCAGGGAGCAGGCCCTGCAAGGCCTTGCTTAGCATCTCAGCTAAGAGCGCAATCATATGACTGACAGCTCTAGCGCCTGCCTTGTTTCAAGAATGTCCCAGTGGATCTGAGTCTCTTTTCCTCTCCTGATACTGAATCTTATATGTGAGCACAGGGCAAATATACAGTAATGAAGACTGCCATACACAAAAATGTAGGCTATCATGCCCCAACACAAAGAAACAATAACAGATAACTTTACCTCGCAAAATGTAATGTGGTTTCAGGCTGGATTTATTACAGGTTTGGATCAGACTCATTCTCACTTTGCCTCATAGGTCTAGTCCAGCTACACAAATACTGAATATCGAAAGGCTGCCATTTCTAATACTGTTAATTTATAAGGATCAAGGCTAAGAAACATCACTGTTAGTGGATCTGTCACTAGATCGGATCTCAATGAGTGTACTGTCATTAGCTGTACTTTTTTATGTCCAAGCCGAAGAATGAAGGTTGCTAGTGTATTCAAGCCGGAATGAATTAAATATTAAAGCTCACTGTACTAAAGTCTGGAGTGGGGTGAAGGGTGGAAAGGGTAGTCTGGACTTGCCGCCTAAGTGAACCCCAGTCTTGAAGTCTGTTTCAGCCAAGCTGATCAATACTGCACACACTCCTTCACTTTGTAATGAAAATGGGAACGATCCATCACGAAACAGGGAAATGATGATAAATATTGAATGAGTGGATAACTAAATCGGCTATGTAGTGAACCTGGACTCCCATTAAAAGCTCTTCTGTTTGTGTTGGCTATCGTATCTGCCAAAATCTGGAGGCTGGAGGAGGATTTTAGTGCAACATTAAGAGAGCTGCTTCATTTGCCATTTATCAGGCAGTGGCTGAGGGTGCTCAGCAGTGATGCAAGTTAAAGGCAAGGAAGTCGGAAGGTGAAATGGGATGTGTGTGTGTATAAGAAGCTGGTAGGGGGTGTGTGTTGCTGTGGCAAGCTGTCTCTGATCTTCTCCCAGCTTTACCGTGGCCATGGCAGCAGCCCCCAGGTGCTAACTGTGTGACAGCCGCTTGATCTATCGATCGCTTTAAGAGGGGTCTCCTCGCCTAAATGAAAATTCATGAAAAATTGATGAAGTCCCCCGATTATTCTTTTATTTTTTCAGCTTGTCTCCTGCTCTTTCTCTCTCTCTCTCTCTCTCTCTCTCTCTCTCTCTCTCTCTCTCTCTCTTGCTCTCTCACTCTCTTGCTTCCC
>JBBPDC010000001.1:13051589-13084454 GCA_037974485.1 Hemigrammopetersius urotaenia | reverse complement strand
TTTTATCCAAAGCGACTTCCATTCTCTAACTACAGGGGACAGTCTCCCTGGAGCACCTTGGGGTTAAGGGTCTTGCTTAGGAACCCAGTGGTGGTCTGCTGAAGGTAGGATTTGAACCAATGACCCCCAAGTATCCTACCCACTGCACCGCCACCACCATGATCAAAGCATATCATCAGTTCTATGAAAAAAATCTCTGAAATAAAAAGTGTATCTGAATGCAGAGATTTGGACTCTGTAAAAAATAAGATTTTGATATGACAGCTACAATATAGTACAGCAGTGCAATGGTATATGTTGAATTTCCTGTTGCACTTTACATGCAATTAGGTACAGTTAATATGCTAATGCGCTTGAAATTGCGTGGATAAATGACTCGGAGCGTATCCGTTGATGCATTTTCATAATTGCACTAATAAGTCTGAGCAGGGTCTTCCTGCCGTCCTCTCTCGCCTGCGATGGTTAGGGTTCACGTTTGCTCTGTCTGTGTGTGCTATCTGCATGCTTACCAATTTATTTGATTTGTGTAAAAGCGCTCCGGTAATAGTAGGTATAATTAATTTTAGTGGGAATGCTGCTGTCTGGATACAGGCGGTTTATTTTGTAAGCTTATGGGGATGTCGTGTTTAGCTGTGTTGTCGCAGGTGCCTAGAGGGCCAATTAATGCAGCGTCTAAAGTCCTGATAGTGCCATACCAGCCACAAGAGGGGTGGGGGTGTTTATATAACTACTACCACTGTCTACTGTCATGCAGCATATTGAGTGAGCACTGGGTTCATTCCACATCCATTAGCAGTGAGCGTGCCTAGCTTTTGTCATAGGTACATTTAGCAGTGAGCTTAGATCTGTGAGGCTTGCTCTGCACAGTTTATTCTTTTCCCTGCTCTGATACACCCACATCAGTTAGAGCAGGGAAAACACCAAAAAATATCGGCCAAAATACTCTAGGAACCACTGACTTAGAGTCAAACTCTAAAACATGAGAGCGGGAGTGGGTGTCATCAGTACTGCAGTGTTATCCGCGATTACCCTCAGCCTTGAGTGTTTCCTCACATCTATACAGCTTTACAGAGTAAAGAAAAAAAATGTCTGCTTGAATGACAAAGAACACACATCTGCACATTTAAATATAACATGTTGGCAAAAAAGTAGAAAATACAAAATGTGGCTTGTGCAAATTGTATATTTTATGTTGTATTTTGTACATAATATGTTATTCACAGCAATGAATAGAAATTGTGCATAACAAATGTTCTCTGTGCTTATTTTCAGAAAACATATAATTAGTCTCTCGGCTTTACTTTCAAATGGCTATAAATGATAATTGCAGTGTATTATCTATCATTTTACCAAAAATGTACCGTGCTTTAAAGCCAATTTTCTCAGTGTGTGATAGTGTCCTTCTGCTAGCGGAGTTAACATTGCTAGCAGAGTTAAATGAAAAACAAACAAGAAAGCAGTAAAAAATATCAAGATTTGTTCTTTGGAAAGTAGTTAATATTGTTTGAGCTGATGAGGAGAACACAGGTTTGTTTCCAGACTCCCCCTCGGTTCCTCGAGCTGGCTTTGTGAAATTCCATCAGCAGCTCTTGATTTATTTTGATGAAGGTTTGATTGAGTCGAACCAGGGTTCTGATGGAAACTACAAGTAATACTGGACTTCCACAAGGAGCACACTGATATACTGAACATAAAATCACTTTTTACTGAATAATGTATATTGATATTTATATTTGAATATTAGTCAGGCACTTCGAATATAAGGCTTCAGTACTGTATAATGTTGCAGAAAAAAAGGTGGGGTCTAGTTTAGAGCAGTGCTTTTTGTTTTATGATGGGACAGTTGGAAAGCAGAAGCAGTCTTACAGTTGCAGCAGTGTCCTGTGGCTGTTCCTGCGCGTATGGCCAGTGCCATGCTCAGGTAATTAGTGCTCATTTTGATTCAGAGTGTGTGGCACTAATTAAGCAGGCCTGTCGTGCAGGCCTCTCCTGCCCCTCAGCCAGCCTCCAGTCTCTCACCCCTCTGCCTCAGGGGACCCACTAACAATTCCGTCTCTTTGTAGTGCTCGTAACACACTCGGCCTGGGTGGGGCGACGTGTGTGTGCACAGCTTTGACACTTCGCTTCTTCTGTAAGAGTAAGAGACGCCTATTCAAACAGGCAGCAGTTGTTTTTCAAAGCTCCTTATTAGCAGATCAGCAGAGGGGTGTCAACGTCTATAGCTGAATATCATGAATATATAACCAGATCGCTTAAACGGAACTTATTTGACTAATTTTATAAGTTAACTTATAAAATCATGCAGCCAACTGTGCTTTTATAGTCTGCAATGATTTTTACCTTCATTGCTATCATGTTTTGGTGCACCTTAACCTGCACCGTACCTTCTAATTAGTGTGTAAGTGTATGATCCTGTAAAAAATGTATTAAATGTTTTAATTAAAGCAATTAAGAGATTCAGAACATGGAGAGTCAAGTGAACACCCAAAACTTTTTTTTATATATATTTTAATAAAAGAGTCTGTTGTAGTGTGTAAACATTGGTTTTCAGAAATATTCCAGTTACTCCACAGTTCATAGATTCATACATGAAAATCAAGCTGCCAAAAAGCTGGTTTAAATGTGGTGTTTTTCACCAAAACCTAATCCTTTGCATGTATTCCTCCATACAGCCTACAGCTGTTCAGCTCCACTCATTCACACAGCGTTTGTAGCATTTGTGTTTCAGTGCCTATATAAAGCACGTGTTTATATATATCAGTCTTAAGAGTGCAGTAAGAAAAATATCTGTATAAAAATAATAGTTTAATACCTTTTTGGTACTCACACAAAATGCATAAGTGGAAGCTTGGAAGAAACATGTAGGTCTTTTAAATGTAATATAAAACATGTTTGTTTTTTATCACATTGGGTATATATTGCAGGTTATTACAGAGAGAACATTTTTTCAGGGTAGTTTTTGGGGGGTTTTTTTTACCTTAAAGTTTTTACATTTTTGCAAATTAAAATAAAAATGTACCAGTCCCAGATTATATGCAATGCACGGTATCATCTTCTCTTTGATGAGTAGATCTTGCATGCAGCTTGTCTGAGGCTGTTGTTTGCATCTTCATTTTCCAGCTATCAGTGGTCCAGGCCTGGCAGCTGCAGTCTGCCGGATTAGCCTGAAGATTTAACACTCTCCCCTCTGTTTACTTAGCACAAAGGCTTCTGCCCATTCCCTCTCTTTCCTCTCTATCTGCTCCGTAAAGCTCCTGCATATTTAAGCACTGCGCAGCAGAAGGGCGTTCCGGCATCCTCTTGTAGCCACCGGCAGGCTTTTAGATTCAGGCTCCCATTTGCAACCAGTGTCAGCGCAGGGCGGGGTCAGGGACTGGGGGTTGGGGGTCAGGACTGAATCCAGGGGCCCTCTGGGGGATTGAAGGGTGCTGTGGTGGGCTTTATGGGCTTTGCTGGCAGGGAGCGAGGGTCGGAGGAGGGAGAAGATTCATATGGAGGATTGTCAAACAAAGGCAATGAGATTACAGGCAGAAAAAGGCCTTTAATATCAGCTCTCCGATATTGCCCCGGACCGCCACTGTGGCTAACTTAAAAATGTCAAACATGATTTAAAAGGTTATTACACTGGCTGGTGGGGGAAGAGTTGATTTTCTTTTTTCCCCCCCTTTTTTCCCTCTTCTTCTTCTTTTCCTCCTCTCTCCTTATCTCCCCCTTTCTATCTCTCTCTCTCTCTCTCTCTCTCTCTCTCAGTCTCAATCCCTTTCTATCTCTATTGGCCGTCAGTATTCCATTATAAATCCCTCTCTATAGAATCTGATTCCTTCTCTCCATCTGTTCTTATTTCTCAGACGCGGTTAGTGAAACAACCTTGCTCTGAAAGAAATGGCACATAATATCTGGCCAATATTGTTCTGAGAAAAGTCGATATCTCAACAGTTCTGAGAATCATACCACTTGCAATGGTATTGATGAGCTTATAAATTTGGGGCAAAGTGAATCAGTCTTGGTATTGATCCCCACATGTGGTCTTTTGGAGTGCAGGCCCAGGCCTTTCTCGGCACACACACGCTGGTTGGTTTGATCACACCATTGGAAGAGCGCCTGGTTAGGATTGGGCTGAGTAACTGCCAGCAGTGTTCCTGTGCACAAAGGGCCTGGCCAGAACTCTCACTTTGATGCCTGCAGCCACTCTGTTAGGTGCCGTGTTCATGTGTGTTAGTTCTGCTGTTCACTGGGGATAACACAGTGTTCAGCCTGGACGCTGCATGTGCTAATTAACACGGGAGCTCTGATGATCGTCTCTGCTGCAATGCCATTGCCGGTGGCTGTTTACGAAGTTTGCGCTGTTATCTTATGTTCTTTTTCTGAACACATTACCATCAGCAGTGTTCCACGCCGTTTTATCTCCACATTCGCAGGAAGCACTGGCAGGCATTGGTGGACGTTCTTTTCAAATCTGAAGTTTTTCGCTGGTGCTGGCTGAATAATATGTGACTTTCTAGGAAAACAGCTGCAGCAAACCTGAAATCAGATCCAGCAAACATGGATTAAAACAGTTCTGTAATTGTAAGGGAAAAACAATAAATCTGCTCTAGGCTTTCCTTCCATCACTCTCTCATCTTCTTTTTATCTCAGGCTCGCTGCAGCCCTTCTGGCATCAAGCGGCTGCATCCATCATCATTTCACCCCTGGACTTGCTGTTGCTAGCATGCATAATCCAATGAGTGCCGGATTCCATTGCACCTGCTACCCCTTCTCCCATCCTTCAACTTCTCCATCACTCCTCCCCTCTTTCCATTTCTCCCCATCGTTCTGCTCCTCCAGGGAGGCTGAGAGAGGGTAGACCCCCTGCCCTTTCCAGCCCTTCTCCCCTGCGTAGGGGGCCAATGATGCCCGGGGCTCTCTGTGCCAGAACACAGGCAGGAGATTAATGGTGAAAGCGTGATAATTCTATAATCAGAGGCACATAAGCGAAGTGTTGCTGTGAGCTTGATTAGCCTGTCGGCTGTGGGGCTGCTAGCCAGCTGATGGGCGACCCATTCAGCCAAACCGCCGTTATCGCCGGATAGATTGTTGCCGGCGGCTATGATGCTGGATCACTGTACATGCCCATTCTCTGGACATCTGTCATCTTTCTCATCGCTGATCTTTCCATATCTCAGTGAGAAATTAGCCTAAATGTAATTGATTTGCTAAGACACTCAAAGCTAGTGTCTGAATTCTGCCTTTTAAACCTTGAACACTAGAGTTTTCCATCTAGCGCACCTGATTGAACCCACTAGCTAAGACTCATGCATGCTGAGCCAGTGTGTTAGCCTAGGTAAAACTAGCGCTGCATAATATATCATCTGCTAATCATTATCACAGTATCGATCTCTGAAATACTGAGATCGAAGAACGTTAGAAAATGTGAGTGAGTCTCTAACCAATCACAGTGTCTCTGAAAGGTTGACCAATCACAGCGCCAGTTGAGTTACCAGATGTTCTGATGAATCAAGGTCTCCATGTAATCCAACAAAAGGCTTTTTGTTTTTATCATTCAACATGCTGGCAATTCAGTGCATGAATTGGGCTAAACTACTGTAGTCAAAATATGGTTTTGTAGATCTTTTTGTTGCATATTTTCAATATATGTACTCTATGTACTATACCGTTTTAAACAATACTTACATACTTGATGCTTCTTTAATTTCATAAGAGTGATGAGCCCTTTAATATCTTGAAAGGCATCGTAATAGTAAAATGTTACAGTATAATAGTATAATATAGATTTTTTGTCCATTGGTAAAACACAAAGATGTGGAGAGAATGGGTCCCCAGACACAGAGTACCCCTGAGCTAATGAGTAAACAAATCACCCATTTGCATAAACCATTACAGACAGAAGCAATGTACTTTTGTCTACTTTCCTAGACATTGGTATGTCATGCAGGTGTCATATAACACAAACAAATCTGTTTGAGACTCCTCATAAACTAGACAATGTTTGGGGTGAATATGCAGTTCGGACAAGGCTAAATGGCACTGCTTGTTCTCAGTTCTTTATGTTTTTATCTCCTTGTCTCTTTCCCACAAGTTTCTTTTGTCTGGATTTTGTTCCGTCTTCCTTTCTCTTTGTCCCACACTTTCTTTCTCACTCTCACCCTCCTCCCCACCCTACACTGCCAGCTCAGTTCCCCCCGCACCTCTCTCCCCAGTCCTGGACAGATAAGCAGCAGGCTGCTCCCTCATGGCATGGGCCCATAGATGCCCGGTGGGTGCCAGTGGTGCTGCCAGGCTGTTATGAGCGTGGCTTTGTCTGGGCCTCGCACCCACGCTGGGCGCCACGGCGTGGGCTAATTACCTGTCATCTGGCCCACTGAGAGAGGCTCTGAGGTGGGCTTCTTTGTCCTCTTATGGGAACTCCACGCAAACACATCGGGATATTCTGATGTTTTTGCTTTGCTTACAGAAATAGAAATATATAGAAAATAGTTTTTCTCTAAGAGGGTTTATAAACCAGGATTGTAAAAGTGCAGATGAGTGATGGCTCAGGGGATACAATGCTTGTATTATGGTGTTATTATTTTTTAATATATATTTTTTTTTACTACTAAAAGAGAATGCTATGGTAAAGCATTATATTTAAAAGTGACAGTTTTTGAAAATCAGTAAAAAAACAAAAAACCCTGTATATTGCCATATGTAAAAATGCTGTATTGTAACAGAAAGTACACCATTTTTCTTTCTTTTGGTTAAAGTGTTTCATAATAAATAAATAATCAGAAGAACAGGAGCTGAGTGAAGAGGAGGCTGGTGTTCGATTGAGTGGCTGAGGGCAAGAAAGGGCAGACTGCCGCGCTGGACACAGTCAAGCGGAGAGAGGGAAAGAGAAAAAAGAATGAAGGAAACAAAAGAGTAGCAGAGAGAGAGAGAGAGAGAGAGTTGGAGGGTGGGCAGATTGATGAAACTCTCGCTCTTTCTCTGGCAGGCTGCCCACACGGAGTGTTAAGGCAAGGGTCGAGAGAGAAAGAAGAATAACAGGGCTTGGATGCCAGCCAGTCGTTTTTCTGTAGTTTTCTCTCTTTTCCCTAGTTTACTCTCTCCCTGTTCCTTTCCTCCTTGTGTATATTTATTGCCAATGCCGAGCTCTTTCACCTCAGAGTAATAGAACATTCTCAGCTGCTAGTTCTCTGAGCATATCTTCTTGAAACGCTGAGTATGACCACTGCTTACTGCTAATGGTTGCTTTGTCATTTGAGGGCCACTATTTCCCCTGAAGGTTCTTATCATTAGTTGATAGTTACTTATAGTTTTAACATCCTGCGTGCCAAATTTCATGATACTTTCGGACTGTCATGAGTCAAACTGTTCTCCTTCACGAACACTCACCCAGTCTGAAAAGGCTGCAGCGTGTCTTTAAACAATATCGTCCGCAGTGATGGTGATGTTGGATCAGAGAGAGGACAGGCAGGCCAAGGTTAGCGTTATGAAAGTGGGAGATGGCTGCCTCCTCTCTTCTCCCCCTGCCTCGGGCTAATGGACGTCCAGAAGGCCGAGGTGAGGCTGGGGTCTAGATTTGACAGCGGCCCCAAACTGACACTTGCTCAGGAGTTAACAAGCTGCCTGTGGACCCTGTCTGCCTCGTGGCATTGGGGCCTGTCAGTTCGTCTATGTGAAACAGCTGACGCACTCAAAGCAGTGAAAGCCCAGTACAGGCTTTCTGAAAATCTGCAATGCGACTCCAAATGTTCATGACACTTTGCACAGCCAGCCTGCTCACCCATCAAAGCTTCATACACAGCAGCATTCTGCAGCCTCTCTCATATTCATGCAGAGGAATTTAGAGGAATGGATGAACTTTTGCTTGGTGTATTTCTCAAGTTGTTGTCATAAGCTGGCAAACTAGTTCAGTAAAAGTACCTGGACACATGTTCTTTCTCATTTCTCGATCAAACTGACAGCTAGACACTCTAGGTACTAAAATGTGAAGAGTTTCTCAAATTCTATCATCAATTATGTGAATGAGTGCTACAGAGTAACAACCATTATATTACAGTAGTTACATAAACAATGCTCTGTGTGAGCACATACAAAGCCGTGTTTTATCTCTCTCTTAGACCTCAGGCAGAGGTCCATTCCCAAAGTAATAATAAAAAACCCAGACTGACTATAGTTTAGTTAACTAACCAAAATAAGCTAAAAGATTTTATCACTGCATAAGTCCAGTGAGACTTCCATTAGACTGTTTTTAGCTTGTAAATTCTAATGAGAACGGGCTTAAAACAGTAATAAAATAAACAAAATCCTCTTTTTGACTATAACCTGGTATATTTGAAGCTATCCTGGAACCACAGTGGGCCACTTATCTATGATTAGAGGAGTTAGGCGTAAATTATTCTGAGTAGTACATTGCTTGAAGTGGCGCAGCCAGCCCTCCCCAGAGGCAAGAGAAACGCATCACACGGCACACTCATACACTTTTTCACGCACATATGCTCAAGTGAGCATGCACCTGCTCGGTTATGTGCTTGCATATTGCTTATGCATGCCTGTGGACACCACTGCACAACATCTGCTCACGTACGTGCTGACTCATATGCACCTAAAGACTTCTATTACCTGCTTGTTAGGGGTTCCCCATTCACCTGTGTATTACTACTGCGGTTCCTACATCTAGCTGCCAAGCATGCAGCTTCATTTATAGCTATTAAAATGGAGTAAAATTCTAACATTTGTTAGAATTAAGATAATGTTCCTGTTATTTTTCTTGAATTTAGTTTCCAAGAGAGTAAAACAGTGCATGAGCACGCTCACACAAACATAATATATTTCTTCAGGATTAGGCAAATGGTCTGGGAATAAAGGAAATATGCTATTTGATGGCCTTTTCTATTTACACTGGAAGAACATGAGGCAGCTGGAGGCCGCTAATGGAGGAGGGGAAGAAAAACACTTTCTCCTTTCATAAATTAGGCTGTGCTGAAACAGATTTTTTGTTTTGTTCATGATTTGAAGCTCATTTTGAAGCTGTTTTAGCACAAAGGTGCTTTAAACTCTTGATTATTTGTCTGATGTTTGTGAAGCTTTTGCAAAGAAAATTGAGAAGATCGGAATGTTATTACAAACAGACATGCTTTTTGTGTAAGATGTATGAAAAAGTTTTGATGGGCACTGTAGCATATTGTCTTGAATGCTTCTGCACCCATATGAAGGCCACATATGGGACTACGCCCATGTGTTCAGTGTGTGGGCAGTGTCTGGCTGAGTGCCAGGCAGTCAGGGCTGGGGGTGCTGGGGTCTAGGTGGGGCGAGTTTATGCTGGCCGCTGCCCTGTAATTGCACCCTGCGGTCCATTTCAGCTGCCCTTAAATGGCTACTGACCTAACGGTCTGTGAAGCTCTTCAGTGGCGAACTGAGGGAGAGATGGAAAAGGAGAAAGACTTAACCACCCCATAATATTGCTCCATCTCTGTGAGCAGCCTGAGTCTGATAACCAAAGTGTGTGTGTGTATGACTCTCTGAACAATCGGTTCCTCATTCTCCAACAATTTCTTCACACAATTCGAAAGCTAAAGGTATCACTTGACACTCTAAAGATGAAAGTTGTTTGACACCTTTGTCGCACACCTGTTTCACAGTGGGGTGTCTTGGTGGAAGGAGACTTTCACAGTAAGATGTTCCCATTATATACTCCCCTGATCAGCTGAAGGGGCCAAATCTAATCTCAACACATACAGTAAATGATTATGTTCTGACTATTTCTGGATGACAGCATTCCTGTGATTCACTCCCTGGAATGTTTTTTGGGGGTTTTTTTGACAGTAGTGTTTCCCTATCTCTGTTCCACATTCTTTCTTTTTAATATATTGATAATTTATTTCTCCTAACTGCTAACTTTCTCCTAACTTTCTACTGGGTTCTAAACTCATGGATAAATCTGGTTTAGATTAATGGACATTTGTGGGGATCCACTGTTTTACCCCCATTTTCCTCCATTTGCCTCTAATAGGAATGAACACACACGAATTAAGGTTGATTTTAAATAGCAATTTGTTGTTGTGCTAACATCTACGTATCATTTTGCTTGCATTACATAACAGCATTGCACATGCTCAGTGTCATCAGGTTCAATTTCCTGCTTAAAAACTTGTACAACTAAAAACTTGCTACAATTAAAATGGCAGATCTAGGGACTTGAAAATTGCACACGGAACGATTGAAGATTCTCCAGTGTTTCCCTAAACTCTACATTTTCCATTTATTCACATATTACTTAAAAAACATAAAAAACTGCATATTCTACATGGACTGGTAATACAGAGAAATCTGCCACTTATTTACAGAATGTTACAAATATAAAATCAGTAAAAGGCATATATTTTAGCACAGAAACTGTCACCCAAACACACTAGAGTGAAATAGATAATCAAATATTGATTCCAATTTTATCATACATCCAGTTTTTTAAGTGAATAATAAGCCTACAGTTTCAGAACTAAATGACTAAATGATGCAGGTATGACGGTTCAGTGCTAGAATGAAATTCAGGAGAGATGAGATTCTGTGGTCAGTCTTAATGGCTAAAGGAACTCTCCCTCTCGTACTTCTCCCTCTCCACTGGTCACCAGTTCTGCAAAAGTGCTGGAGTTAGTTTTCTTTCAACTCTCTCTCTCTATCTATCTATCTATCTTCACTAACTCACACGCTCTCTCATACACCCAGACCTTGTTTGCATGTTTGCTTTCTCGTTCTTTAGAAACGACCACAATAACGTCTTTGTTTTAACCACGGTGCAGGAAGCGCTTTGATCAGGCTGAGTCTGACTCCTCTGCTTGCTTTGGCCCACATGCTCCACTAATGATCACACACATGTGATCACACATGTGCCAGCCACTCCATATACTGCGCACTCTACCACAACTTACAGTATGTTACGTCTGCAGGTATGCTGCCAAGAATTGAGTGAGAGAGATTAAAATAACAGACAAAGAAAGAGTGGCTGAAACAGAGTTATATTCAGTTTAAGCCCCTGAAGCCCCTGAAGGCCTTGGGGTACAGTGATTTTACTGCGATGCTACAGATTATGGAGTTCTGTTAAAGCAGAAGCCCCATCTTTAACAGAACTCCAAGCCCCAAAGCTCTTTTTGGTTATAAGGAGTAAAATGCCATCCAAAAACATGCAGTTGCATTCTACTGTTGTTTGAGTGGCCCTGTTTTGTTGATGTTGATGTGAGAAAAAGTACACGTCCTCCACAGAGAACACACTTCTGCACATTTTAATGCTGTTTGTAATTTGGAGCACAAAACTACATTACTCCCTTGAAAAAACATTTTAGAAACTCGAGGCGCTCATTGGCTTTGGCCAGGAACCACAACCAGGCACGGCTACTCCACAGGCTTTGCACTGAAGGTCAGTTCAGAGACTGTGGCACAAAAATAACAGCATAGGGAAAAAAAGGAAGTAGTTATGAGGGAACTGTGACTGAAGCCAAAATCTGGCTTGGACATGCTGAATTATTACAGAGCTCTTTCCAAAGAAAATTCTTTACTAAGCCCAAAACACAACATTTAGCTCTATTGCCAAGAGGAAGAGTATAATCAACAAAGCCAAACAGGAGAAAAAGAAGGAGATTTCATCAGGAAAAGAAAATTAACACGCTTCAAAGCGTGTTGTGGAGTTTCTTAGACTGTTCAGATGTCTCCAACTCGAAATCGCCACGCAGTTCCACCCACCCCCACAACATATTTACGAGAGTAGTTCGGCTTTAAAGATTAATACTTCAAATAATGTTTCTGGAGTGGAAACGCAAGCATTTGTAGTTCACCAGGCAGAACACTGAGCGGTTTTGTTAACATGGACCGTACAATAGATATGACTCACTGGGCTTATGCTTTTGTACAGTGTGAGATGGGAAGGTGTGGTCAAGCCTTTTTACTGTGTTGGATACTTAGTCCTAGTCCATATAAAGGACAACGCAGACACAAATGAAAATAGAGCTGCAAAGTTAGCATTTAAACCCCTTTAAACTATATGTATTTGCTCATTCCACACACACACACACACACACACACACACAAATGCACTAAAGGTGCGTAAGGGGAACTGGCACCAATACATTATCAGCGTCTTCTTTAAGTCCCGTATATTACAAAGTAAATCAGAGGCGAAGTCAACATCTTGACTTCTTTGTCAAGTTCTTAAAAAGTGTACTTTATCCTGCTAAAAGAGGACATCAACTTTAGGCAGTACCATAGCCATGAAGGGGTCTAGTGGGTCTGCTACAATGTTTAAATAGATGGTACATCCGTCCAGGGTTTCCCAGCAGAACATTGTCCAGAGCATCACACTGCTTCCACCAGCCGGCCTGCATAGCTTACTCCTCAAGCGCCGACTGCTGACTAATACAAGGAAGCAGACTTGTGATCTGCTCTCATAAGCACAATAGGATCCATCCTTCTCTGCATAGAGGGCTTGTCTGGAAGTTTGGTGTATGTGTTGCTTGTATCTAGTTTCAGGGTGTAGTTCTTTTGTCTAGGCAAGCATGTTTCTCTAATGAACCAATCAATCAAACACAGGCAGAATATCAGAGCTGCGAAGAAATGCTGCAGGATCTGATCACACTGCTAAGAACAGCAAAAACAGGGGGGAAGAAAGATTGAGAGAGAGAGAGAGAGAGAAAGAGTCAGCGAGTGAGACAAACAGCAAGAAATACAATGAAAGGGTAAAAGGGAAGAGAATAAGACAAAAGCGAGAAAGATAAGAGAAATAGAGATAAAAGAGTTAAATGAGAAAAATAAAAAGCATGAGACAAGTAGAGAAATGTGGAGAAATAAAGGAAAATAAAAGGATGAGAAGCAATCAGAGGGTGTAAGAGGGCAAGAGAGGAAAGAACAGAAAAGGCAGGAAAATAAGACAAAAGTGAGGAAGATAAGAGAAGGAGAGAAAAAGGATGAAACTGAAATTAAAGTAAATAAAGAGCATGCGAGAGGTAGAAAGAAAGAGAAATATGAAAGGTTGAGAGTGTAAGAGGGCAAGAAAGAGGAAAGAAACAGAGAATAAAAGCGAACGAAAGAGGGCCAAGGATAGAGTGGGAGAATGGCTTGCTAGTAAAATACATAAATATGTAATTAGTAGAATAATTAAGTTTCTGATTCTTCCTTCAGGGGGAATCTTTAGGAGATCAAAGGTGCGCAGTGGAGGCCTTTGGTGTGATCTCTACTCACACAGATGTGACTGTAGGGTAAAATCACCTCCATTTATTCTTAATTCTTAATTTTTTTTTTCCTACTGTAACACACAATATGAAAACACACACACTGCTGCCAAACCCCTCAGGTGGGTGCGTGCTCCTGATGAAAGACATGGATCATCAAAAAGCAGTTCGCTCAAACACACACAAAGCGTCTCTCTCACAATCGATCTGTGTCTGTGAATACTTTTACACACTGTATACACTTGCAAATATTTACAAATTGCCTAACATGGTCGCACACACCCTACACACAGCTTCTCGGGGTGGTAAAGTGTGTAGGAATGCTGTTGTTGCTGTTTAAACCGCTCAGAAGGCCAGGAAACAGGAGATTAGCTCGGAAGTGGTGCTTACATTTGACAGTATTGGCACTTATTTGTCTGCAGCAGTTCTAGCAGATCAGGAAATTTCATGAACTTGCTTGTGGCAAAGGAAACATCCTATGACATTTAAAGTCAATGAGCTCTTCAGTACAACCAAAGCTACCGCCAGACATACTTTTGCTTTACTTTTGCTTGATTGTATACACCTGTTAGGAAGGGGTGTGGCTAAAATTCTTCCTCTCAGTAATTAGAAGGGGTGTACACATACTTTTATCCATTTTCCTGTGCTTACTTGATCACTGTATATTTGTGAGTGAATGATTTTCCACTTGCCCATGCACTGATGTCTCATTACACAGGTCAACAGGTCAACAGAGAAGTTTATGTGGGGTTTGGTGTTTTTCATGCTGATTTCAAATCTGTGTTTAGTTGTCTTCTAGCATATACATTTTTTGTGATGAAGATAGTTATATACTGCATGAAAGTTGGTATAATTAGCATATAATAATCAAATGCTAAGCGTTTTTTAAGAAACAGTTGTAGCTGACTGACACTGATCATTTTATCTATGCCACAGTGTGCGCCTCTCTGACTTTGCACTGTTACTTGACTGGTGGCTGCAGTTTAGTAAAAAAAACGCATGCAAGTCGTGCAAATCTAATATTACTCAGAAGGTTGATGTGACTGAAAAAAAATGAAAGCAGATCTGAAATCAGCATGAAAAACTGGTTTAGACAAGTGTGTTGTGGCGTCATTTTTTTTGTTGTTGTTGACCTGTGTTATTAGTAGAGATTCAACACCCAGTTCGGTGTTTTACTATGGTTTGCACTTTTGTATGTTGTATCAGTTCATTTGTGAAGATTCTAAGCTTTGTGCATTAGGTCCAAGTCTCCTGCGTTTACTGATTGTTATTGAAAGGTAATATGGCTTTGTCAGCGCTGATTTCTGATGATGATGTTTTGCAATGCACGTATATAACAGCCTCTAGCTACATCTAGCTTGATGTGAAGAATTAATGAACACTACAGTGTGTGTGCATGTGCCTATGCACTCCATCCTATAAATGAATCTATTGTTAAATCAAAAGTAACAAAAGAGTAGGGAAGGAAAAAGAGAAGCATAATGTTTGGTGGCTCAGCAGGGCAAATGTGAACCCGCCTCTTCAGAGCTGCTGCTTTTATACAATAATCAGACAGAGAGAGAGAAAGAGCTCCTAGCTGAACAGTGTGAATTGTAGAGGGGGTTATCTGTGTCTGAGCTGCAGTTAATGCCGCTGGCCTGTTCCTTTATTGCACAGTCTTATGAGGAATCTTCCTGCTGATTGCTGATGACATTTTTGGGGCATCGACAGGCTCATTTAATCACTCCTAAAGCTCAGAGACCCCCCCCCCCCACACACACACACACACACACATACACACACATACCGCTCTCTGCCTTCACTGAAAATAAGTTTCACTTATTTATGCGTGAGTGAAAGTGTGTCTCTGTGTGTCTGTGTGTGGTTCATGTGTGTTGTTATTTATAACAGTCCAGTGCAGTACTCTAGAGACTTTACACTAGATTTTGGGTGCCCAACTTTGATGTCGTGCACAGTTTGGTGGTCCCTCTTTCTGGAACATGGCTGTAAGGACTTGACCTGGCATTGAGGCTGTATGCTCCTGTGTGGCCACTTTACATTACACCTATTGCTGACACAGCTGCACACACACACTTCTATGATCTCCATAGGAAAGCACTGACAATAGAATGGGGCTCTGGACCAGCCACACAGGGGTCTAAGGTCATCAAGTCCAATGCCAAGGGCAGAGGGGTGTAAAGCCCAAAAGCACTGGGCTGTAAAGTGTTGGAGCTGTGTTCTCTGGAGTGATGGAGCTCCATCCAACACTTCTGAGATGAGTTGGAGTGGAATTTGTGAACCAGAACTAATCTTCCAATGTTAGTGTCTGACCTCACTGATGGTCTTCTGGAATAGTGCAATTAAATCAATCCTCACAGCAATGTTCAAGCATCTAGTAAAGGTGCATGCATACATTTGAAATATCATGCAATACAAACATTACCCTGTTTTTCTCCTTTCCCCTGTTTGTGATCCAGAGGCTGGTATCTGCTCAGTGGTGGTTGTTTAGCTATCGCTCAGAACAGCACTGATAACAGAGAGGCTGTGGGAAAAACACAGATTGTTAAAGCTGAGAGAGTGAATTTCCTCAGGCCAGTGGTCATGAGGATTAGCAGCTTTCGAGAGAGAATTTGCATTCGAGTGAGTGCATGTGTGTGAGGTTCATAAATATACAGCGCAAAAACCAGAGAAAATTAGGACCAACCAAGCAACAAAATAGCTTTGTAAAGTGCTTTGAAAAAATATTATATGTTTAAGGCTGAAATTGTTAAACCAGTTCTGGGGTCAAGGTTAAGGTTATATTTAGATTTTTTTTTACATATTGATTTGGTAAACAGACATCAGTACAAATCTTTGTGTTTAATTTTTTTAAATACTTTGACTGCTCTTCTGTTCCATGACCTTAATTAATGGCTAGAAACGGTTCAAAATTACTTGGGATAAAGTGTCTATAGCATCCATTCAAAGTTAAGAACGTATTTCCTTCTCCTAAAAAGTTACTATTGTGTGTGGGATGGATGTGTGGATGTATATATACATATATAAATGTATATATAAATGTGTGTGTGTATATATATAGAGAGAGAGATGCTGCCGGATGATGAGTGTGTTTCCAGGACAGCACCACACTGTCCCAAGTCACGCAGAAAGGAAAGAATTTTAATTTTAACCAGAATCTTTCCCTTCTTTCTTCCATGTCTTCCTGGCTACTGTTCACTCCATCTGCTGTGATGCACACCAATAGGTGAGTTTTCTTCTTGACCTTATTTTCCAGTCATTTAAATATTTAGCCCAGTGTAACAAATAAACAGATAAACTACATTCCAAAAAGAGAGAACTGACCTCTAGATAACTGTAAACTATCAATTGTTCGCCTGTTTTCTTGTATATTGTTATGACCTAACTGTATTTTTCACTGTGTTTTTCACTCCATTCCAACTGAGCCATATGGAGACAAACAAGAGTGGGCTGGCTACACTCTAACACACTTTAACAGGATTTCCTACATGTGTTATAAGAAGCGTGTGTGTGTGTGTGTGGAGTTAATTTTTGTCGGGGGAAGCCCAAAGTGTGTGTTTAAAACCTGCTGAGACGGCTGTGGTGGGGAAGGCTGGAAGTGGAAATAAAAGCCAAGAAAATGCTCTTAATTGGCTTAAATGGAAAAGGCTTGGTGTGAACGTGGAAAGGCTTAGTTTGACAAGGCAAATGTAACACACACACACACACACACACACACACACACACACTTACAAAGAGAGACTTGCACTGCAATAGAAGGTGATTGTGATTCATAAACACCACATCCTAACCACTAACACTGGATTTCCGCCTATTAGCTGTCTCTCTCTCTCTCTCTCTCTCCCCCGCACATACACACACACACAATAATTTTGTGTCTGTAGTCTGTATTTAATCATCATAAAGACTCACAAGACTTTTGAATTGAATATCAGTTTAAAACCAAGATTCTGGGTCTAAAGCTTTAGATGAATGAATAAATTAATAAAATACTGGATATCTCAGGTTCTCTCACTGATTTTTATATATTTTTGTAAAATATCTGACCAAGTATACACACGGATTGTAACAATATGATTCTAATGCTAATATGCACGAAAATGACCAAAGAAAAATAAAGACAATAAATGTTGCATAACGTACTAATGCTATCAGAACTAAGAGGTGGGAGATGTTGATAGTAAAATGAAAACTCATAACAGCTACAGAAGTTTTCTTTGGCTGTTGGTGGAATGTCTGCAGATTTGAGGTGCTGAATGGTAGATTACACCCAGATAACAGAAATCACACGTTTCCTGTGCTCTGACTAGCCTGAAACAAGGCCAGAAGTTGGGAAATTGGACCCTGAGTGTAGGAGCCGCCAGCTGACACTCAGCCTGTAATCAGGGTAGAACTCATGTAATGTACCTTCTGCTGAACAGATACTGAGCTGGTTTTGAGACACCCCTCTAGAGCAGGTTAAGGTTAAGGGCCTGGCTGGAAGGAGCAGTGATGGTAGCGAGATGTTGTAGATTTGCACCTGCAAGTCCGTTATCTTTTGGTTTAGAGCCAAGATCTCTGGCCAATGGCTTTCTGTCCCTGTCTGACCTTTCTTACTAGCTATTTTCTCTCTCTCTCTCTCTCTCTCTCTCTCTCCCTCTCCCCCTCTCTAACCCCCCTCTCTCCCTCTTCTTCTGGTCTACCTCTCTTCTGTTTATTTTATACAAATCCTTTTTTTATTATTAAATTTTGCCAGGGTCGTTGCCAGGGGTAACCAGAGGCCGATTGAGATGCTTACAGTTGTTTGGCTAGAAGACTGATAGCAGCTGCTGAGGACCTTCTTTGTTCCTCTCTCACTCTTACTCTATCTCACTCTATCTCTATTTCTCTCTCTCCCTCTCACACACACCCACACATTCACACGCACTCTGTTTATCTGTGGTGTGAAGTGCTGGCCCCAGGCCTCTCTGTGCCACACAATGGCTGGAGTGTTGAGGATGGAGTGTGTGTGTAAGTCCGGCTCCATATGGAGCACAGCAGTGAGTGTATGCTTCTGTCTGAACGGGCTAGATTTACATCCCCGCCTGCCTTTATAACCCTCCCCCTTCTGATATTTACTGCTTTGGGTTGTTTAGTATAGAAGCACACAGAGCTCTGTGTCTCCCCTCAGTTGTATGATCTGTAATATGATGGTGATTAGAGAACAGTGGTAGATGATTAGTAAATATTCAGCATAGTTTAATTAGAATGTATTGTCTACATAAGAATTATGGTAAGTAGTGGATTTCCATTGCTCTTCTTCCGTATGTAGAGCAGTGACTCAAAGGGATGTAGTATTGTGGGGGGATCAGCCTTCTTGGATTCCTTAAATCACTACTTTTAAACTGTTTTCAAAACACATGTATTTATGTGTTATTCATAATGCTGTACAGGAATCAAGTGGATGAGAAAACAATTACCTTGGATTTGAAACATGGTGATCAAACCAAGACATAACTATAAAAGTGCAATTATAGTTAACACAAAAAAACAAGATGCCAGAAAACGTCATTTCTGAATAAAGTACCTTCTGTTGCTCATATTATTTCAGTCACTGCACTGTAGAAGTTATTATTTAATAAATGTAACATTCATTTGCATATTCTCATTTAAACACCAGTGTACATAAGAAACGCCCCCAGAACTGTGACTGCTGTAACTTAGTAATGGTCTTAATGATACATCCATTCAGCACCACCTTCCAGAGACCCAGTAATGAGTAAAACAGCAAACAGCGTTGTCAGTTTTTATTCCTTTTTGTATAAGACCCATTATTTTGTGGATTTGCAGATATCTGTCATTGACATATATAAGTAGATGTCTGTGTGTATGTGTGTGCCTGGTTGTATGTGTGACCATATGAATTTACAGCAATATTAGGGTTGGTTCTGGGCTAATTTAAGAGAGGAGCTCATTATTGCAAGTTACTTTCTGCCGAGTTTGATTACATGATTTTATACAGTCTATATATTACCATTTGCACATTTTTTGCAAAGAGATAAATTTATCATTACTGTTTTGACAGTATAGAGAAAGTCATTGCCGGTAAGCTCTTAGCTTGGTTATAGTGTTTCTTTGGAGGATTTTTCATGCGCTATGTCCTCGAGCAGGAAGCTATAAATAAGGAGCCATTATCGCTCAGGAAGTTTTTAGCTATGCCGGATGGCTCAAGACATTTTGTTTTCTTTCCTGATGCTTTCAGTATTAGCAATCACACCACTTTCCTTTTTTCTTTCTCACCATTGAAAACTTTAACAAATGAGTAATGTGGTTTGAAAAAAAAAAAGTTCGAGTGTGAAAATATTCATTAAAGCAGCGGTGTAGCAGTCTGGTCCTGGAGGGCCAGTGTCCAGCACAATTTGATGATTTCCCTTCCCAAACACACCTGATTCAAGTTTAAAATGTATTGTCTTTTACGGCGATGCTGGTGGCCTTGTGGAAGAGATCCTTGCCCCTAAACCAAGAGGTCATGAGTTTGAATCCTATCTTCAGCCCTCCACCACTGGGTTCCTGAAGTCCAAGTTGCTCCAGAGAGACTGCCCCCTGTAGTTAGGGAATGGAAGTTGCTTTGGATAAAAGTGTCCGCTAAATGCTCTAAATGTAAATATATACCAAGTAATACAATTCATGCTATCAGCACCCCCTCAGGTTTGCCCTGCAAAAACAAGTAGAATCAAATAAAAGTAGTAGAATAGTAAAAGTATTTATAAAATATCTGTAGTGCAATAGAGTGTAGTGTGCAGATGTACATGTACAGGAATGTGCGGCTGGGATGGCTGAGATCAGAAAGGATCCATTGTGTCTTCCTGCTACAGTGCTGTCTGTAGAGGTCCTGGATGGCTGGTAGTTTAGCCACCAACTTATTTGTTCATTGCCAGATTCAGTGAGTGTGTTTTAGAAAGGGAAGTACTGAACTGTTCTGGACACCGGCCCTCCAAGACCCGAGTTGGACACCTATACCCAATAGGAACTGCTAACTCATCTACCCTCTGGAGACAGCCCTGTCACAGACACACACACACACACACACACACATGCGTGACTGTACAAGCAGAGTGCAGTGCTGGCTAGTAATTATTTTCAGCCAGCTCGCTCGTGTTTGTTAGCACCTGCGGTTTTCATGCTTGCACACCACTGCAGCTGCTTTGAAGAGCACAAACTGAGCACTTAGGCAGAGTAGCACACACCCTGACTATTGTCGAAATGACTAACTGTTGCAGAAATAAAGCTGGGCAGTATGCTCTCACTCTGTTTTTCTGCTTTGTGTGCACTCATTTTTAGAAATGCTTTTCAACTCGTCCGCTGGTTGTTGCATTAGAAGTGATTAATTCAGAATAACTGCACTAATATGTGGTTATTATTTTTGATTTGCTCTAATATTCAAATGTAAGTATGTGCATATTTAAGCCTTACTTTAGATTCAGTTTGAATTCTTGACATGGATGCTAGTATGTAGTGCTAAGTTAAGTGCATTGCACACTTTGTAAAATGTATGTGAAAACACCATGTACCCTTTCCAATGACCCCTTTTGGACATTGTAGATTAAACTCAGACATCAAGCTTGGAAAGACATATTTTGTCTGGAGTTTGTAAAAGACATGTTAACATATATTTAACCTTGTATGTAGGTGGATTAATAGTCTTAGCACAGAACTGACACTGTCTGACCAATACTCACTGATGTAGTATAGAGGACCTCAAGAAGACGAAGAGTGTCATTTTCCTTCACAAAATTGGTCCCATCCAAATCAAAACGCGTTTGGTTGATTCCACTGTGAATTTGTCATTATGTTGCTGGTTAATTTAAGATAATAGTCCTTCAATCCAGTGCTGGAAGGCCAATCCAAAAACTCTCACTTATATACCAACTCACTTCTGGTTATGTCTGTAAGGCAGCTGTGTTGTCAAATGTTGCCTATTTTTGTGAAGAATAGCAAAAGAAGAGGGTTTTTTTTTGCTGTTTGCTGTCTTTTTCAGGCTCTGATGAAATCTTATAATAACTTACAATATTCTCTTTCATATAGAAGCCATGAGAGCTTTCTGCTCTGCAAGTTCAGGAGCAACTTCATCATGAACTTCAGCTGAACTTCTGTATTTTTATGTAAGAGAGTGCAGGGAAAGGCTTCGGGAACACGCGTCAGTAGAGATCCCAGCTCAACCTGTGCCACAGACAAGTGAAGAGCAGCGCTGAGCTAACGAGCCCCGTCTTTCCACTGGAGAATGTGAGGACGCCACGGGCTCTGAGAACAGAAAGCCGTGGCTGTCACTCAGTTGTATTATAAAAACGAAGAAATTCGAGGAACAGGATGGGAGTGTAGCCTTATCTACGTTAAGTCCTTACTATAAACCACTAGGACTGTTCTCCCCTCCTTCTTTCTTCTGTTAAATTCTGAAAGGTAATAGAAAGTACAGCTTGGCTGACAACGTCATTAGTCTTTTCATACCCTCAGTCACATTAAACAACAGAACCACAGCCATATACCACTTTACAATGGATCTAAAGTGTTTCTGCAGGGCTTTGGAGCTTACTAGTCCACAGTACATGTAACCAAGGCCCATGGTATGTCTGAAACTACACCCTATTCACTGTATAGTGCAGTAATTTGGGATCCTGCCATTCTGTAGTATGTCCTAAAATCTTGCGAAGGCTATCCAAGGCAGTTTTACACCACAAGAGTAGGGGTGGGCACTAGGGTGATATTTATCACTAATGTGATCATTTATGTATAAAAGTGGTTCTTCTATGGCATCATTCTAACAACCTTTTTGGCACATTTATTTTTAGTCCTGTACTAGTAACTGAAGACAGTTACCCCCACTGGTGAAGTGGCTTTAATTATATATATACTGTAGGCATAGTAGCCTTATATCCTGTTCCTACACAATTTATGACTGAGAAACCTGAACGTAATTGTGAGGGACATTTTGTGATTGGACCAAATGAACAGTAAGGATCCAAATAAAACGCTGAAGTAGTGCTTGACCATCTTCAGTCCAGGCGATTCTTTATTCTGTCAGACGCTCTGTTCATTTTCAGCCAAATTAAACCAAATTGCCTGAGCTGTCTGAGCAGCCTGGCCGTGACTCATGGAGACTTTAGCAGTGGCAGCGGCTCCATGTGGGGACGCGCCAGACGAGGCGGACTGATAAATTCCTCCTTCTGCTGACAGCCCGAGTCAGGTCGTAATTGTTTATCGTAATATTCCAGGGCATGACAGATTCACAGTGCAGATTGTTGGCTAAGCAAACACTGGTGAGTATCAGAGAGAGGGACAGAGAAGGAAGGAGAGAGAGAGAGAGAGAGAGAGAGGGTGGCTAGTAAATGAAGAGGAAAATCCCTACACAGAGTGTCTGGCTGTACTTCAGCATCTCTCGTCACAAGCACAAAATGCACACACACACCTCACTGGAATGGAATTGTTCTACAATCACAGCCCTTTGAATGGAGTATGCAGTGACAATTTAATGGAAACAAGCAAAAAAGGAACAGAAAATTTGAGCCATCCATAATCAAAACACGATTTAAAACGGGACTGTCCATTCAGCCTCCGGTCATGAGTTGTGTGGACTTCTCCTTTACCAAAGTTAGAGCTGCGCACTAACCCATTCTTCATCTGACTGCTCCTTTATTGCTTTTTGATGACTTCCCCCTTCTTAACGATGGCAATCCAGCCAATTAGGGTGCGAGGCGGTCACACGGCGTCGCCTTAATGGCGTTTGTGTTTGAGAGCACTGTTATTGTTCATTAGGTGACGAGGAGAGTGCGCTAACGCTAATGAGAAATGCGCTGCCTCTTCGCCCCCATGCACCGGCAGCCCCACAATTCAATTAATTGCAACATATTGCCTAATAATGCCGGGAGAGTGCGGAGTAATCAGGATTCTTCCCTTGCTCCTCTCCACGCCTCCATCTCTTCTCTCTGCAGGGCTGTGAGGGGCTGCTACAGCGGCATGGGCTGCCGAGCAACTACACTGTGTGTCTTGGCAAATACAGACTTAGTGAGAAAGAGAGAGAGAGAGCCAAGAAAGCTCTCAGTAGGACACAGTTACTGTTACTAGGTCATGCTACTGTGAGGAAGATGAGAGGAGAAGAGAATTCCACAACAGAGCTTAACAATTTTCTGTTTTCGAGAGCATTTGTAATAATGCATGCACTCTTAATTTGTGTGTGTGTATGTGTGTGTATTTCAGTTAACCCTTAATCTCACAACTCTGCGGAGTCATAACTGTACCACTTCACTGTAATGGTACCGATACGAAGAGTTTAAAATGAGTTTATTAATAGCTGATAAATAGGTCATAAATAGGGTGTAATATGTGGCTTTTTGGATGTTTTAAATTGTCAAGCTAGGTATCTAGGTGCCACCCAAAGTGGAAATGGAGAGGATTAAATTAAATCAGGAGCTTCTGATGAAATTGTAATAAATCCAAACAACAACTTTTTGACAAGCATTTTTTTTTTACAAACAAAACAAATGTTGATCCTTTTTACTGCATTCTTGTTTCCATTTATTCTAATGTTAAATTTGCTAGCAGAAAGACACTTTATCACATACTTAGGAAAATGACTTTCAACAATTTGCTTAGTTGCATAAGACTTTTGCACAGTACTCTATTTCATAATGGAAAATCAAGTCAAATTGAATCTCAAAATTAAGCATACGGACAGCAAACGTGCATCAGTGCACCAACAGTGCTGTAGGCTAATTGCAAGTCTTTCAGTAACACTGACCTCTGGAGGTGTCTGGTAGTCAGACACATGCATATTAGTGTGCACACTCAAGCACACACACAGACCAAAATGCCTGCATGCACACACTCACGCAGAGTGACCATGCAGAGAGACACGCAAGCACTCAGACAGATTACTCCCTGAATGAAACTCCCAAATGGATGTTCCCCCACTGTTACATTTAGCATTTAAACCCATTTAAACCTCACATAGAGGCATGCGCTCATTCCATTCCTGTTTGTCTCAAACAGACACACACACACACAAACACAAACAGGCAGACTCCCGCAGATCTAAACAGGGCCAGGCAAGATTCATTTATGAAATAAATGGAGAGGCGATTGACTCCCCTAGAGAGAAGAGTATTTAGCACTGTCACCTGGGGCTGAGAGAGAGAGAGAGCGAGCGAGAGAGCCCATAGACCACCGAGGCCCAAATGGACCCATCTAACCTCCACCATCTTTCATCCTGATGACTAGTGATTGCAGTGGGGTAGAAGTGAAGGGGGGAGTATAGGGGCAACAGCCCCTAGTCTTCACAACATGATAGATAGAAGGTGTTTAAAAAAGCAGAAAAGGGACAGACTCTTGTGGAGTGAAAGGAAAGGGTGTGGGGGAGCGAATGAACTGATCCATCACTTGGGAAAAGGATTTAGTCTGACTCTGACTTTAGAAGGCGCTCCGAGAGGGACACGGAAGGAGAGAGGGGGTGCTGATCCAGGAGAGGAAGCAGGACGATAGGATTTAGTTTTGTTCATAGCTCAAATGTTTGCTTTTTTAAAGCTTTGGTTGGTTTTGTTTTTGTTGTACTATAACACGGCTCATATAGATAACATTAATGTGCTGCTTAAAGCTAACATTGGATTTTTATGGTTGACGGATTTTTTCGCAGCCTAATTAATAAAGTGGCAGATTTTTTGGCTCATATTATTTTGCTTGTTTTAAACCATTACATATAAAGCACACAAGCACATTCTCAGTGCTTTCATAATTTAATTTGAATATTTGATTTAAATGAAATTAATAAGGTTATCTGGAGTGTTTCCATTCTGGTAGTGGAATGGTGAGCAGGAGTTTTGCAGGAAGGTGTTAATGGAACAAATTAGCGTTTTAAATGAAAAATCAGTGGAAAATTGAAATACCAGGAATCAAATTATGTTTTGGATCAAAGTAAGTGATGAGTTTTGCTTGCGACTTGTGATCCTGCACAATTCTGCAGAAATACTCCGCACAAAATACAATATGCTACACACTAAATAACGTACTGCTGAGTGATGTACTAGTAACACAAGTAGCGGTCAGGAGTTCTGTAGCCTGTCATTGTAAGTCATAGATAATACCATAATATTGACATAAGTAGTGATATTGCACATGGTAAGACTGCTGTTAATAATAATATGATATTGCACATAATGATAATGGTTTAGCACCTGATAAGAAATTGCTGTATATATATATAAGATTCTGTTCTCTGCTGTTTTTAACTGTACAGCACACCAGGGTAAAACAAACAAAGCAACCTTCTTACACTACACGTGTCTTGGCTGGTTGTGTACATCTAGGAAAAGGAGAACACAGTTTCACTGTGAAAATGACATCTTTTTGCCAAAATATCGCTTTAAGCCCAGCAGCAGATGGGCCACGTTGAGGGACCTGTTAAACACCCGCAGTCTGAATGGAGAGGGCAGACTTAAAAGCTTTGTTTCTGAGGCACATGCTTCAAAGTGGCGGTTTGGGGTGTGTGCGTGTGGGGCGGCGGGTGTTACGCAGGATTAGGGTCAGGCCGCCACGCTGCCAGCTGAGATGAATAGGTACCTTCTCTTGACGGCATATCATCATTTCTTCTCCCTCATGGCCACGCTAGATAAACCTCCACACGACCTTTTGATGCGGGCGGCGTTTTGTCGGCTCCTCCAGAACTCTATCAGCCTTGTTTTTTGAGTAAACGCAGGGCTGCTTCATGTGCAGATGTACACACTGTCCGATCGATGGCCACTCGGAGGGAGTCCGGCCCCGTCAGGGCCATGAGTATCTCCTGATTAGCTGGAAAGACGACTGTCTGCACGAAGCCCACGTTTGATCTGAATGTTTTGCCACCGTTTTTTTTATGCGCCAACGCTCTTAGACGTATTCTTTCTTTCAAAATCAGACACGCGCACTGAGTAATATTTTTCTCTGCCTGTTGCCAAGGCAGCAAATAACAGGGTTGGCAGTGGAGCATTTCTTGCACTCTCTAAATGTTTGCTCCCTTTTATTTATGGCCAATCAGTGTCGCCTGTCATTTAGCAGCTCAATCAGCTGCTGCGCTCCCCACCTGAGAACCTGCCATTCTCAGCCTTTAAAGACCAGTGGCGGGCATGTAGCGGCTCTGTCCCTGCCTTGGGCACTTATTTCTCCTTTTAAAGTATCAAATGTCTCCCAATGTGACTTTCAAAAACGCTTTTGTCGAAGAAACCTTATCCATAACATTTCTGCAGCAAAAAAATGCCCACGTCAGGAGGCTACGTGCATGAACAATATTTGATAGGTTGGTATTTGATACATATTTGATAGATTGACTGATGAGATTCATAGCATTGGGGGCTTTAGAAGGTTTTTTCGTCTGTCCCTCACATATCTGTTTTCATGCTGCCGTGTAAAGACATTGTTTTGTTATTTAATAATGAATTATGCAATGTAGGTAAAATAATAATTATAAAATTATAATATTAACAAAAAATGGCAAGAGGTGTTTTTTTAGCAACTCAATATAGTGAGTTTTTGAAAACAGTACTTCTGTAGTAACTGTCTTTATTTAGTCTTTGGTCTGTCTGTTTTTTGATAGTAACACATAAACATGAGTCTTTGTAATACTCTGACCTAAATGAATGTGCTTTGGTGTGAGGTGGGAATATGAGGATGAACATACCATATCCATACCATGCTCAGAAATATGTTTGAAGCAGTAGCATTTGCCTTGTGAACCTTCTCCAGAACATAAATACATGAGAAGAATCAGTTCCAAAATGAGGATATCTGGCCCAGACTAGCGTTTCAGCATAGATTTCTATGAAGTTGTTACGGAAAATCAGGCGGTGTTTGTGCTACAATATTCCAAACAAATCATAATGCATGGACATTGCCAGGGCATATGAATATAATCTCCAATAGAGCCTGAACTGCATCTGGACATGTGCATCAGATAAACATGGCACGGTGTTACAGAAACCCTGTGAACTAACATAGAGTATATTGATGTGACACATCTTTGGATGAGGTGAATTTATTATGCCAGATCACATCCCGGTCTGGATAAACACTGAAACTCTTTATTCCACACAGAAACTGAACCGATGATAGAGCTTTTAGATTGAATGTACAAGTCTGTTTACATTCTTTTTTAACATGTCTGCATCTCCATTCTAGATATAAATGTCATTATAATGTGGGTCATGGTGGCTTCTCGGCTACAGCCTCAGCTACAGCTCTGTATGTTTGTACCTGTATCCAAAATTTCACCGGAAATGTACATGTCCTGAACTTGTTTTTGGTTTGTGTATTAATTGTGTATTAATATGTTTCAAAAATATAAAATAATAAGCACCAGATTCACGTTGGTAAAGGATAAGAAAATATTCTGTACATGGTCCGGAAAAGAATTAGTAAAACATATATATGTATACTTTTAACTGAATTAACTCATGTTTAAGCTCAGTAAGGCTTTGTTTAGGTCAGGCTACTGGAGCAAACCAGGCTCCAGTTGATTGACAAGCTGCTCTGGTGCAGTTCATGAGGCCCTAGACTGCAGATCGGAAAAATGAGGGAAAGCAGACAGGAAAGGATGCTAGGGTGAGGAATTTATGTGGCCTTTGTTGTTTGCTACCAACCAAATACTGAACCCTAATTGCATCTATTGAAAACACATTATCTGTTTATTCCAAATAATGTATCAAACCCTCTTTTAGACATTCTACCTTTACATTTTTACAGCTTTGTAGCTTTTTGATAAGTGAGACCTGTGAAGTTGCACAGGCACGGTATAATATTGTACTCTATCCAGTGACTGCACTGGTTTTATACTACTGAACTAAAACACTGATTCCACTTTAGAACAATTATTCCACAGTTAAACATAGTTTACTGTTCATTTTAGTTTAACTTGTTTCTCTGTGTTTTGATACTCTCACTGCTGCTTTGTCTGTTCTGTTTTTCTCTCCTCAACCTGATCCCTTCGAGTGTTTGGCTGGTCCAGGGCAGTGCTGACCCACACTCTGATTAAATATTCCCCCATCCTGTCTATCGATTGGCCTGCCTTCAGCAGCTGCCGAAGCCAGAGAGCTGCCTGCTGCCCTGGCCTCCCACACACACACACACACGCACACACACACACACGCACACACCAAAGCTTCCTGGGACTTCCATTCCAAGCCTTCTGGCCTTCTTTTTTCTTTCTTTCTATACTCTCGTCCTCTTCCTCTTCTCTCCTTACTCAATGTATGCAAAGACTGCATTATCCAAGCATGGAAGTCGAGACAAAAAGGCCTTGCTTTGTCCTCAGTGGTGACCTTTGTTTCCTGAGTTAGCACACAGTTGTGTGGATCTGTCTGTCCAGTTGTGTCTTGTATATGTGATATTTAATATCACATACAGTTATGTGGTTATTAACAAGTTAACAAAGTACCTGTAATGCGTAATTAGTTCTTCATTTGTTACTGTAGCCTTCAGGTGCTTCTGAAAATTTGATAACCACCTCAGACATTGGTCACACTTTAGTTGTGATCTTTAAATGATACAGATCTGCTCCCAGAGACAGTGTGTGTGTCTACATTAGTCATAGTAAAGCGGATCAACATGCAGAATTTGAAACCAGGTGCCCATCTGATGCTTACCTACCATTGAAGTTTATTATTATTATTATTATTATTATTATTATTATTATTATTATTATTCTTTTTATAGTTATTATAAGATCTTTGTTAATGATGATATCTTGTTAATAATGATGAATTACCCAGTGCGAGGAGCTGTTATCAAGACTTGAAATATTGAGAATTGAAAGACATTTTTTGAAACTGCAGCTAAATCAACACTTTAGCTGCGACAAAAACCTTTTTTTCCTAACAGCCTAAAGCAGGTCATTATCCACAACATAGGGTATACATGATCCCTTCCATTTTGACCATAATTTGACTTCTGTAGATTCCCCGGACAAAACATTCTCCCATAATGGTAATGCACTCTGAGTCCTCCCTAATGACTCTGGTCTTTGTTGACACTAGGAAGAATCAATGTTTGTATAAGTGTGTTAGTAGTGGAGCACTTTGGACACTGAATCAGGCCTTCAGCTCATTCCAGGCTGCTTTGTGTTCCTCTTTGTGACTTGTGTTTGCCTTTATCACCCTCTGCCCCCTGCACTGCCCGTCTTCCTCGGCACTAAGACTTAAACGCCACTAATTGACAGCCATTAGTGCTGACCTGTCTCGCTGTGTGCGGCAGCCTGTCCTGATAAGCAGATGTTCAGGAGATAGCAGCTCCTGTCCCTTCCTCTCTTCTTCCCACTGATGGGATGACCTTTAGCCTTTAGGTCGGGATGGATTGACATAGCTGCCACTCCATCGTTAGAGAAGAACGTGTCATCATTTAGGAAAAGGGCGTCCCCCTCATCTTCCCTGTCCCATGGCTGCTGGAGCAGGCCAGAGCCGGTGTCCATTTGTCTTCATCGGTGTCCAGCTGAGAGGAGTTGGGGCTGGATAAACGGAGGATGACCCTTTATGGCCTGCGGTTCTCCACTCCTGAAGGGCTCTCCCTCTTCTAATCACTCCCACATAACCTCAGGTCATACACAGTGTGCCTGGGGATGCTTCGTTAATACCAACAGGACTGGTGTTTTGGAATTTCAGTCAACTGTTATAGTATTCAGAGTATAGCATTTGTTAAAGCAACCCATACTAGTTGAATGGAATCAGCCTGAACTGTGTTCTGGATTGACTGTCATTTATCATCACTTCGCCATGTGCCAGGTCTACCATGCATCCTATGTGATTTCACAGCTATAACTTACAAGAGAAAGCTTTTTAAAGCTAATGGCCGTCCTTTAAGCTCTCCTCGGATGAAACGGGCCGCTGATGGGAGTTGTATAGTTTGTTATGTTTCGGATCACAGCCGTTTCTGAATGTTTTTTCTAGAGGTGTGAAAACCAGAGTTTAGAGTTGATGGTGTCCAATGTGTGTGTGTGCATGCGTGTGGACTGCGCTCATGGGTACGATGTGCACTGAGGCGAACTGTAAGGGCTTTCACAGCAGCTGGAGGTCATGAAATAACAGACATCGGTCTGTTAATGGGCCTGTCAGCACATCAAACTCTGTGTGTGTGTGTGTATGTGTGTGTGTATGTATGTATGTATGTGTGTGAGAGACATTAAAGGACAGCCATGACTCTCTCATTCTTCAGCGGCATGGTGCTCAGTAAAGCAGTGAAGTGACTCTGTGTGGGCCTGCGGCGGACATGGCGATGGAGCAGGGGGCTAATAGTTTTACCCCCACCCCTTAAAACCCCTTCACCCTGCCCCCCTACACTTAAAAACGTTTAAGCTTTGGCAGACACTCATACACACACACACACACACACACTATCAAGACACAATGACCTACAAACATAGCTCCATTCTCAATCACAGAAGACATATTGCTTGACCCAGAAGACACAAACATTGAGAGAACATGGACCAACTGAAATGTCAAGTGAACACACACTTACAGACACACCCATGCATCCTCTAGCCTGCAGTAAATGTGCTCTCACGGCTATAATTATACAATAATTATAGCATAATACTTACTTATAGTAAGTATAATAAAGTACATAACTATATAGTGTTGTTCTAATGTTTGAACACCTGCTCATCTAATGTTCCTTCTAAAATAAAGGGTAGCAATAGTAGTAAGATAGTAGTAACCTTTACTAATCTGGGAAGGCTTAACACTGCTTGAACGCTGCTGCATTCAGCCACAAGAGCACTAGTGAGATCAGGTACTGATGTTGGATCACAAACACCACTCCAACTCAAGTGTCGAATGGAGCTCAATCTCTCTGTAAAATGCATTTTTGCCATTCCACAGCCCAGTCCTCGTCTTGCTGACGTATAGAGTGGCTGTTCCAGTCCCCCATTCCATTACAACACCCCTTAAAGAAGCTAAATCCACCAATTAGAAGGAGTG
Source organism: Hemigrammopetersius urotaenia (assembly GCA_037974485.1). Taxonomy (NCBI): domain Eukaryota; kingdom Metazoa; phylum Chordata; class Actinopteri; order Characiformes; family Alestidae; genus Hemigrammopetersius; species Hemigrammopetersius urotaenia. Next base: position 13,053,316 of record JBBPDC010000001.1, on the reverse strand, counting down.
CCTGGATACTTATGGCATATTGTGTAGTAATTGCAGCTATGTGCTAAGTCTAGTACTGATTTATAGTGACACTAACAAGAAAATTAGAGAATGGTTTTATGGATAATGGCCACTAGAGGTTGAGCTGAATATTGTGTAAAGCTGTAAGTTAGAGCCACTTTGATTTTGAGGGGTTTTCTTCTACAATGTTTTTTATTGTGAAATAACTCATTCACTGTGCCTTCAGACAGTTTTAGGGCCTATGAAACCGTTTATTTAGGGAAAAGCGGAAATGAAATTGAAATCTGTTCGCTGGGATTGTGTGTGAGCGTGTGGTTGTTTATTCAGTGCTTTGTCCGGACCTAAATGGATGGACAACATGAGCATTTAAACGCTCTAGACACACATGGTTGCTGCCATGAGTGTTTCTTTAGCAATAATGTAACTTCATATGGCTGAGTTTGCATTAGACAAGGCAAGGACTTGTGATACAAAACGCAGTGGAAATACGCTGCAATGATAGAATTACAAGACAGTTTTAGGGCTTGAGGTTTATTTAGGAAGTGACAGAAATAAAATTGAAATCCATTCACTGTGTGTGTGTGTGTGTGTGTGTGTGTGTGTGTGTGTGTGTGTGTGTGTGTGTGTGTGTGTGTGTGTGTGTGTGTTAATAGGTGGTTCAGGGTTTCTCTGGCTGATTGTGGTGTGGACTGTCCCTCTTAGAGCACTCCACAAATGGGATTACAGAGATTACCCAGTGTGATACAGTCAGACCTTTATGGTCAGCTGAACCTGAACACACACACACACACGCTGACCCATCACCATTAGTCCCTCTGTCTCCTTACTGTCATTTCATGTTTTCCTGTAGTCTTTCTGAAGACTAGTGTTGCTGGAGTGCTGCTGTGCTTATAGCTGCGGAAACGAAGATGTGTCTTTATTACACTTTATAAAGGTTCTGAAAAAGGAGGAACATCTACTTTTGGTTCTCTGAGGATTTTTTTGCAAATGTGAGGTGGGTATAAAGAACCACTACAGAAGGTTCTTTACATAACACGTTTCCTTTTCTAGAGTGGTTCTATAAGGAAGCAGAAATGGTTCTTCTATGGCTGCATGGTGACACGTTTACCAATACATTATTTTTAAAAAAGGGATAATTTTTCATTCACTCCCATCATCATAACTCCCAGTCCTGCCTTGACATTAAGCCTATAGTTTATGATGGAGGAGGCCATTGATTCTAAACGAACCAAACAGAATGACTCCAGTGAGGGCTGATGCCTTTGCGGTTGCTCCCTTGAGCTACACAAACATCATTCAGGGCATCTGCGTGTTCCTGGGACTCCATCAGTGATCGAGAGTCTATAAAAGCTGTAATGTGTTCAGTTCACTAGGAGGGGAAAAGTTATTCAAATTAACAACTTTCTGAAGGCATTTTACTATTTGTTTGTTTAATTAGGTGTTTTATTGAGGCATGTGTAGTTTGATATATCTCATCTTGTCATTTTTACCCTGACAAAACACTTCTAACTTCTGAATGTACTTATACTTATTTATGCTATTAAATCAAAATCTGAATCAGAATCGCGTTTATTGGCCAAGTATGTGAGCTAACACATACAAGGAATTTGATTCCGGTAGATGGTGTCTCTCAAGTACAACACAGTAAAAAACAATAGTTATAAGATACAATAAACAATATACTGAGCAAATATAATATACCATAATATACAATCTACAATATGAAT
>JBBPDC010000001.1:13023936-13036565 GCA_037974485.1 Hemigrammopetersius urotaenia | reverse complement strand
TCTATCTATCTATCTATCTATCTATCTATCTATCTATCTGTCTATCTCTCTCTCTCTCTCTCTCTCTCTCTCTCTCTATCTCTCTCTCTCTCTACCTCTTGTAGATGGAGAAGTGAAATAATAGCTAATGAATGAGAGAGAGAGAGAGATGCTGTATGGTGGTGGTTTACAGTGTTATGGAACTGCTTTTTCACTCAGTGAAAGCCTTTCTGTTTTGTCAGATATTGACTTTCTGTGCTTTGCTAAACTTCCCTGCTACTAATAAAAAAGAGAGACAGACATAAACCTCTCTGACAGACAGTAGCTACTTCACGTTACATAAAAAAACACCCAAAACAAGAAAGGGGCCAGGTTTCCCCTGCTTTCCAAGATCTCCCTCAAGAGCCTGCATGACATTCCCTATCTTGACAAGCTAATTGGAGCAGCCCAAAAGGAAAAGTGAAGAAAAATAGTTAAAGAAACAGTGAGCCATCTCCCTGGCAGGTAACTCCTGCAGCTTCACCTTTTTTAGAACTCTGCAGAAAGATAGGATCAGCCAATACATGGCTTTGATCTCCTAGGAATTTCCTCCCATTTCTGTCTCCATCTTCCTTTTCATAACCCAGTCTGGTTGCGAAGGCGTTAATAAAAGCGGAGATGGAGCGCGGGTTTAGGCTTTTGATCAAGTTCTCGCTCGGCTGCCTGAACCTCAGAACTCCGGAGCAGCGTTCATTAGTCCAGATCAGAAACAGCAGCCGGAATGTTCTCTATTATATGGAAGATGCTTTTGAAGAGCCTGGCTGTGTGTGGATCTACCACAGCGTGCTTTGGTTCCTTTCACATCATGGGGTTGGAAAGCTGAGGGACCAGATTAATAAGAATTACTGGTAGTGAAACAGCTCATAGGGACCCAAGAGGATGTTCAGTGTGGATCTTTTCTCAAACTGGACAAACCATGATTGTAAAGATTAGTTGTCAATGATGTAGCCCATGGAAAAATTTGAGTAAATAATTTAGAAATAATCATTAATTAAAGCTGTACATTATCATGCCAAATTCTTAGACACAGATGCAGATTGTTTGAACCACTTGAACCAAGTTAACATTAGAATAAATGCAAACAAACAAACAAGGATTTGTTTTGTTTGTAAAGAAGTAGTTGATATTGTGTGAGCTGGTGAGGAGAACACAAGTTCGGTTCCAGATTCCTCCTCGGCCCCTCAAGCCGTTGTTTGGATTTGATTTAATTTAAGTCAAAACAGGTTTCTGATGGAAGCTACAAGTAATATTGGGTTATTTGTGAATTCTTTCAAGTTTATTTATTAATGTGAACAAAAAACACTCACACAGTTTTCAAATATTATTTTTGTTTAGTACCGTATAGCAGAACCAGAACTTGCATGATTGGCACTCACAAACATTCTCATGTAGTAGACCTCTTGTAAAAAGCCATAAAATTCCAAATTCCAAATTTATTTTGGAGAGAATCGTCTTTAATTGTGAGGGCTGCTTAATTACTGAGCCGCACCGAAACTTAGCCGTGTAGTGTCCGCGTTTATTATGCAAATCTATGCAGATTCTAGTCACAATTAAGTCATTGGAAAGCTGTCTTTCTCTCTCTTTTCCTCTTTCTCTCTCCTCTCGTTGCTTTCTTCTCCTCCACCGTTCACCCTCGTCTATCTCTTTGGTTTTCATGCAATATCACAGTAATGAAGCCATTACGTCTCTGAGTGCATTTTAATGAGTTTTTAACTAACATTTTAATGAGCTATACATTACCATAAAGCTGGGATTAGGCTAAATTGAATTTAGAAGTGTGTGTTGGGGATGGCGGTGGGAACAGGCAGGTTCATTAAGAGTTAATTAGATTGTTTTGTGAGCGGCAGCATGGTTCGTTTTCTGGGTTTGGGGGTCCAGTTGGAGCCCCAGTGTGGGGTCCTCCATCGTTACTGGGGTGGCCAGCGGTGGTCTCGTTAAGCTAACGATAAAGTGCCGGGCAAGATGGTGTCTTTGAAAGGAGATGTGTGAAGTGAGTGTTTGTTTAAGAAAGAGAAACCATTGGGATTGTTTTGCCGTAACCATCACCCACACAACAGCACATTAATACAGAGCATTATATTCACTATATATTCACTAAATATATAGTTTTGATATTTTTATGAATTTCCATCCTATTTAATCATTACATTTTGTTTCAGTAACGGAATTTGCTGAATTTGTGCTGAATCAGATCATGGACCATCTTTCATAGGAAGAAATCATTGACCATAATGCACCATTGGAACATACTTCATTGTATCTTTCGGTATGAGAGTAGATTATACAGTATAAGCTGCCCACGAACACATTATACCATCGTTCTGTTCATGCACTCCATAGGAAATAGATACTATAGAATCTGTCCATAACCTCCATAAAGTCACTGTATTTTTGCTTCATTCATGGGCTCAGTCCCCTGATGTACACACCAGTATTGTCAAGATTGCATCAGCTTCTGAATGGTGTATGTAAGATGAGAGGATGGGTATGTGCAAGGCAGAAACATTTGTGTGTATGTGTGTGTAAGTGTGTGCTAGTGTGGTGGTAGGGGCGTTGGGGGGGTTCAAGCCCTGAGGACCAAGCAGGCAGAAATGTTTGTGCAGCTGCCATTCACAGCTAGTACACTGGAGGGGCTATGATGATGTGAAACAGAGAAATAATCTTTCTCTCTATTTCTCTCACTCTATCCCCCTCTTTTTGTGTTTGTGAGTAGGAGTCAGATTGGATAGAGGAGGTTGGTGTTGTAGAGCTTTAATGCATGAGGGAACTGAGGCCATACCGACAAATGGAAGTGTTTTCCTGCCCACTGTGTCATGTGCCACATTCACACATTAAGTTCTTGCCCCTCGAGCGTCACACACACACACGCGCGCGCACAAACACTCTATTTCTATCTCTCTCACACACACACACACACATGACACAGAGTCAGTGACCAAACAGAAAGATCTTGTTTCCTGAGAGTGACATATTTTCACTCTCTGACCTGGCCACTAAATTAGAAATAGCACCTCTAACAGGAAAGCAATACAGCCCACTTTTAGGAACTCAAAATGAAATGCTCTGGGCATACTGATAACCACTAATCTCTCTCTCCCTCTCTCCCACACGCACACACTCTCAGAATGTAGAAGATTTATATGTGTGCAGTAGGGCTGCAGGTGTGTTTAGTAAACGATCCCTCTCGTGACCCTTGTTGCTTCAAGTCATACCTGTCTGATAGATCATTTTTAATGTTGGACTGGGAAGTAGCATTATGAAATCACCTTTGGTGTTCCTCAAGGTTCTGTTCTGGGACTGCTGGTTTGTTTCTCTATATAAGTTTGTAAAGATTTTACAATGTGAAAACAATATAAAAAATAATAAAATAATAAAAATGAAAGTGCTATCATGGATACTGAAAATACTACAAATACTACCACCCTGTTCCATACACAAACAAACACACAAACACACACACACACACACACACACACACACACACACACACACACACACTAGTGACATACTAGTGAAATACTAGTAGAGCTGCAGTTGTGTTTTGAAAGGTATTCATAAGATAAAATCACCACATTACACACTCCAGCAACTTGTGTATCTGCAGATTTCCTTTCCTTAATGGAACATCTTGTTCTATTATTTAAAAAAAAGATGTTCTAAGGACTTCACTGCATTTATGAAACTGATGAGAAACTGTTGCTCGGTCACAGCCGGCTGAAGTGCCGTAGTGACAGCAGGTGAATCTGATAGGGACTGTAACAGCATGTAGCTCAGAATGGCTCCCAGCGCCTTTATTCAGCTAACTGAAGCACGCAGCATGCAGTAACAAACGCAGACGCTCTAATTGCCTTTGGCGCGGCTTGCGAGGATACGTATACAAAAAACACGGTTAAGCTCAGAGTAGCATATGTCGTCTTTTCTTTACTTGGCTCCTATCCCTCGTTTCAGCTTTCCATCCCATGCTTCTCCACACACGCCTCGACTCGCTCCTTCACCTCGCAGCTCCGAATCTGAGGCGGTGCCAAGGAAGGGGCAAAACTGCTAATTTAGCTTGCTTACCCACCCCCTCCCACCAACAACCAGCCAACCAACTAAATAAATAAATAAATAAATAAATAAACAAATAAATAAAAGCGCTGCGGGAGAAAAAAGAAGAAGAGAGAGATTGAAGCGGGAGAAGATTTGGCCTTTTTAGCCTCCAGCCTCAGACAGATGCAGCTCTCAGTGGCATGCGGGGGAGAGATGGAGAAATACATAAATATTCATCAGAGAGGAGGCATGCAGAGACACCCTGAAAAGAGAGAGAGAGAGAGAGAGAGAGAGAGGGAGAGAGAGAGAGAGAGAGGAGGGGTGGGGGTGCTGTAGAGGAAAGTCAAGGGACAATGTAAGTGTTTGGGAAGAAAATCCAATTATGTTTCTTCCTTGTCCACCTGCTGTCTGAGTCTAAACACTCTTTTGTTCTTCAGTAGTCCTGCCTATGTCATCTTTTATAAATTACACATCTGTATAATATTCTCTTGAACTTGTTTTTAACATCTCATTAATAACCGCTTCAGTTTATATTGAAAATAAATATTTAGTAGCAATCAACCCACTGTGTTATTGTAGTCTCTTTTATATAGGGTCAGGATGGGATGGAATTCATGTATTTCCTGAAATTTAATATCTGAGTTTAATCCGTGGCACTTGAGGTGGCAATATTCAGAATAAAGTTACTTTTTGAGGGAATACTTTGGCAATACTTGCCCACTAAAATAAATACAAAGTGCAGTTTTTTTAGAGAAACATCCTCAGCTTTTGTTTATCATGGCACATTCGTTAGACAGACTCTAAAGAGGAGCTTTACCAACTTCATTTCAAGCAGTTAAGGTCCTGCTAAAGCCTCAATGGACTGATAAATCAGTGCAAGGGGGCAATTGTTTATTTCAGTATTACTGAGCTCTTTTATGAACTGATGGAGCTTAGATAGTCTCCTCAGTAGTGGACGTGTTCATGAGAGACATGGTTTTGCATTAATGTTGTACTGCATAGTTATTTTGCAATTGCATTTTTGTTTGGAGAACGCATTTATTGGTTCTTTCTTACTTCCTGGTATGTTGAGTTTAGCAAAAAAAAAAAGAAGATGTAATAGAAAAAAAAAGGCAGGGTAACTTTTTTACTTACACACAGAATCCTGCCTCTAATGTAATTTTATTGGAATGTTTCTGCATGCAGTCCTAGTGCGGATCTGTGTACATTTTGGGAATGGATCCATCACCTATAAAAGAAAACAGCCCATCGTTGCTTCTGTTGCTAAACCCAGCCATCAGCGTGAAGCACATTCCCCAGCAGGGTGAGTGCTTTTAGACCGCGGGGTTCCAATTTGGAAGACAAAGCTCTAGTCTCTGGAGTCGGCACCGCTGTAGCGCTCCAAAGCAAAGGAACATTTTCATTTTATTTAGTTTTTTTCGGTAAGCCGACCCTGATGCTAGCCGCTTAAAATTCCAGCTTTTTTTTCACCCCCTGCCTCCATGTGCATCTGCCCCTCGTCTTCCGGTTTGTTTGTTTCGAGTGAGTGTGTGATCTCGGGGCTGCCTCCTTCCCTGCCCCGTGGCCCTGTTTCCTCGATGTAGATAAATAAAACTGCGGAGAAGCTGCAGATACAGTGGCAGGGAGGCTCCGCACTGGGACCTGTTATTCGGGTACCGCTGTCTCCTCTCGCCTCCAAACCACATGGGACTTCTTCTAGAAACCTGCAAGCCCTTAATCTAACACCCCCTCCCACATCCCTTCATCCTGCTTTCATCTCGCAGTATGAGAGTGTGTGTATCCGTGTGTGTATCCGTGTGTGTATGTGTGTGTGTGTGTGTGTGTGTGTGTTTGAACGTATCTCGAGGAGCTGCCCTATCAGGATTCTATCAAACTTTTTTACGTTTGTGGCATGCTGAGGAAAGAAAATGGCTTTATAGAGGTCTTTTTGTGTTCCGAAGAAAAAAACGTGTTTATTCTCTTTTTAAATTTGTTACTCTTAAAGCAACCAGCTCATCTCAGATCTACTGGTTATAGTTAGTTATAGTTATAGTTAAGTTTCTTTATTTCAAGCACAATGAAAAACACCTCTCTCTATACACTCAAAAAACAAATTACAAGCTGAAACCAAAACAATACATTATTTCTTTGTTCTAGGGATGCACAATTGCTCCAGATATCACTAGGTGGCCAGTTCATTATTTTGTCATTTTTCTTAATGTAAATAATGTGAGGCAGGTAATGTGTCTTTGAATGCTGTTTCTATTAGTACTTTATTTCACACGTTATTTAAATGGATAATTGATTTAACTGGAAAATATGGAAATGGAAATGTGTGTGAATGATGCTCCTGGTTAAAAAGTGCAAAAACAGGCAACAAGCTAAATCATCCAACCATTTGGCTGGAAACGCACCAAAAATCAGACATAACAAATCGTTATTGGTGCATTACTGCAAAAGTCATTATAGACCATTCCTGTTGGCCCATTCAGCATGAAATTGTCATACTTTTCAAAAAGGTGAAGAATAAAACAAATAAATATGGAGGTATTAGGTTGTGATACCACCGTGGCAAAGTGCAGAAACCTGTTATGCAGTGTATTATAATTACATATCTACATATAGCAGAAAAACATGACAGCTTATAATAGCTCTGGTGTTGCCTCAGAGGCATTATTATGGTGGTACAGGTTGGTTGATTTATTTATTTTATTTGGTTATTGTTGATAATGATGTGACCCCCCACCTGCGTTTGACTGTTAGACTCATCGTCACACACATTCTGATTGGACACCCAATCTGTGAGATGAAAGAGTTTACCTAAGGGTGATTAGAGAGCACCGTGTACTGATTTAGCCACCCACTGATTTGTGTGTGTGTGTGTGTGTGTGTGTGCCTACATATGAGTGACAGTCAGCTTGAGGGCATTTTCTCTATGTTTGTACTTCTGTCTCCATAGGGAGGCCCATTAAGTCCAATTAGCTTTTACTTGTGCTCGCCCAGTCAAATGAAACTTCAGATGGCATCACACTTGCCACACATTAATGTCTGAAGGTGTGATGTGATTTATAGAGATGAGAAGTGTGTGGTGTTTTACGAGGCAAAAACTTATCATTGAGGTTATTTTAAAATATCAAAATGAGCATCATGATACCTTCTGCTGTGTGTAGACCGCCTGAGAAATGTATCTAGAATTTTAAAGTAGTTTGTCTATTCTTATGGAAATGTTAGCTTGCTCTTAGGAAAATCCAGAATTTTCTTCATTTATCAAAGCGTCATAATGTTGGAACAAAAGCTGGGTAATACTTCACTGAGGGGCACTGTTCATTAGACTACATATCAGTTCCATGAGCCTTTTATGACAACTATATAAACATGATTCCAACAATGGTTTCATCAGAAAACAGCCTTAATGACAAGTTCCAAGCTAAACCGATAAATGCTTATGTAGGTTTCATACAAACACTGGCATTGATTGGAGTGTTACCAGACTCTGTGCTGGGAAAAATGTTAACTTTATAGTGTAAAAATTGTTTTTAAAGAAGAAGGTGAATGGCAAAAGATTTGTGGTAGTTTTGATAACATCTAAATTTTCAACTAGTGTAATGTTTCTCTCTCTCTCTCTCTCTCTCTCTCTCTCTCTCTCTCTCTCGCTCTCTCTCAGTATTGAGGGATGACTTCAGACAGAACCCTACAGACGTGGTAGTTGCAGCAGGGGAGCCGGCCATTTTGGAGTGTGTCCCCCCTCGTGGACACCCAGAGCCCACCATCTACTGGAAAAAGGACAAAGTGCGGATTGATGAGAAGGACGACAGGATCAAGGTAAACATTAACACCTGCAGGCCTATAATGAACTATCACTGCTGAAACATTGTGTGTGTGTGTGTGTGTGTGTGTGTGTGTGTGTGTGTGTGTGTGTGTGTGTGTGTGTGTGTGTGGTGACATACTGTAACACTCGATGTTTCTAGGCCTGGAATTGTTCGAATGCTCCTAACCTTTTAATATCTAATCTAACAAAGCTGAAAAATTCAGCGAGTTTTATTACAGTCACGAATGACCTTTTTAAACATGCAAACATATGAATAGGAATATACTTCACATTTCAGTCGCTTTTTGTTGTTACTCGGATTAATCAAACTGATAACAAACACTTTGCAATGTGGCTTGTGTTAAGAATGTATGCACACACGCAGCGCGCCCATTTCATACAGTGACAGAAAACACAATGCACAGAAAGCTCCAGTTCCATATAATGAAACACAGTTACTCTGCGGACACATTTTAATGAGTTCGAAGGGAGAAAAAGAAGGTCTTTGAATGAATGGGATGTTGTTTAAATGGACATAATGTTGTGATATTATTTATAGTTTGATTTTCCGTATTAAATTGAGTTAGTTCCCATTCTGAATGTTATTCAAGTCTACAACCTAGTGGTCTAAGGCTTAAGGATTGTACTGTAAACTGTGGCTGATCATACATTATGTTCCAGATACGAGGAGGCAAGCTGATGATTTCAAACACAAGGAAGAATGATGCTGGCATGTACGTGTGTGTGGGCACCAATATGGTTGGAGAAAGGGACAGCGAGACTGCCCAGGTCACTGTTTTTGGTAAGGATTAATATCTCTTTTATATTAACTCTGGTAGCACTTTCTTGAGTTGCCCATCATATATGCTTTGTATTTGCTTGCAATACATTCAAATATAAAATAAACCTTATTTTCATTAACACATCCCTTATCATAACCTCAACCATGGCACTACTCCTAAACCCCTATAAACCTAACCTAAGGCCAAATTAATCTATAGTTTCAGGGGCACTGTGAGCAGACCTCTAATGTCAGTCTTTTTGTAACATTCGGATCCCTGTTATGGTGTCAAAGCATCTCTGACCTGTCGAGACATGGACTCAACAAGATCTCTGAAGGTGTGCTGTGGTATCTGCAGGCAGATCACTTATGTCCTGTAAGTTGCAAGATTGGGACTTGTTTGTCTGCCGCATCCCACAGATGCTTGATTGAATTGGGATCTGGGGAATTTGGAGGTCTGGTCAACACCCTTAACTCTTTTTGCAGCATGGATGGATGCATTATCTTGCTGTAAGAGGACACTGCCATTTAGGGAATACCATTACCATGAAGGAGTGCACTTTGTCTGCAACAATGTTTAGGTGGTTGTGATGTGTATAAAACAGGAAAGGAAAACAAGATGCGGGGCTAAACTGAGATAAACTGGACAAAACACAGGCAAAAACGTGGGCAAAACAGGAGCTAAACACAGAGACAAAATACAGAGGCAGAAACATAGAGCAAGAAAAAACATAACAAAGCACAGGATCCTAAACAAATACCCAACAAAAATAAACAAACCAAGTAACACTGGGGGCAAAAACACAAAGAACAAAAGCCAAGCAAAAACAAACTGAGGAACACCAGGGCATAAATGCAAAGAACAAACACCAAGCAAGAACAACCCAAGAATATTAACACATAAAACCGACCAAAGAACAAGAACAAGACACAGATATAACAAGGGCCAGTGCTAAGACGGGGCTAATACCAAAACAACAACAGATTCACATGGATGCAGGCAAACAACAACATATACGAGAAAACAGACAAGAAGAACCTTACAGTGGTGTCAGAGTAATATCTACATGAATGCTACAACCCAAGGTTTCCCAGCAGAACATTGCCCAGTGCATCACACTGCCTCCACCAGCTAGCCTTTACTCCTAACAAGTTTCAGTGAGCTTTGTGCACCCTTGACCCTGTCACTGGTTCCCCAGTTGTTGTTCCTTTTGGCCACTGTATATCAGGAACACCCCACAAGACCTGCTATATTGGAGGAATGTCAACAAGTCATCATAACTAGGCCCTTTTCAAATCCATTTTTATTTTATTTTGTTTTATTTATCTATTTTATTTTATTTTATTTTTACTGCTCCTGTACTGATTGTTGACTTATTCCCCTACCATATCTGACCTCTTCACAGGTGCCACTGTAACAAGATAACCAGTGATATTCACTTCACCTGTCAGCGGAATGTTAGGACTGATCGGTGGATATTTATGAGAACTAAGTGTAGACCAACATACAAGCCTTTGCAGTTGAAAAGATTAAAGGGCAAGCTCAGATCAAATCCATCACTGTAATATTTAGACTGTAATGACTACTGTGTCCGTACATGATAAGTGCTTTATCTGTGATATTAGTTTCAGGTAAACATGCCCACATAGTTTCCCACTGAGTAACTTTATGTGTCATGAATATCATGTCCTTTGCTCTTTGTTCATGGCAAGTCAGATAGGGCCTGTTCAGACTTATCACCAACAAACAAAAGCGTTTTAGAGTTCTGAGTGAGCGATACATTACCAAGTCACTGGAGATGAGTAATGTTTGACCTTGCATTAACATTTCTCTTTATTTCTTCAGAGCGGCCCACGTTCCTGCGGAGGCCCATAAACCAGGTGGTCCTGGAGGAGGAAGCTGTAGAGTTTCGTTGTCAGGTGCAGGGAGACCCCCAGCCATCCATCCGCTGGAGAAAGGATGACGTGGACATCCCCCGTGGAAGGTAAGAACAGATCAGAGACATCTACAGAGTAACTCAGCTTATAATCTTCTCATTTTTCTTCATAGCAGACCACATATTAGACAACATAACACTTTGTCCACTTCAGGAGCTCTGGTCTACACCATTAATAACACAAATCCCTGGGTTTAAAATTCAGTTATTCCTTTTAAGGCTTATTATTCAACATTATTACCTATTTAATAACTACAACGCATGTAGAAAATACATAAATGAATCACGGTGCATCAGTCTGAAGGTTGAATGAACTATTTCCGTTTTTAAATATTAGAATGGATTATGATCTGTATCTTATACTTGTCATTTTTTGGCCAAAAAAACATACACAAAAATTCTGGATAGTTTTTTTTATTATCTGTGTGTCACTTCTGTATGCAAGAGTCCTCTTTGAATTGTTATTGTAAATTTGGTCTGAGTAAAACTACTTTGTAAGTGGAAACTACTGTGAGAGTGTGAGCCCACAGACAGGCAGTTCAGGGGGTCAGTGACCTCTGTCATGGTATCATCTGCTCATTCTCTTTGAGCTCTGGGCCCCATTCTCTAAGATGTCTTTGCTGTGAGCTGGGTTCCTAAGGCTAGGACAATAAACTTATGCGTATCTGTAGAGACAGAGCTGTATAGAGCCACAGGTGAGGCTGCGCAGGTGAGCTTTTGGCACAAACTGAGGGGATTCAGGTATTTCCTGTGGCCTGAGGCTTCTTCATTCAAACCCAGACTTAGCCGTACAGAGGGAGATGAAGAATGCCTTTACACTAAGCTCTCCCTTAAGCTACTCTAAAACCCTTTCTCTTCTTTAGCATCCACCAGGAAGGGCTAAGGACACCTTTGTGAAGTTCTCACATGATCAAGGCATCAGTATAAAGCAAATGAAAGGATTATGTATGGAACCCTAGCAAGGAAGAAAGAAGGAGACCTGTATGTTTGTACATTAACCGTCGGAAGTCCAGTAAATTCAGTACATTAGATTTACATTTTCATTTTGTACCATAAGGTTACGTTCGTTTTGACGCAAAGCACTGACAAAAACATGCAACATGTAAATCACTCGACAGTACCATACAAAATCAATGCTGTAATATAATAAAAGTCTTCTACTCACTTCTACAAAATGAAAGTTTCATATTTGGAACATTTGGTGCTTGTTTGAAGGAGCAATGAATGAGAAATATTGAATTTTAAATTACACAATTCTTTTGTTACTGCTATTAGCAACTATGACTGTATTATTCAGACAGTTTCCAGAGAGAGGTGAGGTAGTGAAATTTTGCTGCAGGGCATCTGTGTTGTTTATAACGCATTCGCTCAGAATAAGAAATCTGGGCATTGAGGTAGTAGTGGCTGCTCAGACTTTAAGAGTAGAAAACATGATGCACATTGAATTATTTTCCATTTCCATTAACATTAGAACAGGAGTTTATGGTTGATGATGACCATCACCACATATTTTCTGACATGTTCAGAATCAGGGCAGTGAGTGTCAGCTTGCTTTCAGCCGCAGAGAACACAAGTAAATGCTACTTTAAGTGCCCCTATACTTAAGAAAACTCTTTTTCCAAAAAATTGCATGCATTTTTCTGACATGCCGATCCACATTATGATCAATATAACATTCAGAGGGTTACAGAGGGTAAAGGGTACCTGAATGTTTCTTTTCCTGACTGACGTGGTGCAATGGGACTAAAATCACTGAGATACGCTGGTGAAAATGATATTACGCTGTGAATAGCGCTGGAGGGCTGGAGGAGTAGAGTGTCATGTTGAGCCTTGCTCATTGGCCAGATCAGTGGAAGCTGTGTGAGTTTGTCGGGTGCTGTCCACAGTGTGTTTTCTTCTGGTTCAAACACGCAGTAGATAAGCCTCGACTCATATCTGTAGTTATTGGACTTGGACTCAGCACCAGCCACTGTCAGCAGCATTCAGGCCATGGTGACTGCTGCTGCTGTGTGTGTGTGTGTGTGTGTGTGTGTGTGTGTGTGTGTGTGTGTGTGTGTGTGTGTGTGTGTGTGTGTGT
>JBBPDC010000001.1:12990972-13011212 GCA_037974485.1 Hemigrammopetersius urotaenia | reverse complement strand
CCCCCCCCCCCCCCCCCCCCCCCCCCCCTCCCCCTCCCCCCCCCCCCTCTCCTTTCCTTAAAAACAGAGCCAGCGCATTTTAAGACCCGTCCAGTAATGGAGATCAGTTTCCAAGTGCTTAATCAAACACTCTGAGTGACTGGCATCTTCCTGCTGCGTCTGTGCCACAGCACCATGGAAGACGAGCCAAAGTGTGATTTAAAGCCTTTGTCATTGACCCAAACTCACTGAAGTGCTTTCAGTAGTGCAGGGCCAGATTGGGGCCTTGTAAATCTACTGCCATCTGTAACTCCCTTCAGTGTGTTACACTCAGACGGGCACAGCCGCACAAAGACAAAATCGGCTCCATAAATCAGACAGTCTGCCGCACCAGCCGCCGCCTTCTTTGACTGTTAACAGCTGCGATGACGGAGGAAAAAGCCCCTTTAGAAATGAAGATGAAGTGTCAGTGTTGTTCCTTGGTCCCATTTTTTGTGCTTTAAACAGTGGACGGCGGCACGGCACTGGGTAAAGCTGGCCCACGTCTGTTAATTACCGGTCCGTCTGTTACAGCTTTTTTCAGCCGTTGTGGTGGTGGAGAGTCTTTAGGTTAGGTCAGAATTTTGCTGGTTTGCTGAGAAGCATCAAGATGAATCTGTTCTGAAAGAGCATGACCTGAATTTGCAGGGACATAATACATTAAAGCAATGCTGAAGAGTTTTTACTCCTGTTTTTTGTTTCGACTTGGGGCCGTTTACAGTGGTCAAAAGTGTTCTATGGTCCCCCACAGTCGAAATGATCAAGTATTAGACAGTAGATTATAGCATTTGGTTAGAGTTTGGGGAGGGTGATTATTTTATTGTTATAATAAACTATATATATATATATATCCAAAAACAAAGAAACCTTGATTTGGTGTTTTAATGGAAACCTTTACATTTTGTGTAGAACTTTTCTTGAACGTTTCTTTAGAACTTTTCTTAAGTAGATCCTCAGGGCCCCTTAGATGGTCCGCATTTTTGCTCTATACTTGTATGGTGCAAGTTTGGATGGAGAAAAATATGTATAAGTAGTTTCCCTCAAATATCAAGCAGTGGGTTTAGCAGGGTCTTATGGACACGGTAGCTCTTACAGCTGTGATGATGAAGCCTGCTCTGCAGCAAACAGGGAGTTGGTAGCACTTACCCGGCAAAATCTATAGATCTTAAAAATTGAGGTGTTTTGACCTTCAGCCCTGATTTATTATTACGCTCCGGTGTGTACTTTTTCCATTTTGAGTTATTGCTTTTTGATTGGAGGAGGAAGACAGAATTACCGCTGGAGCCAAAAGTATATTTCATGGTGCGCAGCTACAGACTAATTCATGTTCAGAAATAAGAACTCTGTGGTAACCTTGAAGCCAACATGCCACAAATCTTTCAGGGAGTTTGATAGTCGAGCAATAATACTTTATCTCCACAATGACTCCCACTGCCGTTTCTTGAGGGAATTAAACTTTCATAAGGAAATCACACCATGACCTTCTTGTTAGTGTGACTGAAAGAGATTCTGAGGCAAAGTTTGATTTCCAAAGGCTGATGAGAAAATGGTGGATCTGAATGAATGTACTCGGTAGGAGTTGAACATTGTGGTGATGGAGTGTCTTTAGGTCAGGTTGGATTTTGCTGGTTTGCTGAGAAAGCCAGCAGCATCAAGAAGAACATTTCCTGATTTTGCTAGTGAGTGCTAGTAAAACAAACATATGGACCTTAATACATTAAAGCAGCGCCGAAAGGTTTTTACTTCAGTCGGCCAGCAGTAGCTCTTTTCTTGTGATCTAAGAATTAAATGGCTGCTTAAAAACATAAAATAGTCTACATTCATTAGAATAACCTTAATGTTTGTTTATGAAACATTTCAGTGTGTTCCCTGTACAGAGTGTACTTATTTATTATTTACATATTTTCTCCTATACATTAAAAATAACATGCCATTGGTCCAGGGTCTTTAAGATACTGAATGTGATTGAAGGTGCCGGATTGGAAAAACACACCATGAATTTGAAATGTATGGTATTAGTAGTTCCTTAACGAACATTCAGTTGCATGAATCTCTGTCTAATGCACATTCAGATTCAACTAATCATTAGATTATTTAGTTCCAAGATAGCTTCTTAAGTTCATGAGGAGTGTTTGATCACTCATTGCTCAGTAGATGGCTTTCTTTTCCTCCAACAGAATTTATTACAGGTTGTTAGAAGGCAAAGGGAGAACAAGATGCATCGCAGCACTTTTCACACACACAGTCAGTGGATCAAGGCATGATGCGTGGTGCCCTGCAGTGCCCTGGGCGTTCTCCCCTGCTCTGTGTGTATTGAGTGTAGTGACTAACCTTGACGGTCTGTTAGAGCAGTGCTGCTGCCGTATCTGGGCACTGTCCGTCATTCATCCAAACCCCGCCCTCCTTCCCCCCCTGCCCCATTTGGATGAATGGCTCCTTGTGGTTGCCGTGGCGATGCCCCAGCCCTCGCTGTTTGTCCTGTGCACAGCAAACAGGAAAGAGGCGGAGTGCAGGTGACAGTGGGATGCTGCATGGAAACCCGTGTGTTGTCTGCTGCGATGGAACTGATGCTGTTGTTGCCCAGAGTTCCTCTTTTTGTTTCTGCTGCTTTGAATTAGTGTCGCTATGGTTTCCTAACCTGTGCTATGTGTTTGCTTCTCTGAACCAGCACCACCACAGTTTGTGATCCGGCCGCGGGACCAGATTGTGGCTCAGGGGCGCACGGCCACCTTCCCCTGTGAGACCAAAGGGAACCCCCAGCCTGCGGTGTTCTGGCAGAAAGAAGGGAGTCAGGTAAGGTTGATGACATTTACAGACAAGGTCCAGACTTTCTCTCTCCCTTTAGCTTAACTCAGAGTGTATCACTAGAATCAGAACAGTGATGCTTGCTCTCCTACACACTCACTGTTTGCTGCTCTTTCTGCTGCCCTGCCACTCTCCGGACCCCCTCCCTCTGTGGGTTTTCCCCACCCACTTGTGAGCGGAAACTATCCTGAAAGTTCCTCAGGGTTCAAAGATCTTGTGTGTTTTCCATGTGTTTCCTAAAATACTTAAAATAAAAGAAATTTGGACATTTTTGTTTTTTAGGATCATTTGTGTATAATGCCATTTAAAACCACCATAGGTCAACAACAACAAAACAAATTGTAATCATCAGAAACCACAACACACTTTTCTAAATCAGTTTTTCATGCTGATTTCAGATCTGCTTTGAGTTTTTGTCATCAACTTTTTGATTTGCAATAGACTTGCATGAGGTTTTTATAAAACCGCAGGCACCAATCAAGTAACTGTATCAATATTTTCAGTGTGAAGTCAGATTGATGGACACTGTGGCATAGATATAATCAGTATCAGTCACTGTTTCTAGAAAAACACTAGGCATATGATTATTATACGCTAATTATACCAACTATCATAGCTTCATCACAAAAACTGTACGTGCTGGATTTTGACCTGTTTCCCTGTGTTATTATTACATGTTTTTTAAGTGACAATAACATTGGTTCTACATGGCATAGGAACACCAAACAAACCTCAGCATGACGTCTGACAACTTGAGCATCAACACAAAACTCCATATAGGGAGTTGTTTTGCCATATGATGATCATTTACCATTTGTTGTGTTGCCAGCATGAATCCGTGCCACTTGTGTTCTAAGGGTTAATAGCAAATGTTGTACCGTATAATTAATGCATTAGGCCAAATTCCAAAGGTTGTTTTGGTGTCTATTAGAAAGCAACACTTATGTGGGCTGCTAACTTTTATAGGCTGTTAGCAGCCGGAGACCACATGACTGAGTGTTATGTGAGCAAGATGCTAGCTCAAATACGAAAGCTGGTGGATGTTGCTGGTCTTTCTCACAGCCTGAAGTTGAAAGGGCTGAGCTCACTGTGAGAGTTGGATAGAACAGCTCTGGATGTGAGTTGACAGCAGCAATTAGTTTCTCCTTCATCTTGCTCAACATCAACATGACTAACTGAAGCTCAAACTCAGACCATCTGCTATTGGCTAACACTTTCTTATATCAGAACATGTTCAGCTAGAAGTTACACTCAAACTTTCTCGTTGCCATGCATTGGCATCTGTTGTCCATCAAGACACTGTTCTCATTGAAAACAGTGACCGATGTCAAAATATATGGCATAGTAATCTAGCATGATACTTCATTTAAAAAAAAACATATTTAACAAATACTGTCTGTTCAATTAAAAACATCTCCATTGTTTTTCTCATTTGAGCACAGCAGCTTCCCTTTGCAGCTTGGATGAACAGAAATGTTCAAAAATTACTTAAATTACTTAAATTACAAAGCGTAATAATCTATTAACATAGACTTGTTCATGCATTGGGACTAAGCCTTTACTTGATGCTTGGGCCAAACCCTGAGACCCTGGTGTCTTCTGGTGAAGCTGACTGAAGGGGGCGGCGGAACCGCAGACACTGCAAGAGGAAGCAGAAGCAAGTCAAGCATGGTAGCCCCAAGAGGCCAGCTGTTCATATTGAAACCACACCAAACTACCTCATGCTGCAGCTGACTGCACAATGGGGATTAATCAAAGACTGCTGTACATTCATTTGTATTGAAATACAACAGAAATGTGTCCGACTCCGGGTTTGTATGAGTTATCTTTGCTCATTCTTGGCATACTGCCCATACATCACTATCCAACCAACCTATACTTTAGTAACAGTGACACCCGTTATACCATCCGCTGCTTTGTGAACACACCAAAAGTGGCTTATTGAACCACCCTCATACACACAGTCCCACTTATTGCCCCTATGTTCCTGCACTTAGAAGAATGGCTCTTACCTCTGCAGCCTGGGCCTGAGCTCACTTACTGTAAGTGCCTCTTACGTGAAGAGTATAGTAGCATAATCCAGAGAGGAGATTCTACTTACTCACACATACCCACTCACAGATTCCAATGATTGGCTTGTAATGAAACATAGCGATGTTGAAATGGCTGTCCTTTCTCTAAATTAACTTCAACATGCAGTATCCCTCTCTCTTTGGTTTTTACGGCTCTATTGTATTGCATGTGTGTGAGTGTTCATTACTTAAATAAGACATGATAGTATTTTTTAAAGCAGTAATTAAGTCATTTGTGCCAGAGAGAAGCCTTTCAGTCACACTCGAGGATAATAGAGTGGACATCTATCATGTGCCCATGGTTGGAAAGGCTAATTAACACAAAAATACACATACACACATGCGCACACACAATAATTCACCGCATAAAAGTCATTAGGTGTAATTGAATCCGGCTAATGTCTTCATCTTCTGTCAGCTTCGAGTATTCAGGAAAAGATAGAAAGTATGGAAAAACGGCTCAGAGGCGGGGTGGATGCAGAGCGTTAGGTAGAGGTGAGGGCTCAGGGTCGGCCCGCTCTCTGGTGGCCATTAACAAAGCGCGCTCGTTATCCCCGTTAATTACCAAACGCTCTAAACTGATGAGCGGATCTGAATTAGCAATGAATCACCTCAGCGCTCGCCCCGTGAATAAGCTCACCCGCAGACCTCGTTTGAAGCCAAGCCGCCACAAGATAGGCAGTTTGTAAACAATGCAGGGCGCAGAAATTATTGCGGTCATTGAGACAGTGTTTATTCAGGGTTAGCGCTAACACCCAGCGGGGATGAGCATGGAGCAGTGTGGGAACAGCATATTGTGGAATCACTGACCTTGAGTGCAAACAAACCATCAGCAAATTCACTGTAATGTTACTCATTTAAGCAGGAAAGTAAATTAGATTAAGATTAAATTCAATACGTGTTAAAAAGGTGCTACAAAATTGGTTTTATACAATATGTACTTGCATTTCACCTATAAATTAAACTGAATCTGGGCTGTTGAAAGAAAGTAGTGATTCTAACTGTGGTTTATCAGGGTCTTTACTACCTCTCTGACCTCTTTGATTTACATTCCTGCTTAAAAATGTAACATTACAGTGAATTTGCTGTTAGTTTGTTTGTACTCAGTGTCACATTAAATCTAATAATTATCCAAATATGAGATGTGTCTTTTAAATGCTTCATTCTGGAACCCGCTGGGTTCTTCAGTATAATTTAGTTTGGCTGTCTGTTTGCCTGCTATCGTTTCACTCAAAACAATTACCAAGCACTTGTATAATTTGTACCATACACTTACCCTCTTAATGTCAACACCCTGTTGAGCTTTTTAGTGTGATTTAGTTTAGTGGTCTTGGAATTTGTTACCTTGTAGCTCACATTTACCTATCTAGAACTTCAAGTACTATAAAAGAAGGTGGCTGGTGCTGTCCGTGGTGCTTAACTTGAACATCAAACAGGTAATTTACACAGATGGTGGCATTTACAGTCCTTTAAAGATTGGACACAGCTACTCAGGATTGTACTTGAACTATTTAGTAGAATAGTAAAATAACAGTGCAGATATTAAACATTAAATAACACAAACATGGCTATAATCAAAGGAGTAATTAGTTATCAAAATATCTTTTGTTTTAGATGATCAAAAGTTCAAAAGCCTTTTTTATGTAGCTGCAGGTGTGCTGAGCACTTCTTGGCCGTAGAAAGTGATCCATAGGGGAGGTTTAAAAAAAATAATGCACATTAATGTAGCAAAATATGTGTGCATCATTTTGGGCTATTTCAAATGGGCATATATCACGAAATGTTTACACGATGTAGAGAGCATTTATATAAAGCAGCTGTGCCCATCTACGATCCTGAACAGCTGGTATCCAGCACAGTTTGGTGATATTCCTGCTCAAACCTGCTCACCTGCTTCGAATCACCGTCAATTGGCTGGTTCAGTGTGTTTGAGGTGGGAAACTACCAAACTGTGCTAGACATCGACCTCCCACTAGAGTTGGACAACCAGGTATACAAAAATAAATAGAATGGAATCAGGAGTAATGGATATGCTTCACCCTTACTATTTCTGTTTATAATAAGTCTTTAGATCAACATGATTAAAACACATGACATTTTCCAAACATTTGACTGAAACAGTTGATATACATCTTATACATCTTAATGCACTCGCTGCTGATGTCCGCCATGTGTAGAATTCATTCTCAACTGGTATGATGGTCTCAGCTCAACTGCCCCCTTGTTTGTTTGTGTAGAACCTGCTGTTTCCCAACCAGCCGCAGCAGCCCAACAGCCGCTTCTCAGTGTCGCCCAGCGGAGATCTGACCATCACGGGTGTGCAGCGAGCAGACACTGGCTACTACATCTGCCAGGCCCTGACCGTAGCCGGCAGCATCCTGGCCAAAGCCCAACTGGAGGTCACAGATGGTGAGTGCTGGCGTGGACCAGAGCAAAGTCCAGGCCTGATTTGAAAATGCCTGAAGCCTGACCTGTCCTGTTTCTGCCTTCTCGCTTCTATTTATTTATTTATTTTTATTTTATTTATTTGTGTACTTTAGTGTACCAGTGTACATGAGGGAAGTTTTGTACTTTGTAATTTTAGTAATCTTAAATGCACTAGCAACTGACTCAATTTTTATTGCATATTACATACATATTGCATATTTATTTTTGAGTACAGTAATACAATACATGGATTTTCATTTACTTACTTTTAAAAATTAATTAGTAATTACAGAAAAGTCTGATTAATGATACTATTGCACATGTGTTAGCGTTTATGGGTGCAAAAGAATGGGCGCACTTGCAATTTTCAAGGTACACTTGCAGCACATATAATTTACCTGTGATGTTATTAAAGACACTGTAAAGTGGGGCCACTTGATTTCAGTCAAGGACATTTTGCAGATGCAATAGTGAATGGTTCTTTTAAAAATAGATTTCCCACTTTTTTCTTTTCAAAAAGCTTATAAATCAAAGCATTTCCTCGCTATCTGAAAAGTTCCATTTTGCATCTTTTTTCAAAGGCCATATATTGTTTTCTCTGCAAAGCTCAGAGGAGCCATTTCACTCTCTTTCCATCTCCCTCTCCCTCTCTCTCTCTCTCTCTCTCTCGCTCGCTATCAGATACCTTATTCATCTGTCAACCTTTTCTGTGTGATTCAGTAACAGACTCTCCAGTGAATGCGTCTTCATACCAGATCAAATGCGCTCAGAGAAGCACTCTGCAGTGTGTGCAGAACTGTCAGTGGAGAAAAACACTTCTTTATGCTGCCTCTCTGTTGACATTGGGGGCCGAGTTGGAATTTGGCCTTGAATTTTTCCAGAGCAACATTGATTGTGCGGTACAAAGTGAACTGAATGGCAAACAGTAGATTCTGCCTCCTCTGTGTGTTGTTATAGCAACTGTGTATATACTCGTTCTGCAAGAAGAAAAAAGTTTTTGCTATAGCACGCCTGGGGTCAGCCAAGAATAGTCAACACGCCTAACTGACTCCTTATTCATGGAATGAACTAAGACTATTTGATTACGCTGAGTACAGTGGTCATAAAGGACAAAGTGAACTAATGCTGAATGTGTTCAGTTTAATAAGGTCAACTTCCTTAAAATGTCCACTTGAACATCAAATAGTGTAAGGCCCTGCTTACACCTGCCATTAACATTCACCCTGGTTGATCCCACAGACAGAAGTAAGTACAGGGGTGAAGGAACCGATGCATTACATTGTGGTCTGATCTTGGAGGTGGTGAGGGACATAAATGACAATGTAGGTTAAATGTTAAAACATCAGTGAAGGACTGTTTAATCCAGTGGTCCTCAGGACCCCCTTGCTCTAAATGTGTACATTGTCAGGTTTGAGCAAAAATGTGGGCTGTCTAGAAGGCCCAGAGGACCATTATGAGAACCTCTGGTCTAGTCAAATGGATGATGGATTTGTATCCCTTCCCGTTTCTTCTGTAGCACGCTATTTGATCTAAAATTCTCTAAGAGCCCATACATGTACACAAACATGCACTCATGAAAGTGACTAATTTAGGATTAGAGATAAAGGTTCAACCCAAAATTCTAATAAAGTCATAGCTTACTAACTTAATATTTCAGGTTCAGGTTCAACACAGTTTAATTAACAAATTATACTCCCTAAAGGCTCCATTCATGGTCAGCTAGACTGACCTTGCCTAGTTTTTTTTTTTTTTTCTTATTTCAGTATTTGCTCAGTTTGAGTCAAAATGGTGTCCTTGAATTTGTAAATAGATGTCCTAAGGAAAAAGTTGAATGTTTAACTTTAGAAGACTGATTTTAATGTAGAAAATAGCATATAAGTGTGTATGCCTTTGAGAAGACGCATTTTTGTGTTAGAATGCATGAGATAGCTATAGTATAGAAGCAGGCAGGTGGGAGGGATCATTCAAGGAGAGAGTGAGTGTGTTTTGGTGGGCAGGTGACCAGAGCCACACCTGCAGCTCAAACCATGTGATTTAGTGCTGGGGGCGTGGGTAGAAGGAGGCTGTCAGGTTCAAGGAGAGACGTAATGAGAAATTTCTAACACACATACCACCAAGGACCCACTCTGTCTAACTGTCTGCCCAACTATGCATCAATCAGTCATGTCATTCACTCTCACACACACACACACACACACACACACATATATATATATATATATATATACTCATTCAAACTTGATTTTGCACATCATTCCATCACATATACAGTCCTGGACACACAGTGATAGAGTACGTCAAGTTGGCTAAAGCAACCTTGGTTAAAGTTTCTAGATAAAGAGTTTGTTGTCATATTAAACATTAACAAACATCCAGACCAACAAAACAGTCACTTTTGAACTTTTTATGAAGTTACTAAACCTAACATTCATCCATCAACAATCTATAACAGTTTAACCCTGCCAACCTACATTGAAGTTATAATACTAAATTACACATTACAGCGTGGCCAATCAGAAGAGAGGCAACTTTTGCTGTTTTAAATGCCCATTAACATAAACAACCTGCTTAAAGGAAGTGATGACATGTTATGTAAGAGAAAATGGCTATGTAAAAATGAATGGTAAACGTTTTTGCTACATAAACTTGCATGTTGTAGGTTGGAGGGTAGAGTACATGAAACATGCTGAAAATGGGCCTTAAAGAGAGTCCCAGTCCTTCAAATACACATATTCTCTTTTTTTTGAAAAACTCAGACATACCATCACCACCACATTGTGATGAAAGACCATCAGTTCCAGTTTATTTCACTGTTTTCAGCATTTTGACAGTTGGACTAAGCCAAAGGATCCAGCTCCATTCCTGGAGGGCCAGTGTCTTGCAAAGTCAGATGAACTTTAACCCAATCACTTCACTTAGTAATTAAAGTTGTATCAAGTATTGAGCCCAGCTTTTACCAAACTGTGCTGGACATCGGCCCTTCAGGACTAAAGCTGGATAGCTCTGAACTGTACTGATCCTATATAAACTCTAAACACTTTCAGAAGATTTGGTGAAGGAATCTCAATCACATCCTGCTGTTTTCACCCATTAAGGATGGACAATGCCATTTCATCTCTGGGGAGTCATTAAGCCACATCAACATTTATCAGTAAATGATGTTGGCTTTTCTCTGCTTTATGGCTTAGAGGAAGATAGCTGGGTATGCGAGGAGATCTTTCTCTGGTTTAAACTAAGCTTAGGGTAATCCTTCTTGATGAATTAAGATGGCAACTCTTCTTCCACGGGCCCTGTGGAGCATTCCTGTAGAGATTTGGACAGTGTAAATACCATCCTTCATGCAAAAGGTGCATTGGGGAAATCCGCTGATGAGTGAGTAACGCTGAGTGAAAGAGAGAGAGAGAGAAAGAGAACGAAGGATGTTAGTGGAGACGCTCTGAAAGGTTAGAGGTAGACTCAGTAATTAGCGCCCTCAGGTCTGCTCTCATTAATCCACACCTGCTCATTAGCGTTTCCTCCGAGCCAAGAGACAATGCTTTATTCACCTCAGAGATCTACATGCTCACCACTAACTGTGAACTTTTTCAAATGCGCTTACACATCCATGAAGACCCTCACTCACGACCGAGCCCCCAAGCTTTGCCTAAGTTCTAATGTTAGCACTGGAGGAATGAAATAATATGCAGACAGATCAGCTTATTTTGGCCATTTTTCCTTATTTACAATAGTTAAGACATCAAAACTGCAATTTTATGCAAATGTTTGAACGCCCCAGGACATATTCCATGTTTCCGTTATTAAAAATAATTTAACAGAAAACAAACATAAACATACCATTTATCAGCAAATTTTCATTTTAGCTTTTTTATGTTGCCTGTACAGTACATTATATATATGATATGTTTTTGCCAATGTTTTAAAAGAAATGGTGAAAGAATAGAAATCGTGCTTTAAAAGTTCCATATGTAAGTGGAAACTGTAGAACATTCTTTCATCTGTTGCCACTTGCAGCTGCCGCTTGTCCTTATAAGAGGTCTCTGTTTAGTCTTGCATTTAACTTTTAAATCTTCTACCAAGCTGAACTAAAGCCTCTCCAGGCTTCACCTCATGTTGTGCAGGTGTGTGTTACGAGTGTGAAATGCTTGCCTCTCCCCTGTTCCAGCACTCAGCCATAGCTATAATGAAGTATTAACCTTGACCACACGCTGTTTAGCGAGACATATCAGAAATGTGAGGACTGTAAATGTCAGAAGAGTGCAGGCAGTAACTGGAAACTACCAAACCATCTCACCTCACACCCTGAACTGGAAAACAAGAGTCAGTTCTTCTTATTTCTTTCCTAGAATGCCTGGAGCTAGTCACAGCCCTGTGGTTCAGCCACAAGATGGGCACATAAACCCCTCACTTCCAGCAGGGTGCAGGGCCATCCTGGCAGCATCATCCGTCAGGACGCCAGTTAGGATTACCCTTACATTCACCCTCCTCCATCACTCTAATCCACAACGACACTTTGTTAGCTATTCATATTCAGGCCAAACGGAGGAATAGAAATACTTTAAATTCTAATATTAATAATAAGGATAAAATTTATAGATCTTCTTAAATTTTAACGGATGTTTGGGAATCTGTTTCCAAATCTATAAAAACTTTAAATGAAGCCTGTGCAAAAATAATGGTACATTTTGTTTTATGTAAAAAATAAACTGATATGTTTCTCTGAAATTATCAAATTTTCTCGGAAATATTAAAATGTTAAAATATTAAAATGTTTGCTCCTGGTATATAGCCTTATCTTCAGTGAAAACCTGAAGTTTCTCTGTCACTTTGCAGAAAAATTGGATGTCTCTGCGGTAGGGGATATGTATTTATGTGTGTGTGTGTGTGTGTGTGTGTGTGTATGTATTCAGTTCTGGCCAAATGCAGTTTACATACACTCATAACAAAATATGTAAAGGAAGTGTTGGTCTTTTAATTATTTGTGTTCGTTTTTGGTGATATAATGATTGCGCGCCATGCTTCGATCCTTCATCAGTCAATCTCAAACCATACAAACCATAATTATTTGTCATTGTGAGCATCTTGTAATATCAGCGTAGTAAAAATGCAATGGCCTAGTTCCAGTGTATTAGTGAAATGTTTTAGTTGCTACCTTTCAGTTGCATGAACCTGTTGTTCAACCCTTGTGTGTCTTTTCCTCCTCAGTGTTGACCGACAGGCCTCCACCAATCATCCGCCAGGGGCCGGCCAATCAGACGCTGGGAGTGGATGCCATGGCTCTGTTGAAGTGCCAGGCGTCCGGCGAACCCATGCCCACCATCAGCTGGCTGAAGGATGGGGTCAGTCTGCTGGGCAAAGATCCGCGCATGTCCCTGCTGGAGCTGGGCAGCCTTCAGATCAAAAACATACGGGTGAGCCAGACCCAGCCACGCTGACACATGCTTGAGGTTTTCTTAAGCTGTGTGTAATTGCCACATTAATACCAAGAGTTTGTTTAAATGATAAACCAGAAAAATCCATCTTCTTCACCTTCTTCCAAGTGCTTCTCAAATATTAAACGTAACCTTCTTAGCGATACAGTAATCTTCAAATCTACTTCAAAAGGCAATGTCTGATAGATGCAGAAAGTCTATGCGTCTTTATTTGGACCGTCTGTGTGTGCGCGAGTGTGTGTATGTAAGCACTGGCTGTCAAACTTTACGGCCGTCTAAGTGTGATGTATGAGCTTAGCGGAATTCAATCAGATATCGGTAAGACATAAGCTAGACGGGCAGGGGAAATTATATTGCATTAAAGAGATGAATGGGAAATATTGATTCTGGTAAATTGTTTGATACTATCACTTAGTGATACGACAGGTCTCCCAGGCATCATCAGTTTAAGCTTGGACACAGTCCAGCTGCATACATATACTGTATAAATATATATTTTTAAAAAATATATATGTATCTGTGTGCGTATCAATATATCCATACACAAACACACACACACACACACACACACACACACACACACACACACACACACACGCACTTTAGGGCCATATTGAATTTAAAGTGCCCACACCCTCCCCACTTGTCCTCGATGGAATATCCATTATGGCTGACAGAGCTGCCCACCACTGACATTTTATCTAATAAATGGAGGCAAGGCGCAGTGATGAAAGGTAACAAACAACACAGAAGGAAGCTTCCAGAAAGGCAGGAGGGGACAGGCGCCAGCTGTCATCAGTCCAGGGGGTTTCAGCCACTGGCCCTCTAAACGAATTAGCCCACCTTTTGTTGTGGTTCGGAGGACGGTTGGTGAATTCGCTAGCAGGGTAAATGTTGGCTTAGCAGAGAAAATAGAATTCATTTACCGCATTACCGTCAGCACTTTCCACACACTGGCCGCACGCTTCGCCTGAATCCATTGGCCACATTTGTGCGAAAATAATAACCGAGACGGAAGCCTGCATGGGTGTTTTTACCGTCTCTGGCTCTGTTATTTGAAGCATCACTTCATGATGTTATCGTGACTGGAAATGAATTGTAAATTGATAACATGATGCATTTCCTCTCTCTTTCTTTCTCATTCTCAGCTCTCCGATTCTGGTATCTATACTTGCGTGGCTGCCAGCTCTAGTGGGGAAACATCGTGGAGTGCATTCCTGGAAGTGAAAGGTGAGTCACATCACCAGCAGTAACTTTGCCTACTCTTAGAGGGGGCATCATGATTATAAAAAAACAAGATACAATTTGATATTAAAGATCCCTTCTCAACCCATTAAGTTTTTTTTAAAAGCAGTCTGTGGAAATAAGTGTTCTGATTGAAGATCGTCAGCACTGGTTAAAATAACTTGAATGTGAATGGATGGGGCCAAACTGTTGTAGCCTGGTTATGCATGTATAGGTAAATGTAATGGTTTTCATGACATCACAAAGAATTTAATGCAAAAAACAATACTGCAGTTTTTATATATGCATGCACTGCATGCACTTAGCAGTCAAAAGAACTTTGATTCACTTTTAATTACTGCTTGTTTCAAAGATCTGTAATTGGGAAATATTTTAAAAAGGGCCCTTTAAATATTTCCCAATTACAGATCTTTGAAACAAGCAGTAAAATTCTTTTGAAAGTACAGCGCTGAATCTTTTCGTAAATACCACATTTGCATTTTTCAGAACAAGATCATTGTAATGATTTGGATTCAATGGAAAGCTATTTTTCTGCATCCAGTATTATTTTGTGGGGGAAAAGAACCACCCTTTTCTTTTTCAGCATATTAGCCTCGTTGGTGAATAATGATTTTCTTCTTTGTTTCATTATTTTGGTTTTGGCAGCTCTAATAAACAAGAAGGTTGTTCATTTCTGAAAGCAGTCAGTAACCTACCCATGTACACGAGGCCATTCAGAGATTACATTCAGTACATTACAAATAACTTATTAGCAGTTTTGGCTACTTCACCTCCGTCCCCAAATCAAGTCCCCAGTTTCTGTCCCAAATTATCCACAGCCTGGTCCTGGTACACTAGTCTTTCACTTTCAGTTCCAGAATCAGCCCTGCTGTTTACTCTAATGTGCCCTATCTCTTCTCCTCTCTCAGACTCTGCTGGAGGGGTAACGATTAAGAACAGAGATGAGAGTGAACTCCCTGGACCGCCTTCCAAACCTCAGGTCACTGATGTCACCAAGAACAGTGTGTCTCTGTCCTGGCAGCCCGGCCTGACCGGAGCCTCGCCCACCTCTTCTTATGTGATCGAAGCATTCAGGTATAGACGACTGCACTGGGGGGAAATTATTATAGAATCATAATCAGTTTTCTTTCATCATGTTACCAGGAATGACACATGATATTTAACATACCAACTATACCAAAGTAGTCAAGGAAATTAACAGAAAATGTGCTGAATAATGGATAAGGTAATCTGTTGCTATGCTCTATTACTTACAGTACCTTTCAGAATGAAATGAGAATTTATACAGTGACAGCATGTGGCATTCATTTGGCTGTTTCCTCAAATAGTGGATAATAGCACCTTTTATGGTTAGTGCAATTTGGGGGGAAAAAAAACCTTTTGTAATGTGTGTGTGTGTGTGTGTGTGTGTGTGTGTGTGTGTGTGTGAGTGCGTTTATGTGATGTTCTGTGACTGTAACAGTTCTGCGACAGCGCAATAACTGTTCCCCATTTCAAAATTGCCAAAATGTGCAGATGAAGCCATCAGAATGGAGTCATGCTGCTAACTCATTTGCAAAATGGATCTTTTTCGTTTCATTTTTCCGCAGCCAATCTGTGAGTAACAGCTGGCAGACAGTGGCGGACCACGTTAAGACCACCCAGTTCACCATTAAAGGACTACGGCCTAATACAATCTACCTGTTCATGGTGCGAGCTGTCAACGCACAGGGCCTGAGTGACCCCAGCCCCATCTCTGAACCGGTCCGGACACAAGGTAACCACAGAGAGCAGAGGAATTTCAGTTTGCTCCAGATACGTGGCATATTGTTAACTCAGTTACAAAACAATCTACAAATGATTTAACAGTGTCCAGTCAAGTCAAGTAGGTTTATTGTCATTTCAACCATAAACACACAGCTCACAGTGAAACTGAACAATGTTGAAATGACAATAAACCTGCTTGACTTGACTGGGCACTGTTAGATCATACAAATAGAAACAGCATGAGAACAAAACTGGACAAGACTACAGTCTCAATTAATCCAGTTTCATTATAAATACTGTATTTTAGCAACAAAGAGTTACATGTGCAAGAATGCAGAGCAGAGGTAAACTGCAATAAATATAATTGTGCAGATTCACACACATAATTAGTAATTGTAGTACTACACACATGTACTACACAAATGTCTATAGAGTTTCCAGGCTGTCCTGGCTGAAGAGAACAGAGCAGGAAAATGCTGTTCTGCAAACCGCTGTTGCTGTTGCAGAGGTCAGGAGTTCTTTAGCAGGGACATGGCCTAACCTCAGTTGGTTACTCTCTAGCCTAACTATCAGACAAAAACATGTAATGTCCAGTTAGAGCTACAATGAAGAACAAACATCTTTCACTTTTGGAGCTGGTAATTGAGTTTGGGTCATCCCTCCTACCTTAATGATCATAACGGGGAAAAATGGCCGTCCTCAAACTGGAAAGCGATTGGATTAAGGGAGCATGAAGCCCGCAGTCTGTTTATTAGGACTGGATGATAAGGTCTCTTCCTCGCGAGCTCTGCGGCCTTCAGCTAATGTGGACTTGAAACACAGGTTGTGTGCCTAAAGCATCCTGTTTATGTCAGTAAATGAATTAGGAAAGCAGCACATCTGTCTTATTTACTGGACATTATACGATTGTAGGATGTGAATGTAGTGAAATAGTTAAAAACACAGTAGAATCCAATGTCTCTCTCTCTCTCTCTCTCTCTCTCTCTCTCTCTCTCTCTCTCTCTCTCCATAGATATCAGCCCTCCAGCTCAGGGTGTGGATCACCGGCATGTTCAGAAAGAACTGGGGGAGGTCATTGTCCGGCTGCACAACCCTGTGGTCCTCAGTCCCACAACCATTCAGGTCACATGGACGGTAAGTCATATTGTAACTGGAGAGCAGGCACCATCATCACTTCCCACACTGATCAGAAATGTAGCCTATGACAAAAAGATCTGCTGGGTTTACTGTAACGCTGGCAGTGAGAGTTAGTTTCGAAGATCTCGAAATGCTGCTGGCTCTCTCCCTTTATCAGTCAACCTTAAAGTGCTGCATAATTGATGTACAGTAAAAACTCATTGTCTTTGAAAAATGTCATTTTGATTAATTGCGAATGCTGACTCAATAAGCGAATGTCAAAAAGGTTCGGAGGAAGAGAAGAGTGTTCCCAATTGCACTGTCAGTCACACGCAGTCAACTTGGAAAGACTGCAGGCCCATCTGGAGCTTCATCAGCCTAAAATCAGGTGCTTTTATTTAGAAATGAAGACAAATGGCTAGATCATACAGAGGGGAAGCGTAATTACTTGGAGACTCACAGTAACCCTCAAAACTTTTACTTCATAGAACTTTCCTGACTTTAAATGTCCTCTCAGGTTTCTGCAGCTGGGTGCAGGCTTTAAAATAGTCCCCTTTTGGCCTAGCATATACACTGACAAGCCATTTTTATTCATATCTACACTTATTATTTTCTCAGCAAGTCTTATCATATGGGTAAACTTTGTAGCTGGGCATTTTTACTTGTCCCTTTTACCCTGTTCTGTTAATGGGCTGGACTCTGTATTGAGTAGGTATTATTTGGGTGGTAGGTCTTTCTCAGCACTACAGTGACACTGACATGGTAGTGGCTTGTTAGTGTGTCAATACAGAGAAACAGATGGTGAACGGTGTATAACTGTAAAGTAAAAAAGGGCCCTTATATGGTAAGTGGAGCTCATAAAATAGACAGTGAATGCAAACACAAGGTAGACATGCTTAGAAATGGTCCAAAATAATATCTTTACATAAACTTACATTATTAGTAGAGGTCATTTTGAAGATACAAGGTTTTGTTCCAACAGCATGGTATTGGAGTTTTGTCCAACGTAAATACTAACATTTGCAGAGACACAAGCTGATTAAATATTGGTTTGGGGAAAAATAAATGTTTATTTCTCCATTTATTGAAGTTAAAACGCTAATGTCATTAATGTCATTTGCTCATATTAAGTTAAAGTGTTGGTTATTTGTTGATGCCCTTCAGTTTGGAAACTCTGCTGATGAGTTTAGTGTTAGTTGAACTACATTCAGAGGTTGTATGCTCTGTTAATTGTTCATTAAGACCCAACTGTATTCTATTAATTGCTTCCATCTGCAGTCATTATGTAGGCATACACAAGATCTTTCCTTTCTAGCTAAAGAAGGAGCCTTTCCAGAAATATTAGCATTAGAATTATTTCCCCAAAATGACTGTTTACTCTCATTGTTTCATGTTCTTGTTAATTAAAATCCAGAATACATTTCCGTGCAGTCTGGTCTGGTTCCATTATACTGTTTTTTTGGTAGTATTTTAGACAGATTTTAGTGGTTTTATGTTGAGTTTTGGGTCTGCGATCTGTCTGAAACTGGTAAACCACTGACCCAGGTCCACTCAAGCTCCCAAAAGTCAACAATAATGAAAGACTACTCTGCAAAATTATGTCTTGGCAAGTAAAATCATTAATCTTGTAAGTAATACTGTCATTTGCCATATTAAGAACCTTGTAAGATTGTTATTTCTTATGTTACTTATTACTAAATTCAAGTCATTTTGTCTGATGAATGGCAATTTCTCTTTTATGTGATTCCTACAACAATGCAGTCGCGGATTCAGTCTAACACAGATTTCCATATAAAATATAACTGTATAAATATAGAAAGTGCGTCTTGAACTGGTTAAAAATAAACGCTGTACTAAGAGGCGGGAGGTTTGAAAGTAGCTAATCCCAAATATTATTTATTTCTCCTTGCTACTGATTGGGATCATCCCACGCTCGCTGTTCTTAGAGGTGGGAGGTTTGAAATTAGCCAATCTTTGAATATTGTGTAGTGCGCAACCTAGCCTGCTACAGCATAAGTGCTCCATGTCTTACCTTTTAGTGTTGTAATTTTTCCCCAGTTTTCAACAGTTAAGTGGGCCTTGGCAACGTGCTGTGATAGATAGGTGGCCCTTAATGTTGAAAAGGTTGAGAACCATTGCTTTAAAAAACAATATTTTTATTTGGAAATTGGGATAAATATTGTCAGCAGTTCGTAAAAAGTTAGGTAAGCTGTTCAATACTTGCACCTATGAAAGAGAAACTGAACATTTTTGCACTGGTCTCTTGTTTATTTTTTGAGGATGCATATGGACCTGTTTTTGCGAGACAAAGGACATTACATTACAAAACACAGCACCACCAGGTTGGAGGCAGATGTGCTGTTTGCTGTAATCTGTGAACGTCAGTGAGGCTTTAGCGTTTCTGCCTCTCTCTGTGTGTTAAAGTTAGAAAGCTGAGGGGAGGAGAGTAGACGATAGGAGCCATTCTGCTGATTTAATCTGTCTTTAGGGGAGTAAAAACAGCTGTTTAATATCTCTGCCTGAAAGCTGTGCTTTTCACGGCCCTGCAGCTGAGTAGCCATTAGTGTGAGTTATGCCCTGTTATGCCCTTCTCTGTGAAATTTTAGCTTTTCTCCTCCATTGACAGCCTCACCTACACCAGAGCCGACACGGTGCTGGCACAGATATGAATTCCTGGCTTGTTAAAATGCTTGTGTGCTGTATTTGTGTGTGTTTGTATGCTTTCGCCTTTATCAGTGACGGTGCAGGTGCCTTTTCTCCACTTTGGTTTGTGTAAGAATGTATTCTTCCCATTATTCTTTCCACTAATCTCCCGTCCTGGTGTGCTCCTCTCACTCAGGATAACTGAGGTTACCCCGGTCCAAGTTAGCTCCCCTGAGCACTGATGTAGTGAGGGTTTTACAGCATATGCGGGTAAATGTATATGTATTCCTGCTCGCGGCTGCTAAAAGCATTTTTATGAAGGCGTTGTGAAACCCCTGAGCTGGAGACTCCCTCCAGGCCCTGGCTGGGTTCGAGCATGTAGGCCTATGGAACAAATGCCTTATGCTTCAATAACGTTCTTAAATGTGAATGTAAGACAGTGTCATTAATCAATCAGACTATAATGACTATATTCAGGCCTGTGGTGCAACAGTATATGTAAGGAAAGATGGGATTTGAAGCCTGGGGCAATGCATTCATTTTTTTCAAAATTTCTGCATAATTCAATCATTTAGAGTGATTCAGAGAGGCTTCATATGAAATGGTTTATTACAGAAAATTTGCTGACTACAATAGAAATATAGTCAACTACCTGTCATGGCCGGAGGGACTAAACCCCCACGACCATGAACTGCCTCTTGGGAGTGAACAGGCAGGAGAATACGAATCCATTCTTGAA
>JBBPDC010000001.1:12953204-12970249 GCA_037974485.1 Hemigrammopetersius urotaenia | reverse complement strand
ATATATATATATATATATATATATACATAGAGAGAGAGAGAGAGAGAGAGGGATTATACATATAGAGAGAGAGATTTCATATACATATAGAACTTCAAGGGCTTACACTGTTTTTTTTTACATGTTTTTGCAAAAAAAGGCTTTTGAAATTCATATGTAACTGGATGGTTTTGACATTTTTTATAGTCCTCAATGGCTATTGGTTTAGAAGGACACATATTGGGTCTGTCACATGATTTCTTCTGGTTTACGTTTTGTTGGACAAAATTTTATTTTTTAACAGTTTAATGACCCAAGCACTCCTCAGAATTGTGCCAAAATTATATCCAGTCCAAACAAAAAGCAAACATTTTAAGAAGTATGCATTGGCCTCCCCAGTCTCGAGATGTTTCTCCCATTGAGCTGCATGGCACGAGCTGGACCACGTTCAAAATGAACATCCAGCAAATGAAACTGTTCTTGGGCTTGAAGAGGTTCTGGGAGTGTTTGGACCCAAGTTATTTCCCAAAAGGAAGTATTCTGTGCTTCTCAACACATGTGACACATTTCTACATGCTGGAGGTTTATGATGGGGCTACTCATTCTAGTTTACGTTACATTCATGGAGACCGGTTTGTTGATGAGCACAGTACTGCCCTCACTCCTCCACCTTTATGAGGTCTTGGATGTAAGAAGTTTGACACTCCTGCCTCTATAAGTCCAAGGTCTCACCCACAATTAGCTTCAAATTTCTCATAGCTGTCCCCCAACCTTGCTCTTCAAAGCCACTGCAAGGAAATTCAGCTCATCCATAAGATAGTCCAGCATGTGCTACAGTAGTCCTTTGTGTTCTCACTCACTCCACCCAGAGAATGAGTCATATTCTCTCTCCCTTTCCCTGAGTAGCAAGATGTATACCTGTATGCATATAGCGTGCTTGTGTTTGAATACACATTTATACATCACAGCATTTAGACAGTGCCATCCATCCACCATGCATGTGTTGTCATCCAGAGAGTAATGGAGAGCGTTCTGACCCACTGTCCTCCGCCATAGCTCAGAGAGAAGGGTGAGACAGACCAAGAGAGAGAGAAAGAGAGGGAGAAGAAAAGCTGGTCCCTGGGTGGGCAGCGAGTCATGAAGGACAGGCACAGCTTGAACGGCACAGATGCAGGCGCTTCCGCTGTGACTGTACATCATCTCCCCTTCAGTGGGCTTTCACACACACACACACACACACACACACACACACACACACACACACACACACACACACACACACACACACACACACGAACATGCAAAGTGGAAGCGTTCTTCCTCTTTTAGAAAGGAGGTACAAGAGTGAAAGCAGAACATGTTAAAGGAGCACTGAAAGGAAAGGCCGCTTCGGAAACAGAAATAAAGGATGTTCTGGACAGTGCAGAGCTAAAGGGTACAGCTTGAGCGATACATGGTTTTGTCGATAAAATCTGCCAATACTTTATCGGCAAGGCAATATCTGTTTCACAGATCGACAACTGTGGAAATCCTGCTCTTTAAATGCTATTGTGTGAAATAATATTAAACTTGTTTGATATTGTATTCATTTTTTAAAACCCTAACTATCTATCCCACACTTTCTCTATCTCTCTCTCTCTCTCTCTCTCTCTCTCTCTCTCTCTCTCTCTCTCTCTCTCTCTTTTTGTCTGTCTCTCTCTCTATCTATCTCTCTCTTGCTCCCTCCCTCCCCTCGTTTTCTTTTCCTTTCTCTCCTTCAGATGTGATGCCCACTGCTCAGCCTGATAAGACGGGCACCATGTTGTCTGATGGAGCGATCTACAGCAGCATCGACTTCACTACTAAAGCAGGTTTTGGCAGCCCCAGCCCGGCCTCGCAGGCCACGCCGTACGCCACCACACAGATCCTCCATTCCAGCAGCATCCACGAGCTGGCCGTGGACCTGCCCGACACCCAGTGGAAAACTTCGCTGCAGGCCAAGCAGGAGATGGCCAACCTGGGCTACTCTCTTCCCGACAAAAACTCCTGCAACAACAGTGAGTGGAGGCACTGGGTTGGTGGACGGGGGTCTCGTTTTTGTGTGTGTCTTTGTTTTTTGCGTTTCGGGTTTTGTGTTGCGTGTGTGTGTGTGAGATGTCACCACTCTGTGACAGTCTGTATTATCTGCGCCTCAGTGTAATCTAATCAGTCTTTTGAAATGAGGCCAATTTCTCTCTCAGGAGACTGCTTCCAATTTAAAGTTTAGCTTTTGTTTCTATGCTAATTTGACCACACTCTCATAATAGTAAGATATCAAGATGCAGGAGGGAAACAACTGTACTAGACAGGCACGAAAAAGTGTTTACCCCTGCAGTAAGTGTGCTTACAACAAATCTCTATTTAACATCATAATTAAAGTAAATAATTCTATAAATATATGATGTTCTTTTTATGTAGCTATTACTATCTTAGACAGAAAAATACAGTTTAAAGAACACAAGGCTGGTTCTTTACTAGGTTCCTCACTAAAGTCCTACTAGCTCTTGTATGGTAATTCCTTCCTCAAAGTTGAACCTAGACAATGCAAATAAAACCACAGTATTTGTTTGTTTGTGTTTATTATAAATGGTATTATTTCGTGTTAATTTAAGGCTTTTTTTCTTTATAAGCACTTACTGCACAGATAAATTACGTATTGTTGATGCCTACTGTTTGGACAGAAAATGTTGGTATTTGTCATTAATTTAAACAAATAGGTACAATACCATTTTGTTTAAATGGTATTTACAAGTGTATTCCAAAAGCAATCCGAGTCCTGTTTTGTCTATAGGTAATCTGACGATAATCATCATACTATCATTATATTGCTCTTTTATACATGTCTGCCTGTTCTTCAAGGATCTTTGAATCGCAGTTTAATTTAAACCCTTGCTTCATGGCAATACTGAGTGTACTTAAGGCTCTTACATTAGTGTAATTTGAATATAAATGTTTTGCTGTTAATAGATCTGTTCTGAAAATAAATTGAACACTTATCTATAGCTAATTAACATATTCTGCCTATATAGAGTCTTACATTAGGTTAATGTTGCGTTAGGTTCATGTAATAAAGTTGCTATTAATTATGTAATTCATTAAAGGCAAATTAGTAAACGCTGTACCCATAAGGATGAAGCAGTGTGTGTGTGTGTGTGTGTGTGTGTGTGTGTGTGGAGCACTGGCCTGTCGCTCTAACTGCATGTTTCTGCATGCGCTTGTGCTTGTCTTGCCTCTCACCTGACACCACTATTTTTGCCCTTCGACCCCACTAGCACTCCTTTTCATTCCTGACTACCGATTGGCTGATGGATTGTCTAATAGAATTCCCCACAACCAATCACAGGATTTCAGCACCACCAGCTCACACAACAGCTCAGAGCGGAGCGGCAGTCTGTCAGGTTGGTATCCCACTAGCTCAGGGGCTGTACTCACCCCCAACCCACCGCCTCCCCACCCTCCTGCTCTACCAGCTTTTTACCTCAACACTGGCTTTTCCTGTTCAGTAGGTCCATCTAAATGTCTTGCAATACATTTTACTTTGAGCGATTCCAGCAGGTGGATTTTTTTTGCATGGATACCGTGTGTACCAGCATGGAAAGTTCTGCTCATAGTCAGGTGTATGTGTCTGTGTTGGATCTCAGGGTTTTATCATTTGTCCAATTTAAGATGTGGAACCCTCAAGGTATGCCTTTACAATGTATTTTGCCATTGTAATATAACTTAACTAAGATCTGGCTGTGATTTGCCCACAACTGCATTTAATAGCTGTTGATGTGAATGGTAAAAAACATAAGCATTCCGTTTGTGCAGTTAAATACATGTAATTGTATTTAATATTTAAAAAATGGTTTTATTTAAGAACAGTGACAAAACTCATAATTTTAGTTTAGTCAAAAGTTTCATAATTTTAGTTCGCATAAGCCTGAACATAAAAATAATCCAAAATCCAAAAAATCACATAAAATTGTGAACTGACTTTCCAAGTTTTATACTTTCCGGTTGCTTTTGTTAGTTTGCTGCTCGTTGATTTATCCAGAGGTCCATGACCACTGCCCAGATGAAGGTAGCACTTTAAAAGCCATTTAGAAGCTGTATGTGGTCAAACAGGTTATAATTACAGACTCTGTCATAGAAACCTACAGCATTTCAACAGCTGGTCTTCTGCCTACTACTCATGTTTTGAAGGGTCAAAGTAGGAAAATGCCAGAAATAAAATTGCCACATTAACACTCATTGTCAGCCCTATTAGGTGTCATATGTATTTTAAACATGTAGCATTTTAAGCTGAAAATAATATTTAGACCTTGAATTTGAGATCACTACAAATTCATTGGGTTACAGTTTGCCTACATTCTGTAAAGTATGTCAAACTTATAGCAGTAGTTATGAAAGAACGCATTTTTGGGTTTTTAAAATTTGGAAATTCTTGGAAAACTGCTGGGAAAACATGTCAAGACCACTCAAAGGTACAGCTAATTGGTTTAATGAAAGTTGATGCATTGATTCATTTCTCTCAGTTCACTGAGAGATTAACTGCATGCATGCTCTATTGCACTAGTGAGCTCAGTGCTGAAAAGAGCTTGTATTAACCCTGTCCTCTGCTTACACCAATGATGCTTTCACACTTGTCAGCACTACTCACAATGTACATGAAGTAAAGTGTGGAAAAGTTACACTGCAAAAACTACTGTACACGGTGCTATATTTTCATCTGAGCAAATTTGCCAGTTCAGAAAGCCATTTATTTCTTTGTAAGCGTATTTGCTGGAACTGAAATTAATATAATATTTTAACCAGTGTACATTAGCCAGATAAAAGCAAGAAACATTCAGGGCACACACACAAATTCACTCGAATAGAATTGACTATCCAGGCCTCCCCTCTTCCTCCAGTGGTTACGATTTTGCAATAAAACCCATGTACCGAATATTACAATGTCATTTATAGGACGCAAAAACTGCCCCTCTCTCTTTCCCTCTCTCTCTCTCTCTCTCTCTCTCTCTCTCTCTCCATCCTCCCTCCCTCTCGCTCTGCTGCCTTTACTCAGCTCACAAAGCCAGGTCTTTAACTGTTCTGTAATCGAAGGCAGAAGCTGATATTAGCCTGTGCTATTATCAGAAGCAGACATTAAAAGTCAGGCTGAATATGGAGGGATAACAGCGTCTGCCTTAGGCCTAAGAGACTCCAGTTAGGACTGAATGGTGGATTTAGTGCAAGCATATTCCAGGCACTGCAGTCAAAGAAATGCGTTTATCCTCATTCCTAGAAAAGGCCTAGAAAAACAAAGAATGCTTCAGTCAGAGACTAAGTGACTTGAAGGGAAGAATGTTTTGTGAAAAACAAACTTGATGATTTCTGAAGTTTGCTACAAGGCTATTCTGAGAGAACTACAAGGCTATTTTATGTCAAACTATTGCTTTTACTGTATATATATAGTATATCTCAAAATAAAGTTTTTTTACCTCAACAACCTAATTACAAAAGCATACATTATCTTCATAATAATAATAATAATAATAATAAGAAGAAGAAGAAGAAGAAGAAGAAGAAGAAGAAGAAGATATGTTGTCTGTAATTGTGTGATTTTTTACTAAATCCCATTCCAAACAGCAACATTGAAATCCGTATTTGTGCCTGAGGAGGACCAATTAGATCCATTTAGTGTGAAAGCATGAACAGAAAATATATCTCTCCTCATGTTTCTCCCAGCTTGGGGAACAAGAGTATGAGAAAGTGAGGGAGAGTGTGTGCTGTGGGGTTGAAAACGACAAGATGGAGAGGATTGTGAAGGCATGCATTTGCATTTACAAAGGGAGAGGCCATAGGGCAAGCTGCTCTTGATTGTTTCCCAAGCTAACATGTGCGCTCAATTTGTACGCCCCAGGATATTTTACCTTGCTATCTCAAATAATTAGCAGATATGCGGTCGAACAAACTCCTACTGAGCAGAATTTTAATTGGAGTTGCGTTGTGCCAGTAGAGTACATTTTGATAACGCGGCGGGTGCCGTAAGAGTGATGTCAGCAATAGGTTGCAGATCCCAGGAAGAAAAAATCTGCTTTCCGCAGTGCTAGTAATAACCCTCATTTTGAATGCACAAATCTTTTTCAAATCATCTTCACCAAGTATCTTAAAAACGCATGCTGTGTTTGACCGCAGTTGGCCTTTCCAGCCCAGTTGAAGTTAACTGAAATAAAAATGCATATGAGGATACTATGCCTTCACGGCAATTCCAACTTTTTTCAACCTGTCCTGATACATCTGCAGCGTAAGGTAGAAGCCTTTCCCTGGAAAGTAAAGAGCCCGAAACCAATTGACTCAAAATGCACTTGAGAACTGAAGCCAGTTAGTGGGTGCGAAAGCTGTAACCAATAGGCGGATGCCAAAGCTACAGCCAATGGGTTAGTGCTAAATCTGGAGAAATGGCAAAGACTAAAGCTGCAGCCGATTTAACTCTATTATAAATGGGTTTTCAGTCAACAAGTGTGTTGTTGGGAAATCTTTCAGAATTATTGCCTATTGTCGACTGGTACAAATTTAAGAAATAGAGATTAGCTTGAAAAACTCCAGCCATTTGCTTTGAGTGTGTGCAATATGGAACATGATGCTGTTTTTGCCCAAAATTAGCAGAAATACAAAAACCCAGCAAACCTGGGGAACTGTACTTTGTATGAAAGCAAAAAGAAATAGTCAGTAGGAAGACTTGGGCTTGAAAGAGTGAGTCACTAGCTGTCTGAAAGAAAGCAGGAAAGGTGAATGAAGTAAAAAGCAATGTCAGAAACAGGCTTTTCGCATAGGGGAGGTGAAGACTGATGCAGAACTTCCCTCAGTGGAGTGCAGAGGGCTGCTCAATAGAATAGAGCAAAGGGATAGTGGGGCCTTTTCTACTTTTGGGTGGGTGTGTGGGTGGGGGTGTGTGTGCTCTTAAGAAACAGTTGTGAACTACTTGATCAGTGATGTACGTCACTCTGGATAAGAGCTTCAGCTAAATGCCGTAAATGTAAATGGATGATTGTGGGTGGGTGCAGTACTATGCAAATGTCCGTTTAAAGCCACAAGTTAATACACAAGTTGCAAACAGACAAGAAAGCATTAAATAATAAAAAAGTGCTGTAAAGTAAAAAGTGCTAGAAGGTTTGATTCAGCACCTGATTTAGTCTGAGCTGTAGGTATTTGAGGTATTTGATAAAAGCTTCTATGTAATACTGAGCTTCCATGAGGAGAGGTCTGGGATTCCTTATGCAAAAACATAGACAAACACATGATCACAGTTTACTATATCATATTTTTGGTATTTATTCTAATATTATTTTTTTCTGCTCAACTAAGCATATTTTAAATATAATTTTCTCTGGTGTCTAAGGCTTCTGCGCTGTGTACATGTTAAGATTGACATCCTCCCCCCTAATGCACAAAATTCTATATATTTCTTTCTGAAAAAATGATTATACTTCTCTATTGAGTCATAAATGCTCTAGGCAGGTCATTGACCTTCACATCAACTAACGCAGTTCACCTTTGTGCTCTCAATCACACCAAGCCAAGTCATCATTCTGCCACAGCTACTCTGAAAACTGAAAGACGGCACAGAATTGAGTCAGAAACAGGGCAGTAAGTGAGTTTTTGCTTGTTAGAAAAAAAACACTGTACAACAAGTAAACTTTAAAGGACCACGCCACTGTTTGACCTCATCTCGCTTTTGCCCAGGACTGTAAATTTCTTTCCTCACTGCCCTGGCCTTGCCTCCGAAGAGCAACCAGCTCCTGGTTGGCGTGGAAACGGCTCAGCCCATTCGCTCTCCAAGCATCCTCTTCCTCTGCCTCTTCACACAGCTGTAATTTCAGGGACAGTCCAGGCTCCTGAGTGGAGCGCCGTTTACAATATTGATGCCCTCTCTTCAGCAGAGAGAGAGAAGGAGAGTGAGAGAGAGGGAGAGAGACAGAGGAGGTGAGGGAGTGATTGAGTGATCACGCCATCTCTTCGTTTATTGGCCGAAGCTGAAGTGTCGCCCAGAGGAACGATTAGGAAACCCAATTACTTCCCCCACTTCCACTTCCACTGCCGCTACTCCAGCCGCTGGCCTGTTGTTATTTTTTTATTACTCGCGTGCTTTATTCATCTTCGTTTGACACCTCTATCCCTCCGACCCAGCCCTAATGCCTGTGGAACAAAAGCGCTCCATCGGCCACGAGAGCCTCCGACAGCAGCATTGCTCTAATAGCCGCGCAGTACACAGCACCATAAACCTCGCACCCGCCCTGACAAATCTACTTTTTCTTACTCACAGCTCCAGTGTCTCTCTCTCTCTTTCTCGCTCTCTCTCTTTGTTTGCCCTCTTTTTCACTATTTTTATCTCACATAAATTCTTCTTTCTCTCTCCCATTTCCCTCTTCTCCCTCTCCCTCTTTCCTTGTCCACCCTATCTTTTTAACTCTTTTATCTCTCTCTTTCTCTCTCCCTCCCTCACACACTCTCCTTTGTCTGTATACTCACTTTCACTATCTGTCATATCCTCTCTCAGTCCTCTTTCCTCTTTCTCTCCCGTTTCTCCTCTTCTCTTTTTTTATTCTTTCTCTCTAGCTGTTCTTCTCCAGTTTCACTCTCTCCAATCCTTTCTCTTTCTCCATCTACTCCATCTCCCTCTCT
Source organism: Hemigrammopetersius urotaenia (assembly GCA_037974485.1). Taxonomy (NCBI): domain Eukaryota; kingdom Metazoa; phylum Chordata; class Actinopteri; order Characiformes; family Alestidae; genus Hemigrammopetersius; species Hemigrammopetersius urotaenia. The sequence goes on along the minus strand of JBBPDC010000001.1, from coordinate 12,961,606 downwards.
CTGTCTGTCTGTCTTCACCCCATCTCTCTCTTCTTTATGCTTCTTTATTCCTTTGACTCTCTTCCCCCCTCTATCTTTATATTGTATCTAATTCCTCTACTCTCTCCTCCTAATCTCTCTCCACCTCTATTTCACTGGTTCTTATCCTCTCTAGTACTCTGTTTTTTCTCTCTCTACCTCCTCTCTTTCCCCCTCTCTCCCTAACCTCTCTCACTTTTAAGGCTTCTCTCTGGCCCTCCCTCACTCCTGCCCCCGCCTCTCTCCCCGGTTCCCTCGCCAAGCAGATTTTCTTTTCATTGCACGGCTCAGAAAAAGCCTTTGAATGTTGAAATAAAACTGGCTCTTTGAGGACTTTTGGAGTTAATTTATAGCCTTGTCAATGTGCTGGCATCCTATTGGATGACACGATGGTGCAGACCGCAGGGTGCAGCATCGCCCCAAAACTGAACAATTTTAGGCAGCAGGGGCAATTATAGGCCATTGGCAGGAAGAGGCAGAAGATGACAGATAGGCTTCCATACAGTGGCCATGCTGCCAGCAAGGGATTTTTTTTCCCTTCGCTTTGCATTTGGCCGGGTATCTGGCTACGTCAGCGTGAGCTATTTTACGCCTGGCTAGAACCACAAGAGGATCTGGCAACACACAGAGTTAACTGGTCATGTGGAGTGGGCCAATGCCAGCGTTAATAATTTAGTCTAATGAATCCTGCCACCTCTGCAGCCAGCTAAAGGCAAAGGCACATACATGAGCTTTAGGAGCCCAGATGACCAGAATACTAACAGTGTAATGGCTTGGATGACCAACTAGAGGGAGTCATGGCAGACATGTTCATGAAGTTTGTAATATAATGTTATTTACATTTACAACATTAGGCAATTTACTCCAGGAAAAATACAGTTTTCTGAGGTTGGGAAATGTTCATATGAAAATCAAACATGCTGTAAATGGGGGAAAAAAATCAAATGCAGCAACAAATGATGTATATATGCATGCTTGTTTGTTCTGATTCTGATTTAGCTGTCTTATCCAGAGTGACATACATTTTATCATGATAAAATGCATGCATATATACATCATTTGTTGCTGCATTTAATTTTTTTTCCCATTTACAGCATGTTTGAGTTGGTGGTTATGCCTTAGAAACTGTTATCATTCATTTTCATATGAACATTTCCCAACCTCTGTTGATCCTGTAGAATTGAAATTGTGTTTCTGTGCTGTTATTTAGGCTTGGTTGTTCTGTTTTCTACCACATTCAAAAAGCACATAAATAGCTGAAACACTCTTAATGCCTTTAGTCTTAATGGGTGGGACTAAACTGGATAGATGTATGTAAAGGTGGTGGTTTCAATCAATCAATTTAAAACAGTTTTTGCAGCTTAGTCTCCATATTTAAACTGAAGTGGGGGAGGATGCATTTCAAAAGATTGTTTATATACGACGCCAACCTCTTTTTAAAGCGTGAAAATTTTCAATTTACCATGGTATGTGGCCTTTTTCCAAATTCCACAGTGAACTTTAATTAGAAACTCGATACTCCTATTGAATGAACTCTGTAATTTGCATTTTTTGATACAATGCTCATTTTGAATGTCCTGGTTGACTGGAGATTGTGATTAGTCTGTAGTCACTATTGATTTACTGCAGTGCTTATCGGCAGAGTTCAAACGATGAGATGAAGATCTGCTGTGAAATACATCACCAAAGTTCAGTTTTTAGTCTCCTGTTCTCGTCATCCTCCCATTCTTGTTGGTCTTCGGACTCTTGTTGGCTGATGTTATGAAGGAAAGGAAAATGAAATACACTCCCACAGACTTCCATGAGAGCAGCAGACAGAGATGATGCACTGAAGGCGGACATATTTCACCCTGGTTTCATGGGAGGTATTGATGGAGGAGAGGAGGAAAGAACGACGTCCGGCCATTTGTCTCCCGTCTCTGCAGAGCCTTGAAACCTCTGCGTCCAATCACTCGCTCTGAAGCCTCCTTTTCATGCTGCGGCCTTGGGAGTGCTATTGTGGCAGCAGCAGCACAAGAGCACCTTAAATTGCAGCAGATAAACTCCCAGCACGAGAAAAAAAGAATTTTTTTCATGGCCATCAGATGTATTAATAGTGAAATATGAGCAGTTTGACTTTGGACCGTAGCTGAAACTTTTAATTAGCCTTGAGAATTGGATCGGAAGAGCATGGAGGTTCTCTAATCATGTTTTATCATTACATCCACTGTATTTTCAGGTGGGAAGGGAGGAAAGAAGAAAAAGACCAAAGCAGGGGCCAAGCCCACAAAGGCCAACGGCTCCAACTGGGCAAATGTCCCCTTGCCACCCCCTCCTATCCACCCTCTGCCTGGCACAGAGCTGGACCACTACCCCACAGAGCACCATGAAGGAGGAGGGTAAGACTGAGAGAGCAATTTCCTCTTTTATTCTAAACAATTAATGATAGTTTTGTCATTTATTTAATTGATTTACCTCCTGAATGTATTCAGTTTACATTTAGGTTGTGTTCATTCCATTATCTCTATGTTCTTAGTTAATTAGGTAACTCTTTATCGAAGCTAGTATTCATAAGGCTACAAAACACCTACATAAGCCTCAGGACAATTGATATAAATCTGTACAAAGGCTGCTTTTGTCCATTTTAATGTCTTTTCACTTCAGTAAAAGTTATGACACGTGCCATTCGGTGGAATAAGCCTTAATAAATGCCTGCATAGGTTTCTGCCTGTGGTCTTGGAAGGCTTGTAGGTGCCATTTAGCCTTATAAACACTGCCCTTCAGTAAAGTGTTATTTGATTACAGTTACACTCAATATATTTGATATTTGATTACAGTTACACTCTATATGCATTCTATATGAACAGTTTCCATTAGTTTTGTGTTAGTTGCATTAGATATGTAAGTTAAATTAATTATGTTACTTTCATTAGTTATAGTAGTTCTGTACTCATGAACAGATTTTTACAGTTACTATTGATTTACATCAATTTACACTGTAGAATTGTAGAAAATGTAACATTAACATATCTGCTCTTACATGCAGGCGTACTTGACTGAATAGCTATGAGTGACAAGTAGTTTATATATAATTGCCTCATGTTTCTAAGAGTTGACATGTAAAGGGCAGTTTGCTGCAACATCAGAGTGTCAGTCCTGTCAGAATGTTGATCTATTATCAGCATACACCTTACTGCTTAGTTCACAAAAGGCAAATGCATGTGTGTAGAGAAACACTGCAGCTGAATCATGTGTTTCATGTGGGCTGCGTAGGCATGTACTACTTTGCAGATACGTTACGTTGTACATAATGTCCTATATTCATCTCAGAAATTAACTGGTAGCTTGTTAGTGACTGATAGGAAAGGTTTTGCCTGGGGCAACACAATATTAAAACATGAGAAATATTAGGCAAACAGTGATATTATCCAGCCAAGCGGCAGCATTTTAACAGATTTGCCTCTGTGTCAGCATTTTGTCCTGTTGTGTTTTGAGCCCAGGGTGTCTGTGCAGTACCAGAAAAAACATGAAGGTGGTGTTACAAATTAAGTCTCTTGCCTGAGAGGTGTGCTTGCCTTTCAACCCCATTAATTTCCATCTCGGAGAGTCATCTAGCTTAATAGGCTCTCTGGCAAATGAGGACTCTTCTGCACTGTAAATCTCAGTACTGTCTTTAATGGCTTCAGATTAAAACTGTTATGTCCTCTGGGCTGTGCACTGACAAATTCCTTTAATGAACATTGGCTTTATGATGAGTATTATTTCAGTGCCTAGAAGCCGAGCTCTGGGAAAGGCAAGCCGCAGTCTTTCTGCTGGCACAGCCCAAATGAAAAAGGGAAGGAAAATAACTCTAAATGGCCTGTACTTGTTTGCCCTCAGCTGCCAAATGCAATATGAAGACATCAGGCCCTTTCAGTTTGTTACTTGAGAAGCAATTTCTTTCCAAACTTAGACAAGACTTTGGAGTACTTCATGACTTTATACTCACTCAGATAAGCACCTACCCAAGCTACTCGCACACCAACACAACCATTTTAGGGCATTGTTGTTGAAGTAATTTCTCTGAATTCCTACAGAATTAATGGCGAGTCTGTCTGTCTTGGCATAAAACATTTGCCCCTGTATATTCTTGCTCTTTTAAAACACGCCAGTCCTCATGCCAAATCTCTCTCTGTTCCACTCTCTCCTCCACCCTTCACATCTCAGGTATGAGAGCGATGGCTGGGGTCCTCCACTGCCTGTACAGACGTATCTGCACCAGGGACTGGAGGACGAGCTGGAGGAAGAGGAGGAGCGTGTGCCCACTCCGCCAATCAGGGGTGTGGCCTCCTCGCCCGCCGCCGTGTCCTTCGGGAAGCAGTCCACAGCCACTCTGACGCCGTCACCCCGAGAGGAGATGCAGCCCATGCTGCAGGCTCACCTGGACGAGCTGACCCGGGCCTACCAGCTGGACATGGCCAAGCAGGCCTGGTGAGCCATGGACAATCCATACTGTAATGGCAGCAGTGCTGGATGCTAGGGTATCTTGGATACATAGAAAGTTTACACAGGAATTTAACAGTAATTAAACAGGACAGGGTTAAGTGAATGCAAACCAGAGTCAAAATCCCAGTAAGACTGATACACAAATTCACCTGCATGAGAAAAATCCCCCAAAATCCTAATGAAATGCCCCAAATCTGCAAAATTACCGGAAGCACTTGCGTGAACAGAAATCAGTACATTACCAGGGAAATTATGATGAGTTTTGTGGTTGGTGTATATATAATACTCTTTAAAGGCTGCAAGTGTGAATAACACAAAATAAGAACATTAAAGCTAAATACATCCAAGAGATGCACAAGGGATGCCTGTAAAACACTGGGCTCTAAACTTGATCTGAACCCAAAAACTAATCCTAGTTTTGGCTCTAATCCTTGACCTGAACCAAAAAACTAAACCTAAGCCTAGCCTTAGTTCTGATGCATATCAGTTGAATTTCAGAAAATAGTTTGTTAGCAATTTGAGTATTTGTGGATAAACTGGGTGAAAAACCATCAGAACCAAGTGTCATCCAGAGGTTTGATGAAAAATGTGCACATCCTGAAACTGGGTTAGTGCTTCGCTATGAAATATGCACCCATAGAATGAACCAGACAGATACTGACACAAATACCCTGTAAATGTACGACTCCTTCACACAGGACTACTCTGCAAATGCATAGTCACAACATTATTCATTCCAGTGAAAGCCATTAATCATGCTCCCCCCGCTGTTTTTCCGAACCCTCTTCTTCTCCCATTTAGACCTGGAGAAAAATCAGAGCAGTGAATTTAATGCTTAAGCCCCTATTTAGGCTCGTCCGCTGGTGCGTTTCAGAGCGGGTGTGTGGAGTATCTCTTTTTTTATGGCTTTCATGCAAAGCAAATGAGCCACATGCTTCACGGTGTCTCTGAGTGAGGAGAAACTGGCGTGCGTTCATTACGGCGGCTGCTCGCAGGGAATAGGCTCCACTTGTCAGGAAAGAGATGTCATGTTACTGGAGTAATGACTACGTTGCTCCAAGTGCGTCTTTGACAACAGGGAAGAGCTCATAATTATATCCAAATTCTGGCATAGACCGCATCAAAGAAATGGCACAACACATCATGCGCGTGCACACGCACACGCTGCCGCAGACACGCACTGGGCCTGTCAGCAGACCTTGCTGTCAAGGAGGTGACAGGCCTGGCACGGGCACGCCTGTGGAGCTCACCATTGTGTCCTCCTCAACTTGCAATTAGGGGGTCATTGTGTTAGCATGCAAAACGCAGCAATGTGGAATTAGCCGGATTGTCCCGATTCATCCGAAACAAGGAATGTTCTGGGAATTACAAATTTGGCTTGACAGATTCCACCTACCCCCGCACACGCTCCTTTCTCATCTTGCTGTGTAGCCTGACACCTTTTGTCTCCGGCTGACGTCCTGTCTCATCTCCCACTCAAAAATGGAAATGTGTGTGTCGACGTGCGTGTTTCTGTACGTTTACGAGATAAAAATGTCTTGACTTTAACTGAAAAACCAGAGTGTCAGGGGTGTGTGCACAACCTTTGGCACCCCTGGTAAAAATAAAAAAAAAATGTAAATAACTATAAACTGGCCTCATGTCCTGACATTACATGAAAACAAGCCTGTATGTCTGCCTGTATGTAATGTGTGCATGTGCTGATGTATTTGATTCGATGTTCTGCAGGCACCTGCATGGCGGCACATATCCTCCTCAGGCTCCGGCCCCTCCGGTGGGCTACATGTCCAGCACCCTCGTGTCTGACATTGAGACGGATCTGCCTGATGAAGATGAGGAGGATGAGGAGGATGAAGGCTATGAGATGTCCCCGCCCCTTCGCGGTATTGAACACACACCAGGCTCCAGCATGGACAACCTCGACAGCTCAGTAACAGGTGAGCTACAGTCCACCATTAATGTGCTCTTCACAAGACTGGATAAGGGAAACATCGTACGCTATGAATACTGCTTTTAAATAGCCTTGTATCATCAGTGTTAAGTTTTGTGACAGTATTCACAGTATGGTAACAATTCACTTGAAGAAAAAGTATTAAAATGAACTTGTTCCTCAAAGGTGCTTTCATTCCTACCTTGTTTGATCTGGACCTGCTGAATTTTTGTTCTGAACCAAAACAGCAGATGTGAAATTAGCCTAAAAGGTAAAACCAAACAAGGTAGGTGTGAAAGCCTTCTTGAAGAACAAAACTTAATATTAAGACTTTTCCTTCAAGTTAATTGTTTCTACACTATGAATGCTGCTTTTAAATAGCTTTGTATTGTCAGTGATAAGCTTTGCAAAGACTTTAACAGATCAACTTTAAAAACACTGATCAATGCGCTTAATCCACCAAGAGTACTCTCTTTTTAATTTGCTTTTTATCAGAGCCATCTTTTTCCCCATTCGGCAGATTTCACTCAGTCCAATTCGATGCGATCCCCAGCTTGATTCCAGCATGAATTGACCGAAAAAAAGAGAAAAATAGCCTTCAGAAAAAGTCTATTATGCAGACGGCTCATACTGTGCTACAGATCACAGCAGCCTTATCCACTCACATATCAAATTACAGTTCAAACCTGCATGCAGCGGCGAGATAAAACAATGAAAATAACGGCCCACTAATGATCTCTAATCTGAAAGCAGCATATTTCATTTTTCTTATCACCACACAACTGTTAGTGATGTTTACCAGGAAGGCAATGCTGAACATTCACATGAAGGTATTTACCAGTGTACAGCATGCACAGACTCTGTGTGCTTTTCTAAGGCTACTCACTGACAGACAAATCTGTGTCTTATGTCATGTTTGATGGCAGGATAAACGGCTTCTACATTTGCTTGTTGGGAGGAATCCGCTGGTGTGTGTGTGTGTGTGTGTGTGTACTTGCGTGCCACACCTAAAACGAGCGTATTCAAATTGAGTTTGTCAGGCAGTTGGGGCTAAACTCTCTTGAATTATAATTACCACCATGAGAGGAGATAAGAAAAGTCCATGAATTTTAAAAAAGGCCAACGAAATGGGGAAAAGAGAGAGAGAGAGGGAGAGAGATAAATAGAGTTACAGAGAGAGTATGTTGAGAGAAAAAAGAGAAAACGACTAAGAAAAAATGACAGAGAAAGAAATTAATAGACAAAGAATGGGAAGGCTATCAGGAGGTAGAGAGAAAGGAGAGAAACAGAATGGCAAAGAGTCACTGAGAGAGAGAGAGAGAAAGAATGTGGATCTCAACCCTGGTGCCACCCATATCTTTTTCTTTCCTTTTTTCTGGGAAGATTTGGAATAAATCTCACGTTCGGCTCTTTTAGCCATTCCAGCCAGCAAGCGCCATTTCCATTTTTACAACTTATTGAAACGGTTTTATGGGCCGTCTGTCATAGGGGACACGTGAAGGGTATGACATTGGTGGATTTAAACTGAGAGCCTGTGTTACCGTCTCTGCTCTTTCTCTCTGACCACAGCACAGAGGAGGAATACAATAAAAAATGCCCCCTGTAGAACAATTCTCTGTACACGCTGGCTGGAGTATATAGTGTGTATGTATGTGTGTGTGTGTGTGTGTGTGTGTGTGTGTGTGTGTGTGTGTGTGTGTGTGTGTGTGTGAGGCACTAAAGGGTTAGACGTCTGGTTCCTATCACTGCTACTGTAAACAATTTTCAACACATTTGTCTTAAACATATAGTTAACAGCACAATAAAAGGGGATTTGGGGTGAATGCAGATGGACAGAGACTGAGAAATATGATATATTTAAATGAATGTTAGGGCCAGTAGAGAGAGGGAGTTTAGGGTGGCGGTAGCTCAGTTGGTAGGATACTTGCCTCCGGACCAAGAGGTCATGGGTTCGAATCCTACCTTCAGCACCACCACTGGGTCCCTGAGC
>JBBPDC010000001.1:12933800-12945736 GCA_037974485.1 Hemigrammopetersius urotaenia | reverse complement strand
CCTTGGCCAAAGAAAGTGGCTATGAATTCCAGACCTTCAGCCGTCAGTCTGAAGGTCTGGCTACGCGAGACTAGTCAGTAACTAATAATTACTGAGGATATAACCAGGTTAAAATGGACTGTCGGAGACACATATGTCTCCAGATTCATGATTGTGTTCCATAAAAGTATCATTGAATTATTTACTTGTAAATAATGCAAATAATGGTTACATTTGTATTTGTACCAGAGATATGTGGGTTGCTTGTATTAAAACATCATTAATCAAATGTTCACATGTAGAAAAATCTTCTTTTGTTTATCCTCTCAATTCCAAAGCAGCAAAATTCTGGATCATATCCTGATTTGATAAGCGAACATGTTTCAAGAAAAAGTGATTAAGTATTCCAAGAGTTGTTATTTATGGTTGTTCTCGTGCTGCCAGTGTCTTTTCCAGTATAGCAGTGAAAATGGAAAGCATTGTTTTGTACGGTGCGTTTAGCTGACTCCTGATCAGTGATGGCAGCCCCTCGCAGGGGCCGGTAGGTCAGAGCGGCGTTTGATGGCGACGTGGGCTCCGAGTCGGTGCAGGTTTTCTGCTGTTTTCTGCTGAACCTGTCCTTCTGATGAGCAGCAGCACAGGGCCTGGGCGCAGGCTGTGGCGGCACGTCCGATTCATTACATTCCGTGTTGCTTTGTTGAGAGATGGGACCGAGGGATGCAACTTTTTTTTTCTTCCTTTTCTTGTGAAACAAAGCCTGTGAAGCTTCAGAGCGGAGACAGCAGGAGATTTAGCTGCCAGGACGGAAACAGACACATTTTATTGTTGTGCTGCTGCAATTTGTTTTGAAATGCGTCCTGCTTTAACCCTTAGAAACGACAGCCATTTATGGCAAGAACAAAGAACAAAGAACAAAATAATTTTGTTAATTATTTGCTTTCCGAAGCTTGTTGAGACAAAGAGGGGGATTCTGTGGGAAGGACAGATTCAAAACTTAACCACGTTTGTGTCTATAAGTAGAGGATATATTTTAAATTTAATATGGCTTGAATTTGATGAGTTTGTATAATCATCCTTCATAATTGAATAAAATGGCATAGCAAAACATATCAAACTAAGTATTTCATAAATGTTTGAATATTATTATTTTTATGGAAAAATATAATCATAGTAACACTGAAAGGTGCACAGCTATCTCCATTAAATCTATACATTTAACCCTGGGGTCATTAACAGAGCATAGTCTGGTTCAGGTTTCTCCAGGCATGTTTGTGCTGTCAGTCACACAGAGACCAGCTTTGAATCGACAGTCAGCGGAAGGTAGCGACGCTCTACAGCGCTTTGATATGTGTTTGTGTGCTGTTTTATCTCTCACCCCAGGCCACTTACAGGTGTGTGCCGTTTCATCTCTGACAGGCCTGCCCAAATGAGCTGAATGCAATGGACTGCACTCAGCTTGCTCAAAATTAGAGTTTTCTAGTAAGACAGTACTGAAAGAGCAGAAAGCCATTTAACCTGACAGCACAACAAATGCTAGTAGCACTAGGAGAGCCAATTAAGATGTGAAAGCAGTGATTAAAAGATACTCATCCACCAATCAGCCCTTGCGGTTCTTTCTTAAATAACTATTAGAAATGTGAAAAATTATAAGTTTTTATTATAAGTGTTTTATTTAACATACAGTTTCATATTTTTGCTGGAATGTGATAAATGCTTGTCGCTTTAAAGCGTCATAGCTCTGAGTCAGAGTCATTTGAAATGAATGGAGCAGAGGTTGTGGAATCGAACAGTAGTTAGATGTGGCTGCAGGTTTTCATTCTAAACAAGCAGGAACACACGATCAACTGTTTGAAGGCTGAGACCAAATGGAGTCAGGTGTTCTCCTAATTGGTTGGGACAAAAACCTGCCTCTCCTTGTATTTGTTTGATTCTACAGGTGTGACCAGCTCCATGCATTTCAATGGGCTGTTGTGATGTTCTGAATATTCTACATGTTCGTGTGGAACTGTGGGGGACAAAAGACATATTGTGCAGCTTTCCAAAGGAAAAAACTAGCTTGGTGGCGAATACTTTCCAACCAGTCAGAATGTGTGGCCAGAACTAACCGTTGTACAAAGTGCAGGACCTAGCTCAGACCCCTCCAGAGCTGGATTAACTGAATGGGTGTGGTGAACTCATTCCTTGCGGCCGCTGCTTGTAGGCTCCATGGTGAATGGTTGGGGTTCAGCGTCGGAGGAGGATGACAGGCCCTTTTCCAGCCACAGGTCCAGCGCTGGTAGCTCTTCCGACGGCTCACTCTTCACTCACTGCAGCTTTGCCCGGGCGCTGGCGGCGGCCGCAGACAAGGCTGGCTACCGGCTGGATGGCACCAGCCTCAGCAAGAGAGGTTTGTGTGTGGTTGAGGGCCACGGAGAACCTTAATCATGTGGATCTCTGCTGCCTATTAAGTAATGCCGACCCCGCCTTCTTCTTTTTCTGTCTGTTTCTTGGCTATGTGATATTGTTGCTTCCCTCTGCTAATGATATTTTACTGTTTCTGAAAATAAGTGTGTGGTGATGGGAGCATGGTACTAACACTTAGGGTGGTTGATTACTTGGGACGTTGGAGTTGCTTTATTCTGTCCACATTGGAGAATAAAGGTGAAATTCATACTCGCAGGCAGACCTCTGGAATCAGCATGGCACAAATGTGTACGATTAACATGGGATTAACAGGCTTTATAGGTGTTCACTTTGATTTCTCAAGCTATTTGACCTGCTTTGCACTGACTCTTCAGAATGGCTGCTTGGCCAGAATGGTGACTTCTTCCCAGGATTCTAAGAAGTCCATTTCACCCTCTCAAAACTGCTCTGTGTCATAGACCCTACAAAGTATATATTGGTTGGGGGTTACTTTATAACCATGACTCTCAGTAACCTGTAACTGTAAAAGCTGATTTATGACTGGTGTTCTCTCTTCTGACCCTCTTTAGATAAAGGCCTGGCCCTGAGACCTCGTCCTGCTAGTCCGTTTTCCACAGATGGCAGCACCATGGGCACACACAGTCTGGGGCACCAGCGGGCAGCACGGCCCACCCGCAAACACAGAGGGCCGGGCACCACCCCGCACCGTAGAGAAGCCAGTGCTGATGGTGAGAATGGAATACTGTTAAAAGCATCTTAAAGTATCTGACCAAGCATTAGCAATTCAGTGCTACTGATTGATGGTGGTACTGAATATGCAATTCAGAATTAATATATATATAAGTCAAGCCTCCAGTGGGAATGTACACATACACTTCAGCCCTTATAAACTGAGCACTTACATTTCAGAACCTCCCTTGGTAAAACTAATCTTTTCTTACCTGACATTAACATGCCTGTTATTCAGCTTCCACTACTAGCCTTGTAGCTCCATTGCAAGGCTTCAAAAAGAAACAAACTTTAGACACCAAACATGTCTTGGCTGATGGACAGCAATTCGATTTACACAATTACCATCAGAGCTGCAGTGCCATATAATGAAAATGTAGCTGAAGTGGGAATCAAGGTTAGAGCAGCTCCTGTATTCATACATTGATGCCAAGGGCGCCGTGTCTTTTAACTGTCAAATCGCAATTGTGCTCATTTTTCCTCAGATTTCAAAAAAGTGATTTGCCTTAATGAGTTGCAGTGCTGTTATCATATGATCATTTTGAGAAGCTTGACATAATTAGAGCGTACTGGCAGGCTGTTTGTTCCCATAGAATGACAAGGCGCCACGTGTGCAGGCACAAATTGCAAAACGCTGCTTTTAGGAAAATTCTTCTGTTTTATTCAAATGACCTTGATTATATTGTGCTATGTGTATATCAGACCTACCTCCTCCCCCAGAACCCCCGCCCTGTCAGGCCCTGCGCATCCAGGGGCCAAGAAGTGTGGGAAACATAAGCAGCTCTGCTGACCGTAAGGCCTCGTCTCTGGAGAGGCAGCCAATGTCTGGCTTGGAAGAAGTGAAGAGCTCCTTGGACAGGCAAGCCCGCACGTCTCTGGAGCGCCATCGGCAGGCCCAGGAAAGGCTGGGCTCCATGGAGAGAGCAGAGGAGGCCAGGAGAGGGCAGAAGAACGGCCCAGTCTCAGGTACAGTCTGCCCTCTCTATCTACGTTACAGATATAAGCCAGGACACCGTGGACATACTGTATAGTCACTCAAAGATACTGTACGACTTAATTATTTTATTTTAAAGTATATACAAAATTTAGTCAAAATCGGTAACATCAAGCCAAGACTTTTTCAGGATTCAGCTTCTTTAGATTTTTGTGAGGCTAATGATGAAAAAATATGTCTCAAATATCTCAAATCTCAAATATAGTCTTGACGTGTACGCCAAGCTTGGAACTACAAAAATGAGCTTACCACCTCGACATGGTCTCTAGGAGACAGGCAGCTCCAGGTATAAACCCTGGTGTTCAATTAGTCAGCCCGGTAGGAGCATGCAGTGAACAGATTGGCTTGTCTCCCACTCTCTCTTAGCAAATACAGCCACGACCAGCACTGGCCTCTCTCAGCTGCAGGCGTACCAGAGGCAAAGCACAGATGTGCTGCAATCACCCTAGTTTTCATTTCATTAATTCTTGTACACACACAAACACACACATGCACACACTCTGCGATCAGTCTCAGTACATCTGCTTGAGAGACCATTAAGAGAGCTTTGAGGTCAGAGAGAGTAGTTCTTAGCTGTCCTCTAGCATGGACCACAGCAGCTCCTCAGACATAACAAGTCTGATGAGGCCTGATACTGGTGTTGCTGATTAGGGGTTTAGGGGTTGTACCAACTACCTTTGGCTAGGAGTTAGAACCAGAGGGAACATAATGGATGGACCAATAGAAATGGAATAAAATCTCTCTGAGAAATGAGTCTTTTCTCTAAAGTGCTTCTGTTTATTTCTAATTGTTTTATAGAAGAGGCCATGCTGCCCTATAGCAAACCATCATTTCCCTCCCCTGGGGGCCACAGTTCATCCGGGACCGCGTCCTCCAAAGGTTCGACAGGCCCTCGAAAAGGAGAGAGCTTGCGAGGTCAGCATCAGCGGGCCAACACAGAGCATGACTCCAGCTACCTGGGGACCAACGGCCAGGGGCATTACTCTGGAGAGTTATGTACGTCTGCACTAGTAATACACTGTTTTCATGCAGTTCAATTCACATGCATCTTCCACATTAGAAGACAACACCCAGTGAATAATGGATCAGATACTCAATTAGGCAGAATCTGCCTAATAATGCTATATTGATCTGATCAGTAAAAATCAATGTGCTGAAAAGGCAACTCATCAGCGACTAATCACAATATGCACTGCGTGTCAAAAGTATGCGAACGCCAGTTTGTTTTTAATACATGTGCATACATTTTCTTTGTGAGTGAATTTCATGTAAATATATTCTCACCGTTAAAAACCAAGCAGATACAAAGGCTCATACTAGGAAGACACTTTATATATTTTTATATTATGTAACATAAAAATGTATGTATATTATATATTATGAGTCCAAGGAAGGCACAGTGGTCTGCATATTTCGCCATATGATTTATGCTCCAATATACTCACTTACATTCAATTTTATGTTTTTTATTTTTGTAGTTGGTTTTTTTTTTATTCACCTGTGTGTTTGTGTGTGTGTGTTTTTTTCTGCAGAGTGAGCAGCCCTGTGTGTGAACTGGAGAATGCCTTTATCTGCCCTGGAGATGCCTCGCCTGCTCGGTGCAATGGACTTGTGACAGTGTCAGAAGGAAGAACAGATGGGATGAGGGTGAAGACGAAAATGGTGAACTGTAAATGTGTTGTAAAGAAGGACATGCGACCCACAGTGTTGATTTGATGTTTTCTGTCCTTTCAAGAACAAACAAAACACCTTCCTCTTCAGAAACAAATTCCGTTCATCCAGAGAAAAAAAAATGGAGAAAAAAATTATCGGAAGAATTGTCTGATCGTCGCCCGACGTTTGTGAACTGGAAAAGCGAATTTCCGAAAGGAAGTGAATTTCATGTAAATATATTCTCAACATTAAAATTGTTATTGCATTGCTATGCAAACAGGTTCTGTACGCTCCACGCCCCCCTCTTTCATGCGCTATTGCTCATTTGTATTATATGTGAATCGCTAGGCTGTGGTGCCATACAAATGAGTTTATCGTTTATCATTTGTTAATACTTCTCATGGGTTTTATTGTTATTATTATTATTATGATTATGATGATTATAATTAATTGTTTTGTTTTGCACTGCAATTTTGGTGAAAAGCACAAAAAAACCATAGCTCCCGCTGACATGAAGCACCGGGGGAGAGGAGATGTGAAAAGGAGTTGCTGTACTGTAACTAGAGAGAAGAAAAATATATAGCCATGTACAGAGATATATTAAAGTAAGCCCGCAGCAGCGCGGGCGTTGGATTGCTGAAAGGCAGAATTGCACGAACGTTGTTGGCAGCATTGGGGTTCTCCTGACGCTATGACGGAGGGTGGCACCCTCTCGATGTTGGAAAAGTGCTAGAGATGTGTCGGCACTCGGTCAGACGATTGCTGGACGAGTGCAGTGGTGTTGGACCCCATTGCAATAAACGTCAACCCACAAGTGGTTTTCAAAATCGCTCCTGTTCACCCCTGAGTGTCCCACTCAAACACATTTTATTCAGCTCGCACAAATGTGGGCCGCCAGACAGAACTTCGTTTAGCGCCATTGTAATTGGCATGCCGCTGTCCTTTGTCGTTTACTTGTTTTCTGTATGTCAGCCTTGCTCCTCTTTGAACATCCAACAATGTCTCGCCCATTCTCTGTCCGTCAAAGTGCAAGCAGGCGTCAGGCGGACAATGTGAGTGACGCTGGCGGGCGATTACGCCATCAGCTTTGTGAATACGGTCTCTCTGGCTGTAGCTCCATCGGTTTTGTATTTCTGAACTGTTTCTGTTCGTTATTGTTTCTCTTTTTCCCCACTTCTCTTATGCTTTCTCTACTGACAAATGGATCTTAAAGCACTTAAAATGCGAGCAGTTTAAAAGCCATATGAACAAGAATTACATTTGGTCTTCGGGTATGGTTTCCATTCAGTGAATCCGCTGGTCTTACAAACACTGGGAAGTCATATGTGAAGACGAGTCTTGTGTTTTGGTGCTTTTTTAAGGACCATAGTGTGATTTGAGTTTTCTATATAAAAAAAATGTTTTAAGAAAGACAGCACGGTTCTTTGAAGTGTGGTAATTTTATTTTGGAAACCTAAATTGCGTCATCGATTCATTTATCGCCCATCGCTCCTCTCGCGGTCATGCTGAAGGTGAGCCAGCCTGTGGCTGCAAATAAATTAGACCAAGACTGCACGTTTTAACACTACGTGTGGAAACAATCAACTAATGCTGAATCATTGTACAGTGTGATTCATCTCAAATATTTATTTCTTAATTTTAAGTTTCGAAGCACTTAATTCCTTTGGTTTACTACCACATCCGTAAAGGTTCTACCGTTTCCAGATACATCTTTATCTATGCAGAGATGTGAGTTACTCATAGTGGCGAAGGCCTGTAGGGACAAGAATCTATAATTGGCAGATTAGCTTATATGGCATGTACTAACAAACATGCATTATGACATCACAATGCACGATTTGCATAATAGTTTCCAGCTTACTATGATGCGTTAACTGTTTTGGAGAAGGTTTTATAGTGATGAGTGAATCGCCTGGTCACTGTATAGGCGATCAGAGGGAAGGAGTGAAGCAGCACATCTGCAGCAGCAGTTCTCACTGCCTCTATCTCTAAACAGGGCAGACCACTATCTACCAGTAACATCTTACTGACCAAGGGTCACTTCAGTTCACATGATTTTCTTAGTTTTTTTCTTGCAATTATTTTGTATAAAACTGTACAAAGTTTTGCTCAAAAAAAGGATATTTTTACTGTTGAGCCTTCAGGAGAATAGAACGACTGTTTTTCCCTTCTTCTTTTTTTGGGTTTTATTTCTCTTGTATTTATGTATGGATGACTGAAGAATGCTCGGAGCTAAAGGCTTTCTCAGACTGACTGTTGTCCACTCGTGTTCACGTTTCTCTCAGAAACCCCATCTCTTTCAGTTCTCGTGTCCAGTTGTTTGGAAAATGAGGTGCGGAGAGTATCTCAGGTTATTTTACATATATTTTGGTGGTGTCGTGAGTGTGTGTGTGCGTGTATATATGTGTATATATTCATATGTATCCTCACACAAAGAGTTCATTCCAAGTCAGCTAATGAAACTTCTTCCCCGTGTGTCCAATGGGCCTCGATTCTTTTCGACCCCATCCCCGCCCGCCCCCGCCCCTGTTGACGGTGGAGTCCCATGCCTTGTATCTCATCAAAAGATGTGCCGGTACACTTTATGTTCATATGTCCATAAGGCAAAGATGTCAGTTACAGAACATACCAAAATTAATATTGATATTTCTAATGTCTAATGCATTTAGTGTCTTTTTTAATGCTAATGGTTTTTTCCTTTGAAAATCACAGTGTTGTTGTTTTTTGTATTTATTAAGATAATAAAGGTATATTGTGAAAAATGCATACCAATTTGTGGAATATGAAATGTCTTTCCTTCAGCTCAGAACCTCCCCTTTCCCTACGTCGCCATCCATGGAAAGGTACTCAAGACACTTAGCTCACATTCAGACTGGATCAAACCGCCAAACCTGAAGTGCTCACGTCATTTTTTTGGGACTTGTACATGCACAGTGCTGCTTCCTCAACCAAAAATATCCCTTTTTTTATTTACTTCTTTCATTTTTAAAGGGTGAGCCATGTTCCTTCTCTTCCTCTCTCGCGCTCTCTCTCCCATCTCAATATTTGACAAATTTTTGTAGCTTTTATGTGTGATGCCTTTTTTTTTGCTAAAAAAAGACAAAAAGACAAAAAACCGAAAGATGTCTGTAAGGGTGAAGTCTGTACAGAAGCCCCGCCCCTTTTTACACCACGATTCCTTCCTGTAAGCAAAGCGTCTATAGTCACTTGCATTTGCATGTCCTTTTCCAAGAACAAAGGGATAAAAAAAACTGAGAGAGAACAAACTTTTCCTATTCTGATTTCCATGTCCTGTAAAAAAAAAAATCAATAACAAAAAACAACAAACAAACAAAAAGAAAAAGGGAAAAAGTTTCTTTGCTTTCCTTGTACCTGGATCACAAATAAAATATTTTTGAAAAATGGAATGTGCCTTTTGAATGTGAATGTGGAAGTTTGAACTAGTTTTGCAACTTAGACGCATTAACATTTAAATACATAAAGTATATTCCCCTTTTCTGTGTGTGGGGTGGGGGGGGGGTGTCTATGTGTGTGTGTGTTTTGGTCATTCAGCTCCTCCACAGCTCTAATCCATATTCCGCTCCACTCCGCAGGCTAACATCAAACAGAAAGCCAAATGCCTGGAATCATTCCCACAGAATCCAGCGTCTTTGAAGAAGTCGCCGGAGAAACTCCGAACAAGACGTGCCTCAGATTCTCAATTTGACCCCTTCTTTCATCCTGCTTTAGGCTGGATTATCCGCCCTTCATCATCATATGCTTTTGCTGTCTTATCATTTAGGCAACTAAATCCTCTGACAGTTACTGAAATAAAAGCAATGATCTTGAATCATTCCCAGAGACAGCAGATAGATGTAAAGCAAAGCTGCCTGAGCTTTTTGATTTTTAAATGAGGTATGTGTCGGTGTCTGCACAAAGCCACACTAGAGAGCCTGGAACAGCATTCATAAATGATGAGTGTGGCAGGATATGGGATGATTTGTGATCCAATTATAATCATAGTGTTTTGAGTTTGAATAATTCTGATAGCTTAGTGGTTAACATTACTGCCCTCAGTGTAGTAGATGGAGCTTTAATTCCCAAATGGGACAAAGCTGAAGATACACTAAATATTCAGAAGTTTGTAGACACCTGCTTATCCAGTATTTCTTCTGAAATCAGGGGTATTAGAGAGTCAGTCTTTGCGGCAGGAACAAACCTCTTCTGAGGAGATGCACTAGATGTTGGAACATTGATGTGATTATTTGATTATACTCAACCTGAGCATTAGTAAGGCCAGGAACTGGATGAAACCTCTGGATCTCAAACCACAAGTTTGTGCTCCACAGCCCAGTTCTTGCCGGTGCTTGGTACCGGCCATGGTGTCCTCAGACTTGTGTGTGGCTGCTGTAGTTTTCAGTGAGAATAGACCATTGGGTTTTTTTGCTTTGCAGATTGTTCCAGCTATATTTAATCAGTGCAACTCATAACATCCAAGTGAAAGATTAGAATCACTGAATTTGAATCACTGAGATGGAAAAATATCAAATCCCTGTCTCAGTATATTCTGGAACCACCTTTTGCTTTATTTACTGCCTTGAGTCTGTTGGGATACTTTTCCACCAGCTTTGCACATCTAGACTGTGCAATATCTGCCCACTGTTCTTTACAGAACTGTTCCAGCTCTGTCAGATTGGATGTTGTTCATTGGACAACAATCTTCAAGTCATACTGCAGGTTTAAGGCTCTGACTAGGCCACACAAGGACATTCACCTGTTTCTCCTTGAGCCGATATGTGGTCAATTTTGTGCTGTGCTTTGTGTCATTGTCATACTGGAAAGTGCACCGTTTTCCTTGAGAATTTCCCAGTATTCTTCCCCACTTTTCCTTCTATTCCCAGTCCGTGCTGCAGAACACCCCCACAGCAGGAAGTTGCCACCTCCTTCCTTTACAGTAGGTATGGTCTTCTTTGGATTGTGAACTGATTTGGCTTTCTGCCAGCTGTACCATTTGGTGATGGTGGCCTAGTGGTAGGATACTTGCCTGTAGACCAAGAGGTCATAGGTTCGAATCCTACCCTCAGCACACCACCACTGGGTCCCTGAGCAAGACCCTTAACCCCCAGTTGCTCCAGGGAGACTGTCCCCTGAAGGTAGGGAATGGAAGTCGCTTTGGATAAAAGCGTCTGATAAATGTAGACTAGATCAATTTTGGCCCCAGAAACTTCAAGGTGCGTTTTGCTAATGCTCAGTAGAGACATAACATGACCTTTCTTGAGTCTTTTTTTTTTTGCAACCCTCCCATACAAGCCATATTTGAGGGACACTTGTGATATTGTTGTCACATGCACTTTTGCCATAAATTCCTGTAACTGCTTCAAAGTGGCCATAGGCCTTCTGGTAGCCTCTTTGGCCAGTTTCCCCCTTGCTCTTCCATGCTGTTTGGAGGTTTATGACCTGATCCAGGAAGGGTCCCACTTCTTAATTATAGGCTTTACTGTGTGTTTAGGGATAAAGCCTTTGGATTGTTTTTTGTATACATCTCCATACATGTGCCAAATTTATCCCTGTCCTACTTTATCTCTGAGATATTTGGACAGTACCTTGCCATCGATAGTTTGCTACTAATAGTTTGTTTAATTTGGACCACCAAGCAATGGAATGCTCTTGGTGTTTTTTGGTAATGCTGAACTAATCAAAACAATTACAACTGATAACAGGTGGAAGCTAAATATTCTGGTGTGCAATAGAGAAGGTGATTAGTTACACCTGATTGAGTGTACTAGTATTTTTACCAAGAGGTGATCCTTTATTCATCTTCTTTTTTGTACCCACTGTATCTATGTGTTTATTTTATGTTAAATCATATTGAAGCATAATCTCTATGCGTGTTCTGTAAACATGCTTCATGAACGTAAGAAATTAGTCTTGCTTACACGAGCATCTGCATTCAGAAACAATCTTATGGCATTTATAAGAGGTTCAGAATGTTTGGGTGCGAGGGAGCCTGAGAGAAGTAAAACAAGATAAGGAGTCAAAACAACCTTGATAGGAAAGAACACTCTGCCCTGGCTGGCTGCTTTAAAATATGTGTGTAAATGTTTTTGGCGGAGACTGTACGATGGAGCCTGTGTGTTTCTCATTTATATATATATATCAAAACGTGCGCTCGCCGAGGGATTGCGCTTCCTCTCAAAAC
>JBBPDC010000001.1:12909132-12922420 GCA_037974485.1 Hemigrammopetersius urotaenia | reverse complement strand
TCATCAACCACATTTCCAGCCAAGCTAAACAAGCGCTCACTCTCAACGCTTGTGCATGGGGCAGAGAGGTAGGCTCGGGCAAATGAAGCAAGTGCAGGGAAACAATCTTTGTTGATTTTCCAGTAAATCAATGTCTTTTCACTTCTGCTGCTTGGCATCTCAGAGAGGTACAACTTTTTCATCCTCTTTGTTCAAGGTAAAGAAATTCCTGACGGCGGACATTTCAGCACGTCTGAGGCTGAAAGATGCTTGTCTTGTTGACGCTTGGCAGTGGACATTTCTTCCACGCTGGGAGCGCAGCAGCAGCAACCAATCGCTGTTAAGAAGATATGAATGGCGAGCGCTCACGGAGACACGCCTCAGTTGAGCGTACACGCAAACGCAGCCTGAATGCGTGCGTGTCTGTGCTGCAAGTAACGCACATGCGCAAGATCGGTTTGAAATCGGCAATATGTGTGAGTGATCGACCGATCACCAATCAGGCCGATCAGGCCAAAAATCGCCCGTTTCCGATCACTAGCCGATCGATCGGTGCATCCCTAATATATTGTGAAATACACAGTTGACAAGTTACCTGAAAATGAAAATTCAGGAGGGCATCTAGGTTTCTGGTAGTGCAAGCAGGTGTAGATATACAATACCTGCATGATATCAGTGCTGTGGGTTTCCTAGAGGGGGAAAAAATCTGTTAAATATTGTGTTATATGTTAGATTTACTCTTCCTGTGCATACAGTCCATAAATGACAAAGAAAGTATCTTAGGATACTTCAGTAGGAAACTTTGAAAATCTTGAGTCGTCTGACAACAAAAGACACACAGAGCTGCTGTTCCTCACCTCGGATCGACTCCCTCTTCCCTGTATCATCCTAATGAAGATAGATTCATCCAATCTATTTCCTGACACCAGCACAAGAACAGGCCTAGCGATCCCTTCACTTGTGTCATCCTCTCTTCCTCGTGTGCTCTTTCGTTCGTGCACCTGGCAAAGCCTTCTCCAGAGAACAGGATTGGCCGTGATGGTGCATTGCAAGAGCAAGAGTGAAAAGGGCAGGGGATTTGTCACCTCCCTCAATGAGGACCCCAGCAAAGAAACAATATCATTAATCTCCTGACATTTCAATATTGTATTAACCTTTCTAGTGGAAATACGGCGGCTCATTAGTCTAGTAAAGGGAGAAGGGGGGATAGTAATCAATAGAACAAGCTTTCAACAGGACCTTGAGTTATACCGCAGTCTGTAGTTGCACTTGCCCTGCAGCTGATATGATAAGAGAGTGCCTTAACTAATTACGTCTGTGTGAGGAGGATGGAATGCTGTTCCATGCATTGACATGCAGCAGTGAAGTGAACACCATGGCTGGGATGACTGGAGTCGTGTCGAGCAGCCACTAGAGATGAGCCTGCTGTGATCAGGATTAAATAATAATGGCTGCTGGAAAGACAATGCTGTGGATCAGAAGAGAAGCATAAAGGCCCTTCTCTAAAATCTCTGCACCCAACAGGCCTGTTATTAGTCCTGGCTGATATGGAGATTTTGATGGATGCATGCTTTAGGAGCTAATAACCGACTCCAGTGTAGTTTAATTCAAGCAAAGGCATAAATATAAGGCTGAAATATAATATATTTAAGCAAAGCCTTAAATATAAATGGTAATATCACTTATGTTGTCTGATAATTAAATATAAATATAAACATTTATTTCTGTTGGAGAATTTTTTTGATCATAACTATGTTATGCGATTGCAGCCCTCCTTTTAATATGCTGCTTTTCAATGTCTTCTAAAGGGGCTTTCTTAGAGAGTGCTGGCGAGAAAGCTATAGATAAATCAACAAGTAGCAAACAAACAAAAGCAACAGCAAAGCTCTGGTTCCCATTAAGAGCATCCGCTTTAAAGGCCATGCTGTACTTGCTGTTAACTCCAGTGTTAAATTCTGCACCTTTTGTCAGTTTGGAGGATTAAAAGCTATATCCAGAGCAGTAGCATTTCTAGAATGCTTTATTTCAGGGGTGTCAAATCTTAACCACGGAAGACCCAGTGTGGCTGCAGGCTTTCATTCTATGAGCTCATCTGATCAACTGTTTGAAAACTGACACCAGGTGGAATCAAGGGCACTCCTTATTGGTTGAAGCAAACCGGCAGCCACACTAGCACAATAATAAATCTTGTGAATCTTATAATAATCATAATAAATGGATGACCATATTACTGTTTATCTTTAGAAAACAGCAGAAACAGCATGTTGTGACTGTATTGCCTTAATATCGGAGGACGTTCCTTTTTGGACACATGTATGCGTAGGTAAAGGCAAGTCGAGAGCTGTGTTGGTCAAAGCGTAATTTGTCCTGTAGCACCAGAAGTTGGAAAATAACATCAGCACCCACTCTAACTTGTATTGTATGTGTGTGCTTGCCTTTTACACTTTTCGTGAACTCAAAAGTACCCCTGAGGTGGTTGTGGCTCCTTTCCAGTGATTCTCAGCATGTTTTTGGTGCTGTAAAAACAGAGCCTTTGGAAAAGCAACAAAGTCTCGGCTCAAACACACAATAAGTATGTTTACTGTGCTCTCAGTTAGCAAGCAGTGTGCCGGGGCTGTGGGCCGGAGTTCCTTGAGTGGTTCCTGATTAAGGCCTTAAGAAAACACACAGTGTAGCAGCTAATCCATTTCAAGCCTGTTGACAGTATTAGGTTTAGCAAATGGAAGCTCTGTGGTACAAGTTTCTGTGTGTCAGAGAGACACAACAACAAAAGGGAAATGGTGAATGCGTGTGGGTGAGAGAGAGGAGGAAAGAAAAATACCGCGGTAGCCCCTCCCCTGGTAAAGGTTCTGCTGGCCGCTCACCCGTATCCTAACCTCTCATCCATCATCACGCGCCCAGCACGCTCCATTCAGAGGAGCTCTCTTCAGCAGGTCATTTGACTATGAAAACATGCCAATTTAGTCCTATTATGTGCTCATGGT
This sequence comes from Hemigrammopetersius urotaenia, assembly GCA_037974485.1. NCBI lineage: Eukaryota > Metazoa > Chordata > Actinopteri > Characiformes > Alestidae > Hemigrammopetersius > Hemigrammopetersius urotaenia. The sequence goes on along the minus strand of JBBPDC010000001.1, from coordinate 12,919,457 downwards.
CGGCTTCAAATGCTGTTTAGACTTGGTCTGTCACCATCAAGCTTTAACTTGGTAATTGCCACTGTCAAGGTCTTTCAGAATGCAACCCTAACAAAGCAGAGCCACTACAGGCTTGATTGTGTGTTTACGCTGTGAATTCTCTTTATGCCGCATCCAGAGTGGGGAATATTATGTGGGTGAAAAGGTGGCCATGAACTCAGTTCGTGGAGATCAGGTGATCAGTCAAAGGTCTGCGTGATGCTTGCATACATGCACATCTATAGGCAAAATAATGAAAACCAATGAAAAAAGCTGAAGTGAATTATAGTTGCAAGGGCAGTGACACGAGCGAGCCATTAGTGATGAGCCGATCTGCGTTTTTCCAATTCCGATCCGATTCCGATACAAGACTGCCAATACCGATACAGATTCCGATATAATACATCTTTTTTACTTCAGTATTAGCATTGGTTTTGTTGAAATTGTGCTGTTTGTTAGTACGGTTACATCACAGAATAAATAAACTACTAAGCATAAAAATAAACATAGGGTGTCACATTTTATGTTTGACTTTTAACTATGTATTAAACTATGCAAAGAAATAGAAATTGCGTGCTAAAATTTGTTGAAATAGTCTGAACTTGTTGATGTGTTAACATGTTTTCATTTTGAAAATCAACATGATGGGGCAGCTGGTGGCTTGGTGGTTAGGGAGTTACCCCTGTGATCAGAAGATTGTAGGTTCAAATCCCAGGACTTTCAGTGGCACCACTAAGGTACAACCGTCCCCACACACTGCTCCCTGGGTGCTGTGTTCATGACTGCCCGCTGCTTCATTAGTGAATGGGTTAAACACAGAGGACAATTTTGTACTGTGCTGTGGTGCATTCACGTTTGACAAATGGACACTTTACATTTTACTTTATATGATGTGCCGTTTTCAGACTTTAGCAAATGTGTATATATAGTGCAGCCGGTTTCATGCTTTTCTGTGTTGTAATTGAATAATTAAAAATGCCATCAACCCAGCATACCACCTGCTAACCGCTAAATGCTTGTACATTCGTAGTAGTATGGTAGTCATTAGGGCTGCACGATATTAGGAAAATATGCGATAATGTTGTTGGGTGTTGTGATGGCGATATCACATGCGATAAGTGAGTAAAAACTTTTATAGTGTTAATGTTTTTCTGCTTTGGATTAGCTGGTAATATAGACTCCAGACGCTGACTAGTCTATGCAGAAAAAAAATGAAATGCAGTATTTCCATTCCAACATGTTTTTTTTTTATTTTAAGAATTTACTTAAACAGAGCCTTTAATGCCTCCCATAAAACATTTGAACCATTGAAACATTGTTGAAAAAAATCTGAAAATATTTTATTAATAATTTTGAATCTTCAATAAATGTAAACATAATTTAAATTATAGTAATTTCTTAGCCAGAAAAAATAGCCAAAGGAACAGTCTTTGCCCTCCTCTCTGTGGCACTGGTGCAGCCCTAGTAGTCATTAAGGATAAAAATATGGGAATACAAGATTTTGTTCCAGCAGTGATGGCATACAGTGTTTCAGTATTGGTCCTGTATGCACCAGCTGACTGTATGTACAGCCCCATCACCCACCTCTTTGCTTATTCTCCCCACAAAAACATCTATAATGATGGCGCTGATGGGTAAAAGTATACCTGGTCCACGTGGAATTAAATTGCTGTGCAAAACCATCACAGTGACATCATCTCTTTTTAAATGATGTCTTTATACAGGGAAGATAATCTTCTGGGTAAGTTATTAATTCCCCCCACAGATAGGACAGAATTACTTTGTCAGCATTTGTTGACAGCTACTCTGTCCATTTATTCACAATGTATAGGTTCAGTGATGGGAGCGATGACAAACTTACTGTCAATCCGTGCTGGTCTGGCTCGTTACAAAGCTCCCTTTCTGGCAGAAAGACTCCTTTCATAAATTTGGCTGAGCATCTCCCTGACAAAGGGGAGTGCAGAGAGATGGGACTTTATAACGTAATTGATGAAAAATAATTAGAACGATGAAAAATTGTCCGTAATTCATGAGCTGGGAGGAGAAGGCTTACGTCAGCCTGGGCAACGATGGCGGTGGGCTAAGCTGAGAGAAGACTGGAGCTCTAGAGCTGGAATAAAACTCTACTCTTTGGCTAATGAGACCGTGGACAGCATTAAATAAAGAGGGACCAGAGTGACTGGCACCCTCGCGAATGCAGATAACTGAAATAATTTAGACTTATTAAGATGTCCAAGTCTTCCCTAAAAGAAAGTCAGTATTCAAATTTTTATTTGATAAGAGATCGTTCACTTGCACTTATTTTTATTGAAATCATCTTTCTTCAGCAATTCCTCAGAGTACACCTCTCAAGGTGGATCACAACAGAATGCTGATTACTACAAGTAGGGTACTTGTGTCGTTGGGTTTCAGGAGATGATGAAATGAATGAAATGATGGGAGTGAGTAGGTCCGGGGTGAGCCGCCTCGTGTGAGATCGACTGCACTACCGTCTCCGTTGGGATGAAACTGACAGAGAGAAGAGCTGGCTGTCAGTGTGCAGCTGCTTCTCTTAATTACCTCCCAATCTGGGTGCGAGGCTAATCAAACCATTTGGGTGAGGGTTGATGGGGGGCGGAGGCAGAATCAATTCTACAACAAAGATAATTAGGTGGAGGTCCTACACCACCACCACTACCACCGCCACCCAACCACACAAGTGGATCAGACTGTCAAACAAAACCCCTTTACCCAAAATACTGTTGATCAGTTCAGGTACTGATGTCTGTTTATTTGTGTATTTCGATAACATCTAACGAAAGTCACACACACATTGGTGTTACTATATTTGTGAGGACCTTCCACAGGCTACCTAGTAATACTATACTTACACATAAACCTGATCTTGACCTTAAGGCAGTCTTTCTACTCCTTTTAGTTTTTCCTAAAAAATGAATTTGTTGTAAATCTTTTCCTTTTTTTTTGCAGATTTTTCAGTATTCCTGTTATCATGAGGACATTACGATGCACACACAGTCAAGCAGTGAGACTGTTACCACCAAATTCCATCCTCCGAGAAAGAAATTTAAATCAGCCGTGTGGGATTACTTTGGATATGCTAGAAACGACTGTGGGGTTGTCCTTAAGGATGGATATCCAGTTTGCAAAAATGTGGCTGCCAAACACGTTCACTCATCTTTAAGAACACCATCTCTCTAAGTGTGTCCTGTTTAGAGCTTTAATCCCTGTGAATAATTTTCCACATCCCAGTTCCTGGCTGCATCTGCACTGCCGGTCCATTCAGTAACCTCTGACCCACAAGTAGACCCACACTGACCTCGATCTGACCTCATAAAGAACACACACAAGTGGGTATTTATTTCTAAGATCCTGCTTTTTAATTTAAATGTCATATTTTCAATAGGGAGATCTTTTTACTCATACTAGGGTTATATAAAAAGTATAGTATAGCTGCTGTTTTTTTCCTTTATGGGTCATTGTAATAACAGTAATTATCATTTTTGAAATACCGTATACTGTTGAACCATGATCTTTTTTGAGATTGTCATACTGTTGCAACCCTAACTATCATTAACCTCGAGTTCAAGAGGCAGATACCAACTCATTACCTTTTAGTGTTGGGTGTTCCTTATGTAAGATGACTTTTTTTGCCAAATTAGATAGTAACAGGTAATTGTCTCAAGCAGTTACTTATTTTTATTTAACCTTTTTTTTCCTCCTCAATTCTCTCCCCAATTTATTCCTGGCGGATGTCCGGCATCAACAGGGTTCAATTTGTGATCTTCTGATACTGGGGCGAACGCTTAGGATGTTGGGCCACTTGGGAGCCCGTAACATGTTTTTGAAGCCTTCGTGCAGGTGTTCATGCCTATAGAGATGTTGAGTGAGTGTCATGGTGGAAAAGATGGAGTAATCATACAAAAGATAGGTGGCATTTAATAAGTGTAATCTGTAATAAATGATGCTTCTGTAGAACTCAGTCAGTTTAATTCCTCACACTGTGTTGCCATCATTTACTATTCAGACCCCCTCTGGTTTTCAGATGGATTGAAGTTGTCTTCGCAGCCTGGCCTGATTTCAGCAGATGGACTGTAACTGTGCATCGAATAGCGTGGGGAAAATAAATGGCTGATACAGGTAAAGCCAGGTAAGTCCTAATAGTTGTGTGTTATAAATGGATGCTGATCTCCATACCATGCATATATTCCATACATCATAAGGATGGTGTGAGAAAGTGTGCGCATGAGCTTTAATCACCTGCAACTCATGGGCAAAGCACATACACAACTTTGGCTCATTAAAATGATGGATGGAGGAAACAAGGAAGGCTCTCTCCTGCTCCAGGTTTGTTCTCGTTTACAGGGGCGCTTATTAGGGGAACACCTGGGGCGAAAGTGTCTTTTTTTTCCCCTTTAGACCAAACCAAGGTGGTGGAAATGCCTGGTGGATGTGCAGGAATTCAGGACATTTTAGAGTTTGGATACATAATGCAATACCGGCTGTTGCCAGCAAACCTCCCCCTTTTTGGTATTACTGTAAAAGTATTAGACTTCAACCAATCCATCTATGTACAGTACCATCCAAAAGTAGTCTTAGACACCTGAAAAACGTTTAAAGCCTGTTTAGCTGAGCAGTACGTTTTAAAAGCTAATATTTGAATTCATGCTGGCCACCGATTAATTTTTTTTAATACATAGAATTAAATAATTAATTTAAAAGGTGTATATTGTGCACTTTTATTTTAAAAGTACTTACTGGCTAAAACTGGTCCTAAAAAACATTCGACTGAAAGGTTCATTGGGGTAGCCAGATAAGTTCTGTGGCTTCAAGCAAAGATCCCTTTCTGTGAGTTTATACAATATAACATGAATTGTTCAGGGGGGTTCCAGCACCCATGGTAAGGTAAAAAATTATGAATTTGGGTGCGTACCAATTAATTAATTTAGGTACTAATTAGGGTACTACAGCAAAAAAAAATGTCAATCCCTGCAAATGTTTCATTCCTATATGTACTGATTTTTTGCTTGTCTGAGATAAATAAAATATGCTCCACAAAAAGACAACAGGTCCTTAAGCATAAGTTCTACACTCATCTGGAACAGTGTGTGCGCGTGCGCTCGGGCAGCAGTACGGTGCATGAGTGCCGTGTCTCCGGGCCAAATCACGGCAAACTAAAAACTTAAACCGCATCCGTTGTAACTGCTGTCGTAAATGCAGCGGAGGAAATTAGCTTTGGACAAACTAGTACTAAGCATGTGTCTGGTTACAGCACTACGATCGGCTTTTAAGCAAGCCCTGATCAGCGGCCGCATTTACAAACAGCGGCAGCAACTCCACGACCCTGTCCTGCGAATATCGGTGAATGAGGATACCTCCTCGGACTTCACCCGCATGGATGGAAAAAGTTCGAGATCCACGAGAGACACTTCAGGAAATTCCTGGATACCAAGCTACTCCAAGAAAGAACTTACTTCGCATGTTCTGGAGATCCTGTGAAATGGTGTAAGGTTGTGTCCATCTTAATCTGAGTCTTCTTCCACAATGGAACATTTCGAGCAACACACAGCAGCGGAAAAGAATTCGGATTACCGAGGCTGAAATACGTGTCACGAATCCTGAAAAAGTTTCCCTTGAGTGATCAGCTGACCAGCTGATCTTCGTGAGAGACGTCATCCAGCCATCGCTCAGCCGGCGGGGAGCCGTGGAACCCTACAAACAGCAACAGCACCGGACCGTAAACAGAGATAAACTGTCCTATCTATGGCAGCACCGCAGGTCCAGCGCTATTAACATAATTCTCAATAACAGCACTTTTCCCTCCCCTCCACCTACTGTTAACGACACCAGTGAGGTGTTTAACTGTACTGGCAGTAAGTTCAACATCAAGCAAATGGAGACAAAACAACACTGGACTGGACTTAAAATGCAGGGAAAGTTAGCATGCCTTGACTTTGCTGACCACTCTGTCTCTCACTCAATGTACAGAAATGCTGCTGTAGGGGAGGACATTCTCTGCTTTACTGTCAAGGCCAGATTACAGGTGTTACCAACTAAATACATCCTGGCGTTATGGTACCCTGAACAACATCGTCCACATTGCATACCTTTACTTTGGACATTTTACTTTCAGATGAGGTCTGATATTCAAGACATAAAGCTAAAGGCTTGGATTAGAACCCACCCCTTCCAGTCTTGGAGGCAGTGCTTCTAGCACTGAGCCACAGGAGCGCACTGCTGGTTTGCCTTCTCTTTGGACATTTTACTTTCAAGTGAGGGCTGATGTTCATAAAACTAAACACTCGGTTTGAACCCACACCTCCTGGACTTGGGGGCTGTGTTTTTACCACTGAGCCACAGAAGCTCATAACTGCCATGCTTTTTTTTGGACATTTCACTTGCCGGTGACGTCTGATTTTCAAGATTTAAGCTGAAGGCTCAGATTAGAACCCGCACCTCCTAGTCTTGGAAGCAGTGCTCTAATCACTGAGCCACAGAAGCTCATTGCTCCCAGCCTTGTTTTTGGGATGTTTTACTTTCAAGTGAGGTCTGCTGTTCAAGACATAAAACTGAGGGTTGTGATTAGAGCCCGCACCTGCTAGTTTTGGAAGCAGTGCTCTAACCACTGAGCCACAGAAGTCCAACAACTAGATCCTACAACTTTCCAATATTAAGACCGCAACTAAAGCCAGTACACTACTGGGCTTGATAAACTGACTTTATTAAGATATAGGACAACCTTATGTTTTTGAGACCATGTTTTCTGTGAGTTACAGAGCTAGGCTGGAGGCTCAGCTCCTATTAATTATCCTATTTCGGATAATTGACTTTCGGGTTTGATTACATGATGCCCCTTTTTTTTTTTCTCAGCCAGAAGACTGAGAACAAATATGAAAACAAGCCACTGAAGTGAGCCAATGGCCCAATGATAACCTTCCCTTAAGGCAAGAAGACTGCAAGCCCATTACCTTCTGGATCTCATAAACAATCTATGTTTCCATCTAAGCCCAAATTCACTGGTGCCAAACCTGTGACGAGTCCCTGGAGGACCACGCTTCTGCAGTCATCGGCATTTTCTCAGCTCAGAAGGGCTTTAATGACTCACAGGTGAGTTTAATCAGGTATGGTTCAAATTTACACGGACAAATCACTTGTAAAATGTATGAATGCATTACATCTCAGTTAAAAGAGTAATGCATATATCAGACATAAAAAGGTCAAAAGCATCAACCAGTTTGCTGACATTAAATGAAGTAGGAAGAACATTGTAAGTTTAATGTGAGCTACAGGCGTCCCAATACTTTTCTCCATATAATAGGGAGTAAAGGGACGATTGACCAGCGAAAACCAGCCGAGACATTGAGTGCTGTGTGCTCACACAAGCCCAAAAATGTGAGGAACTTTCAAAATAATAGCAACATTTTTTTTAAATCCTGCATTAACGCACAATAAAGTAATTGATGGTGTTAAGTAAATTAGAATATTTTTGAATTAGAATATATAGAAATATATAAAATTGATGTGAAATCTGGAACCAAACTTGTGTTCTTCTAACTAGCTCATAAATCATCAAACCATTTCTACAAAGAAAACATATCTTGATTTTATTTCATGCTTGTTTGTTTGTTTGCATTTGTTCTATTGTTATTGTGTATTTGCTGTCAGAAAGTCCCCCACTGCTCGGATAAACAGGTTTAGTTATTAGTGGAGGGTCTGACAAAGATGAAGCTGGTTGAAGTAAATTAATATTTATTGATTTCAGTTGCAGTAATCACAACCACCTGAGAGGCTCGTACACCATCATCTAAATATTAGTTTTCAATTTTATGCTCTGTTAATTGCTTTATTCACCTGAGGAAATATCTGTTAATTATAAATCTCGTGTTTTTTAATGTTTGGTGTTTAATGTTTGAGTTCACATGCCATCAGCAGTATTGTTATAGCCTTTGAGGTAGTCGAGACTCAATTGGATTTCGTGTTCGAATATGACAACGTCATTAAGTTTATGGTGCAAAGGCTTTCAATAATGCCAGTGATGTAAAGGTCAATAAAAAGAATGTAATCTGTTGGGCTAGTTTAATCTTAGTGCTATGATAAATAGCTTAATTATGTTGCCTGTCCTTGAGTAATGTGTATGGAGGAAGAATTCAGCAGAATCGCAGTATGTCAAACAGCAGCATCTTCTTACTTTTTCACAGTGTAGAACTAAACAAAGACCATTTATTTGAAAATGACTGTTAAAATGGCTAAAAAGCATAGCACAATTACTTGCAGTGGCAGAACAAACAACAAAAACACAAGCACCTTTTAATTATTCTTGTTTATTGTTTTTTTGTTTTGTTTTTTCTTATGCTTTTTTGCTTTAAGAAACAAATGTTTGCAGATGCCCTATGAGTAAACACTTGCATCCTCGCCTCTGTGAAGGTGACTGGCAGTGTCCTTGCCCAACTTAACAGCCCTCAACTAGCCAATCACACCTCCTCCAGATTCTCAAGCCACTGCCCAGTTCCTAATTTCTCAAGTCTCTAAGTGCATAAATAGGCGAAAAATCAATTTGATAAACGAAGGTGCAATGATGGAACGATGCGTAAATGTAACTTTTCCAAATCTGAGGCTCTTCATCAGGGCTGGAGAGAGAATCTGGCAAAGAGCTAAGAGAGTGGGACGCAGGGTCTCGTTTCCATTCATTCGCCCCTTTGTAAACAGCTTATCCTCTTTCTCCTACGTCATTAGGGTTAACGAAGCCTTTTGTCGTACAGTACCTGTTCTCGCGTAAGACAAAAAGGTTAATCGATAACATGGTTCAAAATAAAGTTTAGTGATTGTGCTTTTAAAACCAAAGTCAAACAAATAACGACAAACATTGACAAACGACAAAAATAACAGTGCATTACCAAAAAAGAAATAGAAAATAACATTTCAAATGTGGCACTTTTCCTGGGACAGTTCAAATTAAATGATAATTTACAGCCAGGATGGGTATGATAAAAAAATTATTTACTGGTATAATAAATTTTTTGTTTGAAATTATTCAATAAGCCAAGGAAGACAAATTTAAAGTACCACACAGATTATAAAAGACAATTAGGCATGTATACATGTTTATTTACAAGTAAGTCCATCCCTTTCTGCTTGAAGCTAATATTAACAGTAATGCCTGACTTTGAGGGCTTGTTAATGTTCCAGCCTTGGTGAACAAAGTCACCCTCAGTACCTGGAGTAGCTGTTTACTCCATATTGCATTGCATGAAACAACACGTAGTGATTGCTATGACTGCTTTCACCCTTAAATGCACCATTATTCTTTTGTATTTTTTCCCACCATGTTTATGGACTTTTAACGCACAATAAAAGAATTAACAGTTGGTCAGTCTTCAGAATGCAATGTAATCCAACATCATGAAAGAAAAGATATCGTTGAGATGGTTAAAACTGAAGATGCTATAAGAGTGTCCACACTGACAGCACTTCCATTTCAGCTTCAGCTCTCCACCATCTGAGAAGACAGATCAATGAAAAGTATAAACATTAGATATAGTATAGATGTATTATGTGTCACTGCCATCATACTCTGTCACACATCAACACAATATTCTGTGCAGTAACTACTCTGATGCTACTTCGTTGTGTCATTTCTTATTGGGTTTAAATCATATTTGCAATAAATCTTATGGGCAATAGTCCACCATGGCAAGTATTACCTTGTGAAATATCACTCATTGTAATATATTAATCACTTATATATTACTTGTCTCCATTATGTGCAATAACACTCCTAAATACCATTTGTATCACTAGTAATTCACTTTACTGTAAGTTACTTATCTATATAGTATTTATACCCAGTATTTCTGTATTTAGCATAGTATATTTAAAATTGAGTATACAGTAATCCCCCGTTATTCGCGAGGGTTACGTTACAAGACAACCCGCGTATAGTGAAAAAATGCACAGTTGTGTTTTGGTAAAACAAAAAATAAAAAATGCCATAATATTTGTATAGTGTAAACCCTAAATAAGCTCCCAAATGTGCTCCCAGATCCCTTTAATTTCATTTTAAACTCAGTTTAATATATTACCCTTAAGGAAAATGTAAAGATAAACCCGAGGTTTAAATACGGAAAATTCACAAACGAGAGAGAGACACAGAGCCAGAGAGAGAGAGTACCGGTAACCCCGGTTTTACACCGGATGCGTCTGTGTTGCGGTGCGTCTCCGATACGGCAGCCGCACCTAATCGCCGCCAATAAAGTCAATGCATCAGTTTACACCAGATCCGATGCGTTGCGTCTCCGCTACGTCTCTGTTCC
>JBBPDC010000001.1:12873554-12902586 GCA_037974485.1 Hemigrammopetersius urotaenia | reverse complement strand
GTGTGTGTGTGTGTGTTTGTGTGTGTGTGTGTGTTTGCGTAGTCCCAACCTGTCATCCATGCTGTAATCCTGACATGGTGGTGGGCTGACGGGTGGAGGGGGCAGGAGGTCGGCCCAATTCATTGTGCTCTGTTTGGGCAGTTTAGGTGTCCGCATGCCTTTTTTCTGCCCTTGACTGCCTGTTTCACAAAAACAGAACCATAGAACATGGTGAGATACACACACGTGCACATGACAAGTGTATTCCCTTCATCACCGGCGATATCCATCTCATCGCCAAATTCATATATCATTTGGCGGCAAATTAAAATGCATTGCTAAACACGGGCTCATTTTTCCAGAGCCTGATGTGACTGAGACAATTTTACACTCCAACACTAATGGCAGCCTCTCTATAATTTATACAGTGTAAAACGCTCAAGCGCATTACCCTTCTATTTGTAATTAATGCCAGACCCTCCAAAAAAGAAGCCATTTTTCAAAACTAATACTCTCTCGGCCGCCTGCAGGAGAGGTGGGAAGAGAACGGAAGAGAGAAAGAAGAAAGAGAAAAAGCATCAGAGGCCAATTAACAGCAAAGCATTAGGATTCAGAGCCAATGAGCTGTGAGGCCTTTCCGCACTGAAGTCTTCTCTTTAATTACCTGAACTTCACATACGATATAAAAATAGATAGGGTGCATTACGCTGGCAGCCTTGCATGCACGGCAGAATGGCCGTCATTTGTCCTTGTCCTACAACAAACAGCACAGCTCTGACAACATTATCCCCCCCTTTTTATGATGGGAGATGAAAGCCTGGGTAATTAATGGCTGTGGCAAATTGCAAGAGGGGGGATACCCCTAAAACGCTCCATCCACTGAGCATAATCTGGCCCGGAAATCCTAGGGGAGCATGGGCTTAGAGTTTGGGCTCACACAGGCTGATGCTTTTACTGAGATGTTACAGACTGCACACCTGATAGAGCAAAGGCTCCCCATTCATTTTGGTCAGACATTAATGCTCTTCTTTGTCTCCTAGAATTCCACTGTTATTCCCTGCTCAGGAAAAGCAATCTGAAGGTGTCAGGCTCTGAATATGATTTATTGCTCTTTATGAAATGCTGGGTTTCAAATGGGACTTTTATGGGCTTTGTGATAAAAAAAAGCTTAGTAATAATAAGGAAACTAATAAACAATTAAAATCTAAAATGCACTCGGCTGAAAAATAAGGCTTGGTAATCTCTCGTCTGGCAGGGAGCATCTTTGCAGGGTCCATCTACATATTCACATCCATTACAGCCCTCACAGTTATAATCTTTAGAAATGAAAGTAAAACCTTCGGTACTGATGTTTATATGCATCTACATGTGCACAAGTGCTGCCAATGTTACTGCCATGAATACATTTTAAAGGTTTCACTTTTCTTGTTGTCACTGTTCATAGTAGGTCAGACTAAACTCTCTTGATAAAAGTTTGTGAATTTGTTGCGTCATTTAAAAAAAAAAAAATAATAATAATCACAGACGTTGTTTTTAAACAACAAAAACGTAAAAGTAACATAGAAAGTGCTCTTTAGAGATCTATGGATAAACCAACAAGCAACAAACTAACAGAAGCAACAAAAGCAACAACAAAGAAAAGTTCCAGTTCCTATCACAAGCCTCAGGAAAAATACATATATTTACACACTATATATATACAGTAAACCCCCACTTTTCACAGGGTTATGGTCCAAGAGCACCTGTGTATAGTGAAAAACCACAACAAAATGCCTAAAAATGCCTTAATACATTACCCTGAAAGAAAATGTAAGGTAAACAGTATACACTGTACTGTAATACATGCACGGATGTTTTCTTTGGTATGCACTGTTGCTTTCTATGGTATAAACCTGGTAAAAACAGTAATAAATTCATTTAATTTATAATAATAAAGATACAGGGCTTTAAGAAGAACAAAACGAAAAACACGAGAACACTCGGGTGGAATTCTGGACTGCCGCTGTGTCGCAGGGCCATCACCATCCCAATACGCACTTTCTCTGTGTTTCTCTTTTTGTGTTATTTTCTATATTAAAATGTCTTGTCCGCCATGTGTCCGGGCCTCATCCTTTACTTTTGTACTTAGCAACCCAGAACGAGGACGAGGAGGCGTGGCGGACAAGGCCCGGACGTCACAAAAGTACAAAAAAGGAGATGCCTCTAACCACTACGCATGTATAAAGTGTACGTAGCTAAGGTAGATTTTATTGACAAATGAAAATAAGCTAGATGTCTCTAAGCTTGGCAGGCAGCGTACATACATTCAACTTCCCATATTTTGTATTTTTTTTACCAGTATCTCCTGGTGACTCTTACCAGATGTGCTGCTGCCTCTGTCCGAGCTGCTGTAGGTGCAGACAGGGTTGGGCTCGGGGGGCTGGTTATAGGGAATAGTGGCGGGCATGGCACTGTCTCCTCCTCTGTAGTGATCTGAAGGTTTGCAGAAATACCTCAATCAGTACATGCAATAACAAAATAAGTATCTCCTTTCAGTTCTCCTCTCAAGCACATGTATAGTAAGCCTTCATATACAGAAAAAAAGCATATTTCAGGGAAATGAATAGATTCCAGTTGTGTCATATTTTTGAATGCCTGGATAAGCAGACTGGAGGCAGTAGACAGTAAAGGAAAGGACATTTTCCCAGTATTAAATGACATACAGCCAGGCTAGCTGAAGCATGAATATAAGTCGACTGATAAGTGACTGCCTGCAATTGTCCAATGAAAACAGTGTGAAATATCAGACCAGCATGCTGTTAAGACACATGCAACATGCTTGTCATCATCAAAGACAGAAAAAGAAAACACTTGTCTTTTAAAATGAACAGAATCGGGCAATACATAAAGATACTTTCCAGCTTGAGTTACACACCCTTGTATTTAGATAGTAATCTCAAGCCTTTGGCTCTGCACAGTTCAAAAGACAGCTGATACTTCAGAGTGGGCTCATATTTTCAGCACCTTTTAAACAGTGAGACAATGAACACAAATGAAGAGAAACATTGCAGGATAAGCTCTGAGTTGGATTACGGATAGTTGTAATCGAAGACGCGCGGCCAAAAAAAAGAAAAGAGAAAATGACACGAGGAGGTGAAGGAAGTGAGACTGGCAGCATGTAAAGATGCTTGAAAGATGGAAAGACAGAACACTGAACAATGAAAGACTGAAGACAGAAGAAGGAAAGGCTGGAAGACTGCTTTTAAGATGGTTTTGACACGTTACAGTATGTCCACATGAAAAGGAAAGACTGGGAAAGCTTGGATGATGGTATTTGATGGTATTTCACATTGATTCTTCAATCAGACTGGAAATAGCATTTGTACGCAAATAAGGAGTTAATGTGCACCTGCACAAAGCAAAGCAAAACAAATATGCCTTTGGCGTGGTCTCCTTACTCTCCTCCTCAAACTCACCCTTGTTCAGCTTGTTCTGCTCCATAATGTTGTACTGCAGCTGTGCCGTCATTTCCTGTTGTTTCTGAGGCGTCCCTTGGCTGCTCTTCCAGCTCTGCTTGTCGTTGAGGTCGGCGCTGCCCCCCGTGCCGCTGCCCAAGCTGGACTGGATGAGCTGGGTGGTAGCGTAGGGGGTGGGCTGGCCTGCCCCAAGCCGCCCATCCTTCAGGTTGGGGCTGTTGAAGGTCTTCATCTCGTTGATCTTGTTGGAGAGGTCCACGTCTCCGTACAGGCCTGAGTCTGGCGCCAGAAGGTTGCTGGGCTTGCTCTCCATCTGGTTGTTGTAATTGGCGATGCAGTCGGCTGGACGACAGGAGAGGAGGAAGAGATCTGTCTAACCGGGCTTTCAGAAATCTATACTAAACAGGTAACGCGTGAGGGGATGCGGATGCGATTTGACACAGCTCATAAACAAATGTACGGTTTTCAACATGCAACAATTTGTCTTTACAGACAGCAATGACTGGTAGGCTGTTATGTTTACATGAAATCTGATTCAAATCTCAAATGCAGTTGGACAGCCAGGATACGTTTTGATCATGTACCATTTCTTTACTGTGGCTATTGTTGGCACTGGAAGCTTATGCAATACCGCTTCTAACTTATCACCACACACTTAGCATCAATATATGACATATAGGATCATTAAGATATAGGATCACAACTGGGCTTGTCTGTGTGGTTTGGGACACTAAGACACCGTTATCTACAAAAATGAACATAAATTAGGCTTAGGACTGACACAACTGTATTTAAAAATACCACTGTGTGCCAGCATGAGACTTGAAATTATATTGGGCACTAAGACATTATGCACTTATGAATCTAGACTGTATTAAAACAACCATATCAGAAGACTTGATTCCAGTCCAGGGTTTAGCAATTGTATGTAGGTATGAAAGAATCAGTTGTAATCACCTGGCCAATTACAAACAGGTGATTTCAGAACATGAAACTGGATTTCTGGATTTGAAGACCGTAATAGTCTGCAGAAGAACAATAATGGTCTGCAAAGTCACTGAAAACCATCAATATCGTGTCTAGTGTTTAAACTCAGCGGGGTCTAGTTAATACTCCTCATTGTGGTACTGAAGCTTGTTTGTAACCCGTGCCAGATGCGCTGTGTGTGTCACTGCCTCTTCCTGAAGGTGACAGCTCGACTCATCGAGCCTGATGTTCCACCGCATCCAAATCAAACCCCTCGCAAAAGAGCGGCGCTGTAAAAGAAACCTCCTTCTGACAGATCCAATTTTCCCCCGCTCATAAAATATTCAAATCCTCCTCAGGATCAGAGCAAAGAGCTCAGCGGTAAATACCACGCCGCTTCCATTGGTGGATTTTTGTGAGCGGCTCAGATTTCTGTCGGTACGAGGGATATTGCGGCACTTCAAAGGTAGACGTGTCAATGGAAATACATCCTATGAAACGAGACCTACTAAGTTGTCTTTCAGGAGATGCCTCAGAGCCACCGATGCAGTTAATTTCTTAAAGGTTTTAGTACTTTTGGCACACCAGGCAAGCGGCTGGCAAGCTTTCATAATGTCATGCAGTGAGTGGCCATGGCATTTATCCTTCCTTACCTTCTTTTAGTAAAAAAGGTGATTCAGATAAAGCTCATGTTAGCAGAAAAAACACACACCTCATAAAGGGAGGACGTTAAATCTGCAGCAGAGCTCTTTCGGCTTGAAGAGCCCGGCCTAAACTCTACCTACAAAAAACTACCCATATAAACAGAGCACTTTTGCTGTATTTCCTGATATTTACACTGCCTATAAAGACTTAACTGGTTCATACAGGGATGAGGAATGAGGTCTTTCACAAGGGCTTTCCGCAAGCTCTGACGACGAATAAACGGACTGCGATGTCCAAATTACTTAGATGTTCCAGCTGTCCAATATTTAAACCTGTTTTAAAATTTTAGGTCAGACACTTTACCATAGAGCAGTGATTTTAAGGCTACTAACATAAACGTATGCAAACATTTTTCAGACCAATTCCAAGTGTTGCTTGTCATAACACTGCCTGAGGTAAAATGTCAGAACAGACAAACTGATGTGTTGGAACAGGCCTTTGTACATTTTGTCAAGAAGCGTTATGTGTGAAGTGTTGATAATGTTTGAATACAATTTGCTTGATAACCTGATAGTTTGCATGCTGACATTTATATACTATAATTCTCCTACCACTCTTTCACAACACACTCCTATGTCAAATGATATATCACAATTTATATCAAAATCACCAGTGCACTGTCAGTAAATGGCTTCTGACATCACTGTGCAGGCCCTGCAAGGGTGTGTGTGTGCCCTGTCCTTGGACAACCTAGCTCTCTGTTGCCTGTGAAGTCACTGCTGACATCTGCAAAAAGAACACCTGGAGGTGCTCCATCCCTCTTTCTGCACTCTGCTTCACTACAACCTACTTTTCCTCCATCACCTTTTAGTAGACGTGTGCTCAGGTGCTCTCTCCTGAGCTCACTCTCGCTCTCTTGCTCTCTCTCTCTCCTATTCTCTCAATTTGACCTCTGCTACTGCTTCCTGTTTTCTAAATAAGTAAGCACTTAGAGGAAATTGCATTTAGTGGCTATAACGACAGTATGGAAATCAGCTGGCCAATTCGATTAGCTGGCAGAGAAAAGCCCATAAGGCCGTTCCAGTTCCCGTGTTCTCTGCCTAAAATGGCCCGGCTCTAACCTTCAACAAATTACACCCCCTCCGACACACACACGCCATACTGCTTCATAGTGCTTGACAATCTATTGTTGATTATTGTAATATTGGCATCTGAAGTTTTGGTATCACATGAGGCTGCAATATGCAAATTAGCCTCCAGCTAATCTTCATTATGTGCCGTCAGCATCCCGATCAATCACAGCTCCAGAGAAGTGTTTGTGCAGGTATGTGTAATTCAACAATACTATATTATTTTGATTAAAAAATAATGCAAGTCAAGCTTTATCCATGTCACATTATTGAGTCAACATTGCATTTTTATGCATATCAATATAACTATCAATACACAACAATCCAGCACTACGACTCTGTTTCACACACACATGCGCAAACTCACCAGGGCGGCTGTAGGTGGTCAGGTTGCTGTCGCTGTTGCCATTGCCTGCTGTGCAGCAGTTGATACTGCAGTCATTCTGGTTGGAGCAGTTGTTGGGCCATGTGTCCGCGAGCCAAGGCTGACTGACTGGCTCACCGATGTTCAACAAACCCGGCCTGCAGAGACACATTCAGAACAGCAGTGGGATCAGTTTCTCACCTTTAAAGCAAGATGGAGGGATTGGGACTCTGCCATCACACATCGATCACATTATAGTACAGTCATGAGTTTGGTTCAATGGAATATTTAATGACTCATTTTTCAAACTTTCTGAATAATTAAACACTGAGATGTAACTAAACTCACTCAAAGTGGATTGGTGGGGAATGGTGCATTGTTAACAAGATTATCCTTGCCAGAAATGATCATTTCTGCATTGCTTATATGCCATTTATGTTCTGTCCGTAATGACCACAGCACAGAACTCACAGCATCTTCTGCATTTTTATATGTAATGTTGCTAAAAATGTTGGTAATTCCATAACAATAAAGCTTCTTTGGTGACATTTCTGACTTGCATGTGCCTCTGTGGATTTAAAGGTATGTTTTAAATCAAAATCTTATCTCAAAGTGATCAAAATGAAGCACTACTTAATGTTGTGAGGTAGCCTGTAATGCTTTAGATGTCTGGTTCCTATCGCCACCACTTTCTTGAGAATAGCATGTTTATATCGTAACCACTTGTGTGGAATTCCTATGGCTGAGGACACATCCCCTGTTGTCAGAGAATGAAAGCATAGAAGAAAATTTCTGACTCAGTTGCAGAAACAAACACATTCTCCCAAACGGTTACTAAATCACAAATCACTAGTCTGACATATCTGACAACAAATAAAAACGCCTTTCTATATGAAAGCATGTCCATCGTGTATATACTATCAAACAAAGCTGAAAGTAGAAGGTGTAACAACAAAAAGTTGCTGTTGCAAAAGAAGAAAGACTGATACAAGGTCAAAGGCAGGAAGAGAGGGTGAGATTTATAGGGACCCGCGTCAAAGACCTGCAAGGGAACATCAAAGTCAGTGTTTAGTGCTGTGAAATCTCCGACTCCGTCGTTCAAAGTTAAACGTTCTCTGTCCCGGCCATGTCCCAGGTGCTGGCCGTGGATTGTGTTTCACTACCACTGTCTTAGAGACCACAACACTCCCTTTACTGTGGCTTCAAACGGGTCAGGGAGTTTTTCATTGGCAGGTGCAAGCCTCCAAAAGCAGAGAGTGCCCCAAAGCTCCAGCATGTGATCCTCCACACTGCCTCATTCACTTTAGGCAAGCCGTCTCAGGAAGAATTTCACCTCAAGCCGTTACATTCTGGACAAGATCATGGAATGACAGCAGCCCATATGGCCATGTATGCACAAACAAAGCACCCAGGCTGAGGTATGCATGAGGATATGCCATACTGCATTAGGAAATGTGCCTAATTCTTGTTGAGAGAAAAGATGAGCTTTTGTCTGTGCTTCCTCAGCTTCCTCCACCCACAAAAAACAAGTCTATAAAGTCAAGATTGCCCCCTAGTGGTATACAGAAGAACTTACATCTGTTTAATGACCACAGTGTATTGTTATAAGGGTGTGCAAGTAGACAGATCTCTTGGGGGAGACATGATCTTATTATGAGAATACATGTCTGGGGAGAACATATTAAACTTCTGGTGCTACACTGCCATAAACTCTGCCACTAACAAGGTTCTACTCTTCTAAAATGCATCCTCTTATTCTAGCCAAGGGGCTCACAATCCAGGTCATGGTCACTCCACACTATTTACATTTTTTGTGCTCAGCTAATACACCTGGTAAACTAATGGACAAAGTCTTCATGGCATTGTGAGGAAAACACATATATTGGTTTTTTTTTCCCCCAGTCATGCGAACCTACATGGCATCAATGGGGAATGGTTATAAAACAATCAGTTTGTTCCCAATCTAATAGGTCTACATTCCCACAAACATTTCAAGATGATATCCAGCTCAGAGTGACGACTGTATGACGGACGGACAGATAGATAGTAATACCTAAGACAATTGCATCACTGAGGAGCCCTCAAAGATAAAAAAAGCCTTACTGGTTTCTGGACTTACCTCCCTGCGCTGCTAACAGCTTCTCCTCCTCTCTGATAGGAAACTGCAAGACAAAGAAAAACATTATATCAGAGAAATAAAATTACAAATATTAGAAACACTTCCCTTGTAGGGGCAGCTTGCTCTAACAGTTAGCCGTGCACACTTTGAGTTAGCCATCCTGTAGCCTTTCACACTCAAACACTCAGCCACTTCAAATTGTTTGCTAGATCTCCAGGAGACCTTTCCAACAAGCCCTCATTTTTAGCCAGAGTAGATGAGGTTTTATTCTCTGAAAACCGTACACCTCGCTGCATTTCTAGGCTTTTTTTTTCTCCCCAAAACACAACACGGTTTTTCACTATCCGCGGGTTCTCTTGGAACGTAACCCCCGCAAAAAGCAGGGGATCACTGTATTATACTTTTATGATCTTAAATGTAGACTTTAACAGACTAACCTAAGGCATATTTTCATCCACTCTTTTTCCAAAAGTTTATTTGAGAATCAAGACACAGCTGTTATTCTGTGTTTCCGATAAATCGGACAATGAAAGCATGCCTTGGTGAAAACACTTCCAAGCATAGGACAAATTTTTCAATAGTAAATCAACAGCCTGTGATTTAGATCCTGATTTTAAAACAGCTTGTCATATGAAAATGGGTGCATGTGTTTGTGTGTATGTGCAAGTGTATAACAGAGAAGTCACTTAGTCACTTGACGCTAAGTGTGTGTGAACTTGGCCCAGTGTAGCCTGCTGGCACTCGTGGCAGGGCTGGGGTGAGTTTGGAGTGGTCGCTTCCTTTCCAGCATGGTAGACAGAGATAAAGTCCAACTCTCATTCCAATCTCACTAGCCCTTGGCCAGAAAACGGCACACACACACCCCTTCACTACTTCAGAGTTTCGCCTCAGCTACTACACAGATAATGTCCTGAATAATATACTACAGATGCTACATTTTGGCCCGAAATGTGTCACTGAACTGTTTCTGGATCTATGAATACTGATTTGGGAAACAGTAATAGCAGAGACTAATGCTCCACTTGCAGAGCCTGGGCTTTTACTCGACGGCTGGCAGTGCGTCATCGTTAGCAATCAAGCCTCATTTGCAATCACGCGCAAGAGAAATAAAACATACTCTTTCTCTGGTCCTTATGAATGCAGATAAGTCAAAGGCAAGATGATGACAGCAAGATGAAACAAGTGACACAAAAAATGAGCAGGCGTGTGATGGTAGAACAGAAAGAGGCCATAAAAGAGTGGGCGAAAATGACATTCTCAGCCACGTTCTCCTGCCTGCTATGGAAAAGTCACCCTAGTTCACAGCCAGTCTTCGTGCTACAGCTCCTCTCCACTCTCTCTAATTGGGCCGAGGGAGCTCTGGTGACACCTCATCAAACCCTGGCTGAGGCTTGGGCTGGACGGCCTTGCTTTGATCCGCTCCTCGTCCGTTTTAAAGGCCTTCTTTAGTGGAGCATTTCTCTCTTGCCTCGGCTCCTCTTTAACTGTATTCGCGGGGGCCGGGCCGGCGTGCTAAAGCAGCCTTTGATAGCTTTGTGAAAAGCTTTAGACTGGTTTTTAGTACCCTTTCTTGTGGGAAGATATATTTTTAACAGCAGCTGCTGTCTCTTGTCGTCCACTGTGACCCTTGTGTGAAGGGTGTGAGTGAGGTTATGGGAGAAACATGAGACTGAAACTCTTAAACCATGTATGCAAAAGCAGAAAGTTCCTGCATTGTTGGTTAAGGTCAAAAATAACCAGCAAACTTCTACGTATGTCTACATTTCTGTTCTCCGAATATCGAACAAATAAATGAACACAGACAAGATTAAGTGGCGGTGGACTGATCTCTCACAATAGTGCTTACCTGTAGGTGTAAAGGTGAAGGATGGCACTGCAGATCCAACCAGCAGAACATATGAAAAGAAGAACAACACAGACGGTTACAGACAGCCATTCATTCACATATACAGACAGCACAGGTCTGCATTGCTTTATATTTTGCTTTGAATCATTTTTTTGTGCAATACAATTATTATAATACTATAAAAATATTATAAATGTAAAGTGTCCATTGTCATATGTGAACACACCACACCACACTGAGTAAATTAAATGAAAGAAATGGGAACAAACGTTTAACTGTGACAGGCTGCCAAGTGCCTAAAGATACAAGGAGCCTAGATAAAGACTTAGCATTCAGTACCACCAGTATACTGATCACAGCCTGATCATCTGGAATCATCTGTACCTGTTTCTTTCCTGGTTAAGGCCTTTAGTTAGATGGCTTTTTATGCTTGAATGATTCATATGTAGGTCACTGTGTGGCTTAACAAACAAAAAACTTTCCTCTGAAACTGGTCAGGTTCAGTAACAGGACTGTAAACAAGAACCTTTGAAAGTCCTTCGGGAAGCCTGGAGAACTGTTTCTATATAAAAAAAACCACAAGAAAGTCTGGCTCAGACTCTGGTTAAGACTTCTGCGAAGTACTGCATCAGTATATAGGACAGTGGTCCCCAACCTTTGTTTCGTCACGGACCGGTTTAATATCGGCCTTTAAGGAGTGTCAGATAAATATACATATACGTATTTATACAAATAAATGATATGCATAAAAATGGGGATATTTAAAAAATATAATAATGGGGTATCTTTAAAATATAATAATAAATGTAAATCCAATGTGTACTCGCAGCTTTATTATCAGCAGTTTTTTGTGCAGCCCGCGGACCGGTACCACATGACCCACGGCCTGGTACCAGTCCGCGGCCCGGGGGTTGGGGACCACTGATATAGGATACTGGTATCCTGTAGCTTTATGAGTCCTACCCTCCAGTGAAGTGCTACCAAGATCAGCTCTGAAAGCTGACTGTCGTCATCAGTGTAATGCAACGTTACAGTCTTAAAAAAAAAAAGGGTGCACTGTTCTGCTTAATGGACCATTGATATCACATTTGCTAACTCAAAATATAAACAGAAGCAATGAGGAAATGGGTTCACCATGCACTCGTAGCACAATCCATTGTAAAGTCCCTAAAGATGCAAACAACTGATGCATGGCACCAACACACAAACACAAAAGGGAAAAATTGCATGCAAAGGGCTTCGGAATATATTCACTCTGCATTCTTCTCTTCCATGATAATCCCCACATATATTTCTCCAATTTGATCAAAGAAGCCCATAAACAAACTGACAATGCATAAGACGTTCCACTACGAGTGATTCAGGCTCTGAATACACCACAAATAGGCAATTAAAATATCAAAAGAAAGAAGAAACCTCTTGCATGCTGAGCCACTCCGGCTGCTTTTGGCTGCTCTACAACAACGTGTCAGGCTGAAACGCTGTAATGTTATTACTACTGTCTTCACCTTCTCATATCGTCTGTATTCCACGGCAGCAGTCGGGGACCTTCCCTTTAAATGTCACCCCTTTTCCCATTTTGTCTGCCTGCTTTCGGCAGCAGCTCTGAGGTCCGGCCGTATGAAAAGATCAGCGTAATAGATGCGGCCACTTTTGATGCTGTTATCATGTGTGTTTATCTATTCAAAAGTAAACAGAGACGGAGGCTTTTTGTGCACCCCGCGGCGTATAAAAATGCTAATATGACGGACGGCAGATATATCAAATCAACACAGCAACTCAGAGATTGTCAGGTTTGCAGAAACATGTTACAGAGTGTAGAGGGGGATATTGCTCAGATGCCTAAGGCTCAACCTGGAAGCACAAATAGTGCACTTGAGATCATACACACCTTCGCATGGAATAGGACAATATTAGTATTGCTATTCCACTATATGTACTACCCTTCACTATATGAAAGGGTCCACATCAGCATATTAAAGGCTACTATGATGCTTGTTAAGAAGGCTGAAAAACGTAAATATTGTTTTAAAATGTGCTTTTCACTCCCTGATCTGTACAGTCAATAAAGGGAAACTCAAATCATAGTTTTTGTGATGTCACAAAACCAACACAATTACTTATTCAGCACTACATCGATTTTGCCCCACCCATTTATGCTCAAGTTTCAGTCCTGTGCTTTGATCTGCAATACAGGGCCATCAATTAAAAAATAGATAACTTACACATATCCGTTTTAAAGGTGCAGTATCAGCCCATTTAATTCCATGGGAATAAATTATTTTTGAATGATCTGTTTGGTAAACAAACCCAGACAAATGTCATGGAAAAAATATCTAACAGAGTGACTAGAGGATCATTTGCATACTGTGGCCTTAAGAGATACCAGTTTTGAAGACACCAAAATTGCAAAAGCGATTAACAGACGATATATTGTGCAGCCCTTCTTCAGGAAGATCACACACAGCCTCTCCATCCTGACAGCACATTCCTTATTTTTATGAACGCAATTATCCTTTTCCTCATATCTGTGTGTATCAGTGCTCTGTACATTTGGACAATACCATAATAACACAGAAAGCTGTAATAATTTATGCCACTGACATTATGATTTGAAATTTCCAGTCACACTTTCCTATAGAGGTGCATTTATAAGGTTACTTCACATCTGCATTGGCCATTCATAACAACTGACATTAACCTGACATTTAATCCAGACATTTATAAAAGCTTCTTCCAATAAGCATCAGTTGTGATCACCCTGGCTGAAGTGACAGCAAAAGGACCACAAGAGCCTTTCTGAGCACGGACAGTGTTGGAATAAGCCTTTATCAATAGTTTATATCATGTAAGGATTATGTAGAAATGATCTAGAAATGCTGCAGTTTGGTAAAGTGTTACCAAATAATACTGTTTCATTGCTACATCCTATGAAATGCTAAGACATCAGCGTGGCAGTCCCTTCTAAGGAACAACTTAACCACATTTCATTTCCTTATAACAAACCAAAGCTGAACTATTGCAGAGGCCCAAAGAGATCCAAACTGAAACGCAGCTTTTTGAACATTTTCAAAGAAGATATATACCTCTTCCTGAAGTAATCCCAAGCTCCACTGAATTCTGTACTAGACTTCAATAACTCAATGCTTCACGGGATTCACATTCTGAAGCTGAGCGCACCTCAACCTTCAGAGTGTGTGAATGCTAATGCAAATGAATAGCTGGACTCCCGTCTCTTTTTAAGCACTGCTTCCAGCCTGCCAATAAGCATTCCATTAGTTGAATGTCCTTGAGAAGGATGTGCCTGCAGCCTGTTGCCAACACCAGAGAAAAAAAGAATGTCATTGTGCAATCTCACATCTGCATGAACTCTTGAGCGCGAGATATGAAAGAGCCTTCATCGGGTTTCCAGTGTACGGTTCGAACCTTCAGGCTCTGTGACTGAAAAGAGACTTTAAAAAAGCAAGGACGCGGATGGCAGAAAATAAGGCCGTTCTCAGTCCTTTCCTTCTCCTCCCTGCGAACTTCGCCAGTGTAAAATAACAGAGTGTTCACTGCAAAACAAAGGCTTATGTACGGCCTTGGAATTAATGAGATAACGACGTCCAGGATAGATTATTAAGCTGGAAGAGAAGCACTGGCAGCTGCACAGCCTGGAGACATACGTTAAACCCGCGAGTGGAGAACAGACATCATCACAGGGTCGATCCAGTTGCGGTGGAGGGGCCAGAGCCAGTGGAAAGATCTCTCCCAAAATTTCTGCTTAAAGTCTTATGACATGAAAGTCAGGAAAAAAAGAAAAGATGTGGCACTTCTGTACAAACTGCACACCAGTGAAAGCACTTCAAACATAACCTTGAGGGATCAGTTGAAAACAAGCAAGGAAATAATCCTTAAAAGGTAACTTTTTTTCACACATTCCAGCATCGAGGATAAACCAAAGCTTTTTCTAAGTGAAGGATTTCTGTCCAATGATGATTTTAGCACAGCCTTATTATTAAGTCATCAATATTAATTCATTATTTGGTAAATATTATGAATTATGTTAAGTGCTCTGAAACGTATATGTAGATTCTGTAGCTTGGGGTGGGAGGAATGTTTTTGAGGGGTTGAATAATCCAAAAGTGCTTCTTTCTCATGTCAATATTCCTGTTGAAGTAAATGTACATTGCTATGACAGTGCTAATACTTAAAAAAAAGCATTTCAACGTGTTAAAACTTTGATAAAGAGATTGTGAAGAACGTTTTTAAATGGAGAACTTCACCAAATGGAGAAGGTTCTTTACCAATTTAATAGCTTTTTCAAGAAACTTTAACTATATGAAGGTTCCATTCCTTGAAAGGTCTATTGAAGTTTCATTGAAAGGCACCAAAACTGATTTTTCTACCAATTCACACAAAGATGTGGGTGTATCTGCTGTACCTTTGCGGATGCCGGCGTAGCTGGTGCTCAGGCCACTCCTCTTCTTGCGGTGGCGATACAGCCAGACACTGAAGACCATGAGGATTATCCAGCAGGCCGCGCCGATGCCCGCAATGAAGGCCGGCTGCCGGACCACATCTGAGATCTGCTGAGACAAAGTGTTCTCTGGGTCCACTACTGTCTGGGTCATCCGCCCCGAGGAGTCTGAGCCAGAGAAACATGAAGAGAAACAGAGAGAAAGACTGAGCTATGAAAAAGCCTGTTTATGTTATTTCTACAGTGCACTGTATGATATATTCATATTTCATATCTTTCACTGCAACCATTTTACACTCTAAGGGTGACAAAACGAGAAAACAAGATTTTTTTCTTCACAACAAGTTGGCACTTTGATTCATGAAGGAAATCATACTAATTATTAACACAGTATAAATATGAATGGGAACATTAGTGTACGGATCATAGAAAACTGCACATTCGTGTTTCTTTAGAAGAGCAATGGGCGGTGGGCTTAAAAAGAAGAAAAAGCATATCTGGCAAAACAGCACAGACAACAAAGCGTCTGCCTCATCTGCCTATTCCCTCTGTCTCCCTGACTTGCTCCCCACATTAGAGAGATTGGGCGAGCCCCTCCCCTACTCCTGAAAGAGACTTCTTCCCATTGACTGGTGTTTTTCCTGCTATTTTCATATTATTTTCCCCCAGCTCGCTATCTCTTTTTGTTTCATGTCGCAGGCACTTTTATCACTGCAGAGACGTTTTGGAGCTGGAGGCAAACAGGTTTCCACAAGCTCCACGTTTCCACTCCTCTCACACCTTCAAAGCATCTGCTCTCTTCTACATGACTGAGCTCTCTCTCTCTCACTCACTCACTCTCTCTCTCTCACTCACTCTCTCACTCACTCTCTCACTCACTCACTCACTCTCTCACTCACTCACTCACTCTCTCTCTCACTCTGTCTCTCTCTCACTCACTCACTCTCTCTCTCACTCTCTCTGTCTCTCACTCTCTCACTCACTCACTCTCACTCTGTCTCTCTCACTCTCTCTCTCTCTCTAACTCTCTCTCTCTCTCTCTCACTCACTCACTCACACACACTCTCTCTCTCTCTCTCTCTCTCTCTCAGGACTGTGGCAGATGGAGAACAGGTAGTCTACACAGGCTTGAGTTGGGTGATTACCCTGCTCACATACACTTCATTTGACCCACCAGTTAATTACCAGTGTAGCAGATGTGTGTTTGTGAAGAAATGGTCCTGGAATGAAATAGACAATCCCTGCCCTAAACGGCCTAATGTACTGCTACCAGGTATCTTGTGAGGCCTCTCCAGGTCCACCAGGTTTTGGCCTTTCCATTTTAAATAGTAAGAGACAGAGTGCAGTTTCCCATCAGACTCCTCAAAATAGTACCAAGAGGTCTTAATACTTTTGTGTGTACAGAGCGTGTGTGTGTGTGTGTGTTTATACATATATATATATATATATATATATATATTAGAGGTGGGCATAGATAAATTTTTTTAACGCCGTTAATCTCATTGTAATCTTGGCGTTAACACCAGACAGAGAGAGTAAGAGAGAGAGAGAGAGAGTAAAAGAAGTTGAGTTTCAGTTAATTTTCTCGTCAATTCTATACTTTGTTAAGCAAGCGACTATAAAAACACCAAAAAACACCACATCTCACTCCCAGTTCCACCAGACACATGCCTGTAAAATCATCTCTCAGCACATGTAGGTGTGTGCTTGTTTATGCAGTTCACAATCGCATTAAATCCACCGTTAAGGAGGGTGCCCTTCATCTGCTGTCTTCAAACATACAAATAATAGTCCATTCTTTATTGCCAACAGACTGACAGTAATCAAGGCTCAAACCTCAATTAAATTAGAATTACTTTTACCCTGAAAGCAGATTAAATTTATGAGCTCTCCTGTCATTCAACCGCCCCACGTGGCACTGTGCCAGAGCTAACGCTGATCTAATTATTTCAATTACACCTTTAACCAATGACACAAACTTCTTCTGCGGGGACAAGTCAAGGCTTATAACTCTCCTCTAAGCAAAGGTGCAAACTGTTTATATAATAAAATCTATTATTCACGATCCAGCACATTTGGATTAAGAGCTTAAATCTGAATCTAACATAAAAAACAGGGTGTACAGTGCACTGTTGGAACAAAACCTTGTATCTCCAAAAACTACTTTCAATGTAAGTTAATGTAACAATGATGGAAAGCAATTTTGCATCATTCCTACTGATCCATTCATCATAACCTTTTGACATGAAGTAAAACGTAGCTGATAGTTTCTAATTATGCAGAAAAAGAACATGAAATTCATTACAAGCACATAACTCTGAATTTCAGATCTTCTTTAAGTGACGACCTGTTTTAACCGTAGGAGTTGTCATGTCAGGTTAGGACAAGTTTCTACACACCACACACGGTTTTTACCACTTTATTTCATAAACTGCAGATTTTTACTCTTGTTAAGTTGGAAAGTTGTTGAGTGAATGACGATAAATGAAAATATGTCAAATAAAACAAGTTTCCTTTATAAGATGAGAGAATCTTTAACAGTGCATGTGGTTGTTTTCTTTCTACAGGTTTTTTTTTATTATTGAGAGTTATTTTATTTTATATTGTTCTTGTGTCTCTGTGTCTTTGTGTGTTGTGGCAGTCATCACATAAGCAATTTCTCTGGGATCAATAAAGTTTTCTGATTCTGATTAATAGCTCATTAAATACAGTTGTCTGGCCATTCACAATATAATTATAATTACATTAAGTGGCCAATTAGGTGGTCAATATGAAAATTTTTTTAAAAATGACATTTTCTGGTTGTTAAAGGTACTCACATGGTGAACATACTGTAAATGTATTTGCTAGCAAAGAATACTGAATGTATTTTTAGTAAATATTAAGTGAGTAACTTACAAATACAGAAAATCTCAGTCAAAAGTCAAAAGCCTTTCACTGGTAGTGAATGTCACATTTTTACTGTTTACTCTAGTCAGCTGTAATGACATCAAACATGATAACACATGTTCTGACAGTGCAAGGCAATGGAAACAACACCACAATAATAATTAATCTGACATGACAGCATATGACATGTTTATGTACCAGGGTTCAAATAAACAGCAACTGGTCTCAATTTTGAATGCACGACTTGCGTCATAAATAGATTGAAAATGTGGCTCAGCAGTCTAATAGGCATCTATAGTGAAAGCCCTGACCCTTTCTTTACACAACAGTGAGTTGTAATGGCCAGAAACACAAAAACAGTAAATAATAGACTTTAGTTTATCTTATTATCATTATGATCAATAGTCTTATAATATAAAATATCACTACAATAGTACTTATATAAGACTGATCTCTGTTGCCTACAACAACACACTCCTAACCAACATGTTTTAGTAATTAACTTAATGAAGTTACTCATCTACAGCAGTATTTATATAGACATTTGTCCATCTGGCATAACTTTTCTACAGATTTCTTTAGACTTTATATTTTGTCCTGCTATCTTCTATGTGTCTGTGCGGTCCTAACATAAGCAGTTCCCTCCTGGATTTAAAGTTTTCTGATTTTGATTCTGATTTATAGCACATTGAGGGGAGTTTATTGAGGTGACTCACCCAGCTGGAAGGAGGTGAGTTCACTCTTCACTCCAGGTCCAGCTCCAGTGCTGGCCGCCACTTCCACACTGTAGCGCACGCCTGGAACCAGCCCTGAGATGATTACGGAGAAGGTGGACCCGTCCACTGTGCGGTTGATGTGGTAGCGGCTTTCGTTCCCCAAACACCAGATCTAAGAGTAGAGGAAGACAGTTGGACTAAGCAAATGGCTGGGCTGTAAATGACTAATGCATGATTAATGCACTGTGAAATCTCTAACCATAATCAGTTTGGTTTGTTTATTACATTCATTCAGAAACATATTTAAACCCCTTTTTAATTTTATGCTTGGAAACAGCTGGATAGTTTAGTATTGGCACAAAAATGTGATAAGATCACAATTCATTATAATGAAGAATTGACACAATATTACATCCTTGGCATTTGGTGTTGCTATGTTATACTCCAGAATGTATAATGGAGGGATTTCTTCATATGAAATAAGACCCATGTCATTTTCGACAGTGTTATGAAGTTTCATAACTCAGAGCTTCCTACAGGTCATGTAATCTGATTCAGCCAAAACCAGCATAATGGAAACTTCTCTGGGAAAGGTTGTAGTTTTTCCCCTCACAATTAATTTCTGTGAGTTCAGTCAACCTTGAACTGCTTCCGTTCGTATAGAGTCATAACAGACTGTCGTCTGTACGTGCCCCATATAACCATGTAAAAACTACAGCCTGCACTATTATGACATTGCTGTCCGAGAAAAGTGCTCTAGCCCTGGACTGAAAGTGATACCGCCTTGGCTCTCCAGTCTAAGGGGTCAGAGAGGCACATCACAAGCTTGATGCATAGCAGTTCAGTCTAACCACGTTTTTGGCCTGAATTTTCTCTTCTAGTCCGGCTCTTTCCTGGAAATGATGACAATCCTCGGGCTTTTGAGGCATGGCGGGGGTAAGAAGCGGCGGGAGCGAACGAGGGAAGTGATTAGGGAAAGAATTGCTTGCTCTTGCCAGATTTAACAAGCATGAAATTATTTGCAACCGCCCCTGCCACCGGCGGAAAACATTTACCTGGAAATGAACGGCCACTTTACTTCAAACTTTATTTGTTATGCACCCCTTCCAACTCTAATCCACTTTTAAAACGACAGCACACCAGGATCCCATTAAACAGTAAAGACCTGAGCGGAATATCATATAAGCACCACAGGCCGAGTCACAAAAGCCTCTAACTGGGTGTAGAGGGCATAAAATGAAAAAACAATTAGAAATAAATGGAAAAAATGGCTTATAAAGACTTACTGATTAAAAAATAAAAAAAAAAAAGAAATTGTAGACTGCTGTGCATCAAATACCTGGTTGGAGACAAAATGAAGAATCTTCCCAAAAACAAACACAAAAAAAAAAATTTATTTACAAGCCTAATGTACAAAAAGCATTCTGTGAATCCTGTGATGTTTATTCTGCTATTTCAAATGATTTTTGAATAGAAAGATCTCTGGAGATGCAGCAGTGAGTCTACAAATGACCACCAGGTGGCAGCATTCTACTATGATTTCTGTACTTTCCCCCTCGAGTCCTTCTTCTGCTTCACTTTCTCAGCTGAATCTCTCACCGGCCCTCCAGTGATGCTGTGTGAGATGGCCTGACTGAGTGACTGTCAGCATTTTCTAATCCTTATCACCCCTCCGCCCCTGTCTCTCTCTCACCCTGTACTCTTGGACCACTCCGTTCTGCTCGTCCTCTGGAGGTGCCTGCCAGGACAGCAGGATGGCAGTGCCGTTGTCTCCACTCTCCGTTACCGTCACTCCCCTTGGGGCCGCGCTGGGGGCTGAGAGAAGACAGTACAAAAGTTCAAAAGCGGCAAATTCATGCTTATTCGTCAAAGACGTTTGCACAGCTGCCTTTTATGCTACATTTGAAAATCACTCATAATAAAAAACAAACCAAGAAATGTATATTATAAAAGTTGTTTACAATATTAGGAACTTCAGATGCCTTTCATGAAGAATGGACCAGAAGAAACAATCCAAAATCACTCTAAATAAAAAATGCTAACATTTACTCACAGTGAAGAATGTTTTTTCCTTACCTGTAATGGAGATTTGATATTTGGTACTAAGTGCGTTGATATTAAAGTTACTATGAACCATAAAATGATGTGAGCAGTGAATATGGTATGTACATTAGTAATGTATCTTTGCATTGTGTGTGTGTGTGTGTGTGTGTGTGTGTGTGTGTGTGTGTGTGTGTGTGTGAGAGAGATACAGAGCTCAATAAAATGTAAGATATCAGTTCACATTCCTGAAACAACATGTTTTGAGCTGTTTATTTTGAACAGAGACGAGTCACTGGAGCACTGAAGTAACTCAGACTCTAAATTGCAGCGTGAATGTATGACAGAACTTAAAACACCAGCCCCTTATGAGCAATTCAGCGTCTAAGAGCAAATCCAGCTGTTTTCTAACTCCTTTTTTCGCATTTTTTTTTCACAGTCATTTCCCGCTTTCTCATAAACACACACACACACACACACACACACACACACACACAACCACACACACACAACCACACACACACAACCACACACACACACACACTCCAAGTGAACTCTGGAAGTAAACCAAATCCCTCTGGATTTGCAGAGCCACAGACTACCACACCCAATGAACAATTAGTACGGCATTTGCATTGCGTTCGTTACATTTCGGGTTCCCATCTGCTGTTTGGCTTTCCGAGTGCAAACTCAAACCGCTAAGGCTCAGTCTGCCCTCTGGAAAGACCACAACTCAGAAGCAGCACAACATGCTGTGTGCCTGAGCTGCTCCCACGAATATATACAGAAGTATATTAAGTAACCCAGAGTGACATAATGCTTATAACATGTGCATGACAGGAGGTGTTATATACTTTAAGGGCCCCATATCTTACAATTTTCCTGATTTTTATAACAAGTAAATAAAAAATTATTGTTGTATCCTGGCTGCCCTGTATTGGCCTGCCTCAAAAAATGTCTCCTTTTTTCAGTGGGAATGAGTGGACTCTCAGCTAAACAGGCAGCAAATATATAATTAATATATATGTGATCATCACAAAAACTGGCAAAACTGGCTCTTCTGCAGCTTTTTTGATGTTTTGTGTGGGTTGGAGAATGAATGATTTATTTTGAATCTTTAATGATGTTTACATGCTACATCAAAACTGATTTTAAACAGACAGACCATTTCACATGATATGGGCTCTTTAAAGGCATGAAGTGAGTGAGAAAAATGCAGGAACCTATCAGAATAGGAAGGGATGAACAGGCTATGAGGCAGACAGTTGGTCCTCACCTTCTTCTAGCGTCTTGCCCACTTTGATGTCACTGTCCGTGCCCTGGAACTCGTTGAAAAAGGGCCGCACTTTGAACTCGTAGGTGGTGCCCTTGCGTAGCTGAGTGATCAGAGCAGTATATTCTCCTGGAGTCCGCACCTCAAACACGGCCCAGTCGCTCCGGGCCTGACCCATCTCAGAGGACACCCGGTACATCACTTTATAGCCCTGGATATACTGCGACTGCTGCTCCACCTACAAGCAGAGAACAGTGTTAAAGTAGACTTTAAATGAAACTAGTCTGGCAAGTTAACCTTAATTAATAGTAAGGGCAAAAACATAATGCCATTAGGCTATCCAAAAAAACCCAAAACATTTTAGGCCATAATCTTCACCCAAACCTACTGAAAAACAATGTCTAAGACATCCCTATCATATCATGTAATAACTTTCAATGAGGAAGCTTATACAAGCATTCAACTCCTCCGACATACGGGTCCTATCACCACTGCTGTGAACAATCCTGCCTCAGTAGAATGAAACCTTTCTGCTATTATAACTGTTATTTATGCATTATAACTGCATTATAACTGTTATTTATTTTTGCAAAAATGTTAGTGCAGTTCCACTTTAAATATATACAATTATGAATAATAAAGACATTGAAGATTATGTCTGGAAATCCCTAGCAAATACTGTAGATCACTATGAACAGTGTAAATGTAATACAGTTTAAATGTACAGATCATGGGCAATTTAAGACAACATCTATGTAAAAAAAAGTGTTTTAATCTTAAGCTCTGAAGCAAAAGTGTCCCCAAAGCTGAAGCAAACATTATGGTAAGGATATAAAAGCCAACACTTGATGTTCTCACTGCTACTTTTTCATCTTTGTCCAGAGAAAGATTTGTAGGATAAGCCCAGCTTCCACCTACAGACCTCCCAGGCTTCTGGAGGTCTTAGGCTATCACTGATGAAGTGGATAACGAATTTTGTCCATCTCCAGACCGACCACATGTAAGAGCTCAGCCTGAAACTTCCTCTCCCTCTGCTTCTGCTTAACATAAGAAATGGCTACCAGAGTGCTGGTCCAGCGGCAGGATCCAGCTGGAGGAGTCCACCACATGTCAGCTATAAAGTATTCCAACAGGAACCGTCTACTTCCACTGTGGTACTTTGTGGCATCTTGCGGATGTAGGAGGATCACATGTTACTGCGAGACATTATGCAAATACTTCGCAAATCAGAGCCGCTGCCTTAGGGGAAAGCTTCGAAAAACAGTCGCAGTATTAAAGGATTTAGCACTTAAAATACACATATCTCATAAGCATGTGAGTTGTAACAATAACACTAAAAGAACAAGAGCGCAGTGAGACTCATATTTAGCATGTTGATTTAATTTTTTTTTTTTTGGTAATATGATTCAGTAGCCTTGGAGCTGTTGTGTAAACATAAGAGTGGGATCACCTCCATATGGTTCCAATGTAAAGAGAACAGTGTACGCTTGTAAAGCATTTAATGCTCTCTTGATCCGAACCAATAAAACTGCTGTCGTCTCAGCTGCAACTCATTA
This sequence comes from Hemigrammopetersius urotaenia, assembly GCA_037974485.1. Classification (NCBI taxonomy): domain Eukaryota; kingdom Metazoa; phylum Chordata; class Actinopteri; order Characiformes; family Alestidae; genus Hemigrammopetersius; species Hemigrammopetersius urotaenia. The sequence goes on along the minus strand of JBBPDC010000001.1, from coordinate 12,879,149 downwards.
AGCCCTCAAAAAGTGCGAAGGGTCCAAATTGCGCGTATGAAACACTGTACTCATGGGTTTGCCTTTTAGAGGTGAGTAGAAAACGAGACCCAGAGACCCAGCTTAAATTACCCCACACTGAACACATTTCCACCGTCTCTCTGTTTCGCGCAACTCTACAGATATTACCTGCTTGTTTGCGGCCTATACAAAGACTAAGGGAGTGCAAATGAGTGGACGTTATGCATAATTATATTGTCAATATGCAAACAAAGCCACAAGTTTGTGAACAGTGTACCAATGTGTACACTTTTATACCACACAAAAATATACTAAACCTAAAAAAGTGAATAACTTAAATTATGACTCAAACTTTAATAAAGCCTAGTTATTAACTTTATGTCAAAATACCACAGAATGTTTCACAAAGGTGGTTTTCAATGTCTTTGAAAGCTCCCTCACGATTACAAGTGATCATGCTGCTCAATGTCTGAAACACTGTTTTACACTTGATCACGTTTTTGGTGTATTTTTCAAATCCACTCAGACAAGCATGCAGTGTCTCAACATTACAATATAAAAACTCAAGTTCTACACCGTTCCATATCACACCACTCAACTTAAATGTGTCGAAACGTTTAAAAAATGTGGAATTCCCCTTAAAGAAAGACTTTGGGGCCTGCGCACTGTTAGGAGTCCTGTCAGAGAGCGACGGAACGGAGGGAAGTGTGGGTACTCACGGTCCACTGCACTCGAATGGAGGAGGAGGACAGGATGGTGGGGTTGTGGAGGTGGATAACAACATCCCCCAGCTCTCGCTGGATCTGCCCGTGTTCCACTCCCTGACTGGTTGGAGGAATGTCTGTGTGCACACATTTTTTTGTTGACAAATAAAAGACATAAAAGACAATTTAGTCAAAAAGCAATTGCTGTAATTTTAATTCAACATCAATTCAACGTTTCCATCCAAATAGAGCAATTGTTCTGTAAACTGTGTTGCACTTTTTGGCTATTTTATCAGACACATCTACAACAGTCCACTTGGTTTACAATGAACAGTTACAATCACTGTAGATAAATAACCAATGAGATAAACTGTACTGGAGGAAATGCATGGAAAAACTTCAGCCTCTAACTATGTAAACATGTCGTATAAAAGCGGTCATGCATGTATTTGAATATACAGTACTGTGCAAAGAAAATGTTTAAATGAGCAGTGAATGTTTTTTTCTAAATACAAACGAAAAAAACTAAAAAGAATAAAAACGAATTACATCCTACAGTAATCAGTGATTTTATTCACAGTACATCAATATGTTCTATGTGAAAGTCCAGTAATACTTGGTTAATCAGTTCTTCGTTAAATTAAATCAGGAGCTGCTGATGGAATTTCACAAATCTAAGCAACAGCTGGAGGAACCGAGGAGGAATCTGGAACTGAACATAAGTTCTCCTCACCAGCCACAAAACACATCTTGATACTTTTTACTCCTTTCTTGTTTGTTTGGATTTATTCTAAAGTTAACTTTGCTAGCAGAAAGACTTTATCACACATTGAGAAAACTGGCTTTAAACAATCTGCAAAGGTGCCTAAGACTTCTGCACTGCACTGTATATAGCTTTGTGTCCTCAGGCTAGGTGAACTCACCCTGTGTTTTGACAGCATCGCTGATGGGGCTTGGGTCACTGAGGCCGTATGCGTTAGCTGCTCTCACCAGGAACAGGTAGACAGCGCTGGGCTTCAGGCCTTTTAGCACGTAGCTCTCCATCTTCACATGCTCCGCCAGCGTTTGCCAGCTGCTGCCTGATGCATGACTGGAGGAAACCATCACAACACACTTAATGCAGGACCAAACACCTCTGGCAACCCAAGCAACACTGTCTCCACATTTCACACTTTTCTTGTATTTCCTGTCCTTAAGTCCATTTCTGGTATTTATTCAGTTTCATGCACCAAATTAGTTTATATCCTTTCTATATAAAACAGTACATTCTTGTTGCTATGAATATGTAAAGGATCCTTGTTCTGATTGGCTCTTCTGTAATATGTTTCATCAAAAAGAAATCTAGGCTCAAAACACTTCACTGTATACTGTAACTTCAACCTGAGTGGGAACACCCAATGTCGACACAGGACAGAAACCAAGCTTGTAGCTTAATTAGACACCTGAAGGCCTCAATGATGTAAGAGGTAGGCGTGGCTCCAGAGTTGAGGTCAGGTTTCCAGGAGAGGGACACTGAGGTACGGGAGACGTCGGTCACCTCAGGTTTGGAGGGAGAGCTGGGGATCAGGTTCGGGTCCGTGGGCCGACCTGGCTGGACGGCAACACCAAACTCTGAAACACATTGAAGAAAAAATGTCCTCTTTAACTCTCTCACTCACTCACACATTTCAAGATTTAAGATTGTTTGTCACACACATAGTTACAGAAGTACTTGATGTAGTGAAATGCATAAGATCCTGTCATAATGCCATCAAATAATTTACACTGAATTAAAGAGAATTTTGAAAAGGCTAACCTAAAAAAAATACACAGGAAAAAAAAACCTTTTTTTATGTTGTAAAACTTTATGATGTGAATGATGGAGACGAGCATTTCCTGAGGCGTTCAGATTTAATGTCACCTTCATATTTCTCAAGCCCCAGCATCTCCTATTTCTGTGCATTCACAGCAGTCGTCTTTACCTTGCACCTCCAGGTAAGCCTTCCACGATGCCTCGCCACTTGGGGTAGATGCTATGCACGTGTACATGCCTGTGTCTCCAAGCTGTGACAGAGAGAACATTTTCTTGTGACTTTCTAGTTGGACAATCTTGTCTGATGTCAACAATTACAGCCCCTAAATGAAGAAAAACTGAGGTCGCATGGCCTCAAACTGTATCTTGAAATGAGACCACTTACAAATATAGCTTGAATCTGATAGGAAACAGGCCGGTGTCACCTTGCTTTTGCAGATCCGATGGCAGAAAATCTTTCCTGCTGTCTGACATTTGCCCAGTTTTGTATAAAGCATATGGTGAGACATGTCCCAATTCAGTTTCTAGCAGAAAGAGTCCTAGTTTCTTTTTTTTCCACTCTGTACGCCTCAACACCCATTAGTGACACTTGACTGTCCTCTCTGTACCCCTGCTGTCATCACACACACCTCTCTTTCTCTCTCTCTCTCTCTCACGCACACACACAAACACACACACACACACACACACACTCACACACACACTAGGGGAAATTAGGGGGAAGAGAGTTTCCAGTCAAATGGAAAAGATTTCAGTCCTAGCTAATTAGAGACTTTGTCCATGCACTCAAAAAGCCTCTTTTAAGGTGATGACAGACACACCGAGGGAGCCGGAGAGTATTCCGAATGGAAAGATATTCCAGAAGAATTACACTGGGATCACAGTCAAATAACCCCAAAATAATCATTTCAGTCCAAGGCTTTACATCTTTACAGCTGTTGCCTTGTGTCTATTGAATGAAGATGATGGTAAAATGTTTGAGGTTAAACAGATTCTCTTTGTCTTTACTGCTGACTGGTTTAAAGGCACGATCTGACAGCCTGTGCTGAAGTGACCCTTGACCTAGACACAGTGGAGGGGCAGACACCCATCTGTGTGAAAGGCATCCCATCCCCCCTTTGCCACGCGCGTGTGCATCGCTTTATAAACTTGTTGAGTGAGTGACAGAGTGTGTTTTAGACTTCATCCACCACAGTTCAAAAACTGACGTTTGATTGACAGATGTTGAACACTGGGCTTTCCAGTGTGTAAGTAATTACTACAATTACACTGATGCTCTTACACAAAAACACACAGGTTTGTTTTTATACAGTATGAGGGCAAGGGGTCACAAGAACGCTCTGTTCCTTTTCCCATATGCTCCTCAAATAAACGGCGCTGCTCTTTCAGCTTTAATCAATGAAACGTGAGGGCGCTTCTCCATGCTGTACCTTTGCATAGCGTATCTGCAGAGCTCCCGTGTCCAGCTGTTTGAGCCGAGAGTCATGAGTGGACACCAGTACTCCGTCCTTTCTCCACAGGATGGTGGGGGTGGGGGTGCCGGTTGCCTGGCAACTCAGAACTACTGTCCCATCAACAGCAACTGTCTGGTTGGTGGGACCCTGACGGACAACAGGTGGTGGCCTGTCTGAAATGACTGGAAGGGGAACGAGGGGAGAGACAGAGACAGAGAGAGAGAGACACAGAGAGAGAAAGAAAGAGAGAGAGAGAGAGAGAAAATAATGGACTGCTCTTAAAATAACCCACTCAAACCATATTATTACATTTGCTATTTGAGATGAATGTATTCACAGTGAAAGAGGTGAGGGAGGTAAGACTGCATATTGAATATAATTTGGAAGAGTGTGTGTGTGTGTGAGAGAGAGAGAGAGAGAGAGAGAGAGAGAGAGAGAGAGAGAGAGAGAGAGAGAGAGAGAGAGAGGGAGAGAGAGAGAGAGAGAGAGAGAGAGAGAGCAGTAGCGATGGGAGCCAATTTTTTCAACTGGAAACAATTTTCTAATCACTCAGCAGCAGTAGCCAAGTGATGCCAAATGAAAGAAAGGCAATTAATACCACTAGCATTCCGACGTCAATCTCTTTTTAAAATGTATACACAACACAGCACAGCACATTCTTTCGAAGAGACACTCATCCGCATGTCTTTACAAAAAACTAACAGGAGCTTTCCACTTAAAAACCAACCACTGAAGCGCTCAATGGCATAAAATCAACTCTTAACTTGTCACAATCCACTGTGCAAACACTTTGAAATATGCACACTGAACAAGGAGCTAAAATCTCAGTTTGTTTTTGACGTAGCGCAGTATCACCATTAGCATTAGTGGTTACATCGCTCTTACTGCAGACGGCCCTGTTGAATGAATTAGCCTCGTTCCCACTGCAGCTGATGATCAGAATTGTGCCTCTGCTGCACATTTCAGTTGGGTCCAGCTAATTTTCTTTTACTAGGGTAAACCACTAGATGAGTGGGCACACACACAGCTCTGGCCTTGCTGTTGTAATTACTGACCATCATGGCACTGACCTGTAATTAAGATCAGCTCATGTGGTGAGAGAGGGGGCCTGAGAGCAGGAGCGTCTCTCTAAAGTGCTCAAATAACTGTTATTACACTCTCTCTCTCTCTCTCTCTCTGTTTCTTTTTCTCTCTCAAGATAAAGTATGTAATGGTAATCTGCACACAGTGTAGGTAATATTTAACCCCATTTAACCCAATATCTCACTGCTGACAATTTCAGAGGGTAAAATGGATCAGCAAGTGGAAATGAACCGGAGCTGTCTATCACTAGCGTCCTTTATTGTTGGATACACTGTTTCTGAGCAAGTGTGCAAACACGCTCACATCACTACACACATCAATGTTTTGTTTACTCAGAGCAACAACAAAAGGAGAACGATTCATAGGTTTGTTTGTTGTATTTGTAACATTAAAACAATAAAAGAAATGTCTTTTTCTTTATTTTTTTTTATATAACACTGGGAGGCACTGGAAGAGTGTGCAAAAGACAGTGCTTCTGTTAAGTGAAGTGATCATTCTGTCATACGTGAACACACCACAGCACACAGTGTGAACAGCACAAAATTCTTCCTCTGCATTTAAC
>JBBPDC010000001.1:12852696-12863485 GCA_037974485.1 Hemigrammopetersius urotaenia | reverse complement strand
ACACACACACACACACACACACACACACACACACACACACACACACACACACACACACACACACACACACATTATGTCATTAAACCATTTGTTGTGTCTATGTGTGTAGGGGTGCTCTTATATATTCTGAAAGATCTGAAGATCTGATTTCAGGTCAGGGGCCCTGTATTGTTCTGAAGCACTCATAAGAGCAGTGCAGGGTCCTCTACCTGTCACTCACACACACACACACCTTGAAACTGATCCCTGTATTAAGGGGACCACACGGCGAGAGTCAATGAGGGGGAGCAAAATGTGGCAGCAGGCAGATGGCCCCCTACCCAGCTGCACTTAAAGCAGGTCAACATGTGGGTTCACTTTATGGCATGCCATGTCATGTATCATTGAGTGTGAACCAGTGTGGTCAGCGGACAGGCTGCCTGTGCCAACGGGGATCTAACTACACCCCCTTCTGGAATGCATGAACAATGGCTAAATAACCAGAAATAATGAGCTAGCACAACAGCTACCAACACAAGTGCTGCCTTACCAGCGCCCTGCACTTGCACTCTCTTCAGGAAAGCCTTATTAACAAGCCACTAATGTCTGCTGGAACTACACAACACTAATTTGCAGGCATGGGGAACCTTATGCTGACCAAACAAACAACTAGTTTAAGGAGTGGGAGTGAAAGGACACTAATTTGCTGCATGCTGTCCACTCTGAAAGCAAAATCTCTGTGTGAAAAATCTTAATCAAGCACAAATACAGGCTAATATTAGGCCAATACAAACGGTACCCTCCATAATTACTGGTAGCCTTGGAGAAAATTCAGTGGCAAGAAAGTTAAAGTATGCATACAAATAAATGTCAACTACATTTCTAGGGGAGACACTTAATTGTGACCCTTTTTGGAAGAAAAACATTGACATTTTCTTGGAATAATTTCTTTCACAAAAATGTTGCATTCATGTTTTCATATGTGATTTTGAATAAAGATATAAAGGTCTATCATATTTCAAAGGTGCTCATAAGTGCACTCTTCCAGCACTGCAGTTCAAAACAGTGAGAGCAAAAACTGCCTGTAAAAGACTTTCTCAGACCGTCTGACCTGCCGCATGAGTCAAACGTCGGAATAAAGTGGCCATCCGAGCTCCATTTAGACGTCACGGGACATTTCTAGACCCTTCCCAACCGGACACATTCTGAACGCTTCTGAAGCATTCCTGGGCCCGGCTGCCTCTCTGTTTAATATTAATGGTGGAAAAGAGCCTTTAAACAAAGGAGTGGAGGGAGGCAGGAGGAAGCAGGGAGAGTTTATTTAAGGCACCCCAGCGTGCTGGAGAGTTTTTGAAGTGTCATTATGTTACTGTTTGTTTGAGCTGGGACTTGGTGGCTAAAATGGCACACGGCTCGCAAAGCAGATAAGGTCAGGGCAGTAGCGAGAGACGAGGAGAGAGAGGGTGGGCGCAAGGAAGGGGAGAGAAAGAGAGGGAAGGAGTAAGGGATGGCAAAATAGTAAAAATCCAGACACTTCATGAAGGCTCAATGATCTTAATGAAAAAGTTAAATTCATTTAAAGTCATAAATGAAATGTGTCAATTAAAAATGGCTAATTCTTAAGCTTAGTAGTTTTAAAATTGAAAATCATGATACTTGAAGGTGATTTTACATGATTATGTATCGTAATATTGAGAACAAAATCTATTGTACAAATTAACTACTTTAAAAAGACAAGAGGGCCAGCAAATATGCATTTAAAAAGTATAAAAATAATTGTGCATGGTGGTCATGATTGCTCAATTAAAATGAATCAATTAAAATGTAAATTTCTGATGAAACAACTTAGTGATTATCTTACAATTAAAGCGACAAAAAGGGAATCCATAGTTCACCAAAACCCATGTTCAGCAGTCATAACTTTCTACACCAGGGGGAGCTATTAATGCATACATTCCTTTTGTGTGTGTTACTAAGAAGAAGACACCCACACCAGCAGGATCTCACTAATGCATGCTTTTCAGATTTGAACTGGTGTATGTAAATGATGACATGGCATAATGGACTGACATCCAATCAGTGTCTTGTTATGGAGTTTATGCAGTTACTAAGCACTAGTTAATATTTGCAGGCATTTTTTCTACATTTTTTCAATGATACATGCAGTTGTTCAATGTTTCTGACAGTACACATACCATCATATATCATCATACCACCTGTCCCTAACTAATGAAGACACAAACTGTGAAACCAGGACACAAAGTCACCAGAGGAAGTGTGATTCATTCTAAATCGTTATTTTCAAGCACGCTATCAAAGTGATGGAGTACAAGTGTTGTCTACAATGCATGCCCATGTGTGTGTGTGGATAAGGTTCTGTGTGCGCTGGACCTTCACTTATTTTCCATTCAGGTCCCTCCATTTAAGCCCGAAACACGTGGACAACCCCATCAGGCCGGGGTGAAAGAGTTGCACTCTGACAGTCCTCTGGAAACACCGGGGGGTTGCTTAGGGCACCCGCAGGCTGGGTATTGTGCTGGCAATAGCAGGAAGATAGCTTTATCCACACGGCTTTTGTCTGTTGTCATTTGGTCATGCTGATAATGCAGAAACAGTGAAACACTTGCATGGAGCTCACTGTGCTGCCATTGAGGCCCTGCTGCATTCAGCAAGCACAAAATCACTCTCTAATACACAACAAAAGCTTCTGAGACAATGTGCCACATCTGGCGCTAAGTGCTCCCCATAATAACTGCAGTCAGGGCTGGTGTGGCCGTTGTTAAAGTATCAGTGCAACACAAGACACAAATTAGAATCAGAACTACACCTGATATCAGCATTAGTTTAATATTTAGTACTGCTAGCGAGTCCATACCAGCAGTTTTTGCCACACACCTTTTTTCTATGGGCTTGTTGTTTTTGTGAAGAGGTTTTTAATATATTTCTTCCTGTGGGATGAATGAAATGAAATGAAATTACATTAAAATAATACTAATTTCAGAGAGTTCTTTACACAGACGAATGACTTTTGCTACCCTAAAGAACCTTTCGAAGAAACTAATTTTTTTGTGATCAGGAAGTATGAGAACCTGTTGCAACATTTTAAGGACCTCCACATGAGATTAGCAGAAGAACCTTTCAGAGTTTTTATCTCTTTAGACCTTCTTCAAAACCACACCTTGTTAATAAAAATTGTTCTTTATATTTATAAGTGTACACCTTGAGTAAAGATCTTAAGTGGCTTCAATTAAAAACAGCTTTGAAATTAAAGTGCAGACAGATTTGCAGCATCATTTGTTCCCGTAGTATAAGGAATGGAAAAGTGGCATCTGAATATTAGTCAAACCTTCTGTGAATCTCATCAAAACACACAGACTGACCGTGTGCCACCCCAAACCTGCACAGTAAGAAAGCGGCATCTATGCTGGTCATTCACTACCTACAGCTCCAAGAGAAATCTAGAGGGGTCTGTGTTGTGTCAGACCAACGTGTTTGTCTCAGCAGTGAGCTACGATGACTCAAATGTCTTTTGATTTCAAACATTACCACGTTTTCAATCTCCCATCCCTGGAGGCCTGTTCGGGAACAGGTGCAAATGTGATTTTCCATCCTGCAGCAGAGAGAAGCTCAATAAAAAGCTGCGGCCTCTCAGCTCATGCTACACCAGAGCGCATCCCAGTGCGTCATCATATTTTACCAGCAGAGGAGGGTGGAAGAAGGGCAGCTGTGGGTGTGTATGTGTGTGTGATGTGATGTGAGCATCCATGTGGTTTAGTGTCTGCTTTTATCAGGCGCCATGCTAGAACACAATAAAACAGTAAATCCCCCTCTAATGCGGGAGGGGTCCGGACAGTCAAGGCCGGCGCGGCGCATTCCGGCACGTTCTCTGCTAAATCGGCTGAGATTTGACCTGCTCAAGCCTGAGCGCCGTGTTTTTTTATTAAAGTCCACCTCAGCTGTTTCTCTCATTAAAAAGCCCAGGCTCTTATGCTGAGTGTGTATAAGTGCACTCATACACCTTCATTAAATCCCAGTTGAAATGATGTCAAAGTGCTTAGCAGTCAAATAACTGAACAGAACCAGCAGCAACACTTAATGGGTTGAGTGCTAAGCAAATTTTACATCTTGCTGTGTAATAAAATACACAGACACATACAGAGCAAACTCATACAAACACAAACTGCCACCATATATCAATGTAATCAATGAATCTATGCATTCACAGTTTCTACCAGTTCTAGAGTCAGAATTGCTCACACTGGTAGAAACAGTCTAAAGAGTTGAATGCCTCTAAAAACTACCTCACAAAAGTCATTGAATAAAATTATTATGAATACATTTGTCACCTGTAATGCATTTCAATATTCACATAGAGTGGAGAGGTGTTATAAGGCTAGATAGTACCCAAAGAGACTTTTATTTATTGATATACTCATATTTAACCATCATCAATGTTACATTTAAAAACTAAATACATATAAGTAGGTTTTGGATCGTAAAATAAAATGGCTATACTTGTGTTATAATCACCGTAACCCCCATCACCATCACCATAAAGGAAACTCTCTATATTAACAATTAATTGCGGAGAAATTGCCATCACTATAGGAGAGACTAGCAGAAAATATGCCTTAACGTTATGCAAACTGTCATTAAAATCTATTGTCAGAATCAAGTAAATATAAACTGATGATTGTGAATTGTGTTCAATCAACTGATTCTGACAGGATAAGCATGTTCCTGATGCACATTCTCACCCCAACAAACATGCTGTTGTTTGAAGAAAACCCTGTATTTTTAACTCTTATGTAATTTGGAAATACCAGCAGTCCTTTTCTAATTTGACGGAGAGTTGACTGACAAAATTGGGCCAAAACGAATGAGAAAACCATCTTGTTCCATTCACATACTTTAAAAGTTTGGAATGTTTTTATTCTTCTGTAAAGTGACTTTTTTTTGCAGACTGTTTTGTTCCAACAGCAAGGGTCTACAAAGCCCAATCAGCCTGGCTGCTTCTACACAAAACCATTAAGGCAAGATGTGCAAATTGTACCTAAATTCCAACACCCCCTCCTCCGGGAATGCTGAGCTTATCCTAAATCCACTTTTGTTAGCCACAAAGGGCTGAGTCGGAATCTTCCCTCATACTGCCAGCAGCCTGATTAAAGATAACAACCCCCAAAGCACCTCTTCCTTAATCCCCTATAAATAAATGACGGGAACTCTACATCTTGTCAGGGCCGTGCTGAACACACCAAGGTCTCTCTTTCCCCCTCTCTCGCTTGTAATAAGGAAAGAGCTGTGATTGATTCCATGGCTGCGCTCCTCACGTTCTTAATTAAAACACTAATTGGTGGTCTGGGTTCAAAGACTGTATTTCATCAGCAAAGCAACTTTTCAGTCCTCAAAGTGCTGCTGAGGCCAACTTCCATTCCCCTCCGCTGAATGTCTCCCATTCATTCTTCGGAACAGGGTGGACAACTACACCTCTTAAACACTCAGAGCCCCAATCAATGTTCCTCTGCTTGAGAAACGACTCGAAACGAAACGGTACACATCTGTTAAACGAAAGGTCAGTCGTCTGCAAAAGGATTATCTGGCCGCAAAAAGATTTGTCAGTATTTCTTTCGGAACTAGGGCCTGGAGGACTGATTTACTAAGGGATAAATGGAGTGCGTCATCAGTTCTGCTTTCAATGAGAATGTTAACATTTGCCAGTCCATTCTCTTTATGAAAACGAAATGTCGTTGAGTTCAAAATGTTAAAAAGACAATGACTTTGGCCAAGGCTGTGAAATATAGCTGCCTATTTTACAGAAGAATTAAGACACGAATGTAAAGCACTCTACAGCCTCCTGAGAGAAACCGTTTAGGGAACTAAGGGAGCTTATGCTAATAAATCACTACAGCAGTTGAATAAATATAAATCCAAACAGACACTGTAAAATAAATGATTTTTATTGATCTGATTTAGAACGGGCTACACTAACTGGTTAAGCTCATTTAAAACATGCCTGTCTGCAGTTATTCTATTGTGAAATCTGTCAAGCTAATAAACACTTCATGTTCTGATAAATAGGCTTATTCATATTTTTAGATGTGTTTAGTTTAGTAGCAATGCAGCACAAAACAAGCAATTTCCACAATACATGATATGTCGCGATCCGGAGATTTTCTGACATCTGATAAGTTGTAATGGCTATGAGCTATATCTAGATCATTCTAACACTGTAATTCTAACACCACTGTGCCAACCCCTATCAAAAACTAAAGTCAGGTTAACCAAAAGTATTAAGCTCTGTCTTGTACTGGAAACTCTCATGGTGTGTTAGTTCTACATAAAATGTTTACCCAAGCACCAATAGAAACAAATCTCTTACTTTGCTTACTAATAGTATATTTTGTAAAAGAGTCTATTGCATTTGTAAATCAGTGATTTCAAGCCTGGAGATAAGTGGTCACCAACACACTTCCCGAAGATTTACTGTCCTGCAAAGTTTAGTTCCAACCTGCATTTGACCTGCTGCTCTACTCCTTTGCAACTGATCCAGACAATCAAGAACCATATTATTAGTTCAAGTGGCTATGAATGGAACTACAAAGATTTCAAGGATCAGGGCTGGTGAATAAATATGCATAAATGTATTTAGTCCAAGACGCTTCACTAGTGTTTTGTGGGATAACTGCCATGAATTGTATAATCCACTTTAAATCCTACGATTTGCTACATTGTGTGTTCAGCCTTCATGCCTCTAAACATTGCCTTGTTTCTGAGAGGTGTCTGGGACTGCCTGTCCGAATGCTCTAACTTGTTAATGTGGATCCAAAATGAAAAACAAGATACTGTACATAAAAGCATAGAATGATTTCTGACTCACCGTTATGCGTTCATCTCTGTCGTCTACGTTGACGCCGTCTTTCTTCCAGGAGATGGTGGGCTCCGGGTGGCCACGAGGGGGCTGGCACTCCATCACCGCCGGCTCACCTGCCGCCACCATCACATCACTGGGGTTCTGTCTGAACTCATCACGGAGAACTGCAAACAGACACACAAACAGACCACTTTAGATATTGCTTCATGGCTTCTAAACATCACTGATTTTTTTTCCTCCTTGCTTTAGCAACTGTTCCCTGGAAAGTTTAGGACCGAGGGCCAATGAGACGCAAACAAAGCCAGACTCTTGGCTCTACAAAAGGCAAAAGAGAAATACAAACAAATGTTACACACAATTTGCAATGATCAGAATCTGGGCTGTAAATCCAGAGAAACTGGAGCTGACCTATTGCACAATGCCTGACGACTGGCCTCTTTCAGGGAGTTTTAGCAGCTTTAATTCAGCCATCAAATTATAACACAAACAAAACTGCTTTTGCTACAAAAAGGGTTTGTGAGGAGCTAGAGAAGGAGAAGCACTAGTTTAAGAGATGAGGTAATGTAGGTATACTCAGTAGGATCTCACTGAGGTGGTTTGAACATCACACATTTACATTAACACAAGCATTTTAAATAATAATAATAAAATAAATCCCAGTTTGGAGTCCTACTAGAGTTTTCCTCTCACGGACCTGCTCACGTCTCTTCCACCATCTTCTTTCTCAGATCAAAGCGAGGCGTTCTCTAAGTAACCTGAACTCCTGACTGTCTGCAAATTCCTTCAAGCCTTTAAGCACTTAATTGGCCATAAGATCCCACTTTCTGCTCTTTATAACAGCACAGCAGGCTCAGCTCTCCCACAACTTCTTTAAGCCGAAAAACAGTGAGAGCATCCATACCTCGATAAAAGGGAAAGCCTTCTGAGAGAGCAGGGAAAATGAATCCTCCTGCTTTATCTTCCTCTCTTATCCTAACCTCACACCGCTTTGACTTCTCTTCATGAAAGACTATAACGTTCATACTACCGTCTCTACTCGCCAAGCTCTTCAGCAAGTGTTTTTAAGTAGGAAAGTGGTGCTAAATTGATAAAAGAGTGCTGTTTTGAAACACAGACTGACATAAAAGTGAAAAGATACGGATTTCTCCATCCTCAAAATAAATTAAGCAGCTTTGACAAGTTAAACTTGACTCCAACCTCATCATCAGGACGTATTAGGAAAGTGGAAAATATGACGGCCCTGCTTTAAGTGCTTCCATGTCTTAAAGCCATAATCAGAATAGGAATATGGAGCATACTCTCTAATGATCTTGGTAAATCTGCATCGAGATTCTACATACCACACCACAGTAGGGTTTCCTGAAGAGGATCTGACAGGTCTGCAAGATGGACCCTCCTCTGAGTGGCTCTCAACTGTGAGGCTCAATGGTTCTTTTTTTATGCATACTCTCTCTCTTCATCTCTTATTGTGTGTATGTGTGTGTGTGTGTGTGTGTGTGTGTATGTGTGGGAGTGCGAGTGTATCAACTTGTATTTGTTTTTGAACATTTTCTGAACAAAAATGAAGAAAAACCATTCCACCATTATAATCTAAAAGTTCTAAGTAAAGTAAAGTAAAGGTTACAGTAGGATTATGTTTTAATCTTATAGTAACTATATATATATATATATATGTGTGTGCAAGACCTCATTACTTACTTTTGGATACCTACATATCTGTAAAGCATGTGATAGATAGAGATATTTGCATACAATACATATTGCACACATTATGACATACAGGTACTCAGCAATACGTATGTGTACGACCTCATGTCCTGACACGCTATAAAAACAAACCTGGCTTTGTGTGTCTGTGTGTGGCATCTCTAGCTGTGCTCTGGCATATGTCTACAGGGCAAGATGGCAGAGAGCAATGTGGTGGTTATAAACTCTGTGTGTGCTCACAGTGGGAACTCTCCGCCACCTCCTGCTCTCATTAAAGCAGTATTCCTCTTCCCCACTTCGCTTCGCAAAGAATATTGGATCACTGCAGAGTCAGAGTGAGATGGAGCGCTTTAAAGTGTTTCAAAGGCGAATAGCTTAAAGAGCAAGAACTCGTTACGATAGCTATGCTAATGTGTGCAGATGCGTGTGTGTGCTTGTTACTCATATCATAGTTCATTTAAACTTATGGGAAGATATCTTAAGATATATGTGAAGTTCTGTTCAGTGGAATATTATAAATCCCAATCAAACATCTGAGAAGATTTTTTATCACGACTGACGAATGATCGCGCATTCCCTATTCTTTTAGTAACAAGCTGTGGTTTCAAGACCTTGAATTTGAGGTGCAAACTTGACGAATACTCCCAAAGCGAGGTAGTGGCATTTGCTGCCTAAAGAACCTACAGATGCACTAGATTCAGGGCTTTCTCTTCCGAAAAGCAACACAGACATCAGCACATGCCTTTTCAAGTGCAAGTGGATAAGCATCAGCTCCCCCAACAACTTCCCTGCTACTTCTTTGGCGAAATTGAAAACAGATGCAGAAATGTCAAATTAAAATGAGATCCGCGTTGCCGTGCCTCCGACATTAATGAAAATGAAGACCGAATACCACACACAGACCAGGGCGGCCTGATCAAATGAGGTCTGCTCAGCGGAAATGAAAAGATTTCGCTAAGCGTCCACCGAAGTCTCCTGGAGTATTCCACTGGAGCCATTGGGGAACTGGGGATTTGCTCAAAAAGCCCAAGGCTGGCACACGTACAGGGGGACTGTACATAGGCCTCATCTCTTAAGACCCTTGGGAAGGGATTGAAAGAGGACAAGAGAAAAAGTGTCATTCTGATGAATACACAAGTCACAGTTTGAACTGTCACTGCCAGGCATTCAATGCATTCATCTGCATAGATGAACCCATTAAACCAATAAACATACGGTTCTGGTGATCTGGCAGCTCTGTTCACCAAGATGGCGCCTAATAAGCTGACTGCCAGAATGCCTCTCGCTTCAGACAAGAATGTTTCTGACCGGGCAAATAGCACTGTCACCAGCCAAAAATGCACAGTCACGAATAAAGGTCAGGACACTGGGATAAAGAGTCAATAACAGGTCTGGAGGAAGAGTTGGACAAGAACAATGAATGTAAAAACTATGACTGCAATCGCTCCCAGATGTGAACCCTCTTGCACTCAGCAGTTTAACCCACTTTTTCCTGTCCAAGTTCCTTTGGATTGCTGTCCACACAGGGTCTGCTGAGCATAATGCGATGGAGAGAGGAAAGCTCTTGTTTGGATTTGTTTCCTCACGCTGCAGTGAGGAATGAACAATGCAACAGATTGGGTGTCATTCAAGGCCTTTCAAAGATTCCCCAAACACTCCACCGGAAAAAAAAGGTAAACAATTTTAAAGATGTAAAAACACAACATGGCCAAAAAGAGCATGTAGATGGATGTGTCATCAGACGTGTGTGTGTGTGTGTGTGTGTGTGTGTGTGTGTGTCTCACTGCAGGAGAGAAAGTCCAGCATGATCTCAGAGGTATTGAACCAAAGTGAGGGCAACCCCTGTCCAGTCCAATTTGATCACTGATTCTCTTAAGCCTAAGTGTGTGCACGCATGTGTGTGTGTGTGTGTATGTGTGTGTGTGTACCTGACAACAGTAGGCATCTGGCACCGATGTAAACATACAGCCATATCTGAGAAGAATAAACAAGGCAGTGTCCTACAGAAATAATCAGTAGGGGAATTTTAAATATGCATTACCACCAAACTACCAACTCATAACTGCAGTCTCATGGGAATGGCACATGGTCAAAAGTAAATGAACTGAGTAATCATTAGTGGTGCAACGGACAACTGTTGATCCAAGATCCGATCCGATCCCTCTCCACGGTTCGGCATGCATGTGATCCGAAGATCCGAAAGAAAAATAAAAGCTCTGCTGAATGGTGCGC
>JBBPDC010000001.1:12831975-12842655 GCA_037974485.1 Hemigrammopetersius urotaenia | reverse complement strand
GAAAGAGAGAAAGAGAGAGAGAGAGAGAGAGAGAAAGAGAGAGAGAGAGAGAGAGAGAGAGAGAGAGAGAGAATGGGGGGGAGAGAAAGAGAAAGAGAGAGAGGGAATGAGGGGGGAGGGAGAGAGAGAGAGAGAGAGAGAAAGAGAGAGAGAGGGAGAGGGAGAGAGAGAATACAAAAGACTGAGATTGAAGCCTTTTTAGTGACATACATCTGGAGTTGTTATCTAGAATGCTGTTTCTATCATCTCTGAAATACAGATATATACCTCATTCCTCTGGTGGCCTCTTGGCAGCCTTCAAGAATGGATAAACATTGCTCACATTTTCATAAATCTACTCAAAACAGGCAACAAAAAGCAAGCGAGTGATCCCTGTACAGCTTTGGAAGGCACAAGAGAGCCCTAACGCTCTAAAGGTGGGGTGAGTTTGTAGCTGGGCTGTCTTTTACTGTGCATATGGGGTGGGGTAGGTTCTCAGGCAAAATACTTTTGACAAGGTAGTTTAAATTCTAGTACATGACATGTGCAGGCAAATAAAATTGATCCTGTTTCTGAACATTGAGTTCTTTACAGGTCCAATGCAGAAGGTAGGGCACTTGCCAAAATATTTATCTACCTGCTTTTTGAAAGGCTGGCTAGTAGCATTAATTAATTCCTCTGTCTATTATTTTAACAAGTTGTTGGTATTCAAGTTGTCAGCTATCAATTACTATGAAATGACTGAGAGATATAGAACAATTCAAGTCACGAGAAGACTCTAAAAAGTGGCCTACATTTGATCTCACTTCTCTCTGCAGGAACTCGCTAACCTAATGACTAATGGGTATCAGATATTGGTCCTGGCTACAGGAATAACGTACAGAAGACGCACGATGAGACTTCAACCCAAGACTGATCATCTATAACTGAGCTCACTGCACAAGTGTCCAGTGTGAAAACTGCAGTTGGTAGAATCCTTCCACTGTACTTTCCTATACACTGGCTTTATTCTGGTTCATCAACATGCAGCTGTAATTATTTACATTACCTTTACAATTAACATTCCTAACCTTCGCAACACACATATTTAACACATACACACACAGTAAACACAGCACGACGCCTCACAGCTGTGCAGATGTAGTGTAGACTGGAGATAAAGTCTGGAGAAGAGGAAGAAGAAGAGGTAGTGGAATAAGTAGAAAAAACGAAAAGTAAAGTAGAAGAGGAGGAGAAGAAAAAGACGCAGAAGAAAAAGAGAAGAAAGAAGAAACAGAAGAAAGGTAGAAGAAATTGAAAAAAAGAAAATGAAAAGAAGTAAAAAAGGAAGAGAAATAGAAGAAAAAGAGATGAAAGTAAAAGAAGAAGAGAGTAAACAAAAAGAATATACGTAAGAGTAAATGAAATACTCCAGCACTGATTCTTTAAAAGCAGCATTCTGACATAATCAGCTCCGGGAAGATACACAAGTTCATTCTGTTAATGGCCTTCAGGGTCCTTTTAGAGTTCTTCTACAGGCCACTGCTGCCTTTTATATTAGCTTTAACTAACAGAATAAACACTTTCCTCCCTGCGGACTTATCGGGGAATCTGTCAGATGTTCCCCACAGATATCCCTGAGTTTGATGTGTGTGTACGTGTGTCTTCTCTCAGTGTTTCATGATGTGAAAGGGTGGGTTTTTGGCACTGCATCAGCACTGACAGGAAACATAATCTGGCCTGTTTTAGTATTTTAAGCCACCGGGGGTGTGTGTGGGGGGGCTGTACAGATGGGAGGAGGAAGAGGAAGAACAGGGGGGGTAAGAGAAAGAGAGAGAGATATAGAAGAGCGGGGGGGGGGCTCAGCAACAGCACATCTTTCAGCCTTTCGTCATGGCCACTTTCATTTCACCACACCATCCCACTTCCTTTCCGATCTCTTTACCAGGCAGAGAAGGACTGGGAGAAAAGGGCTAAAAACAGGAGGGAATACTAGAAGAAAGATTATAATGACCACACACACACACACACAGGCACATACACACTTTAAGGTGATCTTCACTGAGGGCAATGCAAAGGTCAGCTGAGTGCAAGAGTCTTTTCTGAAGAACTTCATGCAACTGCCCTCCTGCCTGACACTGCGGTGTCTAAAACAGCTTTAAAAAATTCCAAGGCTTGTTACCATGCCTCAGGCTAAACAGAGGGGCAAAGAGATGTCGGGAGACAAAAACGACAGAGAGGAAAGATAATAGGAGGGCAAAGGGAGAGAATGAGAGGGCGAGGAATGTTAAAAAGGGTGCATGAGAGACAGAGAGAGAGAGAGAGAGAGAGAGAGAGAGAGTCTACAGAAACATGCAGCACATCCAGAGGGGCACATCCTTTTCTGATCACAGTGCAGCCTCGGCCCCAATAGCTTCCACATGGGCCACTAACCTCTACCAGATGGGGCTGGGGAAGATGAAATGACGCTCAGCAGTGCTATCTTTGAGGAGGATCTG
This sequence comes from Hemigrammopetersius urotaenia, assembly GCA_037974485.1. Taxonomy (NCBI): domain Eukaryota; kingdom Metazoa; phylum Chordata; class Actinopteri; order Characiformes; family Alestidae; genus Hemigrammopetersius; species Hemigrammopetersius urotaenia. The sequence goes on along the minus strand of JBBPDC010000001.1, from coordinate 12,840,199 downwards.
CTTCACAACTACAGAGCAGCTTCATACAGCACAGAGGAAGAGAGAGCCCCAGAAAGAAGAAGGGCTCGACTAACTGTTGCACTGTCAAAGACAGAAGTGGCAACGAAAATATGAGAAGACTATCAAAAGAGAGGCAGAATGAGAAAAAGTCCTGGTGGTGTCCGATCCAATCAATATGCACATTATGACACCAATTCTGATTCCAGTGTCCAGATTCCAGGGAAAGTTACATCTAATCTTTAAACATTCTATAAGTTCAGTTATTGAGATGTGTATGAAATCATTCAGCACACAGTTCACTGTAGAGAAGTATTATTTTTAATAGTATTATTTGTAATGTTACTAATGGTAAAATAGCGATAAATCTGAAAAAAACAGTGTATTATAATTAGTCTTAAAATAGAATAAAGGCACTGTTTCTGTCCCCAATTTATAAACATGAATGTACCTTCAAGGTTCCAACATAAGGCCCAATCGTGTACCTATATGGGCTTTAAAAAGTGTGCCACATTCACATTCCCAAGAGAAAGAGTCATTTTTGTATTCTGTATTTTTCATAACTTGTCTCTTTAAAGTTTAAAATACAATTAAGCCCCGAGGCAAGAATGGGTGGATAAAAGCAATACAACCTAAAAAATAACTGCAATGTTATGTTCCGTTTCTTATCTTAAGACTCTAAAGTCATTCCTTTAAAGGTAACACCCCGCTGACAGTGTTGGCACCTTGAAGAGTACAGACTGAGTCAAAAAAATACGATTTAGGTCAAAACAGCAGGGAGTGTCTTTCGCATAAAAGCATCAGATGTCTGGTTCCTATCACTATGCTGTCAACATTTCTGATTCAGTAAGTTTCTTCAGAATGGTATGTTTCACATCAGTCAACTAGGAATGACTTTGTCATGTTTCCTGACAGAATTATGAATAAATGTTGAAATGTTGGTGGAATTCCCCATAATTAAAGTAAGCGGAGCTTTAAATACTTACACGGGAGCATGAACCCATTAAATTCCATTAAAAACCTGAGCAGATATCTTCACTTTAATGCAGCATTTGCATCAAAGAATGGAAAAAGCCCTTTACTAATCCCTGTGTTTTTTATTCTTAACAGTACTGGGGCTAATCGATAAAGCAGCGTCTGCCTATGTGGATATTACAAAATGAAGCCGGCTTGATATTAAATGACATTATCTCCAACCTGAGAGAGATAACAGAAAACAAATATTGTTTCAAAGCCGAGGCCGACATTAACAAATGCTGCAGAGAAGATGTGAGCAGTGTTCACCTCAATCTGTGACGGGGAGGAAAATCAGAGACAGCCGGAAGACGGAGGGAGAAAAACTGGACTTGAAGTTTTTTCCTCCTTTTGTTTTACGGCCCGCTTTGCTACTGTTAACATCGTAGAAACATTCCGTCCGGTGATTTACAGCGCTTCCTCGGCAGGCACTTCAGCCTCGCTGGACGAAAGATGTTTAGAAGTACTACAGAAAAACACACAGCAAGTTCCAGAACGGCCCTGAGATTTATGATGCTGATGGGGAAAAATCCTTCTTCCCACCCCCAGTGTGGTGTCTTGTTTTCTCCTCAGACAGGACAAGACTTGGGCAATCCACTATGAACCTCTTTACTGCTGTGGAGGGGCTACTGTGATAAACTAAGCCTGTTTGGTGCCAGTGAAGCCGGATTTCATTTCATTACTTTTCAGTCAAAACGCATATGCTGAGAATGCAGTCATATTTAACATGGTCATCTTTCTGGTCTTGCATGCCAGAATTCTATCTATATTCAGCACATTTTGTTGCTTTTAACACGCCAAAGAACTACTTTGGTAGGAATAGGCCATCTAACTAACATGCAACAACAAACAGGAGATCATCATATTAGAGCTACAACAAAAAGACACCAGGAGCAAACAAAGTACTATGCACTGGCTTGCTTTATGTGTATTTAAATGCTTACGTAAGACTGTTTTTGTGATTGTTGAACTGAACATGTTTTTTTCAATCCAGTGATTATATCTTACACTAAAAGAGTCACAGTACACAAAGCAGACAACTGTGCTTTCTTTCTAAAACTGGCTAGCCAATCTGAATATAAAAAAATTCTTACAGTTGAGGACAGATTTCACGCAGTAGATGTTGCAATGTCCCTAATTTTGTCAACAAAGCACTTGAGGCAGACTCTAACGTTCATTAAGCGAGCGTTTAAAATTAAGTTTAAATTAAGTAGCATTTCCATGATTTTCAATGAAATATAGCAATGAATTACTACAAGCTTTAGAACACAACAAGGAATGCTTTATAGTGCTTACAACTTATTCTGCATATGGTATGTTATATTTCAAGCTTTATATCAAAACCTGGCCATGACTCTGAGAATCATCCAGGGACTTTGAGTGAAATATGTAGAAGTTTCTGCATAAAGGAAATGAACACTACCATGGGTGTATAGAACATGTGCTAAGGCAGGATTTGTCTTTCTTTCTTTTTTTTTTTGGCCAAAGCTCCGAAACATGCTCAGTAGGGAATGAGAGCACACAGCTTACAGCTGTAAGTTTCTGCTGTCTGGTCTAAACACCCACACGCTGTAAGAGCTCTGTGGACTCTGCAACTGCAACACAGAAACAGGCTATAAGCGGTGGATTTTGAGCAACAGTTTTCGATGATTTATCCCAAGTAAATCCTCCACAGAAGATTATAATAGATAAAAGGTCCCAGTGATAACAGAGGCACTTTGTAATTTCAATATAATTGGCACTTTTTATTTCTCATGATTTCCCATCACTCAATCTAAACTCAATCTGATAACTTTTGTAAGAACTGTGTCAGATATGGTGAAGTCTGAAGTTTGTCTGAGGAGTAGCAAAAAATCACTTTCTGAAAGAATCCAACATGGTGAAAATTGTCACTCCATGCGTTAAACTTGATTTTGATCCAAGGAATCCTTATTTGAGGATGGTTCAGTATGGTTCAAAGGTTACATGTGCAAATGCACCTCCAACTTTGACTCATTGGTGGTGCTAGAGTGCTCAAAGTTCAGACATGAAATTTTTTACCATTTGCATCTAGGGGCTGCCTTAGAAACCCCAGCTAGAAGAAGAAGATGAACAAAAGGCAGTGCGTGCCTTCATAACTGTGGTGCTTGGCTCACAACAATTCATTATATAATTAAGTAAGAAAGGCTAAAAAACATTAATATTCTAGCATTGTTTTGAACAGATCAGCGCGTAGGTGAATTCATCCTGGTCATTCAGGTCCTGACAAAAAATTCTAATGCAAAAGTAGAAAGAAACAAAGCAAAAGTCATATCAGATGTTCTAAAGGAGGTAAAGTTGCCTGAGTTTGAACTCCAGCACGTGTGCATTCGGAGCCTGTGACCTGCGGCTGCTGTTCAGCTGCAGAGCCGAGGATGAGCTCAGTGAGGTAATGATAAGAGGCCTGAGCACCCGTCATCCTGCCTGTTTGACCCCGCAGGTGTCTCTGAGGACGAGCAGCGGAAGTGAAGACCTTTGGATCACCCCGATGGAGCATAAACAGCACAGTAAAGCTCCAAAGGCAGGCAATCTGACCATGTGGCTTGTAAAAGGTTTGGCCGCAGGACGATCCATGGTATAAAAAGGGGAACACATGCAAGGGGGAAATTAAATGCCAGAGGAATCATTTTGGAGTGGCAGAAGAAGAAGACAGAGAGAATGTGCTGTTGGGGAGTGTTCTGATTCTTCCAACCAGAGAATAAAAGGTACCAAAGAAAAAATTGATTGCTGGGTCTGAAATTTTGGAGAAGCCACAGGAAAACTGTGTCCAGCACAGTTTGACGGTTCCCCTCCTCAAACACATTCACTAAACCTGACAATTAACTGGTGAGGTGAACCAGGTGTTTCTGAGCAGAGTTTGAGACCCCTGCTGTAGACCAAAGAGTAAAAATCAGGCCTGAAAAATACTGAAAAAAAGAAAAGAAAAGCAACAACAAAGAAATACAGTGCTACTGACTATTGTTTTTATTCTCATACTCAAACTTCTAATCATCAAGTCTATGCTCAAATGCAAAGCTACTGATTATCATGTTTATTTTTAAACTTAAACTTAAAGCTACCTATTCTCATGTTTGTTCACAAACTTTATGCTCAGACTCAAACTACGGACTGCTGATGTTCTCCTCAGAGCTGCTGAATTGAAGTTTCTCCTCAAACCTAGAGCTTAATGTTCAGACCCAGAGCTCCTGACTTATGAGTTTATCCTCAGTCTGCTTTGTCACAGCAAGCAGACAGAACATTACTATCAGCTGCAAGATAAACGTACATATAAACTTCACCACCGGCCAAACCAGCCAGAGAGGGATCAGCTTATATTTGCCCTCAAAATCTTCCAAAAATGACAACATGCATGATAACATGAGACAAAGCTAAAAAGCTACATTGTTTTCCGAGATTTATCAGGCACATGATACGTCATGACACGTCTGCAGGACCTGCAGTCCCTATCACTTTGGAAGCTAGCAAAAACAAAATATCACACAGTGAATATGGGTGAAAACATCATGGGGGCAGCATCTCAACAGGCTGCATAGCTTAGCATTTGCTTGGGATGTTCCTTTTTTCTCACGGTGGTTCAGCCAATGTAACCAAAACATTGCAAATCCACAACAATCACAAAGTAAACCCAAAGTAAAGAAGAAAATAAACCCCGACACAGCCTTGAGAATTAGCGCTGCATAATATGGAGGACGTTATTTGTTTATAGGCTCTAGCTGAGACCTGTCCCCATGCGGATAGAGACCCAACAGAGGAGATATTATCTCGCGGAGCCTCCTCTGTGCTGGCTGCGGCTTTCTGTGGCCCACTCCACCCGGACTGAAGGAGCACACCTGCACAGCGGAGAAGAAAAGAACAATATGAGGTTGCCCATTGACGCTAGCCTTTGATGTGTGAATGGCCAGGCCCTTGAAAAAATGCTTGTCTGTCCCCCAGGCATCATCGTGTGGTTTCATCTCCGTCTTTGTGCTGGAAATGCTTTTGAGTCCAATGAGGGCGTGGGGGTAAAGGGGGCCGTTTGAGGACCCATGAGAGACCGGCTGACCACAGACCACATGAGACGCAGACCAGTGCTCAACAAGACCCTCTTCAAAACATTGTTTCGACTTGAGAGCTTTGCTCCTCAAACAAAATGTATCAACGGCACACCTTCAGCGCTGTGACGACTGTATAAGCCTGCGTTTGACATCAGAGCTCTTCAATGTCAGCTCACCTAGGGCCTGCCAGGTCACATCATGGACTTACTTGAAAAGAAATTGAAGCAGTCATGCAGAAGCTCAAAGCAGTTCAGAGCATATGCTCTTAATCAAACCTCAATGATTAAGTTTAACTGCTTATAGAATTACTTAACGTAATCAAAGCTTTGGTTCTAATAGTTTCATGGAAATGCAAGGTGAGCTGATTACTGGTCTCAATTCAATTTTGCTATTTGAATGTACATATTTTCTATCTCTTATATAAGAATTTCAAATCAATTTCTCTGTAACTGTTGAATTAGACCTAACTTTTTTATCAAGATCAAGATTTCAGGGCATTATAGTAATCAGGAACACACACACGCACGCACGCACGCACGCACGCACGCACACACAATGATTTTGTGTGCATTTGAACAATCTAATAATGACAAAATTTAAATGATACAATACACATTTTTCGACTTATCTGGGACTATAACACCAAAAACATTCACAGATATTTGCACTAATCTTTCTGGTGAACATCTTAACGACCATATTGGTTTCTTCTCAATAGGAGTGTATGTTATGATATGGTATCATCTCAGATCATCTGAGAGGCTTAATACCTTTGGAGGGTGTTTGGGGCTGATCAGTATAATGCAGTTGGCGGCGGTAAGTGCCCTGTTTGAAGCAGGGCTGTTTGTGTTGGCTAACATGCTCTACGCTCCTAGTGGGGCGGTGAGGCGAACATGACCTCACCGTGTTTGACTTGGAGTGGGGAAAGCTCCGGAAAAAGCCAGGCTCCACACTGATCGCCCCAAGAGCTCAGCTTTACTTCTGTTTCTCCTCCATCCCCTTTAAATGCCATCCAGCCGTGAAATACGGCATAATAAAAGGCTATGGTTTTTGATTATACATAGCCCATGCGTTATTATTCGGAGCGGATGGCAGACTCCTCCCAGCGGCGTCCCCCCACTGGATTTCTGGAGCGAAGCCCCAAGCGTCTCGGCCACCCAGCTTTTCCTGCATCAGGAGTTTTAAAAGGAAAATTGCGTCTCTGGTTTCCTCCTCCGAGGGGCTCCTGGGTTGAACATTAGAGGTCAGAGTTATTGACGCCGATAACAAAAAGCACAGTGTCGTTTGGTATTAGCTCTCATTCAAAACTTACTGAGAGAAAGTGGGGCATTCTGCAGAAAATGAGAATTTAGAACTTCAATTACAGGCCTGACTTTATAAGAAGAAAAGGAGACATTTAAGTAATTGACTTGAATTTAAAGAAACCTTATGGCTGTGCATATAACCTTGCTTTGCATTAAAAAACACATTTAACTTGATCTTTTTCATGCATTTTTGTTATTCCTTCACACTTTGATAAAATAATGTAATGCATTGCATAGCTATGTAATTAAAGGGAAGTATAAACAGAGCTATATACATATATTAAATATATAACTTAATATTGTGTTCCTTTTATGCATCCCTACTATTAAAAAGTTAGTTAAATAAAATGTAATGATACATTTTATAGATATACACTATTTAAGGTATGTAGATATAAAGAACTTGCTATTAAGTGTCATTAGTTTTACAATTCACACCAAGCAGTCAACATCATTAAATGAAATCAGACGTTTCATGCACTTTTTTAAAGGTATCACGATACGTACCAGGTTATTTTAAGCCACAAAGAACACTCAAGAACAGTCCTTTTCTACAGAAACCTGTGGAAATAACCTTGGGTCAATTCTGTGGTTTGCTTCATAAAAGGTAAACTGCGCCGCAATCTTTCTTGACGCAGAAGCACGAAGCTCCTTAAAAAGGCTGACATGATGGATTTTTGGTTGGGGGGTAAAATCATGCAGAAACACCAAGAAATAATCCCATCACCCAGCCCCACCTACCCACCCAAGTAAAATGAATCCTGTCCAAATGCTACTTAGTGAGAAAGGGAAGCCTGTGGCTGCTGACAGGACAGAGTTAAAAGGGGCTGATGCGAAAATGAAAATGTAAATGTAGCTTTTTGCCTTCAGATTGCAGTATTTACTTTTATTTGGGATTCTACATTTTATATTGTTCTTGTCTCATTATATTTTATTTTGTTCTTGTCTCAATAATGCTTTCTGATTCTGATTCTAATCCAGATAATGTAGTAGATAATATAGTTTCAGACAAAGTAACCTTTCTCTTCCAATTTTGCTTTTTGAAAATGGCGTTGGAAAAGTAATACTGTATTAAGTTTTTGTATTTTTACTAGGTCCTTATTCACAGTGTTTTATCAGACCGTGGCATAACAACGTAAATGCAATAGTATTTTGTCCACAGTGGCTTGTGTACAAAAACAAGCCAAAGAGCCTATAAAGCCTTTTGATTAAGCTGCGCTTGTGTATGTGTGTGTATGTGTTTGTGTGTATGTGTTTGTGTGTATGTGAGTGTATGTGTTTGTGTGTGTTAGTCGTGCTACACCTTTTACTGCAAATGTTGACAACTTTTCACTCGCCCACACTCAGTATCATCAAGACAAATAAAGCCGTCCTCCGCTCTGTTGACAGAAGTAATTATGTCCTCTCTTCGGTGTTTAATGACTGTCAGCATCCTATTGTTCAGTACACAGCACTTCGCTCAAGACCACCCGTCTGCCAGCTTCTCTAAAACACACCTCTCTTGGAGTCCACTGGCTCTTAAACATACACAACTGCCACCCCAGCCGCCTCCATCATGAACATCCATACAGAACCCATCAGCGCTACTTCTTCACACTTCACTCATACCGTAAAAGCCTCACGGTGTGTGAGCGTGAGAGTGTCTGGGAATCATCATCACCTCTGCTGGAGTGTGTGTTTCTTTATGAGGCTGCAGGGTCAGAACCGTGACCCAGTTCAACTTCCAACCTGCTTCTAAAACGAACACAGATGCTTGAAGTAACAGATTTAGGAGGGCACTGAGAGAGAGAGAGAGAGAGAGAGAGAGCGAGAGAGAGAGAGAGAGAGAGAGAGAGAGAGAGAGAGAGAGAGAGAGAG
>JBBPDC010000001.1:12807232-12821331 GCA_037974485.1 Hemigrammopetersius urotaenia | reverse complement strand
CCGGAATCAAATTCCTTGTATGTGTTCGCTCACATACTTGGCCAATAAACGCGATTCTGATTCTGATTCTGATTCTCGACATGTCTCGGTACATAAGGAGTGTCTTTGTGTGATAATTGCTCAACAGCTACTTCTAAGACAGCGGCAGGGTTCGAATGATGACTTGCAGAAGAAGGACTTTTTTTTTTTTAAAGCAAATGAAAGTAAGATTTGATCAATTACAAAATCATCCAACCGCAATTATCTAAAATAATTATAAATATTGGAGTTAACTGCAATTATTTCTCAGTCCTTATATTTCATATACCACTGCATGTTTTCTGCAGTCAGGTTAAGTCAAAATATACTAAAAACAGACAACGAGACACACATTCACAGAGAGACATCTATAGAGCGTTAGCATTGTGTCACTAAAAGCTAATGTCTACGTTGTGAAAGAGAAACATGTCAGCTTTGCTTGAACAAAGTACAAAGATGAATTTCACACTGCGATGTACTGTGGTGTATTTACGTGTGGCTATAAGGTACCACTTTACTTTACTTTGCTGCAGAAAATGTCAGGTAAACTAGTTATTGTGCTAGCTAGCATACTTGCTATCCAAATTGTGCTATCCAGTGCTAGCCAATCATTTTATGTTGTCTTGTCTGTTTTCTTTAAACCCTGCATGTAGACCAGGGGTGCGGCTTGAGGGTTCTCCTACTCAAACACATTCACTAAACCTGGCAATTAAGTGGCAAGCTGAAGCAGGTGTTTCTTAGCAGGGAAATCACCAAAACCTGTTGGACACCAGCCCTCCAGGACTGGAGTTCGACACCTGTGACGTAGACCTTGACTCCACGCATCAGACTGAATCTGAGACCCCTGAAAGCTGTAGGAGAACATCATTGCAGTGTGGTGGGCATTGCGAAAGATAACTGGTGAATTTATACTCTCTAACTCATGAACATATATTGTTTCATCTCTACTTAGCACCTACATGCAATAAAAATGTACTAAGGCTAGATTTAGTGTTTGTGTTGTTTGTTTGTCAAGTCAGGACTTTCTTGTTCTGAACTTAAAAACAAACACACAAACTCACACTGTAGAATGCAGACGGCCTACCCTCAGTGCTTTCTGTTTCTCTTTCCTGAAAGGGGATGATACGAACAATTACGCCTAACTTGTCAAATGAATTCTAAACACTGCTTTCACATGGGAGCTAATTGAGGCCTTTCGCTTCCAAACAGTATCGTGTAACATTGGCCAAATGGCGTACGAACACTCGTCTTCTAAAACAGTCTGCTTCCAGCCGGGTGTACGATTTCAGCCACTGCAGGAATGGAGACTTTGTCCTCTATTCAGACAGATACAGTTTACAAGCAAAATCGTTCTCTTTCTCTTCTTCTTTCTCTGGTACTTTCTTTGGAGACTGAACTGTTGCGCTGGAGACATGCTAGGCCCTGAGCTGCCTGCACAGGAAACCACAGCCACGCTCTGAGAAAGCCACTATATTTATCCCGAAATATCCACATGCATGTTTCAGCTTAACTGTGATTTCACTTTGAAAGAGAAGCCTAGGTAGCAATATGCAAATGCTAATTGCAAGCAGGCCTAACAGAAAAATCTCTAGCAAAGCAGCTTTGGCAGACCATTACTAACAGTCTAAACCTGGGAGCACTCTGAACATGCAGTGGCTGATGTAGCTGAGGCCACGGCTGTAAAGCACGAAGGCACAGCTTTTTATTGTTTTCTGTAAATTAGCTTTCATTTTCTCATTGGTTCATGATGAAGAATAGGTTCCTAAAAACATGACTATCTTGTTATTTAAAGGCAATATCAACCAGAAACTGAAATACTTCTGTTTAAAGGTGAGCACAAACAATACAAGAAAACAAGAATGTAACCTTATAAATGGTACTATATGACAAACAGCACTAAATATGACCAGAACCATGAACTAAGAAAGTGAAAAGGTCCATTTTAGGCATGGTGTTTAGCCTGAATTGTGCAAATGATCGTGTAAGTGTCATGATATGCCACCACTCAAATTAGCAAATTTCTAATTGAAAATAACACAACCTCTATAAGAAATCTTCTGCAAACTATTTCCTGCAAATTTACAATAAATTTAAATAAATCTACTGCTTTCTCAGACAGATTCATGTCAAAATTTTATAGCTACCAATCAAACTCTAAAAATAAATGCTCTAAACAAACAGCGGCTCATGTGACGAGCTCACGGCTGGGCCTGCTGCACCGAAGGCATGAGAGAACACGGTCTGAGCATTGCAGCTGTCACTGACAACAAAGACTCTCAAAAGCCTTACAATTAACAGCTCCATCACACACTTACTGCAGCCTCTACTGATCTCTGACCTTCACCCACCCGTCCTCCCTGAGCCCCGGCCCGCCCCAGGTGTGTCCACGTCTCAGAGACCCTCAAGCACCAAGGTTCAATAGGACTGATGAAAAAATCAAATTTACACAGGTTTGCTCTGACCCTAAACATAGTCAGTGAACTGCTCAAGTCAGTTTTATACAGATGCTGCAGACCGATTGCAGCTAAAAAAATTGAAAAGGTGCTAATACCCCACCACTGTCATGAGATCTATGCCTTATGCATATTAACTCATAACACGAAGATAAGGAGGAAAAGGTCAGGCGGTTATTCTGCCGCTGACCTGAGAAGACTTGCTTGATAACTATGGGCCACTGGGGGTGCTGGGTTAAGAGGGGAAGCATACGAATGAGTGCGGCAGAGGAAGGGCAGATCATTTTCATCTCGTCGATGGAGGAAAGGCAGGGTAATCAGTTCTGCCTCCACGTCCTCCCCTCTCCATGATCTCAGGTCACTGCTCGACCTCTGCAGCATACAGAACATCCCAGCACAAGGGCAAGGAATAATTCATAAGAAATTAATTGAAAATTATTCATTGACCCCGCCCCCCTTCACTGTATTTCTAATGAATCTATTTACGAAAAGAAAAAAGACTATAATGCAGTACAAAGACTCTGCAATGTAGCAGTTCATTTCATCCAAATGTGACAGAGAGAGGGAGAGAGAGCGACAGAGAGGTGTGTATTAGCTGAATAATACCACACACTGCTGCGGGGCAGAATTCCTGTTGTATGCAGCTGCACCAGCTGTGAGCTGCAGTGTGTAGTGTGTCACTGGACACACACGGTGCATCTGTGCTGCTCTACTTCCTCGCTGTTCTTTCTCTCCTCTCTCATTCTAATCCCCTCCTTCATCTCTACCCCCCACTTCTCCCACCCACCCTCACCCCCCTCCAGCCCACAGCCGTCTCCACTGCAGCCCCCCAAACCAAACCGCACGTCTGGCGGCTGCAGTCTCACAGCAGCCCTTACGACCCATATAATGCCATAATGTCTTCCTCTGTTTGGAGAAGAGAAAAGTGGCAGAGAATATTAGAGAGAGGAAGGAGAGAGAGAGAGAAAGGGAGAGGGAGAGGAGAGAGAAAGAGAGAGGGGAAGAAAAAGAGTGACAGGAAAAGAGAGTGTGTGAGAGAGAGAAAGATAGAGAGAGGAAAAGAAAGAGTGAGAGAGTGTGTGAGAGAGAGAGAGAGAGAGAGAGAGAAAGAGTATGAGAGTGTGTGAGAGAGATAGACAAAGAGAAAGACAGACAGAGAGAGAAAAAAAAGAGAGTGAGTGAGAGAGGAAGAGACAGAGAAAGAGAGAAAGAGGAGTGGGGTGCAAGAAAAAAAGAAAAATGAAAGGGGTCGCTTTTATCGTGAATCGCCGACTGCGAGTGGTTTTTATAATTCTCTGATAAGGGAATTAAGTGGAGACGTTAATAAAGATTATTGTAATGGTAGAAGGCTGCAGTAAAGCATGTTGTTATAAATCTGTTGAGTTGAGTCAGTAGAAACGGAATGAAATGGAAGCTTCAAGGGTCGTTTATTATCAAATGATACATTTTGTGAAGATGTGCCCTGCCATAATTCAGCCCATACCGAGCCCTCCGCTGCTGTGACTTTGAGAAGTAAATCAGAAACAGACACATGAACAAAGACAGAGAGAGGAAAGACAGAGGGGAGAAGACATGGACCTTTAGTTATATTTAATGATGTGAGGGAAAACAATACAACAACAAGCCTGAGATCTTGAAACCATAAGAACAGGACAAAGAATAATATGAGAGAGGTAGAAGGCAGAAAAAGAGAGAAAGAGATAGAGAGCGTGAGAGAGAGGGGAGGGGGCGTGGGGAGAGAGGGAGGTGAAGAGAGTGGGAGAAAGAGAATAACGGAGTGAGAAAGAAGAGAGAGTTGGAGAGATGGAGAGAGTGAGGGCCAGTGAGAGAGAGAGAGAGAGGATGTCGATAGAGAGGTGGATATAGGGTTAGAGAGAGGGATCGAGAGAATGAAGAAAGAGAGAGAGAGACAGAGAAAAAGAGATGGCAGCAGTATTAAATATTAGAACAGTGCAGATTTGGGTTTCATTGCGTGTGTGTGTTTGTAATATGATCGATGAAGCGTCTGCTTTGACTAATCGATGGATGTCAACAGTGCAGACAATGCCGACATGTCCTGCTGCTTTGCGGAGGAGAGTGTCTGCTTGTGCAACACTGTACAAAGTGTGTGAATATTTTAGCAGCAGAAGTTGCTTAGAAATCACTGCTCTGCTGTAGCATGGAATAGTGTGTGTAAAATGACAGCGGGGGCAGAGAGGATCCTTCATGTGGATGTTCTTTAAATCCCCTCCTCTTGTACATCTGTGTTTCCACCAGGGACTCCAGTTTCCTCCCACAATCCAAAGATGCGCACGTCACATGAAATGAAGATGCTAAATTGCCTCGGGTGCAAATACGTGAATGAGTTTGTGTGTCTGTGCTGTGATGGACTTGTGACCAGTGCAGGGTGTTCCTTGGCCTTTCATCCTAAGACCACCAGGACCAGCCCCCCACAAACATTAATACTTATTTATTATTGACGTTTTATCTATTTTCATTCATTTTATTACTGTTTTTTTAGTGAAAACACCTTTTTCATTTAATTTCCATTTTTTCATTCAAGTTGCGGGTGCTTTTTCTGCATTCGCTTTAATAACTTTTCTATTCTTTTTAGGGAACATCTCTCCTAAAGTGTGATATAGAAAGTTATTATTTCTTATGATTCAGGATACGAGGACTGCGCTGCGCAGCTTTCCTTTAAGTCGTGTTGGATGAAGTGTATTTTGTGTGAATTATGCAGTAGAATATGTAATATGAAAGCACATTTTGTTAAACACAAGCATACTGTGCACTGGTAATGCCCTGAATAGTACATGTAGTTCATCCTTCTGGCATAATTGTGATGACTTCCATATGCATGTATACATTTTTATTAATAGTTGCTGGCAGGTGTCTTTCATCTCAGCCATCTCTGCCAATTACAGCACATGGGAGGGTTCAGAGGCCATTCCGATGCTGTGGCCTTCATATTAATTAAACAACCCTTGGAGCTGACAGCGCATCCGCAATCAATGCATGCATCATTCATGTGTTTTAGGGGATGTGTAACATTACTAAGTCTTGTGGACAGAATGCTAAACCCGAACACGGCTGCCTCCCAGCCAGCTCTGTTCTGTCCAATTACACTTACAGCAGTCTGTGATAAAAGAAAGGGAAGCAGCAGTCCCTGTGCTTGAAAAAAAAAGACACTGGAAGCAAAGGGCATGGAGGAACGGAAGAGAAAAATAAAGTGAGTATTTGTTGGCAATGTGTGCAAGAAAATGCCAGGAATACAGGCAGGTAATGGGAGAGAGTTTGCTGGTGATTAATGAGAGACACTGTGACAGGGGGATGGGTTGGAGGAGGAGGGTGGGGGGTGGGGGTAAGCGTGGAAAAAAACATGAAAGGACGGTGAAAGATGAGCAGAGTAGAGATGCTGAGCTTCTCTCGTTTACTGCTGAGTCCAGCTAACTCCCACATCCCTAATCATCCATGAGCTTTGCAGCTATCATGATGATTTGCTTAGATGAGGCTAATAAACACACATTTAACCCTTAAAATTCTAGGGGAACCTATAAGTGGGTCGGCACTTCCAATCGGGACTCTTATACCCACATAACCCTCATATTTGCTTCAGAGTGAAGAATATGCAGTAGGTCCTGGAAAACACTGTTCAGAGGCAGTTCAAAGGAATATGAGGGCAACTTTCAGCCTAATCTCTCTCTGCCACATCTGTTGCACCAATTACCACTGATAATCATTTAGATGTACTTTCCTGTACTCAGTAAAAAGAACAGGAAACTCAATCCCATTAACTCAAACCCACAGCTATAATTGAAGCCAATGGCCAGTTGCTAAAGAGAATATGATGTATTGAAAGGAAAATACTTAGAACCAAGACACACTGGGGAGGAAACCAAAAACAATACTGACAATAAAATCCAAAAGTTTTCAAATGAACTTAGTAAAACCATTACAACATGTACGTGTGCCATGAGCTCCAACATCCTGGTCATTTAATGCAATGAATTCCATCATTTTTAGGTTTTGTATTGCACTTTGGGTTTGTTGCTTTGAATTTTTTTAAAACTGTCTATGAATGGTGCTATCATACTTGAAGGAACCTTGTAGCTTCTATCATTTTGCCATTTTTTGCATATCAAGGGTAAGCGGTTCCAAAACTACACAGGAGACGTCCTTGAGCATCGTCCACCTCCTGAACAGTGATTACAAACCACTTGTCTGACATGCTCTGGAGAAAATGTGAAATAGTTTCATGTGTCCAAAATTTTTCACAGCCTTTCACATCTTTTCTATCACTATTTTTACTTTTCCTTCTCATTTTGATTCTTCCCTGTAGGTCCAATCAATCTTTGCTGAATGCCATTTTTGACCATTTTCAATTACTGTCCATTAAATTTATGCTGCAAATAGAGCAGAAAGAACCTGAAAAATACCGGAATTCATTTGGTTAGGAGCAGAACTTCATACGCACTTCATTGCAAGAAAAACTTTCCACAAGAATGTAAGTCGTGTTGAGGTATCCGGTTTCGTTTTCTCTTCTCCTTCATGGCTTAAATTCTCTTTGGCCTGTGAAACAACAGTATTCTTATCCGCTAAGATAATCTTTAAGAGGAAAACGTCTTTCAAAACTTCCCTCACAGTGCACTACCTCAGTACCCATATGCCTAATTATCGTCTGAATCTGCCAGACTGGAGCACGTAGCCTCTCTGAAGAGAGAGAAATACATAAAAGATGAAGAGCGGCAATAAATACAGGAGGGTTCTCTTTGATGAGAACATACTTTGTCAAGGCGCTTCTCTGAGGCCCGTCACATTTCCATTAGCATTCAGTGCTGTACATTTTTTGTCATACCAAAAGGTTTTATAGTTTTTGGAATCTCCCAAATCTTGCGCTGCAGGGAGGGGGCGGCGGCTTTGAGGAGGCAGACCACATCCCCCTGGGATGAGTGGGACGGGAAGGCTTTCATCCTGCTCAAATGAAAGCTGGTGAAGGATCTGATCAAAACATCCCCTCACCAGAGCCTGAAAGGTGAAGATTATGAGTCACTTCATTGGCCATAGGATCATCACACTTTGATCAAGTGGAACTGTTTATGAACTAAGCTGTTTTCCACAACCGTTATGTTCCTTTTATCATACCTGACAAAAATCTCCTTTCAGTGGAATGTAAGGATAAACGTCCAAAGATTGTGGCAACATCATAACTGTAATAAAAATCCTACAAAGGCTGGACGGAACATCATATTACAGCTTTTGGCAGACGCATTAATCCAGTGACTTGCCGTTTTCATGTATCACAAGTGTAGGTGAATGCCCAAGGACTCTCATTGGTGTAGTGTGGTGAGCTATCCAAGTCTGAAGGCAGTGATGTTATCCACTACACTAACCAACCACCTCAGCTCATTCTGGTGACCTTGTTGTCTCTCTCAAGCGGTGATATATCAGGCTGGACAGCATCAGTGCCTAAACAGAGATCTCTCAGAGGCCAAGAGGTTAGATTATCCCTCTAGGAAATATCTTTCCCTCATCATTCTTCCTTCAGGAGGTATATATCTGTTTCTCTGCCGCCTCTGTGGGCCAGCTTTTCGCCACGGGAGAGGCATAAGTCAGAAATAAGCGCTTCCGTTGCCGGAGACAGCCCTCGTCTGGCTCTGCTTGACAGATTGAGCTGTCCTCACCTCCTACTGTAACATGGGGGCTGTCGGACAGATACAAGGCCCCAGCCAGCCCAGGCACCTCTAATTAACTGAAAAGGATGGGATGATTATGCTAAAGAGGAGAGAATCAGAGAGGGAGAAGCACTGCCACGTGAAAATGTGAAAATACATTAATATATGGCAGATGGATGGATGGAAGGATGGACAGAGTGACAAAGATTTCTTCATAAATCAAAAATAAGGAGTGTCTGGACTGTGAACTGTTACCATCTACGATATTTTAGACTAGCATCAAATGAGGAGAAAAAATTATATTGATGTAGAGAAGTTTTTTAATCTAATATAATTTTATCATGTTTAAGACTTATTTAATATTTTATTTTAGTACACACATCTGATGATGCCAAACGCTGTATACCTCTTCCATCCCTGTATACCTCTTCCTTTATATATATATATATATATATATTTGAAATACACTACAAATGTCGCAGCATTGAATCGCTATACTACAATACCACTATTGTTGGACAGATAAATGGACAGATGGACGGAGGCACACAGATAAATCAGATAAATGAACTTTGAGGTAAATAAAACCTTAGAAGTTACAGCTATTAAATGCACATACAGTGCCTGCTGAACAATAACTTATTTAGTGTGCATGAGTGTATTAATCAAAATATTATTTCAGGAAAAAAAGCCACTTGCAGTCTAGAAAACATTTCTCTTTTCAAAAGAGACGGAGAGAGGGTGTTTTAGATATGACGTGATTATACTTGCATGGAGGAAGCTGGAGATATAGTAGACCATGTGTGATTGTGACAGTGTGTGTGTGTGTGTGTGTGTGTGTGTGTGTGTGTGTGTGTGTGTGTGAGCATATGAAAAGAAATAGGAAAGAGAGAGGAAATAGAGAGCCCTCCTACAGGTTAGTGGTGTGTATGCGGGCTTATTAGCAGCGGGAGTTCAGTCAGAGGGCCTCAAGTCCCCACCCAAACAGAGCCAAATGAACACAGTGACCTCCCCTTTACCCTGGCCTTCGCAATCCATCACACAGCAGGGTTTTCAAAACAGGCAAAACACACAAACACACATTTACACACACATACATACACACACAGTCACCTGCACTCATACACACACACACACACACACGTGTTTACATGCCCATATGCAAATGGACACATCCTGTTCCACTGTTGAAGGCTCATAGTTACAATCTGTCATCACCAAACAAGCAACATCAGGAAAGCATAAGGGTCTGTATCCTCAAACAACCTTCCAGCCAGATTTAGTTGAACAGTTTCATTAAAACAGCCACTAAAAAATGACAAAAATACTTCATTCGGATGGTGTAAGGCTTGTAGATGCTCAGCTTTGTCTTTAACTAACATTAACCAACATATTTAAATGTAACTGAATTACAAAAACTATAAAAAAAGATTCTGTTAATTCTAAACTTAAACCTAAGATGAATCCTAACCTTAACCTGAATCTAATCCTTATCTTAAACCTGACACTGTTGATAATCCTCTGTTTCACCAGATAGTCTGTTCACAATTGAAGTGTGTGTAGATCGACCATCAAAATGAAGTGCGTTCTATGTTTCCTTACAATTGAAGACAAATGCATTTCCATCTGATCATTAAAGGTGAAAAAAACGAGCCCTTTAAAATGAAGTGACTCGCAGAAAAATGCAACCCTGTCTGTTTTAAGCCCAAGAGATGTCTGAAAGCACAGCATATCCTGTGGCGGTGAAGAAAAGCAGCCCAAAGATGGGTTTTTAAAGCAAGCAGGGAAAATATCAAAGGATAAGGTCATGGAGAAGTGAGTTATTTAAGATATTTGTACCTTTTTGGTCAGACGTGTGCACCTACAACCAAGCAACAAACTTATATTCTATACGCAGCTTAACTGCACTTTTTTATGCACAGTGGGGTCCAAAATAATAGTTCTGAGACCCCTTTGAGAACATGGAAGAATATTGTTTCCATATAAACCTGTAAATAAACATCAGAAAGTTTTAGAACTTAAACAAAGAAAATGATATGACAAGTAAAAAACCCATTTTGCTCTATTTTCACATTTAAATATGTTGGTAACACTGATGTTATTTAAACCTTCCTGCAAAAAACATCAGATTATTATTATTTGGTATTATTTCTTAAAATATAGAGCTTGTTTCAGACTGTCAGTTAGGTGTGATCTACTAAGTCTTCCCCACCAGGAGTGTTCAGCTTGAGTGTCATTAATGCTAAATACTAAGAAATTCTGAAAAGCATGAAATAAGTGCAAATTCTTATGCAGCTAATATCAATCACCATTAAAAATGTAGGAAATTAGAAAAGAATGTACAATAAAAGCATTTACATCAGTCACCTCAGATTTTTGGACACATCTGTATGTATGTAGATGTATATTGGTGTGTGTGTGTGTGTGTGTGTGTGTGTGTGTGTGTGTGTGTGTGTCTGTGTGTGTGTGTGTGTGTTTCTGTGTCACCTTCCCAGAAGAAGAAAAGAGCTACAGCCAACACAATTCAAATCATTTGTCTTAATCTCGTCTGAGTGGACGCACAGGTCCGAACCCACACAAAGGGTCAGGGATCACTGAAGGGTGAGTTTGAACTCTCCAAATCTCTGAGAGGACCTGTGACCCTTTGTGCCCAGTAATTTTAGTCATCGCTTTGGGCATGACGCCCTAACCTTCAGGGTCCAGGGCGACCCTTAGATGACGCCTTACACACTGACCTCAAGAGCTTTCACCTCTGACCTGGACATGACAAACACACTAACTACCTCGTGAATACCAGCAGGTTTAGTGGGCAGTTTTGCAGTGTTTTGCATGGGTGTATATTCCAGTAAATTGTACTGTTTACTTGGAAATCTACTCATTTAACAGCAGTCTTTACAAAACCCTCTAAAACTTTCTTCTGAAGATCTATGTAGACGTTTTCTTTTATAATAAAATCTAGATCATTTGTATTGTATTGAGAGTGACAAGAAATTGTTCTATTACATAGTTAAATATAAGTATCTACATAGAGGAATTGCATTTACATTTGATTTACATTCTCTATCAAACTATTCCACTAGTGCCAACATTGAGTTATTTTAACTTAAACTTCACTTCAGATGACCATATTTTACTAGGCTCTCATGCTCAAACGACTCACACATTTTGCTCCCCTCAAGGAAGAAATACACAGCTAATAACTTGATATCACAGTGTGAGCGAGTGCTGTTTCAGGCTAGATTTGTTACAGGATGAGATCAAATTCATTCTAAATTCGGATTGGATATTTACTGTATTTCAATAAAGTAAACTCCCGCAGGGGTTACGTTCCAACAGCACCCTCATATAGTGAAAAATCAGGATGTGGTTAAAAAAAAAACCTAGAAATGCCTATTTTTATTGTGTAAACCCTATATATTCCCCTAAAAGAAAGGGGGGAAATGTAAAGGTAAACTTTATCTTTTCATCTCTTTTAATTAAAATTTCCTGCCGAGATATGCAACTGGGAAAGTTGCGGGAGAAAAGTATTGGGACACAGTGGCGAGGTGAACAGTTTTCAGGGAATAACCTCTGATCTACTTGGGCTAAAAATACAAACGTGGGGTCGTTGGAAAGGTCTCCTGGAGATCAATCGAACTGTGGAGTTTGAAGTGTCTGATTGCTTGTACCACGGAGAAATCGTGCTTAGAGTACGGGGGCTCAACCCTGGGCTGGAATTCAAAAGAATGACAGCTACAGCTTGCCCTGAGAAAACATTCAGAGAAAATATATTTGCATTTTCCGCGTTATTGTGGGGATTTCCGTGTAAAACGATGAGTTCAGTTCTCAAAAAAAAAAATCTGTGTGACTGAATCCGCAACTCCTGATCCATGTAAAAGTGGGGGGTTACTGTATAGTTGGGAGTAGTGGTGAACTGAATGATGATGAGTGTGTGTGTGTGTGTGTGTGTGTGTGTGTGTGTGTGTGTGTGTGTGTGTGCGCGCATGTGCAATTGTACATACACTCCTGAAACTGCAATTACCGCTCAGCCATATGTGAGAAGTCCCCTCGTCTCTGGCTTATGCTACAGCATCTCCTCACACATCACCAACATAACAGGTCTCATCCCAAAGGTCATATCCCTTCACCCTCCTCTGCAGGAGCCCCTCACTCATACACTTTACAGCCTCTCTCACTCCTCCAGCCACTCTAATTAGAGCTGGAGAGAACAGACTGGGCGAAGAGCGAAGAACGTTCCACGTGGAACGATTCCATCACCCTCATTAGGAATTCCAGTGGCAGCATTCCGTGTCAAGACCTATCACAGCCAATAAGAGCGGCCTGTGATCCCGCAAAGCTGTGGAATTCTCCAAATCACAGTCCTGCATATCTTTATCCCTGGGTCAAAGGCAGCTGGGGTGAAATGCTAATTGCTCTTGTCAGGTAGGGTGGTTGCCTACTGATATGAAAGAGTGAGTTCTTCTGTTCTTGATAAGGGTCTTTTTGGTACACCCCCTTCTTAGCAGTGGGAAATTGTTTTGGGACAGACTTTTTCTTACATAATTCATTTCAAGGTTTCTGTTTGAAGTGTTAGGTGTAAGTGACACGGATGCACAATGATAGTGAAAACATATCGATGTCGGTGGATAATTGCTTTAAAAACAATTAGCAATATCAACAGATTGGAGTTGACAGATATTTCAAACCGATATTTAATGATGGAGTGTATCATTAAATAGACCGGGCAGCCTGCCCGTTCAAACTAACACGCCGTCCGGCTTGGACGAGATACAGGCATTAGGAGAGAACTGGCAGCGTTTACTTTCTATGGTTTTGGTTTTTATGTGGTATGCGGTCATATTGTGGGCAAAGTAAAATTCTGATCAGCCCTAAATTTAGACCCCAAGCGGTTTGTGAGCGATGCTTGTATGTCTATGGTTTTCATGCAAAGTAAGGTTGTTTTTGTCTGAAAGAAAACTGCAATCCTAACTACATGGCAAACCCCACCCACCAAAAACACAGGTGCATGACAGCAGTAGACCATCAGTGAGATGAATGGGGCCGTCTTAGCAGAAGCCTTCTAATTAGCTTTCTGATTGCTTTTTATAAGTCACACACCCCCACACATGCTCCTCAGCAACACAAACCCACTTGTACTACATTCTGGAACTTAAGCGCTCTCTTCAAAGCATGCCTATGTAAAGAGGCATGTGCTGCACTTCTGTACTGTGGCTACAACACACATGGTGAACTTCAGCTACAGTAAGACGGACTCAAATTAAAGGAGAATGTTTAAGAAGAAGAGTTCTGCCGTTAGGAACTGTCACATCAAAGTGAGGTGTTTCCTGTTCGAACTGACTCATGGAAAAAAACGCAGCCTTTACTCATCCTCCCTTCGCTCCCTCTCTTTTCTCTGTGGCTTACGTAAGAACGGTTAAGGGAGGAACGTATGTTGTATTAAAGAAAAGGGAGGGCCGTGACCAGCAGCCATTAAAACTCTCCTGATTACAGAGAGATGTGGATTAGAGAGGACAGTGTGAGAGCACCAGATGAGCACACAGAGAGATGTTCCTCAGACAGGAGTTAAAGAAACTCTCAGTCTCGTTTTGTTTTTCAATCATTTACCACGGAATGTTATTATAGAGTTTTGCTCTGAACTTCCTAAAATGAATAGAAGCACATGGAATACCATTTATTTACTAAAGATTTAGACAAATGAAGAAAGTGAAAAAAGAGAGCGAGGGGGAGGGGAGGTAAGCGAGCAAGAGAGAGAGAGTGCGAGAGCGAGAGAAAGAGAGAGAGAGAGTGAGAGAGAGAGAGAAAGAGAGAGAGAGAGTGAGAGAGAGAGAGAAAGGGAGAGAAAGAGAGTGAGAGAGAGAAAGGGAGAGAGAGAGAGAGAGAGAGAGAGAGAAAGAGAGAGAGAGAGAGAGAAAGAGAGAGAGGGAGAGAGAGAGAGAGAGAGAGAGAGAGAGAGAGAGAGAGAGAGAAAGAGAAAGAG
>JBBPDC010000001.1:12784182-12806615 GCA_037974485.1 Hemigrammopetersius urotaenia | reverse complement strand
ACACACACACACACACACAAACACACACACACAAACACACACACACACACACACACACACACACACACACACACACAAACATTTGCAAAAACACTCCTCAAAGGTTGTACATCTGTCTCACTGCTGGAGCAAACATTAGTCCATTAATGAGCTGCTTCCCCACCGCTAGCAGCCTCCTTCTGCTCAGTCTTACTCAGACTCAGTGTTTTCACTGTCCTCTCATCGCCTCCATGTTCATACACACACAAACACAGGAGCCGGCTGTGCCGACGGTGCCTTTGTTTGCTTAGGGGCCCATTTCATATTGCTGCCTTCTGTAAAATTGGTATTTCAAGGGTTAATCAGTGATGTCACCAGCACAAGACCACTGTAATTTGAGCAGCGCTATTATTTTCAATGCTCAGCCATTATGAATATCATTCATTCTGTTACTGCAGTCTGTTGTATTAGGAGCCAATACAATATATTGTGCAATACTGTGTGAACATTTTATCACAAATACACCAGAAATGTTCAAAAGTGACCCTGTATACAGTACTGCTATATTAACGGATATGGTTTTATGTTTTTCTACATATATACCAGTAGTTCTGCAGATATTACAGATAACCCATTCAGAGATGGACAGGCAATCATTTGGAGGCAAGATCCTGGTCCAAAAAGGGCCATGTTCATATAACATCTGATCTGAGAGGAGCTAGCGCATTTGAGTTGGAAGACATAAATATGTGTTGTCTTACAGACTGACTCTGGCCATCAGCCAGCACAATCAATATCATGAGCAGAGGAAAGAGATTATTCGCTATCTAGTAGCTTGCAGTGAAAACAGAGACGATTTTATCTTGAACCTGTAGCCCTCTTCTTTCAACAATATGAAAGGGGGTGAAAAAAAAACAGCAGAGCAACAAAATGGAAAGAATGCTACACTTCAGAAAAGCACATTCCACACAGTAAATCCTATCATTTTATGTCTGCTAAATAATGTTGCTGGAGGGCAAGTCAAACAGATTTGATTTCACTCGTATCTGGTGACACTGACTTTCTATGCTCTCCCCCCGTCCCCTCCCCTCCTTGCCGGTAACAGTATCTACCTTGTTCCACGGCCCCAGGAGAAATGCAGGCCTTTCTAATGCAGCGATGGAGGGAAGAAAATAAGGCGAGCTTTAGCTCGCGGCCGGCCTATCGGGACATGACTCATCTGAGGTGCGCTGCGAGCGCAGGGACGAAGGAGTAGCCAAGAAACAAAGAGAGGCAGCGAGTTATGAAAATCAATAACACAGCAGACTGAGACCTTTCTCCTGATATGATCCAGTGCCTCGCTCTCCCTCTCACTTAGTCCCTCTCCCTCGATTTCTCTTCTTCTCCGACTATAACTCTCTTTCTCTGCCTCCACACCTTGTTCAAGGACAGACAGCACACTGGCCCCTACTCGTCACTTCAACTTGGTGTGTCTACATTATGCTCACAGCGAGTACAGGGTGTCAGTTCCCGTTCTTGCCCATTTGTGCTCACCAGAGGCTGAAAACTGAGTCAGATGTTAGGACCACTTATGAGCAAATTTTCATGTAAAGTTCTTCCTTGTGCCTCAGTGTCCACACCAGACCCACAAAAACACTCCTACACGGCTAAAGATGTGCCGAGGGAAAAAGAAAATCCGTTCCATGTGAGGTTTCTATCGCCCTTTATCGTCTTGTCTCCTTCGCTCCTTTCCATCTCATTTTGTTCTCTGGGGCACCTCGATGAAGAGGACTTGGCATGTGTCTCCTCCGCTTGCCCTGCAGCCCTCCACGAAATGAAAAGCAGCTCATTATCAGAACATTCTGAAAAACCCAGGTCCCTCGAGACGCCAAGAGCAGCGATACCATCTTCTGACAGGGCACGCAGACGCTGAAGAAATGAGAAATAATGCTGAAAAGAGGGGCCAGAACACAATATCGCTCTCCACAAGCACCCCATTCATTCAGTGTCAAGTTAAGGGCAGGAGCGTTCAAACAGGGTTATCTGTGCACCAGCTTAGATGTAGGCTAATCACTCTTGCCCCGACAAGTGTTAAAGGGGTATTTCCTCCACCATTAGCTCCAAGGTCCATTCATTAGCATGCTCTTAGCACACTCAACACTCTTTTGCCCAGTGGACCTTATCGATCCTCCTTTGAGCAAAAGCTGCAAATATTTGATCAAGGGGATGCCCCTGCAATCTAGCTCAAGACTGATCTCTGTAGTTTCCTTACAATTAGTACAGCACACATTCAGGTAGGGCTAAAGTGCAAAGCATCTGCTTGTACGTGAACTGGCTTGACGCTCATTCTCAATTTTAGATGAGCACTGGCTGGTGTGGTTCGAAGGGGCTTGTTAAAAGGATGAGTACAAAGGGAAAGGAACTGGGGCGAAAATTGCAGAATTTCAGCAGTTTCCGCAGAGACAGCTTAGAACCCATTAGAGTTTGTGGCTTTAGACTGAAAAACAACCACATCAAAGCCGGGCCTTAAGGCTTCTGGCCAACGCTGTTGATCCAAATGCATTGTAATCCCTTGTCTGCACTGTCAACAGACACGTCATCCTCAGTTCACCACTGTTGGTCTGGAAGATGCACGACAAAAAGACAGCTGCCAGAACACAGAGGTGTGAAAAAAATGAGAAAAACATGTAGATATCACGAACAAAAGACCCTCAAGCTCAAATGCTGAAGAAAAGTTTTTCTTTTCATAGAATAGATATGCACAGATGCAAAATATGACTGTGCAAAGCTGTCAGATAGCACTTTTCCAAACTGCCAAGTTTAACAGTTTTAATATATTACCTCCTACTACAAACAGAAATGTGACTCTTTGTGCTACTGAAGAGGCTATAGCATGACGACCTTATACTGTGCCAGAATCTTAGAGAATCCAAGACATCTGTAGTCGAGGAACAAGCACTAAAAATCTTGGCAGCAGGGCTTGGTCTAGAGTTTCATGCACTGGTACTAGAAGTTGAAATATGCAAACAAACAAATGCTACCCTTTTGGACAAAGTGCCTCTGCAATTAAAGGGAAAAAAACTATAATTACAGCCAGTGTCACTCAAGGCGACAAAGTGCACCTTTAAAGACAGAAGAAACAGTGTAATAGTCTGCATTGGCGTCTGTGTGGCAGTGCTGAGGAAGCCTGCTGAGTAAGGGAAAACTTAGAGGAATCCTTTTCTTTGAAATTCCGGTGCATTGTCAAAAACTCACAGTTGGGTGTTGGTATAAATAGATTTCAAAGGCTGTGAGCACACAAAATGTCATTTTTTCAGGCATATTTCCTCTTGTGGCGAGCTCTTATGATCTTGGGATACAATGCTTGTTTGCGGCCTGGGTATTTTTACCGCTTAGCAATCTTAGCCTGTATTTCCACATGTTCTGGCTGTGGGGGCTGAAGGCTCTGGGTTTAGCTCTGGTCAAGGTTGTGTGTTCTGTTTGGATTCAGGCCCCTCGTCTCCTGTTCCAACACACACAGTACAGGCCCATAACTCACTCAGCACGACCCTTCAGAGGCGGGACACGGCAAGGGCTCAAAAAACAGGAAAAGGACCAGAGTTCCTTCTGTGGAACGTCGTGCAAGACCGTGCAAAGGAGGCCAACTGGCGCTCTATTATTCTGTCTGTCTGTCTTTCAGTCTACAAGAACAAGGCTTGGTATGAGTGCTAATCAGTGGGCGATCCATCTCTCTTTCTCTTATCTAATATTCTCTTTCTTTATATGTAATAAAGCTGGGATTCTGTATCTTGAGACGTGTTCTCTTTCTCTCTGCCTTTCTTTTCCAATCAGAAAGAGGTTTTATCTTCAGGAGGGCCTGCTACTATTTTCCCCTCATGATGAAATCCAGTTAACCCCCCTCTGTCCCAAGGGTCCCCAGTCCGCCTAACACGTTCAAAGAGTGTCAACCTCTATTACGCATCTCACAGCCAGACACCTAATAACCTGGGATCAGCCTCGCAGACTGAAGTCAAATTCACTCACTCAATTTGACGCTTGGTTTCTCTCGACTTGATTCCCTCTCGCGGCCCAGATCAGAATGGCTCGTGACAACGTATCAGGTCCTCGCAGAACTGGGGGGGAGTGAAGCTGTTGGACGGGGGAGGACAGGATGGATGGAGGGACGCGAAGCATGACGAAAAAGCGGTGCCACTGGAGGTCAGGGAACGCGCTGGAAAAAGCCCTGCAGGGAATCGACCGCAGGTCCATGCCACGGCAGAGCTTTTAATGAAGAGGCTCCAACGTGCCAAGACAAAGGAAAATTTAATAGCAGTATGTTCATTTATATAGATCCTATCTAGTGCTGACAGATATATCACCTATACCAGAATTTGTGCCACATAAAAATATCGAGTTTTAAGTTATAGCTGCACTGATAACAAAAACCAAGGGTGGACAAAGTACAGTCTTTCTGTATTCAAGTAGACATGGATGCATTGTTGGTAAAACTGTATTGTACTGTGTTAACATATTGTCACAGTGGGAGGGAAACCTTCCAAAAAAGTAACTTTACAGGAAAAGGAAAAACTGCAAGTTAATAAATATTTGATTCAAAGCCATTTTGGACTATTTTATTGGTCAGTTTGTCATGAAAATTTGACACAGTGTAAAAGGCAGCTGGTATTTTCATTTTCTTCGGCTGATTTAATTGTGCCTTTCTTTTAACCCCAAATTCGTATTCTGTTCTTGGGATGAACAAAAGAAACACACAAGCACACAAGCAAATACTTTTGTACTTCTTCTTCAATTCAAATATTTACTTCGACTGAAGTATTATTTCACAAACAGTCTTAGGAACAGGACTTACTGAATAAGAGGCTGGTCCAGAATAAGCATTCCGAATCAGCAATTATTAATATCAGAATCATCTATCACTACTCTTACACCAACAGACATTTGCAATAAATTGTACAAAAACATGTACACCAATTTCAGTGCATTCTGTTTAATTTCTATTTATTTCTATTCCAGCCAGGTCCCACACATTACAGAACCAACCATAATCACAAGCGAGACCCCATAAACAGACATACGGCCGAGACTCTTTCTGCAGCTCTCTGCCAACAATCCAGCACAGCACTTAGCATCTGTTTGTGAATAAATCTAAGCCCAGTAGGCAGCTGTCCACAGGAACTTGTACAAAGCGACTACCTCCAATCAGGGAAGCTCTGTCATCTTTCAGCCCGCCTCAGATGGGAAGACCAAAAACAGGGCCACAAACACACAGCCAGGCCCATCTGCCATCACTATGCGTGCTATGCATGTCCTGCCTAACAGATCCACAACGCCACAATCTGGAATCCAGCAACATCAAAGCCTAGCAACAGGGACAGTACACTGAAGAAAGAAACAACACAGATAAGACTTCATGTGGGCCAGAAAATGGAATCATTAGCATGCTTTTGAATTGACCTGAGCTATGTTCCTAAAAAATGACAATTGCCACATAATGAGTAGGATAACAGTTCGGAGATAACGAATAAGAATCTCCTCTAGTGGCACAAAGCAGGAGAGGAGCACACTGCAAAAATGGTGCCCTGGCAAGTTTTCATCTTGTATTTAGTCAAAATATCTAGTAGTTCTCATTAGTTCTCATTTTTAAGAATAGTGCAAGTTTATAAAGCAACTTTATCTAGTGAAATTATCAGCCCATAGAATGAGACAAATACCCTTGATCGGTGTCTCCCAGTCCTAGTCCTGGGGGTCCCCATGCTCTGCAAGTTTTAGTGCTTTTGTTGGCGTCAACAGACCTGATCCAACAAATCTGCTAATTAACAATCATTTCCATTAGAGGAGAATGAGAACACTAAACTGCGTCAGGCATGGGAGTCTCCAGGACAGAGAATGGAAGCCACTGCTCTAGGCAAAAGTTTCTCAAAGAAGAGAAAAAAAGGCTGATATAATAGTAAGATTTAAGATTTCTTCTCTTTCCAAGACAACATATTTTGCTGTGCTCTAGACTTGTGTGTCCTCACTGGCATCACAGCACATGTGTCACGGTCTGGTCAGTGGCCAGTTAGGGCCACTGCTTTTTAGTTGTTTCTGTTTTTTTCTGTTCATGTTTTGGGGGGCTTTTATTTTGATATGTGTTCTGGGGTCTGCTTTCGTCACGTGTTGTGTTTCACCTGTTCTGTATTTTAGTCCTTGATATTCCTTTGTATTTAAGCCTTGTTTTGTGTCACACTCACTATGAGTCCATCGCTTGAGTTCGCCTGAGTTCTAGTGTTCTGTTCGTGTTTCTGGTGGCCATCGTGCCCGTTTCTGTTCTCTTGAATAAAGTTCACGTTAGCATGGATTTGTGCCTGTCTGCCCGTTCCTGTGCACTTCCAGGTAGCTCCGGATCTGGGCTTCGTGGCCCGACCCGTGACAACATGGTTATTGTTTCTCACCTGCCTGAAGCTGCACTGTGATGTAGAACTGTAGCTAGCCAGTGCAGCACAGTACATTCTGACTGTATCCTGATAAAATAAAGTGATTAGATGAATGGAGGGACGCTTATACATTGACTGCATGCTGTCCCTTTTCCAGGCCACCATCTGTGGTAATATGCTGACTGCAGTTAATGACGGAATTAGACCTGGTGCAAGGGCGCTGGAACACCCTCCTCCGCTCCTTTCACCTTCATACGAATACCATTCCAGCAGGAGGGTGGCTTACAGTCGGTCCACTCTTTATCCAGCATGCACTCTGATGAGCTCGCACTGGCTGCAGCTGCTCCTCAGGGTTTGGCCTTTATGGGTTTATAGATCCAGGTTCTGTATTTGTGTGTGTGTGTGTGTGTATGTGTGCACATATGTATGTGTGTGTGTGTGTGTGTGTGTGTGTGTGTGTGTGTGTGTGTGTGTGTGTGTGTGTGTAGTTGAGTAGATAGGTTGAAGTAAGTCTTGGTGAAGGGAGAAACTCTATGTGAGCACAGTGGTTTGTCAACCCCAGGGTTTGTTTTGGCAGGGATTGAATCAATCAGTAATGAGCTGCACCAGGCTCAGAGCTGGAGGCACAGGCTAAGGAGCAACACACACCACAGGAGCTCCACAGAGTCCACTTTCCATCACTGTCTCCCCCTTTCTCTCTCTTTTCCTACCCAAATCCAAAGAATGCACTGGTTCTGAGATGTAGTACAAGTAAATGTGTCTCATTTCTGAGAAACAAACAGCCATTTTAGACATAATGTATCCAAGCATATGATATGATATATATGATTGTATCTTTGAATCATCTCATTTAATTTTACTCCAAATTGAAAAAAACAAATTGTACTAATACACATCAACAGTTACACTCTTTCACCGGTTCAACCAAGTCACCAAGAGCAGCACATTGTAGACTGATACAAACATTTTGTGGCCAATACAGATCTGCAAGTGCTGGTTTGGCAACCAGTTGTATAATTTAACATTCATATTTTAATTTTACATTTTAGCTAAGTTCTATTTTCATTTACTGCTTTATTAAAGAATATTAATTCTTCAACTTAAATAAACAGCATGAACTAACCTCAAAAACCAGTGCAGGAATAAATTACTACTGGCCATTGATCTGTAGACACTGTGATCCACAAGGCAGATAATCAGGAATAATTCTTATGTGTATCTTTAAACTGTTCAACTTCACGAGTATAACAAGGGGTTTTAAGCAGTGTGATGTGTGGAAAGCTTCTAAAGTTATTCAGCCCTAAAACACAACATGTCATGGATGTTTCTGCAGTGACGCATTCCGTCTTAAGGGATCAACCGACTCCAAAAGTAGAATATGAATATAGACCTGTCTGTTGAAGCTGAAGCTCAAAGCTTAACCTCTCCTGTGGTCCTTGTCATCTGCGCTAATGGCCCAACATTACATAGCCGCTGAAAGATCCAAGTAGTCTGCCTCTGCTCGGTCACAGTGTTAAAATTTCTGAGCGCTGTAACACTTCAGCGTTCATCCACGGTGTTCCATCCACAGCTAATCAGTCATTGCTAACCAGCACCTGTTTATGGTGAAGTAATGCCTGCTGTGTGCAGCCAAATGGAGCGATGCATTATGGACCACAAAAAAAAAAAAGAAGCCTGGGCTGAACTCAAAGCAGGGCCTTTTTTTGGGTTGGGTCATACTTTTGGCTCACGAGGGACACTGGCAATGTTAGCAGCAGGTTTTCCAGCTGTATTTATTGGTGGTTGTATTTGTTAATGTGTCTGCGGCAGCGCTCCAGCAGAGGAAGGAGAAATAGAGGGAACTTTGTTGGGTCCAGGCTGGCAGCGCTCCATCCCCCCTCCGGCCAAACGAGTGTATTCACACACTCTCCAGAAAGGCTCTGATGAACTAGCAGCAGTTTGTGTGGGTGAATAGTCAGACCCCCGCCCCCCGCCACACACACACACACCTCTTCCACTCTAACACACACGCTCACACACCCCCTTCTCTTCTTCTTAAAAAGTTCAAATGTCAGCCCGGCTGAGAGCTATTGTCTCCAGGCAAAAGGACCTCCTCTTCTGCACTTTTTCTTTCCTCTCACCCTTCATTCCCTCTCTTTTTCCTGCCCGTCTCCTCGAGCTGAGGAGAATGAATGGCCACTCTTTCGCTCCTCTTTATGCACCTCTGGCTTTTCTCCACTTTCATCTCTCTTTTTCGTCTCTGGCTATGGGATTCGGAGGAGGGCGGCAGGGCTTATAGAAAGCCGGTGGATGGGGGTGACATTTGAGGCTGGGGTGCAATGGCAGGGCCTTTGTAGCGCCACGACAGCGGCCACAAACACTTCGGCACGGAGAGAGGGGCCAAGGGCTCTACTACAGAAAATGTTGCAGCCGCTGACAGAACACAACAAGAGGCCCTTAGGCGTCTATTAGAAAACTAGCAATAATTCAGCTGCTGCCAAAAAAGCTGGTGGAAGTCAGAGGCTCAAGCATTTCAGCAGGATGAAGGGAGAAGACAGGAGAGCGGGGAGAAAGAGAACAGAAAAGATTGGGTAAGAAAGAGAAGTGTAGAAATACAAAGGGGCATTCCAGCCTGCCGGCAGTTTAATGTCTTTGGGCGAGTTGTACACATGTGTATTAATTATTACATATCATTTAATAATACAGCTGTCTAGCAATAGTTTAGATCAAATTAATCTTCCCAGCAATCTGACCCACTGCTGGACCCTCATTGCATTTGGTAGAAGGGCCACAAGTAAATGCTGGATGTGGGCCAAGTTTGAGTTATCAACTTTACGATCTGGGTATTGTTTCATGTTTTCATTCATCAGTGTTCTCTCACTACAATTCCCAACATGCAATATACATCATATAACCATCTGGGAATTCTGCCAGTGCTCAGCCAATCCTGCCTGCTAGCCATGCCACTAATTATACATACAATCAAGATAGCTTTAGCATTTCAAACAGACATTCTGCTAAAGAAGACACTCGGACATGCAGTTTTGCAAAACCCACCTTCAAGATGCGTCATAAAACGGTGTTTTGCTAGTCTTTCAAACAGAAAATGTCACTACTACCACGGAGGCACCACTGTAGGAGGTAGGTTGACATATTCACATGAACAGATTAGTTTTGTTTAGCTGAAATGTTTCATTTTGGCAGAAGTGCCCCTTTGTAGCAGCATATACTGCATGCTTTCCGTGGCCATATACTAAAGATACACAAGCCCTCGATGCAACATGATTAAGGATTAGTCTACAATGCAGTATAAGTAGTTATAGTACATTTGGCATCTCCTCTGATACCAAAACTGTGATCGTTTTTACAATGGATATAGTGTACAGGTCTCGTTAAAGGCAACTGGAGGCTTAAGCAAGAGCTTGAGCACAACAACAAGCAAATCGAGGGATGATGGGTTGACGAAAGAAGCATTATGGTTCCAAGCAACTGGCAGACAGGAATCCTGTGCAAAAGATTTCTGTCTGGCACAGACGAGCACTCCTCCACCAGTTTAGCTGCAGTGGCCGTGATTTCACAGCTGTCGTGGCGCTGTAGTTTTCCCCTTTCTTCCCTCTCGGAGCATTAAACAGAGGAGGTGCCAACATGTCGCATGGAGCTTCTCACAGATTTGGGCCGCTAACTGCCTATGGCTCAGTGACAGGAAAAACACTCCTGAATCATCTCCCCTGAGGAAGGACAACACAAAGACGTTCACTTTTTCCTGGTGGTAGACCTAACGCTTTGGGGCAGGAACCAAAAGAATAAAAAAAAAAGGGTGTGAATGGATTCATGTATGATCAAGCTTATGTCAATCATTCAGAATGACTTGATGCATATTCATAGTCATCTGTCACTGCTAGATTTCTATCAGAACTGAAATGAAACGCCTGGGCAAAACACAAAGCCCTTAGTTCCTTGAACATGGACTAAACCTAGTTTTGGACTATAGCGCAATGCCAATGATGGCACTTTATTTACAATAATGAAGCCTAGACTAATGCCACCAACCTCACAGGACTGCATACCAGACAGAAATGGTCACTTTCTGTGTGCTAAACAACAAAATCCACTTCATTTTACACTATTCTCAACCATACCTAAGAATCATGCAATGAGTTTACAGTGTTTGGTGTCCACAAACCGTCCAGAAACTCATTGCTTTCTGATTAAAAGTAACATGTTAGGCAGCCTGAACATTTAGAATTTGTTTCCTTTCAAATATTATTTAACAACGTGGATTTTGAGCCACATGTTATTTATTATGTATTTCTGTGGTGTTGATCTTATTATAATATAATGCAGTAAAAGCAAGATGCTGAGTGGCTCTTGGTGGCTCATAAACAGCCAGTTGCCTCTCTTGCCAATCGCATCACTTTTGATGCAGCACTTTATTTGAATCCTATTATTTAAAGAGGCAAAGCGTTTTAGTGTAAATTACATTCTGGCCAGTAAAACAGCAAATCATTTTGGGTCATAAAATACTGATATTTGAATGTATGTGGCATTCAGTTTACCCACACTGTAAGAGCTTTGGGCCTAAAAAACGTAATCTCTTTGTAAATATAATAAAAAACGTATTTAATAAAAGAACTATTTTAATAATTACATTACTACCCGTGAACACGATTAAATTTAAGGTTCATAAAATCCAGCCAATTGGATTTGGCTAAGTTGGCCAACTTAGCCTCAGGTAGTTTTTCTCCCAAAAGTGATGTTGACCTGGTTCAGTGAATAGGCAAGAGCGTGCCCATAACACGGGGGGTGGCGTGATTTTATAAAACCCAGAGCATGGACCATTTTACAGTTTCGTGGCAGAAGGAAGAGTCTCTGTGTGAGCTGGCTTGAGCTACCCTCACTTATGTGTGTCCTTTATTTGACATTGCAGCCTTCAACATCCTTCTAACAAGACAAGAGGGGCCCAGTGTAGCCAGTGCTGAAGACAGATCCAGACACACACACACATACACATACACACACACACAAGCACGCAAAGTCAAAGACACACGCAAACACACACACACACACAGAGTTGTGATGACATCCGCAGCTGTTCTGTGTCTGTCAAAGTGGCTCAGGGACTGTTTTGTGTCCTTAACTCAAGACACCAATGACAGATGCCATATTTCTTCCCATGGAGATGTAGGACAGGGATCTGGATGTGACTCTTTGTCTACTTAACCCCTTGGGGGCCTTCTGAGAGGGAGTGTATTGGGTAAGAACCCTAAAAAAAATCACTATAGACACTTTATGCAAAGACTAAACAGAAGACTGGCACAAACAAGTGTAGCCACTAAAGGAATTTCACCTTCTGAAGGAAAAAATATACATATATATACTCTCTATAATGTCCGGTTAATGATAAAGTAGAAGCTACAGCAATTTTGAATTGAAGTAATCCACCAATTGTTTTTATAATGAAAGGCTGAAGAATAAAAATAACTTAACTGAACAAAACAAGTGGGTATATTATCAGCATTTCTTGCCTTTAATCAGGCAGTCAAGTATGAATCACTGTAACAGTCGTACTAAAACAAATAGGTCTACCGTAGGAAATGCCAATGTATGACAAGTGGCTTATTTCCAAGCACTTAACTAATCTAAAATATCTCTGCCTTTGACAGAAGGCACCTGTGTGTGATAAAAAGGGGCAAGAAATAGCTCAGGTGTGAGAATGTGTGGGCTCTGAATGCTTCCCCTGGGCCAATCTTTCCACCCGGGACAGCGGAGGACACACACAGGGCAGCTCGCCTTAAATCATCATGGGCACAAACACGCAAGGTCACAAAACGTCCGTTAACACAAGTTGTCCACACGCAGACTTTAAAAAAAAGGAAAAAAACGCTTCGCATAGTATCTGGCCTGTTTCCTATTGGCTGGCTCTGTCCATTCAGCCTCCGCAACGGCCCGTCCGTGTGAGTGTAAAGCGGGTATTATTAATAGCTGGGTCATTAAACCATTAGGGGATTAATGTGATGCCGCATGAGCAAGGCTCAGCACTGGCATGTTAGCAGGGCTGGGGCTCTTTCTGAATGCAGCGAGTGGGCAGGATGCCAGGAGGTCACAGGGGAGAATGGAGTCAGGAGGAAGGGCAGAACAGACAGGGGCTTGTAACCTGAGGATCAGTCAAACTTTCTGATTGCTATGCTTTATGACCTGATTGCACAAACCTCCATTAGAAAATGTTTTTTATTAGTAGTATTTGAAATTTGGATTTCTCTGATCATTTACTAACCTGTTCATGTAACTGACAGGACACTTAGCGTAGATTCTACCAGTAATCACAGAAGCCAAAAGTGATTTTGGTTCTTGATTTGAAGTTCTCTGGCCTTAAGGTTGAAGCTCTAGCAGAGATAGGAAAAGTCACTGAGTTAGCCTAGTTTATTTATACTAACTTTAATCCATCAGCCTTGTGTTCTACTAGAGACCATTGAAGGATTTCTTTGGATTGTATATATTTGGATTCTACATCTGGTACATACTCATAGCAGGCCATCTTAATCATATAAAATGCACTGTGAGTCTTATAGACTTCTAATCATTCATAGTACGGACAATATTTGCTTTAACTTCCAAGTGTGGACAAGTGTTGTGTCTATAAAAATGTAGATGAGACCACAGCATAGAACATGGCAATTTTTCTCATCTTTATTTTTATCCTTTGGATTTGTTCCTATGGGCAAACACAAGTGAAAAGTTTAGTCAGACTCAGTTTCGCTGGCGGGCATGAGGCAGGAGGCCTGAGTGCTTTCACAGTTGACTGCTTTTAAGGTGAATAGACAGACATAATCATTCTGAGAGACAAACGCAGAGAGAGAGTGAGAGAGAGGTGGCATGATGACCATCTGTTGAAAATGTCAACCGTCTCTTCTCTGTTTATGTTAATGGTGGACGAAGCAGTAGCATGTAAATAACTGTGTGAGAGCTAATGATGCTAGCGTGGCTCTGGCACTGACACGCTGGATAAAAATACACCTCAGAGCAAACAGTGCTCACTAAAAACGTCGCACAGCGATAATATACAGAGCCTTCCCGGTTACTTTAGTCAGACTGTCTGGCCCAAAAGCAGCTCCTCTCTCGCTCACATATGCACAAAGACTGCTCTATTTTCCTTCATCCCTCGTACCTTCCCAGAGGCATTGTGTAGGCAAATCGCACAACAAAAGCAATTGGATTAAAACAGCATGAAATAAGGCCAGAAAACAAAGTGTACAAAGTGTGAAGAGTGGAGGGATGATAAACGAAAAGCTCTTTAAAAAGAAAAAGAGGCTCCAGCAACAGCAGTAGGACAATCATCCCTCTTCTGCCTAATATCACTCTCCAACACCAGCATCTGTAAAGTGGTGTGTAGGAGTCAAAATACCCTGCAAGTGATGAGCGTGTTACACATAAATAGACATAAGCACTACTCAGGTTTAGAGCCGGGGTAAAGTCGTATTTACCAGTGCTTTTCAGTGACTTTAGTGCCATCGAAATCCACCACGTTAATCATTTTTAGGGATGGTATGCTCCCAATGCAGACTGCAATGCATTTAATGTTCTACAGAAATAAACCCAGGTGAGGATAATCCCATGCAAACCAATAAAATCTGCTCTGTGTTTTCTTAAATGTGGAGGTACTCAAAGAAGTGTGTACTTTTGCTGCAGCCAATCCCATCATTTCCTGAGTACATTTACATTTACATTACATGTGTGGGAATTTGGTAGACGCAATATAACGATTGTTAATGGCTATTGCAATAGCAGCCAACACAGAAATGACACTGTACAACATGTCAATCACTCTATAACCAATCACTGAATACGTTATTCTGTGCTGTGAGCACCCTGACCAATCACATGGGGTCACATGATTCAATATGCAACCAGTCAAATTATTTTTTACCACTTTCCCATTTATTTCATAAACTGCAGATTTTTACTGTTACGTGTGGG
This sequence comes from Hemigrammopetersius urotaenia, assembly GCA_037974485.1. Lineage (NCBI taxonomy): Eukaryota > Metazoa > Chordata > Actinopteri > Characiformes > Alestidae > Hemigrammopetersius > Hemigrammopetersius urotaenia. The sequence continues at coordinate 12,792,294 of JBBPDC010000001.1, read as the reverse complement.
AAAACTGAATAATTATAAATGAAAATATGTCAAATGAAACAAGTTTCCTTTATAACATGGAAAGAATCTGTAACAGCGAGTTCAGTTTTAGACAGTTAACTTTAATTTAATTAACTTTAAATGCACTTGTGAACTGTTTCATCTTATTGGCTCTTACTTAACGGCCCAAAATCTCAGGGTGTGCCAAAACGTTTGAATTAAAAAATAATGCAAATCGATTTGTAACATTAAGGGTTCACTAATGTGCTTTAATATATTGCATTGTCTTTTCAACAGCTAGACTCCCCAAACCCTCAAAGGCAGAGAAAGTGGAATAGAATATCTCACAAAAAAAGATAATCAATTCACAACCTTGCAACTACAACAGCTCCAAAAATGAAGTCTTCTAGAATAGAGGACTGGAAGTGATCTGTGGTGCTAATACATCACCTCCAGCAGCATAAAAAAGAACTGAAGGGAGCACCACATGGAAGGGAGCACTGAAATGTGTTTCAATCACACCAGCCGCACTGAGCGGCAGACTGGTGGGTGTAAAATTGAGTGTTGTACCACTGAACTACACAAAAGAAAAGGATCGGTTTAAAATTTGGTTAACAATGCCATGCCTTTCAAGTTAATCCATCTGGCCTATGCCCCCCCGTACTCCGGATGCCAGTTTGAACTCAAGATCTGCCAACCTGCCTTTGTAGAAGGAACGGAAATATGAACGGGACCTAAAGAGTGCCTGGGCAAGCTGAGGAAGAGGGGGAGCAGGAGGAAGAAGGAACCAGCTGTTTATAAAGAACCTGCAGTTCTTTTGAAATATTGTTAAAACGCCTGTCCAATACTGATTTAAAGAAATTATTTGCCAGTGTCAATATGAAACTTTTGGTTTATTTTTGGTATCTTTTTTAAAGTACACGCAAACATTCTGAACACTATGGAACACTATTCTTTAAAAATGTACATGCATTGTGCAGTAGTTTCGATTTTGTAACAGCATTTAGAGCTATTTGTTTTGCAGTGAATGGAAACCAGTGGACCTTGCATTGCCAATCACTTATGTTGCATCATGCTAGAAACAACTCAAAATACATTGAGCGAAATCCATGTCCTCAGCTAAATCCCTGTGAAAACCAGTTTCACTAAGATGATCGTGAGCGTGTGAAGAAGCTCAGGCCCGATTGTGGAGATTACTGAGCTTCTCTGCCGAAGGCTTCAGATTTTCACCCCTAAACCTCCTTCTAGGCAAACAAACATCAAACATCACCCAGGCCCAGCATTCCCAGACAGATCTGACCTGAATCATTAAAAACACTGCAGATCCAGCAGGAACCAAAGGCTGCATACAAAGGTGCAGCATGCTACTGGCTGGATAACTATATGCTCATAAAGAAAAAAAACTATCAGCGCTTTCAATTGTTTAGACTGAGTACCACCTTCAATTAACCCAGCTTTCATTAAAATTCCCAACTTTAGCCAGGCACCCTTTTGAAAATTGTACATTTTATAAGACTGATTGAGCAATGTTTAATTAGCAGTCACAATAGAAGCAGCTCAGCAGGAAAATTACACAACAGGAAAATGATACTTTAATTACGCTACTGTAGACCTCACACACCAGGACACCCACGCGATACTTACCGACACTCTCAGAAAAAAAGAAATGTACCTTTCACGGTAGAAAGTGCTGTCGCTGCGGTGGTCTTCAATACCTTTAGTTAAGGGGTATAATTCTTTTACAGGTACATGTTTAAAATGCATTGACTCCACACAAGCTGCCTGACTTCAAGCTTGTTAATTTAATCTCCTACTTTAAAAGGGTATGCTTAAAAGGAGCAAATAAGTCCCTTTGCCCTAGGAAAGTGAAAGCAGTGTACTTTTAAAACTCAATTAAAATACCCAATTGGACCTAAAGAACCACATTGTTTCTTTGAGGGTACATCTACACTGTCTGCAACTAATGCACAGTAGTAGAGTGCAGCGACATCTCAAACACAGTCTGACGGCCGAAATGTACCTGGCAGTAGTTAAACCCCGCTGTCACACATTCCAGGCATCGCCCATCCTAAAAGTCTTCAAGCTCCCGGAGACAGATCCACCTCCAGGACACACTAATCCACGCCCGAGACACACATGAACCCGATAGCTTGCTAAATAAATAAATAAATAAGAACTCTATTCCCTTCTTGCCCTCTATTTCAGTCAGGGGACAAAAAACAGACTTAGCTGCAAGGCCAAGGGTCACCCCCGTCTCAATTATGGGAGTCCCATGTGGAAGGGGGAGCGATTATTCAAAAGCCTTCAACATCTTTCTTCTCCTTGACAAAGAAGCTAAAACAGTATAGGAATGGGACGGCTCCCCCCGTTTTACACGGCTTGTCAGAAAGCATAGAGTTTATAAACAAGGACAGACAGGGTCAAAGGTGGTAAGGAGAGAGGTCACAGAGTGAGAAACAGAGAGATTGAGAGCCTCTTACCCGTTTACTGACGGGTACCACTTGGCCAGACAAGTGGCTTATTGAAAGCTTTAGGGGGGTTTGTGGGGGTGGGCTTTGTGGGGGAGGCACAAACCCCTTTAAAAAGCCCTAAAAAGACAAGCACATTCCTGTAGTGCCTGATTTTTGAGTCTGTTCGTTGCAACTCAATCTAAAAATGATTCAAATCTAAAAACAACAAGCACAGAGGTGATACGTATCTACAGTGTCCTAATCTTAGCATGACATGTGAGAACTGGCTATCACAGATGAAGCCGGTTGAGTAATGAATGCAGATAAATCCACTTCTGATGATTAGAGAGAGTGGGAGCAGTGGGACTCTCTAGTGTAATGTGTCTTTTATAACTAACTTAGCAGACCAGAATGTGAGATCATTCTGCATATCAGAGTGTCATTACACCTTTACAAGCATGTGCCTGGCTAGCTCGTGATTGGGTCCTAGCAAATATGAATGATGAGATTATATTTAATAATATTTTATGAGAGTATGTTGAAATGAGAAATGCGACTCACCACGAGGGTTCATTTATTAAGCTGGCTGAAGCTCAAAGATGATCTGATTACCTAAATGATATATCGCGAGGTGCAGGGCGTGATGAAGTTTGGGCAGCGTTGTGGCATTTGTTAACGTGTCCTTCACCGGAATGAGTCTTAACCAGTTAGTCTTAACCAGCTATCCCATGAATACACTGTCTCATTACATCATTGGACAAATCCCCCTATGCAGGCATTCGTCTTTGGCAAAGGAACAAAAAAAGACATAAACGTAAACACTCCGAGTGCTGTAGGTGCGAGACAGCTAGCTTTGCACATGTCCGCCCAGCTATCAATAACACTGGATTTGATGATCTTTCTGGACATAATTTAAAGCCTATTGTCAAATGATGAATAACCTCAGTTTTGTTTACTTTTTGAGGTCTTGATGTCTGCCGCTTGAGACAAATAACACGTTGCGTCAGCCAATCACAGAGTGGGGCTGTCAACAGACTGGAGGGATTCCGCACCGGCCTGATGGATGGCGGCTCCCGGAGGGGTCCAAGTCAGCCTCTGGAAACTGGCCATGGGTTAAGCAGCAACCTCGTTTGCTCATGGTTATGTTAAAATGCACACACACACACCCACACACACACACACACACACACACACACACACACACACACACGAAAAATTTCCCCTTGGGTCCAATCCATCTCACTTTTGTCCACAAATGCGTCTGCAAGCGGTTTTGGAGAGCGAAAGAGAGGGAGATCCTCCTGCTGAAGGGCCTGTTTAGCTTAGCACTGACCGGGAGCGATGGAGCAGTGTTGATTTTGGAAAGCCAGTGTGAAAGCCCCGCCTCAGTCCACTGCACTGGAGCAAAGGCAAGAAAAGAAGTGAGCAAATTAGCAATCTAGCATCAATTTCTCACTGCAATTCCTAGTGCAAGTGGAGACGCAGCCACAGGGCTGTCCTTTATTCTATTTAAAAAAGAAATAGATCTGGCAAGTCCACAGAGGCTCCAGGAGAAAAACATGGCACTCTGTGGGAATGCAGTGCTAATATTTTAGTTCTGCAAGTCACTTGGTTCTGATTTAAGGTTAAGGTTGTGCTGCAGAAAAAAGTCACGTGTGAAAACCAATTTATCTAGAGATTATTCCCAAGATGAGAAGCCCCTAGAAAGCGTCTAGGCCTATTTCTGCTCCACTCATGCATACACACCCAGTGAAGGCTTTTGCTAGCTGTGTTTCTCACAATAGCTGGTGGGGGTAAGACAAAGCAGAGCCACAATGAAGGCCTTGTTTGGAGCTAAGGCTGCAGTTGTCAGCCCGGTGCTCCCCCAGCAGCGATTAAGTGACACCTCTGCAGCGCTGTGCTAATTCCTCAGCCAGTGCCACTGCCAGGGATTAGCCAGCAGTGACGGAGAGGTCTTATCTTGCCTCACAGTGATAAATCAGGTGTTAATATAAACCACTGCTCAAACCCTCCTGCATGCAGGGAACGCAACAGTACCGATAGTGAAGCGGCTGGAACACATAGCACTCTAGGGGGAAAATAAGCCACAACAGCCACATGTCTGTCCCAAATCCCTATTTATTGCCCCCTGGCTCAGTGCGGCTGCTAGGTGGAATCCACAGCCCATAGTTCAAGGCTTCAGGCTTTGCCAGAAGAAAAACATTGGTCACCTTCATTCAAGTGCCCAAACAATGGTGACATGTCTTCTTACCCTTTACATGCTATCTGGGTCCTAATTCCCTTTACTGCCCCAGTACATCACACATCGGCAGTGTGATTGGGCAAACATGTAATACTGTGGTAATGGAAGACACATAGTATTTGTTTTCCTGAGGTTTGACACTAGTTTTGAATTTACACGATGCAGTGGCAGAACAGGAAAAAATTGTGGCTAATGACTTGGGGATAACATTAGTTTAAAGCAAATTTTGTTTCCTCATTATATTTGCTGCAAGAAAAAAATGCACTGGATCAAACTGAAGACTGAATTCTGAATTTTGTCAATCGTTACAACTCTACACAGTACTTATGCAAAAATAGTGGATGTCTAACTGGTTCATCTGGGTTGGAGAAGATTACTGTCGCTAATCAATGGCTAGAGGAGCAAAGAGTAACGGCATAGATCCCATGTTCCCATGGCTCTGGTGGCTGGTCTCGCTTCATTTCCACCAATAGGCGAGTTCATTTGACATCTGCTGCTTGTAGCATTGACGAGAGATGACCAAATGATGATCTGCAAAACAGGCCAACAGCTGAAATAACCAGAGTCTCAGAGAAGAAAAATGTCTTCCGAGAACAAAGTTGGCTTTAAGTGCCCGTTCCCAAAGGAGACGGCGGAAAACGAAACTGTGTAGAATGAAAGCCCTCAATATTTCACAACAGTGTCATCTCCAGTCCTGAAATGTCAACGGACGAATAAAAACAGAACAAAAGACTACGCAGGATACCCTAACAGAGGCTCTTTTGTGTTTTGCCATGTTTTCTCTGGACAGACGCTCGGTCCACCAGAGGAGAGCCAATTATCGTCGTATCCCATTATCACTACACTACAGTTCATTACAATAACAATTTAATTCCAAAGGCATTGTTTTGTCATGTTTGAAGCTCCACGGTACTTTAAGGTGTGGTTTATGCTCCAGTAACTCTTCAGCGACTTTTATGGGTCCTTAAGGTTAAACTTAAGTGTTTAATTATTTCTTTAGGGTGCTGTTATGATGTTATCAGAGAATTAATTAGGACCTAGCAGTGAAAAAAAACAAGCTGACAACTTAATCCATGTTCTCACTTGCATAAATAGCCTGATTAAGGGGCAAACAAATTCCTTCATCAGCACGGCGCAACTCCCCGTTTTCCGTTCTGGGTGTGCATATCCATATCCAGGCGTAAGGGCAAAAGGACATTCGAGGACTCTTAATAATTAATGAGTTTGTGATGTATTCAGCAACGAGCAATGCACAAAATGCATGACACTGTAAACATGGCCAATCCTAAAAATACCTCACCAAGACTGACTTTAAGTGCCAAAAGCAAAGTCATGCTTTAAATAGGAAAAGGGAGAGGCGGCTGATGTACTGTAGCGCAGAGATGCAATCTCAGTTTATTTCTCAACCAATGCAAACCCTCTGACACTGTAATGGCTCTGTCTGGAGAGCTGCTTAATACATAATGGTTTTCAAATGGCCAATGCATCTGTGCCTGAGCGAGATTATGCAAATACAAGGTTGGACGAAACACAACAATCTCCAGCATTAAACAAATTGCATTTATCAGGTCCGGCATTCCATTTATCCTGCCAGGGAAATGTCACGGAGGCAATATTACAAGAAACAGTTTCACATGCAGGATTATCTAGTCTCTCTGCTGCAAATGAAATGCATAGATTCTTCCAAATGACCTTCGATGCATATAGGACCCATGGAAAAGACAATCATACACAGATCTGACAAAGAACAAAGCCTATTCCCAGACGGCACAGAAGGATTCTGAATGTGAACGCTGAATCCAATTTCTCTGACTAACAGCTCGGCCAATATTCTCTCTCTTTCACCAGTGTGCAATTAATTAGCAATGCTACGATGGACCGAAGCCCGTTCTCTCAATCAGTCAAGAATCACTGATTTATGCGCAAAAGCAAGCATGTGCTAAATCAAACACCTTATCAAAAGTTACCATCCTGTCAATTAAATTAATAAAACGCTGGGCAATAGGCAGCACTCAGGCTTGAGCATCTGTGTATGAATGATAAGCTGCCATTCAGCAGAGCGGAACCTGAGCTTAATGCTGGTCTTAAGGGTTGTAATTTGCTACACTAAACGAGAGATTAACCGTGTAAGAGCTATAGCAGATGAACAGTTTAACAGGTAACAAAAATGGGCACTTTAGGGAATGAGGCTGATTTCCATAAAGGGCATTTATACAAGTAACCAATTATATCCATCCAACTGGTTATGGACTGGACTGGTTGTGATATAATTATAGTGTAGAAAAAACATTATCCTCATTGGAGTGGGTGATATGGCCAAAATAAATGTTTTGCATCACAATGCTTAGCTTTTCTAAAGTCTAAGGTTTGATAAGCTGTTTGGTTCCTTCCTGATATAGAAAAGTGCAGGTGAAAGGTGAAAGGATTAGTTGAAAACACCGATAAACAAATTCGCCTATTCATCTGAAAGGTGAAAAAGATTTGGGGGAGTGCCAAGAACAGTCAGGTCCATGTTCACTCCACAGCCCAGCAAGACCACCCAGAGAAACCGGTCCCAGGCACTGAAACTGCCACAGTCAATCACTGATCAGCAGTCACTTCACATTACGGCGTGTCTTTTTAAGCTGTTTCAGAGCAACAGGGTTAATCCCCACATAAAGCACACAGAGGTGAGCGACCACCAAACACTAACAAATTTTTACAAGGAATGCACTGACATTTTTGAAGCTCATTTAAAGCGTGATTCAATTTCTAACATCCATTCTTACCACATTTACAACAGGTACACAGTTCTTGTGGGGGTACAGATGTGTACATTGGTGGTTGAGGGAATATATCAATGATCTGTTACATTAATCATCATGAAAATAAAAAAGAAGCCCTTTTCTAGATGGATCATGGGTGTGAGTATAAGTATGCACATTTTGCTCCAAAACCTACCCTGACATTGCTAATAAAACTGTCCACGTCTGGAGACTTTTTTATATGAGCAACATATTTTTTTACCTCCAGACTGCTCATGCTGAAAACTGAAGCCATTATTTATTTCTTTACTTGGCCCTAACCCACGTCTTTGTACCTGGCAGTACAGTGCGACTCCTGCTGAAGTGCCTCCACCACTGTAAAGTGCAGTACAAGCTGCGGACAGGAGAAATCACACAAAGCAGAGGCCGCAAAGGGCGGCTGGTGTTTGCCAACAGCAAATAAGCGCGTGTGCCCCATTTGTGCCATCTTCTCTGAGTAAACAAAGCACCCTGCCGTCAGCGTGAAGAGAGAGAGGCCATGCTTAAGGACTACTGGAGAGCACTCTCTAAACACAGGCCATGCCAGCGCATACCAGAGAGAGAGAGAGGGAGAGAGAGAGGGAGAGGGAGAGGGGGAGAGGGAGAAGGAGAGAGAGAGAGAGAGAGAGAGAGAGAGAGAGGGAGAGGGGGAGAGGGA
>JBBPDC010000001.1:12760050-12778504 GCA_037974485.1 Hemigrammopetersius urotaenia | reverse complement strand
GAGAGAGAGAGAGAGAGAGAGAGAGAGAGAGAGAGAGAGAGAGAGAGAAAGAGAGAGATAGACAGACAGAGAGAGAGAGTAAATCCACGCTAAAATATCAGCTCCCAACCCAACTTTGTGAATAGATAAACAGCGATATTTTTTTATCGCGCGATAAGAGTCTCGCGTTAACGCCGTTAACAGCCCAGCACTAAATAAACGCATTAATGAGGTCATATAACATCGTTTATTTAATTCATGTACGCGAACAACTGCTATGGTCAGTCTGAAAACGCTTAGCATGGCAGTCCAGTGTTGGGATATATTTACAACACCAGCACTGAGCCCAACATGGTGCTAATTGTTATATAAGTTAGTTAGCCACTCTATCTTTAGCATTTGTCACGTTTGTTTTGACCACAAGGAAAGCGATTTGCTTCTAATGACCCCCTCTTTTATCTAATTTGGGACGGATTTGAGGACCGGAGCCTTGAGTTGGGTCATGTGATACCAGCCCCTCTGTACTGCCCTTTCCAGCTGGATTAGCACAATAACTGACATGCCTGAAAGAACGAGTCTCTCTCTCTGTCTCTCTGTCTCTGTCTCTTTCTCTCTCTCTCTCCCTCTCTCTCTCTCTCGTCCACTCTCTCTCTCTCACATTCTCTTCTCATTCTTTACTCACAATTCACTCTATCACACACATACATCTCTCTTGCATTCTCTTTCTTGCACTTTCAAACTGCATTCACACACACTCATTCTGTTTCTTTGTCTATACCTACTCTCATTCTCTTTCATCCATTTTTGTTTCCTATTCCCATTCTCCTTTTTAGACTCCCTCATTTTCTTGCTCTCCCCCTTTCCCTCTGTCTACTGTTCTTTCTCTCTCTCTGGCTGATCTATATCTGAGGTGGGGGTACAGACTTCAAAACCCAACCGTTTCCCCATCTGGCACTTTTTAAACACACCCTGGCTGCTACATTGGTGATAGGATTACTGTCTCTCTCTCCCTTCCTGCCACACACACACACACACACACACACACACACACACTCTGACACCGTAAGGATCTAGAGTTAGTGTTATAACAGTGAAACTGATAGTGTTGGTAAGGCAGAAGCACAGGTAACTACAGTCTAAATCCATTGGGTTGAACGCGATTGCTGATTGCTAATTTCAAAGAACTGTACTTCCAGGCACAGCATAGACAGGTCAACTGCAATTAATGTGGACATATTTTCAGCAGGTGAGCCAAATAAATGCCCTGGTTATACCGCTTTCCACATGTGAAAATCTCTCTATCTTTCTCTTCCTCTCTGTCCCTCTCGGTCTCGGTCTCTTTCTTTCTCTGTCTCTCGCTCTCTTGTCTCTTTCTTTCTCTTTCTGTCTCTCGCTCTCTGTCTTCCTCTGTCTCTGGCTCTCTGTCTCGCGCTCTCTGTCTATATCTGTCTCTTTCTCTTCCTCTCTGTCTCTCCCTCTCTGTCTGTCTCGCTGTATTACCCTTTCTGTCTTCCCCTGTCTCTGACTCTTGCTGTCTCTCTCTCTCTCTCTCTCTCTCTCTCGCTAAAGAGACATACGGACATTCACACAGACTGAATGCCAGCAGTCTGAGAGATGGGGAGATGGGAACATGGGCCTCTGAGCCCAGCTGTTTCCTGCTCCAGAAGCTGAAGTAGCTCACTCTCTCCTTCTATCAGCTCCGCAATCCCCCGAGATCAGAACAACTGTCTGATCTGCACACTGTCTCAGGGATTTGGACTCTGGATTTGGAGGTGTTTCCATTACAAAAGAGCTTCGGCAAGCTCAGAAACTTCAAAAGAGCAGTTGTGGTGAGAAGTGGGGTCCATCTGATGAATATTTAAGGACTGATTCTAAAGAGATAACCAGTTGAAACTGTTCAATAATCGATCACCAGGATCAGAATCAGAAAACTTTAAGTATCCCAGAGGAAATTGCTCATGTTGCACAGACACAAACTATTATAACATCTAATTAAATATAATAATAATTATGCACCATAATAACATTAAGCTGATTGTTTTGGCACTTGATCAAGTGGGACCATTACACCTTTCCAAGGAAAGACTTTTTCTCATATTGTGCTGAACCGTAGAAAATAAACCCAGTCCCAGTTAAAACACAGATGATATGATACCGATCAGTCCATGCAACCTCAATATTAGCTATAAACCAAGTGATGTATCGGTCGGGTCCTCCTTACATAAGAGTCAGGAGAATTCCTTTCATACCGCTCTCCCAAATAAACCTGTCCCAAATCTCATGCGTTCTTCCACAACCGCATACCTTAATCCTGACCAGCTTTTATCAGAGGGGCTGATTGAAAGACTTCCAAGCGACAGCTTAACCTTGCTCTATTAAACACTTCAATCTAGTGAGGCAAAACTGCATCATGCACAGACATAAAAAAAAAACCCTGGGCCTCCTGAGGCCCTCAAACCAAGAGTGGAGAGATTAGAGGCAGCAGCGGGGCCTAATAGCTCGGTGCTCCACTTGAGAGGGCAGCTTAGCACGAGACACACACATCCTATCTGCTCTCTCCAGCCGAGAGGGACTTCACAATCAACAGAGTTTATCACAAATGGATGCCAGCAGAGAAGAAATCACTCCACCGCCCGGTACGTATGAGCCTCTGCAACAGGAGGATGCAATCGTCCAGGCCATGCAATGTTTATCAGGAACTCTGTTAGCAGGCTAAAGTAAAGAACGCGGGAATCGGAGGGGAGGTGTCTGATACGAACACACAAGTGTCTGAAGATAGGATAAGTCCAGCTGTATCAGCAACTCTCGCTCTCATCTCCTGACCAACCAGGGTGTATCTTTAAGGACACATTCACACTATATCTTGAAGCACATCACCACTCACATCCCCAGCATCAACACAAACCAACTCTTTCCCAATCCTTAGGATGGTATGGTTGCTAAAATGACATTAATAAACAGCAGGACAAATTCATGCAACCCTGGCAAAAGGAAAAGAACATTTGACTTTTTTTTATTAATTATTTCTCGCATATACAATGGGAAATGAATGGATCACTTAAATGTACTTAAATTATAGTACACATTGCAATCAAATGGAGTCAGAGTATGGCTTTGTTTTCTGAATATAAAACTACGATTACAAATGATGATCTTTAAACATTTGTTTAAAGGTTAAACAAAATCCACTCTTTTTTTCAGTTTGAAAAAAGGGAAGAAATTCTCCAGATTGCAGAACTTTAAACTTTAAGAAAAGAAGATATTTTATTCTGATTTGATTTTGATAAGCTACTCTTGAATCTATAATCTTGTTTTACAGAAATCCTCTTAAACTGTTTGCCCTTTTTTTGATGACAAAGTTAGAACTTTTAGTATAATGTAAAGTAATATAAATCATTAAATAGTAACTATAAGTTTACTTGCAACGACTAAGTCCTTATCATTACAAGTCCTGAGACATGAGGCAAGGCCTACTGACACATACCACGGCAATCAGGCTGTATTGTGAGGGATTACCTCAGAACTGTGACATGTGGCCTGCGGGGTAAAATCACCTGAGGACAGTGGAGCTCAGCTGGTTGAGGCTCTCCCCTCCTGCTCAAGGATACAGCACATTTCCTGGGATCAAAGCGGCGCTCAGAAGCATTAGAAGTCAAGGTCCCAATTACTGCGGACAGGCAGGTCTAGCCTACCTCATTTAACCTACTGAAATCTATGCCACCTAATTACCTGCGTCTGGGGCCTACGGGAGATCGACCCCTGTCTTATCTTCAAACAATGGCATTCTCCTTCCTAAATAGGCCTTTCATGGACCCTGCTCCTTTTCATTTCGCTGCTTTATGGCTGAGAATCAACTCCAGCCACACCCATCCATGTAAAACAAACCGCTTGTTTGATGCGCGAACTAGGTACAATAAGGTACGTTCTTATTTTATAAGAAGAAAACTCTTAATAGTCTAGGAAAAACATTTAAGTAATAAAAAAAAACCCTTTTTAAACATTAAAACAATCTCGCTTACAAAAACAATTCTGAAGAACTTCAAAGAACCCTTTTGGTTCCATGTGACATCATTAATGTAAGTGTAAGAATATTTTAGCTTATCTATTATTTATCTTATATATAGCATTAATACCTTATAGCATTTACCTTATCTATAGTGTTAATACCCCAACATTTGCTTAGTGTATTTCAGTTTATTTGAGTTTTTTCCACCAAGTTTTTATTTTATTTATTCCTTATATTTTATATTCTTGTCTGTGTGTCTTAACAGATATAGCAAACGAGCAATTTCTTTGGGATCAATGAAGTTGTCTGATTCTGATTAGTGTATTAAAAACACTGATGCACAATGTCAGCTCAGACGCTGAAGTATCTTCAAAATACTGTGTTTCTGTTTAAACTTCCAATAAGGTGCTCAAGCGGAAAAAGGCTCTCTGAGACCTCTGTCTTATTCTGAATCTATTTTTTGTCTTTTTCTCTTTTTCAGCAGCCAGACTGAGAGGTTAACATGTCTTCAGACAGATCATAGACTGCTCATTGTCCCGCTTTAATACAGTCTAAAGCCTAAAGCACTTTCAGCCCTCCATCACAGAAAGTCTCTGACAGATATAGGGAGACATCCCGAATAGAGCAGGCGTCTGGCCCCTCGACCGACTGTCCAGCACCATTAATTTGACCGACTCGCTCACCCTGAAAACGTCAACCATCCAGCCAATGCCTCTCTCACAGTGACATCCCAATCCAATCTGATGGACTGGTCTCCGAGACAATTAAGACTGAATTGAATTCCGGAGCCAGCATATTTCGAAATGCTGCTATTGTGTGTATTAAGCCCAATTAATCCCTAATGTTTTCTTATGACTATTTTAAAGCTAATCCTTGCTAATGTGACACTCTGAATGAACAATAACTCTAAATTTACAGTAAAAACACAGTAAACAATCACTATAAAATTACTATACAAAGTCAATGATGTATGCATAGGCAGTGACCCCCAGTAGCACAAACATTAGCAATAGAAAAAAATGTTGGACTTTTCTCACATGTACATCAATGATGAATCATATGAACTCGCTGAAATTATACTACACATTTTAAACATGTGGAATCGGATTCAGTGTCAGAACATATGGCAGAACATAAGTTTCTGAGTATAAAATGCAATTGCAGTTGACCTTTTTAACAGCAATAACTTAAATGGACATTCTGAACTACTTATGGCACATGTGCCAAAAAACAATAGACAATTTAAATGTGTGCTGTATGTAATATTTAAACATCTGTACAGTGTTTTAACTGTGGTTCGGCTAGCTGCCTTTTGTCAAAACACACTTAAAGTGGTTGTATATAAAAAGGGCAAACTTTTACACACTTAGCCGCAGTCAAAAAAATGAAAATCGTTCCTTTGGTAATCCATTCCATTCCAGAGCTTCTAGTAGCCCACAACTGGACTGGATTTACTCATTGTAAAGAAAACCTGAGAAGTGCACCATGTTACTGCATCTACCACAATAAGAGCTGGTATGAGACCATTTTTTCCTTTGCTAATGCCAGTTAAACCCTTAAGCATTATCAGATTCTGACACTGATACAATATTTCCTCTTTAAAAATGACTTCACTTTGAAATGAGCTCATTTTAATCAAAGCACTTAAGGATCAGAAAGTTCAATTCAAAGCGCGTGTTTGGTTTTTCAGTGTAGGTTTCTTACAGAATTGAATCAATTTACATCCAGGGCAGATTTTTGTCCCAATAACTTGATCTCCATATCGCACAGGTGCAAAATAAGATATAAAATCCAAATAAAATATAGAATACAGGTATAAGCTCACTCTGTATTTTTACTCAATATTCAAGCACAAAAATAATTTTGAAAGGGTTGCAAAACCTTTGGGCTTCCTAACCCTCCTCATTCCAAGAACTGAGCAGAGGGAGATCTTTCTCCACCACACTAGAACAACAAAGCAGAGAGAGTCAAAGTGCAGGCACGTCCCGCTGCTCCCCTTTCCACATCGCCATACACAGGTCACTGCCCCGCTGCAGCCTCTCTCTCGGTTCTGACCTCCTCTCTCTTTTCTGGGACAGCCACGGAGGGGCTAAAAGGGAGGCAGCTGGCACGGCCCCCACCACGCTCCATAAACTACATATGCCTGTGACCTTTGATGCAACCAGTCACACAATGCTGATGCTGCTGTTCGTGAAACCTCGTTCTGAAGAGCAATTAGTCATATTAAATCTATGAATGTTAATAAAATATCTCATCACCGCATGCTGATGCAGACAAAAAAGCCAGCTGTGTTACCAGCGCCCATAAAAGTCCATGTGTGGTGTTCTCCTGTTGCTGTTGTGACAAAACTTTGTACCGTATAGTCCATTTTGGCTTTCAAGAAATGATTCAATTGTGTGACATTAAAGTTAGGTGCTATATAACACAATTTGATTAAAAAGGCAGACATATAATGAAACATGGCTTAAAACTGCTAATGAGTCCGAGAACTGTCTGGGCGTGGTGGTTATATTCTAACAAGCATAACCCACACTTCCATTCTACAACGACACTGAACGGGAATTAACTTATGCAGGTCAATGTATAGTCACTGTATCCATGACTCACTAAAAGCATCATCCAGCTTTTATATGGCAGCTTCTTAAAGAAGTTAGGAATCTTATTTACTTCATGGTTGACTGTGCATCTAAGATATTCATGAAAGGAAGCTAAGCTTGGTAGCTATTTAATGCTTGCGTGGTATAGTTTTCTCTATGTACAAGTCTTACGAACAGAGACATCATCAGAAACAGTGCTGTTATAGATGGCAGGACAACGTGCTCAGTTTACATCAAAAGAGAACAATTATGGCAAAATATATTAGTCCTTAGTGGACAAAGTTATTTCCAGGATGTAAATTGTACAATTTACAGGGGCAGCTGGTGGCCTAGTGGTTAGGGCATTCGCCCTGCGATCAGAAAGTCTGGGTTCGATTCCCACGACCGCTAGGCACCGCTGAGGTACCCTGAGCAAGGTACCGTCCCCACGCACTGCTCCCCGGGTGCCATGTTCATGGCTGCCCCCTGCTTCACTTGGTGAATGGGTTAAATGCAGAGGTTGAATCCCGTGCTGTTCATGTATGACAGAATGGTCACTTTCAATTGTATTGTGTGCCCACAAGAGTGAGGTTTACCTACTTAGAAAGAAAATGTATTTAGGTTCCGTAGGGATTTACTATAAATAATAAAAGTAGTGAGGTTCTGATATAACAGTTTACTGGGACACTCTCTAACTGTACCAGTGCAGCACATATGCCAGGTCATGGCATTAAGAGTTGAATTTTAAAGAAATAGCCGCAAATCACAGTTCCAGTAAGAAAGCCGAATGGAAATAATATTGACAACAATTTCTGAACAGAGGGCAGACGTTGCTTGTATCGCTCCGAGCTCAATTTTTATCTTCCATGACGAGAGGTCTGTCAGCAGTTCCTCCCTGCACTGTAATTAGGCATCATGAATTAGTTTCTTCTTCTGATTTTTGGTCATCCTCAACTGACTTTCATGACCGTAAATTAGACACACACCCAACTTCTAGCCAATTAAATAGGGCCAGTTGCTAAGAATACACTGAGAAGCAGATGTGTTCCTACTTTCATTTCGACCACTGGACGTGTTTCTACATCTTGCTTGCTTGACCTTACCTAACATTGGTTTTTCTGAAAAGATCTTACAGAAAAAAACCCCCACAAACTTTGGGCTGTACAACATGGGCAAAATACAAGCTTTGCAATTATCTTTGTAAAGTGCACTCCTTCTACATTATCTCTTTTTTCCCATCCTCGAATACCAGTCCAAATATTTCATTAAGAATGTAGCGGAGGAGCTGAAGGAGGAAAATACTCCAGGGACAAAGCCCCTTATCCTCTCCACAAAAGAGGCCATATTAAAGACACACATTTTTAATAAGTTAATTAAACCAAACGCTCTAAATCCTGCGGTAAGACTTAGTGCTGCTTCACAGGAAAAGACGTGTGGCTTGTGGGGCTCCGTAATGGAAAACAGAATGAAGCGTTGAGTTCTGAAACTGAAATCGTGCAAGGAGGCCTCCTGGACAGTGCGGAGGGAGGGAGCAGGCCGTCCTTCAACGGTCCCCTGCGCTTCACAGATGACCCTCCAGCACATCTTGCTGTCTACCCCTCCTCCTAACATGCCAAATTCCTCTCTGGTCGCAGACAAAAAGCCAGTAAAAAACCTTAATTTATCTCCACTGCAGCATGAAGAACAAGTAAAGATCTTAGAAAAAGCACAGAAATATTGACTTTACATTTTAAAGGATTATTTGCAGCATGCTCTACCTAATATTTATCCGTCACATCTACAGCATTACCAATGACAATCATTTTAGCACATTTTTAATCCTTCTGCTTTCTTTGAAGACATTTTCTCATTTTGAACAATGCTTACAACTTTGTGGATACAGTTTAGGGGAGTCATTCTATTCCAGCATGACCTCAACTCCAACCAGAACCTTTGGGATGAACTGCAATGGACATTGCGAACCAGGCCTCTCATCCAACATCAGTTCCTGACCTCATAAATGCTCTACAGAATGAATGGTGATTGTTGAAAGCCTTCTAAGTGGTGTGGAACCTGTTGTTAAGGAAGTACCAACTCCATATTAAAGGCTGTTTTTGAACGCAATTTCATTAAAGTCCTTGTTGGTGTAATGATCAGGTGTCCCAGTACTTTTGTCCATAAAGTGTACCAATGGGCAGCTGTTTCAGCAACAAGTCATTATATTGAAAATGACAGGAGCATTAAATCCACAGATTAATGTCTCTAAATAAAATAAGGGCCATATGTTTTGAATCACACAGCCTACAGAGCACTGGACACAGAAAAAAATCTCCCACTGGAGGATCACGCAGACTTAAAAGTCATAGTTCAATCAGTGGGCAGTTACACAGGCAGTCCTACAGTCAGCAATGAGGGCTATCAGTGTCTGGACAACTGATCTCAAACCCCTTTATCCCCCCTTCCTAATCTCCCAGTCCAGGAACTGAAGGAATACACTATAATTAGCCCCTTTGATCTGTGATGGCTTTCGAGGGAGTGATCTTCTAAAGAGAATTCTCTTAGTTAGTGGGTCGCAACAACAAAACACTGATTTTTCAGGGAGGACGAGGGTATAAGAGTGGAAGGAGGAACGACACTACAGATTCTGAAACGGGTGATTTTGTAGCAGGGACTATAATAACATTAGGTAAATGATTATCTATTAGCATTCTTAAGACCTCTGATTCAGTACCTACTATAAAATGTGTGCTATTAAACTAATATGAGAGCGGGGAACTGAGGTGTGGATGTATGGAATCTTTTGGAAATCTGACTTTATCGTTCTTACAGCTGAAAAAAGTCCCCTCTCTTTGATCACCACTTTCACAGCTGTTGCCAGATGAGGGGGAGTCTGTCATTTCTCAAAACACAGCCTGACACTACACATTACGTAATGTGGCCTGCAGTCATGAGGTTCAACGGTGAGCGCTTACGCATAAGAGCAGGCTCACGCTCCCCTCTCAGGCCTTCTTCTCTTACACACCCCGCGCTCTAATCTTTTGTTCCACTGCAGGCCATTATACGCCAACAAAGCAAGACACATTACAGCCTGCAAGTATCATATCGAAAAGAAAACAAGGAAACAAAGGAGCACATCCATCCTCAGGGTCATGTGAGTGTACATAAGGCAGAAAAAAAACCAAGGGAATGCCTGCATTAACCCACTTTACCACACTGAATCCAGGTCACTACAGTACAGGCCCTCGACTGTACCTGAACATAATGATAAACCTCAACAAACCTGTGCTAAATCTCACTGCCTGGCAAAACTGAGCCTGTTGAAAAGAAGATTAGCTTTCCAGCTGAACTCCTAAAATAACTCTCTGGGGGGAAAGTTGTGTTTTAGCGTTCAAACAGGATTTTCGCAAAGCTGTGTGGGTTAGGCAGAAAAAAAAGGTTTTATGGGACGACCTACAAGGTCGTATTGGCAAAACTAGCGCCATCATTCCTGAAGTAGAAAGTAAAACAACCGAACAGGGCTTTCAGCTGCTCTGCTCCTCGGCTCTGGTTTTCTCTACCTCCTGACATCTCTTTAAATCTAGACTCAAAACTCACCTGTTCAAAATTGCTTACTCAACATAAATTTCTCCAATTCTGGACTCTTATGTAGATTCTGTAAATTATCTGCTTTTATGCTTGTTCTTTTATTCTTTTGTTGCGTACTGAAAGGTGCTTTTCAAATAAATTATTGTATGTATGTATTATTATTATTATTATTATTATTATTAGCTAGGTGTAGTTTCCCAGATCTCACATAAAACAAGGGTGCTGGTTCTCAGTTGTATACATTTTTTTAATAAACAAATATGTAAAAAGTATAGAATTGTATTGGACCCATTGAAATAAAAACCTAAATATAAAAGTGATATACATTTTATTTACATAATTTTTCACAAGTTCTCTTCTTCTAAGGCTTTATTGTGTTAATATGCTTAATATGTCATGGTTATTCAAAGCATTTTGTATTTGGTGTTCAGATTGACCCGTTCAGCCTGTATTCCTGACATGTACTGAAAGATAGATGCCTCATATATTAAGCTCCTATTTGGTACAACTGTATCTGGAGTTTAGATCAAAAAGATACAAATTAGCACAGAGATAATGTCCCATCATGTCAATGTCAGCTCACATTAGCGAGGCCTGTTCCTGGTGACGGTTAACCGAGTTACCGTGGTAACAGCCCCCTGTAATGGTAAAAACTCCAGCACTGCTTTAAAATCCTGTTATTAACTTTCTCTTTTTTCATCATAGCAAGACACTGAGATCTCCATACAAGAGCATAACTGAACTTTGAAACATGCAGGGTGATGTGATACCCTACTTTAACGTTACATTACATTAGAGAGACAGAGAGAGAGAGAGAGAGAGAGATTCTCAGAGAGAGACAGAGGTAAATATATCAGGCAGCATATTCAGAACTGCTGATGGTAATAATCTTCTATGAGGGACCTTTCAGAGACATTTACCACTTTGAATGTCTGGTTTTTGTAAAGGATTCTGTTTCTCTGGATGACCTTTTATTTATCTTAATTGATTAATGCAAAAATTATGTGAAACTGGATGAATTCTTCCTTGAGGCCTACTCTGGGCCAAAGAAAAATAAGCATTCTTGCCAAAAATTTGAACGATTTTTCTGTTAAATCTATTCGATTCCTCAAGTCATTATTACCCTTCTGTATTGGACCAAAGGGTGTATTAATGACACGATACCCACTGGTCATCTGGTAACTGTAACCTTATGTAAGCCTCTTGTGACTTTTGACTCATACTGTATATGAATAGACGAGTGGAGTGAAGAGTTAGCCTTTCAATGTTGCTCTTTCAGTTTAAAATAAAGCACTGTAAAATCCCAGAGCCATAGTGTCTACTGCATTCCTACCAAAGGGTTCCAGCACTGGTTGCTTGGGCAACATAATTATATGTGGAGTGGCTGGGCTAAAGGGAAGGGGGGGAGAAGGAAACACATGGTGAAGGTTTCTGAGCTTTGCCACCATGACATTATGGTCCTGTTTGAACCTTACACAGAATAAGCAGCCTAAGGGCTGCGGCCGGGCAGACCGCGTTCTCTCCGTCTTTCTTTCCCTCTTCTGGCCAAACCATCTTCCCGCCAAGCTGCTCGTTCTTGTACTTTGAAATCCAGCCTGTGCAATGAACAGTGTATTTCATCTGCTTTCAGCGCTGCTGTTTTTAGCTCGCGGACTCGCCGATACTCGCCATGTGCTACTGTTGCTCGGTATGAACGAAATATCATATGGCCAATATATTATTACATATTTTTATTGCAATTTGAACCGACCCACCACATGAATATCTGCGATCCTTCAGAATGCTCACCAAAATATCTCAGACTACAAAATGGAGAAGGTTGCTTGATTTCGTATCAGCAATCACAGTCCTAATGCCATTACATTACAAAAGGCCCTTTAGAGATCATAAAACAGGCCAGAGTCTGAAGGCTATTACCATACAGTATACAGTGCAGCCTCTTCGAACACCATATTCATAATCCAAGCTCATACTGCTTGACATTTAGATTTTATGTGTATAATCACCCTATCGGATATTGAAGGGTATGTGGCTGCTGTACATAAGGATCTTTAGGAAAAGTTAAATAGAACTGAACTTTCAAAATGTCCACATCTATATGTTTAACCTACTCCGAAACTGATGTGACTCTCAAATTTGGCTGACGGCTCAATGGTAATAAAAGCCAAATATCGTTCAGCAATTTCGAGGCAGGTTGATTCAGAATCTGTAACTCTGCCCATTGAGCAGCAGATGCCAATGTCACACATTTCACTTCAACTCATAGCAGTCAACCGTCCCCCCCGACTCAATGCCAAGTCGATTAGATTACAGCAAGAGTCTTGGTGACAGCTCCTGGGCATACTTGAAAAGTGGTTGATATCCGAGATCCTCTCCACTCACTCCTCTCTAAAGCTTGAGAAGAGATGGTATACTGAGAAGTTCATGTCACAGGCAGAGCACTTTTTGAAGCAAATCCATCATGAAGAATGGCAGCAAAGTGAGTTCAAAGGGGGTAAAAAGATTTGCTCTAATCCACACGACTCTGAAATGAAGGAACCTCTTTTAAAGCATCACGGCATGACCACTCATACTCCAAAGCACTTTAACCCAAGAAAAGTTTATTGTAAGCAGCTACATTTCCATTAAACATCCATAATTTGCATGGTTTCAGAAGAAATGTGCCCAAGGGCCCCAAGGCACTCTGGACTAAACAAGCTAGAAAAAGACAGAAAAGGTCACCATCAAAAACCATCGCTGACCACAAGTGACCTGTTAAGATTATTTTAACCACTTGTTTGCCACAACTCTCGTGAGTTACCAACAGCTCCTAATATGAATACTAGTTCATTTTATCCAGATTTATAACACAAAATAATCACAGAAAACAGGACCATTCTGTTTATTGCCCTTCAATCAAACAACAACAACAGTGAGGGAGGCTTTGTATCTCTGATGACTCCTGGCCACCTACTGAGGGTTCTTTAAGAACTACTCAACCAGGCTGTATCTGGCTTGCTCCATCCACCAGGACTGCCAGGCAGGCCCACTGACGCGAGCACATCCTGCCCATCTCTAGATTATCCAACCCAGTGAGCCCATTGAGGGTCCGTCCCCAGGAGGAAACTGGAAACCCTTTCCATTCAAGCTGGAGAAGGTACAGCCTCCTCCTGCATTCAGAGCATGGCCACAGGGTCAGAGACAAGAGCCCTGAATTAAGACTGTGGCCTGGTTTCAAACCACCCCAGGGAAAAGCTACTGGTCCCACAGAGGCCTCGCTCAGGGAACTATTATTCAGAGATCACGAAAGCTGAGAAAAAGCTGCTGTAATGAAGAAATTCAGTCACTTCCTTGACTGACTAAACACAGAGACTGGACCTATCTGCTAAAAACAAGGACCTCAATTTTACTGATCCATTTGATCATCTCTACTCAAAATAATGGTTCCCAAAAGGACATTGGCTTCAAAGTTCAGTTCTAGATAAAGCCTTCAAATTGGTATAGAATATTACTATTATCTGGAGGTTCTTCATCCAGGTGTTCTACACATCATTTACAAAACCTGAAGGAAATATTAATTGAAAGGTTCTTTGGGGAACCAAAAATAGTTCTTCTATGTCCTTTGATGCCCTTTCCTTTTAGGAGGGTCTGTCCCATGCAATTAAGTGACTGGTCCTGAAGAAGGGCTAGTGGCCACACTGAGGCCTCGATCAAAGAGCAACAAAAAGCAGAGAAACTTCCTGCTTCGAGGAAATCCAGTCACCCTTGAGCAAATGAACAGAGTGAGAACCTGAGCTGAACTGGCTTTCTCAGAGCTGGGCTGTGATCCGCAAACCTCAAAAAACAAGCAAACACAAAATAGCCGTGTACTTACTGGCTACTTCTAGCGAGGCATTGTGGCTGACAGCTTCTCCCAGATAGTTTCGGGCTACGCACACATACGAGCCCTCATCTGGTTTGCTGCGGCGGCCATGAACTATTCTCAGGAAGAAGAGGGAGCCGCTGGGCAGCAGCATGCGGTGCGAACGCGTGTTGTCCCGGTCGGTCTCCACCCTCTCTCCATCCTTGTACCACTCCACGGTGGGCGTGGGCCGCCCCTCGGCCTTGCAATTGAGGGTGGCCGGCTCGCCCTTCGAAACGATCAGGTCAGAGGGATGCTCCACGATGCGGGGCGGGTAATCTTCCTGCCGCAGACGGGATCCTGGAGGATACACAGAGGGCAAAGTATTAAAACCCAGCAAGAAACAGTGGCATGTGACGGTTCGTGAACCCTTTCGAATGTTTTATATTCATGATTAAATATGACCTAAAACACCATCTGATTTTCATTTACAACCTAAAATTACAAACGTGACAAAAATATTATACTAGGTCACATGGAACTGTCCAATATTGCAGATATGTGAACCTCTAGCATTAGAATTCCTTTGAAGGTGAAATTAGGGTCATGTGTCAATTGGATGACAATGGGGTTTGTTTTATTTGCTAAGGGAACAAGTCAAATCGTCACAACACATACTTGTGAAGGTGTATTATGGCACAAACAAAGGAGACTCCTGAGGACCTCAGAGAGTTCACCAAGCTCACCAAACTCTAAAGAGACAGACAGACCATATAAATGGAAGAAGAACAAGATTCTCCCCCAGAAGTGGCCGACCTACAAAAATATCTCAAAGTGCAATGTGTACAATAGTTTGCAATGTTACTAAGGAACCTAGGATAACTTTTAAGCAACTAAAGACTCTAATATTAATGTTCATGAGTCAACCATCAGAAGAAAGTCACTGCTCTCTAAAAAGAACACTGCTGCTCTTCTACATTCTGCTAAAGGTCACATGGACTAGCCAGAAGGCTATTGGAAAAAATGTTTTGTGGACGGATGAGACCAAAATAGGACTTTTAATGAGAAGCGTTATGTTTGGAGAAAGGAAAACACTGCATTCCAGAATAATAACTTTATTCCACTGTGGTGGTAAAATGGCTCGGGCCTGCTGGGCCAAGATGGATTACCATCATTTATGGAAAGGTGAATATTAAATTATACCAGCAAATTGTAAAGAAAAATGTAAGGACATGTGTCCATGAAATTAAATTAGAAGTAGAAATCCTGTGGAAGGACCTGAAGAGAGCAGAATCTCACCAACAGTTCTATTCTGAATTAAGACAGTTCTTCTAAACCAACGTGCAAAACTGCTCAGACTGAACCAAAGCATTTAGTTGCAGTTACTGCTGCACAAGGTGGTCGCACCAGACACAGAGAGCAACATTTACACACTTTTGCAACAATTATAGAGCATAAGGGATCCAAAAAAGAGCTATGCTCAAGTAGGCCTTTTAGGAACACCTGGCACAGGTGCTGATGAAGCGTCCCAGACATTGCTGATCCAGTCCAATTTTATTCAGCACACTTTATCCGCCAACATACCATTTTTGTTTTGCATTCCTTCGATGGAGCTAAAACAAATCATCTGGGCATATTCTTTGTTAGTCTTCTTATTATATAAGCGCCAGTAATTAAAACTGTAGGTGTCAGCATTCCCATAACTGATAACTGAATAAATGGAGAACGCATTGAAAATCACTGTACGAAATAATACTTTGTATATAACTGGCATTCTTTTAATTCAGCCCTCTTTTTATTTCTCTGGATACACCTAAAGCATGGCGTTGATGCTGATGGGTAAGAACATAAGAACTCATATGGTTTAACTTTAACTAGTCTTCCCTCTTTTTGTCTTTGTTTTATTTCTCAAGCAGGTGCTGATAATTCTCAGAAAGGGCCTAAACATAGCCCCCAAACAAAGGCTTTGTGAGGAAGAAACTCACCCTCCAATTACAGTATCCTCTCTTCCCTTTGGAGTGCAGCGGAGCAACACTTTAACTACGCCACTGTCATTTTGGGGGTTTACAACTTCCCTGATCAAAGGCGAGAAATGAGAGGAAAAGGGTGGAGGGAGATAAGAGGAGTTCCAGAGCCATGCGAGTCTATCAGAGGGAGACACACACGTGTTCATCACAGTAAAGTGCCTTTATATGTGTGTGTTTGTTTGTGTGTGCACGTTTGATGGAAGTCTAAACTAACTCACACTGCAAAGGGGATAAAAAGTGGCTAAAAGTAGAGCAGAGACGTAATCACTGAGGCCAGAGTGAAGTCATTACTTCTGTTCCGAAAGCAGCCAACTGCACCCGCAAGAACTGGTTTAAATGTAAATGAGCGTGGTATCTTTAATGCCTGGGGGATGAGGGGATTGTGTTTGCGTGTGCGTGTGTGTGTGTGTGTGTGTGTGTGTGTGTGTGTCTCCACACTGGCCTTTGGAGCCAATTCAGTAACAATTAAAAAAAGCTGGGATTAATTGCCAGCCCAGGGTCAGAATTAATTTATCCTGCAACCCATAGCCTGGCATTGGTCCTTATTCCTTATTCACACCCACCTCTCAGCCCATCCCCCCACCCCAACCCCCCCACCCCAATACACACACACACACACATACACACACACACCCAGTTGCGAGGGAACTGTCATATGAAAACCTTATAACTTGTTCTGGGTTGTTATTCTTTCACACCTTTTAAATACAACAATGCGCGAAAAATGACTTGGAATAAAAACTAGGAAAAATAATATGAACTATACATATTGATACGCAAAACATTTGGGCCCCATTAGTCAAATCAAAAGAGGAGGTACAGAGGACCTGCATCTGCACACCGTAACACATAATTACTATTAATTACTAAGTTTAACATCATTCAAGGTTGTCTGTGCAAAGGTTATGGCACATATGTGGTACACATATACATGTGTTCAAGATTCAAGATTCTTTATTTGTCACATGTAGTCATACAAGTACAACACACGGTGAAATGTATCCTGAACCGCTCCTTACTGACTGTGAAAACATTAAAACAATAAGTAAATTATAAATTAAAATCTGGACATTTTCAGAAACCCAAATAAAATAAAGAAATGAGTACGAGTAAGTATAAGTATAGATGTAAGTAAAATTTACATTTTTTAAAAAAATATACAAATCAAATTTTCTGAAACACAAATCTAAAGTAAGTACCGGTAACTTAAACGAGGAGCACCACCAGTTACGTCAAATATACAGACTGAAAATTTGTTTTTTGTTTCATAATATGTATTTATATAAATAAATGTAGCAGCAATATGTACATTGTGCAAATGTGTTCCGTGTTCTGTTTTATTATTTTCCTTTATTTTAAAGGTAGCAAATTAATACAAAACATCCAATAAAATAATAAGAAAAACGTCATATTTAAGTGTGTTCTGTGTACAGGACATGTACATAATTTCTCTTAGAAAATCAACAAAACTAGCAATTCAACTGGGCCTGTTTTGCAAACAACTGTATATCATTGCTTTTTGTTTTTTTACTTTTGTCAGTGTCACCTTTACACACAAAGTCAGGAACATTTTGTTGGTCTTTGTATTGTAGGTTAACTCTATTTTCTGGTTTCCTACCAAAAAAGTGCCCTAAAATACAAAGCAATAAAGACACACACACGCACGCACGCACGCACGCACGCACGCACGCACGCACGCACGCACGCACGCACGCACGCACACACACACACACACACACACACTCCCTGTCTCTCTCTTTCTCCCTCTCTCTCCCTCTCTCTCTCTGCCTGCTGAGGGTGCTTCCTTTTCTTATTTGATGCGGCAGACAGACAAAGTCAGAAGAACCAAATTCAGCATTCTCAGGCTTTTAAAAAGAACATCTAACAAAAAGATCTAGTGAAAAGCTGACAAAGGACATTTTTCACTGTGTTGTTTACTATTGCTAACAGTTGCAGCAGGCACAAGCTCTCAGTTAAAGAACAAAAGGGTCAAACTGAACTCAGTAAAGTTTGTTTTGAAGTTTACAAAT
Organism: Hemigrammopetersius urotaenia; assembly: GCA_037974485.1. Taxonomy (NCBI): domain Eukaryota; kingdom Metazoa; phylum Chordata; class Actinopteri; order Characiformes; family Alestidae; genus Hemigrammopetersius; species Hemigrammopetersius urotaenia. The sequence goes on along the minus strand of JBBPDC010000001.1, from coordinate 12,760,502 downwards.
CTGTGGTGACAAGAAGAGAAAAAGAGGTGCGGCCGCCTGTAAAGCGTGCGACATCCCGCGTCTGGAACCCCAATTTATTTGATCATCTCTGTCCCACGGAGATGTCTAGACACCGTAATTACAATACATGCAGAGGAAATAAAGAGTGTAAAAAAGAAGAAGAGATTCACAAAAAGAATATGCATAATAGGAAACAGTAGGTGACACGAAGAAGACACGTTTAATTGAATGGTGTTGAAAAAATAATGAGCGCAAGCACGGAATGTGTCTGGAAACTCCAGCCGATGAGGGCACACAAAATAAACCCTCTTTTTCAAACCTGCTGAGATCCGGCCTTTTGATCCTAAACACAGAGGAATAACAAAGCATACATATACACACACACACTCACACACACACACACACACACACACACACACACACACACACACACACACACACACACACACACA
>JBBPDC010000001.1:12745340-12758021 GCA_037974485.1 Hemigrammopetersius urotaenia | reverse complement strand
AGGAGAGAGAGGGGAGAAAGAGAGGAGAGAGAGGGGAGAAAGAGAGGAGAGAGAGGAGAGAGAGGGGAGAAAGAGAGAAGAGAGAGGGGAGAAAGAGAGGAGAGAGAGGAGAGAGAGGGAATAGGAAAGAGACAGGAGAAAGAGAAGAGAGAATGAGAGAGAGAAGAGAGAGAAGGAATGGGAGAGAGAGATATAGAGAGAAAGAGAGAGAGTAGTTCTAATAAGTTCAGGTCCGCTGCCTTTGTTAGCTTCAGATGGAAATGAGTTTGCTTTCACTCCGTCTCTGTCAATGAGGATTTCTTGGCATTCAAAATTAGAGAGAGGCAGCTAAAAAATCTCGACCATCCGGATAAGTCCTGAGAGCAAGGTTACACAGAAGCCTAATGTGTGTGAATGTGTGTGTACGTGTGTAGGTGTATGCGCATGTGTGTGGCCTGCAGTGCACAGTTTCTGGTAAGAGTATCTGGTCTTAACATGACCTCAGTAATGATCAAACAGCCGGCACCCATGAGTCACCCATTCTTTACTGAGCACGTCTTACTCCGCCTCACCTGCGAAGGTACTTCATTTTATGTGGGTTTATGTATCAAAAAGTCAAGATTCCTTGTTACATGAACCGTTTTCCAAGATCTCCCTGCCTTCAAAACTGATATATGGTCACTGTCGGCTTTGTCATTTTTTTACATAGTTTGAAAACAGCTGCTTCTTACATTAGGACACAATTTTGTGACGAACAGACCCATAGATATAGTCTAAGTCTAAGAAGAGTAAAATATCTTATATATCTTATATATTTATATTCAATTACATTCAGATCCAAAACAAATTTGTCCTTCTCCTGAAAAGTTACTTTTTGATATAAGGTTTTGTTCATTCAGGAATTATATGCAAATAAGCTCTCCCCTGATTGGCTGGTACTGGGCCTCATTATAATATATGCAAATGCATGCCATCACAAAATCAGGGAACATAAAAACGACCTGCTTTTTAAGTTTAAAGCTTCAGAAATGTTAACTCAAAATCTTATCTTATTAAAAAAAAATACTGCCACAATACTCCACAGTATTAACCACTAAAGTAGTAGCACCACATTAAAAAAGGCAGTGTAAAATAGAACAGGCTGACCTCCAATCAGGTAATATTCAGTTTATGTAGTTTCTGTATACCGGTTTTTTACAGGCTCTCTGTATTTTTATGATACATGATGCAAGTACCGACAATACCTGTGATAAACTTTATATCACATAGTCGCAGATGAAACAAAACCCTTTTGTGTCCTGAGTCGAGCGGCTGGCCTGCTTCTTCAGAGCCTGCAACGGGCAGCACAGCCGGAACTCCGATAGGAATATCTGAGTGGAGATAAGAGCAGGCGAGGGTGGCAGGCCGCGGCCTATCTCTAACACCATTAATCCACGATTAGCAGCTCGTTAAGTGCGATTTATAGCTGCGATAAGCACGGGGTGCGCCCGGAGGCAGCGCAGCAACACTTACGTCAGCCATATAAAATTTAAAGAGTTGCACCATAAAACAATGAAGGCAGATTGAAGGCAGTCTTCAGACTTTGATCATGATGATCATTTCCACCGTTCCACAAAATACACCATTTATCGACCCTTCTTTATCACCACATACTCGAAGAAAAGGTAAATACAAAGCCTCTTGATTTGGCTCTTGGGAAAATCTTTAATAGTCTACAATTGCAGGTTTAAGAATCGAATAAAGCAGACATCAGGTAGACTACTGCACAAACCAAAAAAAAAACCGAATACAATGTGAGTCTTATGCAGTATCTGTATCAGTGTCAAAACCAGTGGCAACTGGGTATCAGTGTCAAAACCATATGGGATCAGTGTAGCTGCACTGAACACTACTCAATGTTAATGTCAGAGTTACAAGGGCATTATAAAGAGTTCTTTTCACTTCAAAAGTTATACGTACAACCCTGACCTAGTGACATACCAGTCTGGCTGAAATTTGAGGCTTGAGAGAAAAGGTTCCCATCTGGGACAATGAAAGGCCGTCGAAACAGAGACGGGCCGTCAGAGGAAGGGGTCTCGGTCAGCTGTGAAAGAGATTGGGGGTGTCCCGTTGCGATGGGGGTCAGTAGCGGCCCGGGGGAGCGCTCCTCTGGGAGCCTGCGGCCCATCCTGCCCGCGGGGCCCCGTAGTCTCTAACTAAAACAATGGGGGCAGTCTTTCCCCCTCCAGCTGCAGCCGCTCTCTACAGACACCTCCACACAGATGGAGAATAGCCTGAGAGGAGATATGGTCACTCACTCCGATTCCGACTGAAGGCAAACAAATAAAGAAGTCTGTTTAAAGAAGTCTGTTTAAAGTTTCAGAGCGAAAGCCTGTTATTCTGCAGAGATTCTGGAGGAGGAAGTATGGCACGATTCAGGTCACACCTTTGAGTGCATGTACTGTTTGTTCAGAGCATAAATAACACCATGGGCACACACTGTGCTCCGCCAGAGAGAAAAGTAAAGTACTTCCTGCAGAGAGAGATAGTCAGGTTGCACTGTATTCCCTCACAACACACATGGACTGGAAGAGGTTTGGAGTAAGTAAGACATGATCTTTAAAAACAAGCCTTGATCTCTGAAGAATGCCAGTGAGTCCATAAGGACCCCATCTATCACCAACAAGCAGATATTCCTCCTAGAGTGGGTGATGATGACTAAAAAAGACTAGAAGAGCAGGCAAAAGCCAAAAACCCACACCATGATAAAAGTCAACTTGCAATGTTAAGCCTTAATGTGTAAATAGACCAATCAGTCTTTACCATAACATATAGTTATAAACACTTCTAGCCTACACAACGTGATTCTTTACATCACATCAGATGGTTTGTACATTTGCATTGAGAATGTATTATCGAATTAACCCTTACTTACACAAAAATACCCATTAACATACTAATTTCCTTAACAGAGTCCATATGCTAGATTTTTGACTTTTGTGGGAGTTCATGTACCACAAAATAATTGTAATTCATTTTTACATTAACATTTCCTAATTAAAATGTTTTGTTATTCAGCAGTTGTGTATTGTCATGCAACTATCTTGAGAAATTAATAAAACCTGTTAAGCTGAAAGGTATGTGTTTTTAAAAGCTAATATTGGAATGTATACAAAGAATATTGATACAGTAAAAAGGGATTTTACGTATGTTGGCGTGTTTGTTTAATCATTCCCAGACCTCTTCTCATGGACAGGTACACAGTAGTTCTCAACAAATACCACAAATATCTGGTTAAGCTCAGTCGATACTTCATTAGATTGAATCAAGTGAACTGCTGATGGAGTTTCACAAATCCATGCAAAGGCCGGAGGCATCGAGGTGAAATCTGTGTTCTTGATTAGAAGAAGCTAAAAACTTCTTGTTGCAAACAAAACAAATCTTGAAATTATTTATTTGCAGGCAGAGAGTCCCTTACTGCTTAGATAAGTGGCTTTAAATAGTTTGCATCAGAGAGTCTTGTAGATGTTTATAGCGAAATGCTTAATTACAAACTGTGGTAATAGTATGCTCATAATCAACCAGCCTCTAAAAAAGGGGTCTTGCTCCCCACACATAAATAATTTACCTCTCACCATGGTAGCCCAGCCTGAGGAAGGTTCCTGCAGCAGGGCTGTGCTGCTGTGCTGCTCATTAGGAAGGGAACTGCCATGTCTGTTTGGGAACAGTGGCAGATGGACCATTCCAGACTGTCTGTGTCAGAAAGACGGCCTGTCGCTCGTCCGCACCGTCAACAGCAATTATAAAAACCGTCACGTATATTTGTGCTATATCTTGATTCTCACGAGACAAAAACATGAAGATGATATACACAATTAATTCTGTGACAGGATATGAGCCAAACCCGTCAAGCTGACTGCCTCGCGTGTGTAAGTGTGCGCATTTGCCTGTGTGTATGTTTGTTAGAGAGATTTACAGGCACATGGGGAGATGTGTGAATGAAGTGTACTGCCAATTACATCTTGTTTTTGTTCCCTTGTCAAATCTAATTCGAGGAGGTTTTGACCGCAGTCTCTGTCATATATCAGTTACCAGAGAACCGCAAGCGCGACGCTAAATTGAGGCTGCGCAACACTTGCAGCCTAAAAATGGAGCACATTTGAGAGACAAATCTTTATACAGGATATCCATGCATCACTGTTTGAAATGTCCCAGCTCAATGGCCCTAATTTTTCATATCATAGTTATACTCCTAAAGTGAACAATTACACTCCAGGCCCCTGAATGACACAATGGTCTAAATGCTGGCCCTGTTATTGGGACCGCAGAATCAATTCATGGTGATGTCACAGACTTCCGTTGCCAGGAGCTCAAGGGCATAACTTGCACTCTCCGGGCGCGGAGGATCGTAGCCAGTCAGCCTTACTATGCAAGCTGTGTAGGGCCCTGCACATTTTGTAATGGCCCTGCCTCCCCCTCCCTTCATGTCAAAGTGGGTGTCAACGTTTTGATGAAAGAATAAAGTGCACCTTTCCTTCTGGTTACGGAAATTGAAAAAAAAAAAACACTGCCATCAACAAAACAACTCCCCCTTGAGAAAATGAACCCCCCTCCACACCCATCAACAAAACAAAACAGGGGCCTGGGGTCGTCAGGACCAGCTCCGGGTTGGACAGCCCTCTTTCTCTTCCCACTCAATGTGATGCCAGGCAATGTGGGCATCTGAGGTAACAGAATGGTCAGTGTTCTTCTTAAAGCATCTTAATTCATCCAGTGGCACTGCATTAGTCTGCTTCACATGCACCACAGGAGGCACACGCTAGCCTCCTACCTCATGAGACCCACCTAGCAGGGGCAGCAGGGGAGGAAAAAGTGAACATCCTGAAATAAAGTTGCTCAGTGGTTCTTGGCTTGGATGTGCAGTTCTTGGAATAGACTTCACACACGATGTGATTACATGTTACATTAGATAGAGGTTTTTCAAACTTGGAACATTTGAACATTTACAAAAATATTCAATAGCACCTCAATGTACTGTGCAACTCTCCACAGCACAATACCAGCCTTCCAACAGTAAATCCACATTTCCCAAGGTCATGCTCGCTCCCCGCTGCATCTCAGTGCCCGCCACACCTCGCGCGGGGAAACGAACTTGACCCTAGCCCTCACTTGGCACCATCAACGCAGGGAAGAATATGGCTCTCAGGGCTCTACGCCAAGAACGAGAACAGCCTCTGTAAGGCTGCCAGAGTCACAGAGCATGACAAGCCGAGAGGAAGAAAAAAAATCAAACGCCTTTTAAATATCATTTAGTAGATGGCAGATGCGATTGCAGCGGAATGGGGGCTAGGTTACGCAGCAGCTCTTATCAAATGACATGTAGCTCTTTACGAGCTACAAAGAGGGACAAGCGCTAGGATACTCAGGAGAAGGTGGACTAGTTCAGGGTTTAGTTCAGGTCCGTGGGTCAAGGGTAGTGTTAATGTTTCAACACCTTCGATAGACTTTGTCCATGATTACTCAGGCTGTTTTTTACTGCTGCTGAGAAAGGGGATTTCCATACTGTCCATGCACTAGATCTCTCGGCACTAATAGACTGGTTTCATCGTGTGATGTGTAGACACAGTACATGAATGGAATTACATTTTTCAAATAAATATATTAGAGACTATGAAGACAATGCAAAATTCAATCTGCTTTGTTCCAAATTGAAGTGCTTTAACTAAAGACCTGGCTCATGGGTGCCGCAGCTTTCATAGCCTTCTGAAGTACTTGGTAAACGGACAATTTAGTTTTACACAGAACATGGGGAAATGTGTGCCTTTGGCCCACAGCACCCATCCTGATTCCCAATTAATGACAGCTCTTAATGCCAGTCAGCTCGTTAAAGGCACCGGTCTATAATAGAGGCCGATTTCTGCAGATCTATAACTACAAAAAGACTTTCGCTACAAGCATTTAACTGAATGTCATTTCTCCCTTGAGGGTGTCACCTCCAGAATGCTGACATTTCTATTGTCTATTAAAACCTCTCCATATTTTATGTGATAATGGTATGAGCAAGACGGGATGTGTACTGTCAGTCAGTTTACTGATACGACACGGGCTCCGCTTTACAGTAGCAATGGAACATTACAGGAATAGGTTTTTTTTTTTAAAAACGCAAGAAACAATTCATGCTAATCTCACTAAGAAAGTTTCCTCTTCGAGATCATTAGCATGACATCTGCCAAGATCAAATCTGTGAATACAATGAGGCATAGAGTATTTTACCTTGTCTGAACCAATTATGCCTGGGCTCTATCTCCGCAGTAGCAGAAAGACTACAGCGTAGACGTAATGGCTGGCCTCTCTCATTTTTGTGGTGAACAAGTAATGGAAGTATTCTGCGGTGGAAAAGTCATGCTCACTGAACACTGCCCAAGACAAAGCGGCATTACAATTACCATCATTAAGCGAACACTGAATATAACTTCGACTGAAGAGTAACTGTGATACCACACACTTGATTGATGGCGACAGTGATTAAGTGCTATCATTGCAGTACGTAGGCCTCAGCCAAACGGCTTGTCTTACATCAGTTAAGCGCCAGCCAAGGATCTGCGAATGGAGAACACAAGCGGACATTCTCTAAAAGCCTGCCTCCACTGAGGAGACGTGACAATGTGCTAATTTAAATGTGATATTCTGCTAAGACAAACAGCAATATTGCACATCATACAAATGCAGTGATGCAAATATTAGTCTGATTTTCCTTGTTTGCTGTCACTTTAGACTCAAGTTTGCAGAATTATTCAATTCAATTCGATGTAATTTTATTTATATACCGCTTATTACAAGCGCAAAGCAGCTTTACAGGGTCCAGGTAGGGCCCCTAGTGAGTAAACCAGACTCCCTCAGCAGGAGGAAGAAACCTCGGGAGGAACCAAGACTCCTCAGGTCGACCCAGAGAGAAAGAAAAGGGTCTTTATGGGGATAAACAACAAGAGCAGGCCTTCATGAACAAGGTTGAAAGTTATTCAACTGACTTATTGGACTTATTGGATTTATCACACACTGGAAAACCACCTAATCAGTACAAAGTTGCACATTCATTCATATATAAGAAGAAGTCAGTGAGACTTCTCACTCTCACAGAAAACTCATCTGAGGACAATCGGCTTAGAGCTATACAGCCCTGTTAGGCCAAAAGCTTTCGTTTCAGTTCATGACAACATGACACGGAGAAGCAGATTAGACAGCGAGTGCTCGGCTCAGTGCCAGAGAGGGTTTTTGATATACTTCTTTTTTTGCACATATTTCAATTATTGGAGCTGTTTCAAAACAGCGATTCAGAATGACGCTCAGCTGGGTAACTTAGCATGCCTTCAAACAACTGAGCCTAAATTGTGAACAAGCTGCAATCGGGCCTGACACCATCAGGGAATTTTAGCTGATGATTAATTGCCTATATACACTCAGTGCAGCACGCACACAAACACACACACACACACACACGCGCACACACACACACACACACGCACACGCACACGCACACACACACCCCATTAACACTAGTCTCTGAAAATGTCAGAGAAGACGGTGAATGTGTTGCTTGCTTTTTTCGTATTTTTTTTATCTCAATGCAAATTCAGATTCTGATTGTTGTGAAACAATATACACAACAGACCAGAAGTTACTTTACTTTAAGAAATACTTAAAACAAATGTCGCTGACTGCTTTTCAGTATTTTATAGTCACATTATTTAGCCACAAAAGCTTAAACTACTGGTTCTGAAAAGCAGTGTATTGCTTTTCTTGTTAAATTCTGAGTGCAAACTTCTGGCCTGTAGTGTAATTGTGAAATTGAATTACCGTGAACAATAACAATAATGATCAGTTTAAATAATTGTGATTATCTCATATCACTGAGATCGGGTGATTATGTAATTATTGTGACAGGCCTAGCTGCACCTCACGAAACCTGCAGTCTAAATGCATCACTACTTTGTCTTACATTCTCAAAGACATATGGAAATACTTTGGCATAGTTTCAGGAAGTAGGAACTATGCATCCTTAACACATTTCAAGGTCAGACAGTTGAAAAAGTGCCTCTTCAGAGCTTGTCAGTCTGAAGAACAAACAGTTCCTCCAACATATAGTCTGTCTGCATGAGGCCTGGCCTCGGGGTACAGAGCAGTTAAAACAGCTGATCAAATCTCTGACACCAGTTTTGCATAGGGTAACTTCGCCGGTGCAAAAGGCACTCAGGTAAGAAGTGTGAAAGCAAGAAAAACACACAGTAGCTCTCCCCTCAGCGCCTTTGTGTTAACGCAGCAACTCGTCAACATATTGATATTCCGGTCCACTTGCCAGTAAGGTATAATGCATTATGCAGACCAGGACTTCTGAGGGAAGCCCAATTAGACAGTGCTGGCCCACAGGAAGGAGGGGGGAGGAGGTCCATAATTGAAGAAAATCGCTTACCCATAATGCAACAGGGCCGAGAGGGATCAAAGGTAGTCTATGTGAGAAGGTGAACAGGCCACGAGGGGGAGGGTCCATGTCTTTAAATCAACTAATTAGTGGCCCCACTTTTTTCTGCTAATTTAATCCCCCCCTCTTTTCAATCTCTTCTCTGTGCTCCCTCTAGCAGACCGACACCTCTAAAGGGGGATTTTTTAGCATTTCAAAAGTGTATCCAAGCTTTCCAGAGTGCAGGAAACAGAATGGTCACCAGGGCAAGGAAGCTGATCTCGTCAAGAAACAGAGAATGAGTAGGAGGGGAGGAGGGGGGCTTCAGGGAGGAATAGCGGTCTTCAATGCCATCTTTCAGTCCTCAGTCTTCCCAGCAAAGACAAGAAAAGACCGATTCTGAGTCTCTTTAAAATGCATACAGCAGTGCACCCTTCGGTGGCCCTATGTTTCCAACAGAAACAAAAGCTGGCTAGGACTAGTCTGAGCATCTGAGCCCGCAGTGTCTGGTCGTGAAAAATACTAGGCCGCACAATATCCATTAAAGGCAGGATGGGAAAGAACGAGAGCCCACGGCGATGTTCGATACATTTTACCTTCCAAAAATACCTAAATGAACGTAAACAAAACGGGGAAACCTTTTGGATCAACCATTGTTTTCCTCCTGCCCCTGCAGTGCCTTATTTCTGAATCAGGAGTAAGATGTGACACATAAGAGCGATAATTTTGGGCCTTTTTGCTATTTGTGTTTTTCTTTTCTTTTTTTTTTTTTGGATGAGGCTGTGTCCGCCTTTCGGTCCCTAGGGGGGCTATTGTGTAGCCCAAGTCCTTCATGGGCAGCCCCTCCTCTTTCCCCGAGTCTAACAATTACCCCGTTGAGGCGACACAATGCCTGGAGCCCGTGGCAGCCCCCACAGGGGCTTTCTATGTGTCGGCCTTCTTTATCTGTCAAAGCGCTGCACTGACCAGCAACAAAAAGGCAAATGTTAAAAACAGGCAAAATAAAGGGTTGGGGGGGTGGGAAGGTGGGGGGGGGAAGTGGGCTACTTCATTTGCTTTTAGTCACAGTGTGAAAATAAGCCATTTTGCAACACCCAGGTTCAGCTGACAACATAAAAAAGGGAAAATCACCAAAAAAATGCAGACACATCACATAAGATTGGAAAATGCTAAACCAATGAAATAATTCTGTCAAAAAGTGCCATGCTGTAATGCCTGCTAGGAACAATGTTTTTAAAAAAATCAATTGAGAGGTGGTGTGTTATGTAAGAATCAGCTAAATTTCCTCTGCATGCGCCTCAATTACTCTGAATAAAAGGTTGCAACACACATTAATATGAATTAAAGGAGCCACATTTTACCTAGAAGTAAATCAAAACATTAACAGGGATATCTTCTTTAGTAACACTCTGAAACTACATTCACAAGGTTTTTTTTCATGAGTCATTCAGTTGTAAAGGATTCACAAGAATAGCTGTGGACCATGACAAATAAGTCCAGATCCAAAGTGACCCTTTTCCATATAATCCTTGTCTGAACGACCTCTAAAACCACTGGAGCTTGACTGCTCTCATTCCTGCTGTCTATAGGGTTTAACATAGTTCTGATGTCTCAGACACCCTGTGACTTCACAGTCCATTCCCAGACAGACAGACGCAGCCAGATGCATTAACCAAGCTTTAAAGCAGCAACCACCACATCTTTCTTTTACCCAGCGCCCTCCTCATCACCATGCGTGCCCTGTGACAGCTAGGGGTATGCTTACATTCCACAAGGGTTTAAAATACCACAAGAGTGAGGGGAATAAGTGCATGGCAGAGTGATGGGAATAGGGGGTCATGGAGAAGGAGGGGGGGGGGCTTTCCCAAGGATTCCTGACACCGCCTGAACCACCTCGGTGCTCTTAGTGTCATACCAAGAGTGATTATCCGCTTATCAGAGGTAATGCGACCCAGCAAATTGCGAACTATTGACGATAATATTGATCTCCAAATTAATCCAATTAAAGAGTCCCTGTAAGCCAATTATAGAGAAAGCGTAAAGCGAAGAGGAACGGCAAGAGTTTCTTGCAATGCAGCTTTATCTGAACTGTAGTTGTCTAATGATATACTCAGTAGGCCTGTTGGGGTCATTAAATTTTAGCTGACAATTAATTTTCATACAATTATAAAAAAATACAATTTTTTTGTATAAATTATCATTTATAAATGATCTGCTTGCCTCTGTTATTGTACACAACTAGTAAAATAGCCTAAAGTTTACACACTCATGAGCTAACTTGCTTCCTAAATGTCGATACATAATAGATCCAGGCTCCAATGACAAACACGGTTCAAATAAACAAACATTATTCATTGCTGCCCTCTAAAAGCATTGCAACACCAAGTTGAAAGTTTAAAGATATGTTGTTTTTACAGGCTCCTGAATTTCCATAGGAAAACGCAACCATTTCCCATTCAGCATTTTGCAATATAACCATGACTGCAAATCCTACCAACTGCAGAAAACAAATGTCTTAAATAGTTCCAATCAAGCACCTATGCTATGAAAAAAGGCGACAGCACTAAAACTCAGCTCATGTTCATGTAAATAATATTGCTCACCTCCACAATGCACATTTTATATAGCCATTTGCATTCTATAGTTTTTTGCAAAATGGTGTATTCTGCCATGATGTGTTACACCCCTTCTGATCTGGGAATTACTGGCCACAAATACAAAAAAAAGGAATGTAATGCCACAATGATACCCTCAATGAGACCACACAAAGAGACCCTCCCGCAATCTAATGTGAAAACGTATGGATTTGCAGAGCTTGCATTCCCTCTTAATCCTGTTTAATTCCATTTAACTAGCCTTAGGTAGATCTTAATTGGGATTTAGAGGGCTGCACATATAGCTTAGTGTGTGCTGTTGTATGAAGGGATAAGGATCACTAATCCCAAACCTGAGCACTACCTGGTGGTGGACAGCAAGAGAAACCACAAGACCAGTGATAAAGACAGTCCTTTTTTAGTCCCGATTACTAGGTTTTGACTGTTTGTGTAAATTTCCTTGTCTGCAACACCGGTGTAAAAACAGATAAAAAACAGAATTTATGCAAACAACCAAAGATCAGGGAATTGTCTATGACAGGTGGACAAGGGAGGAGAAGGATTGCTCAAGAAAGAGATATGATTCACCTGTGAGAACATTTATCATTAATTGGGCTCTGGTGCCTGCTGTGCCCCATCACAGTTTTACAATTTATTATCTGTGCTTAAGAGTCCATCCATCCCAACACTGACTGCTCTGCACCACAGGGGTACAGTGCAATGAATAGCGTTCCGGGAAACATTCCTCCTTTTTTTCTCTCTCTTTCATACAGACGTAAACAGGCTGCACTGTCCCATCTATAACAGAAATGCCAGCCGGACCTCAGATAAAGGATTCTGCAAGGCCTCAACTCAACTTCCAGCATGTAAAAAACTACCATCCATCACACCGGCAGCTTATCTTCCACAGCTCAGATGAGTGGTCGAAAGGGTGAGACTAAATGAGTTCAAGCCAAGGAACGTGTAAGAAAAAGGTAAGTGGCTGCTCCTAATATCAATTCCCTTAAGAAGATCCCAGAATCTGGATGTCCAAAGTGTCACTTTAGCATGAAAAGGTCCCCTGAAGCAGAATTCTTCTTGTCGGCAGGCAGTGAGAAGTTGGAGAACTTCTGACAAATGAGACACCAGTCAGAGATAAGAGCCATTTAGTGTATGACAACAGAGTGAATCACCAGGTTAACACATGCACATTCATCACATCTCACTATCATTTAACAAGCTCTCTGCAGAGCTCAGCTAACCAGCATGTCTTCACAGGCCTTCGTGCACCAAGAAGATGAGGTAGTAGCAAAGAGATCCTCCATTCTCACACTCGTCACCAACCTGTCAGCAGGCAATTCATGATGATTCATTTCTGCCGCAGTCAAAAGGAAGATAATTCAGGAAATTACCAAACAAAACAAACCCTGTCTTCATTCTTCACACTGAAGTTTTTAAAAGTGTATTTTGGACCAATTTGCTTCCCCAAAGTAAGTCTCAATAGATGATTTTTTTAAAACAATCAATCTTGTAAATAGGGCAGAAGAAGAATTAGGAGGGGTTTCTGCATCAAAACCTTTATTATTTTCCTATAACCATGTGTCCAAGTCAAGAACCATCAAATGCGTGTTAGCAAGGGGAATTCTGAAGGGGACTTCCATTGAGTTTTCAAAATTTCAGACTGATCCAGTTGTT
>JBBPDC010000001.1:12720250-12738529 GCA_037974485.1 Hemigrammopetersius urotaenia | reverse complement strand
ACACACACACACACACACACACACACACACACACACACACACACACACACACACACACACACACATATATATAGGTTCCTCCAGCCATTGTTTATATTTGTAAAATTCCATTAGCTGCTCCAGATTTAATTTAATGAAACAGGTTTCTACTGGACTTCCACAAGGAACACAGACATACTGAACACAAAATATAAATATATTAAATATATATGTGTATTATGTGTATTTTTATATGTATGCATATAAAAAATACATATATATGTATATACTGTATATATATTCTTTACAAACAGGACCTGTATATTCTTTACAGGTCCTGTCCCAATACATGCTGGGTGTGCTTGTAAACGTTCCTGTAATGCCATGCTCAGGACAGAATTACTTTTGTGCCCTGACACATTTTTACTTTTACTCAAATTGTTTTAGGTATACATTTCTCCAAAGTAACAGTACTATTACTTGAGTGCAGATCCATGCTTCTCAACACACTTCTGGCGAACAGATCATGAACGGAGTGTAACAGGGGGTCAGCTCGATGCCACATGTCTTTGAAAGAAGTCAGGCCTGTGCTTTCTTCCCTTTCCTAACTCTCCCGTCCACCTAAATCATAGACAACAACAGAGTGACTGTGCAGGTTTGCCGATGCATCCTCTCTGAAACCCTGACCTTCACCGGTCTGGAGCAGAAACACACAGAGTGACGTGTTTGTGTTGGCTGTCACAGCGCCGAGTGTGAATGTAGAGGAGACAGCAGAAAGCTTTCAACAGCTGAGCCAAAACTCCATCCTTCATCTGCCCTCCAGGAAGAATCAACCTTTACTCGGGAAGGACACACAACATCTGGTGTGCTCGAGCTTTCAATGTCCGGTATAACGTTGTCTACAGTCAAACAAAAGCAGTGACAAAGAAGATCCCACTTGCCCTGATAAACCAGTGATAACTGGTCAAATCTAGTGTCCCATATCAAATCATTTTTTCATATGAAATCCCTGTGCTTGGTTTGCAAGGTGCTGACAATGTGTTATTCAGTCATGCTCACTGTCATAAGACTTAAAGAATTCCACCAAGTTTTCAACATTTCTGCATAAGTTTATTTTTATATAAATATGGCCATTTAGAGTGTGGAGAAACTGCTCCACTGATGCAGACTTTGCAGATGTAGTGATAGCAGTCAGGGACTGGCAACAGCTCGTTTTATTTAAATCTGTAACAGTCTGTGAATGTGCATATTTATGTGTAATGTCAATAAAAGTAAAATAGTGGAAATATCTTTGGGGATACTTGACCTATGATACCCTGCATGTGTATTTTTGCTATCCTTGGATTAAAAAACAGGCTTTAGACTGTTTAAAACTTTCATAAAACAATGTCTTATGGAGAAATCAGTGTATTCATTTCATGTGAGAAATAAATGCTTCAGATGCCCAGCTACTATCACCACCAGTGTGAACAATCTTAATTTTCTCTACACCAGAGCCCTTCACATCAAACCACGCCTAATCAGTTTGTTTGCGTTTTGTATGCAGAAGGTTTGAAACTATTAGTGAGAATCCCTTTTAATAAAGTCTAAATATCTTTTAATGTCACCTAAAAATGGGCATTTAAAATCTTCTCTTGGTTCAACATTTATCACACAACGTTCAAAAACAAAAAAGTATACGAATGTTTTCCTTTAACAGCATCAAATTTCTTTAAAAAATAATCCGGCCCCTGCAAAGCTGTCAGATACTTACTATGCAAGATTTGATGACATTTGTGTGTTTTGCTGTTGGAGTGGCGGTGTGGTATAGACCCAGGGTGGGCTCCCTGTGTGTTCCCTCGCTGCTGCTTGCACCAGTGTGAGGGTGGGCTTCGGAGCCCAGTGTGGTGAGGGCCACCTGTGGGACCCCCGTGCTGCACCCCTAACATAACGAGCACGGCCAGCACAGCCACAGCCAGAGAAACGGTCTTCATTTCTAACCACACTGCAGTCAAACAAGCTCAGTTGGAGACAAAGCAATGTGTAAGATTCCACTTTCTGTGACTGACACTGAGCAGCCAGTTAGTCTCTGTGGATTAAGATCCAGTTCATTTTCTTAGGGGTGTCCAGTTTTAGACCGATTGATGTCCAAGTTCAAAGTATCTCCATGGGTGTGAAGCAGCGAGGTGGTTCGAAAAGAAAGTCCCAATATTCAGAATGTTGTTGTCCATAGAAATAATGCACTATTAGCAATTTAGAGCCTTCATTTCACTCCAGAAAAAGTACAACCTTAAATCTAGAACCAAAAAAGTATATTGCTGGTCTGTTAACCAAACTTCACCAATCGGCAACAAACTCAGGACAGCCACAATGGCGACTATGCTCTGCGAGCCCTTTCACTGTCATGTCTTAACATGGCTCTTTTTTTTGTAATGAGGCAGTCCAAAACATGGACACCACAGACGATCCGCTCATTGAGATCCAATCCCTTCATTCTTCCCTTCAATATCTCACACATGAAAAGCTTTCTTTCTATTCTCCCTGTAATTCTCTGTTTGATATTCAAAGCAAGTTTGTGGACGGTTTCTCTTTTCCTTGTGATGTCTGTGTGTGTGGATGGTAAAGAGAGGGGGGAGCCTCCAGACTCCATGCTGGGGCATCTCTTTCAGCCCGTACAGACCCCCCTGTGAAAGCCCGGGCTGCAGCGGTGTGGGGGTTAGGGGGTGACCCAGGCAGCGGCTGAGAGAGAGCACATTCTCTCTCCCCCTGACTAAGACTATTTTATGCCTTCCATTCAATCCACATCATCTAACAAAACAGCACGGCCTAAAACAAAAACATTCTCGGAGAATTATACTCCCCATTGAGCAGCGAGAGGCGAAAACACTCTCTCGACCCATAAAAGAGGAGAGAACTGTCGTTTCTGAGTGCACATTTCAGAATAGAATGTCTTCTATGCAGAGTACGGACTAATTTTGCATGCGCGGCATTGTGGCAGTAATTTTATCCCCCACTGACTTACATCAACATTAAAACGTGTCCAGAACCACTTTTATTTACGTTTTGGGACAATTATGCTTTTCTACCACTGCGACAACCCCAAATAACTGCCTCTTCAGTCGAGCTAATTCACAATGCTCATATTCATGAATAATGTGAAAAGCCAGCAGATAATGAGCAATAAATCTACAACTCTGTTGGTCACTAGTGAATATTTTCAATACTTTAGGTCCTGCTGTGAAGGGCCCTTTACAGGCAAAGAAGAAGCACAGCCATTAAAAGAAAACACACACACATACACACACAGTTCCCTGCTGAACACCGGGTCCTATCTCTAAATATAAACAGTGTTCTGACACGACCACTGACCTGAAGGCGACATCACCACAGATGCAGAATGGCCTTGTTTTCAGACCTGGCCGTGTCACATTTATTTCAATTATTAATTATTTTTTAATTTTAAATGAGTCTGCTTTATGCTATGACCAGTTCCAGCATGTTAGTGCTATGGGTCAGAATGGCTAGATGTCCATTTAAATGAAATAGTATAATCATATTTGAGCTCCTGCAATTATTTTTTTTGCCATTTTTTAATGTAAGCCAAGTTGCAGTTTAGAAGAACATATGCTTTCTTTTGTGTTATAAAATTGACCCCTTTTTTCATCAGTATTTTGAAGAAAAAAAATCTTTAGCAAAGACTTAAAAGACTTCATGCAACAATTATATACTTTTAGTCTGTTTTATAGAGTTTTAGGTCACTTTTTCTTCAATAAATTGAGGACGAACAAAGTGCAAATTTGATTTGATTAAACAAAGAATACGTTCTTCTAAACTAAAATGTGGCGTATAGGACAAAGACTTCCTCCAACAATTACTTCTTTAGCTGAACTCTTATCAAATCTAATTAACAGTAGAAGGTGTGAGGAGTCTTGTCTGTCTTGTGCAACTGTCAGGTTATGTAAATGTAAATGTAAAACAGTTTCTTCTATGTCTGAACTGTGGATTGCCTCCTGGCCCAAGTGTTTGTGGACAGTGAGGGGTATCTAAGACTGGCTCAGATGTTTTGGGGTTTTTTTGCTCAGGGAGAGGAACCTTCAAGTTCTCGGGAAGTCACAAATCAAAGCACTGACACTGTGTCACAGTGTTAGCCCTGCTGTGATGAGAAGCACCAAATCATTTTTATGAGTATGACTCTCCAGAGTAATGGTATACCCCTCAGTACTAACCCCAAAGTACAGCAGCACAGCATGTTCATCTTCATCTTTTATATTAACCACCTCCACGGCCAGAGAATATATGTATATGTTGAAAAACTGGTAACACTTTACTGAAAAACGCTTCATAAGCCTCTATGACACATGCATAAGCTGAAGGCCCTGGTTGTTTCATGTGTTTTGGGTATCAGGATTATATGGGATAGGGATTATCCACATGAATGAATGAACCTAAGAGCATTTACAACAGATTTACATCTGATCACTCAAACCACTTCAGGGGGTGGTCTGAGATTTGCATTTTAGGAAGCTGTGAAACCAATGCAAATGCATCCCTCTCCAACCAAATCCTCTACTAATACTGAGAGAGCCTCCTCCGGTTGTGCTGCTTATGAGTGTCATGCCCTGTCAGTGGCCGCTAGGGGTCGTCCTTGTTTAGGTTGGTGTTTTTGTTTTGGACTTTTATTATGAAGGGTAATGGGTTTTAATTATTGTCATTTGTTACAACTATGTTTAGTTAAGTGTTTGGGGATTGGTTGGTGAAGTCTTGGTTTTTGTATTTAAGTTCTTTAGGGACCGACCTGAGTTGTTGGTCCACCATCATCTTGGCGCTGTTCAGAGTGTTTCTCAGTTCTCCTTTTGTGTTTGGGAAAGTATCTCAGAAACATGGAGGTCTGCACATGCGCCTGCTTTGTGTGCATGGGAGAACAGAAGGGAAGACGCTTTAGTCTCTCCTCTGTTGGATTCAGAAGCCTATCTCACCAGTATCTCAAGTTTAAATAAAGCACCAAGTTAGGATCATCTTTATTTGCCTCACTGTTATTCACCATCAAACCAAAAATCATTGTTTTAACTCATATGGTTTAAGACTAAATACTACAGTGAATAGCTGTCTCCCTATAAATGTTATTTGACATTATCTGATTTAAATATTTCAATTGGACTTCAATAACTAGCTAGAGACACACTTAAACACAGCCTGTAATCCAGACACTTATAATCCATACTACACCATAAACTGGTGTAAATAGGGTCTGACAGAAAGTCACACTGACAGTTATAAACACTTATTCTAATCACATTTCAGCTGCAATAACACTTGCTGAGCTAATGACAAAAGTCATTTTTACGCCAAAAGTGACAATCTGGTCATACGTGAACACACCCCAGCACACAGTGTGAACAGCACGAAATATATCCTCTACATTTAACCCATTCACCAAGTGAAGCAGGGGGCAGCAGGAACACAGTGCCCGGGGAGCAGTGTGTGGGGGCGGTACCTTGCTCAGGGTACCTCAGAGGTGCCTAGCGGTCTTGGGAATCGAACCTGCGACTTCCTGATCACAGGGCGAATGCCTTAACCACTGGGTCACCAGCTGCCCCTGATAAGCCTTTATAAAAGCTTAGGTAGGTTTATGTCAGCTGAAAGCTTTATGTAGATGTTATCTTTTGGAAAGGTGTGCAAAAGAGATTCTTCACAAAACGATTGTTTGAGAATGAGCAGTTTGTCCGGGTGAATGATGGGTAAATAGCACACAGAGAATGACCCCCCGGTCTGTGCTGTCTCACATATGGGTGCACTGGCACTAGGGATGAGTCCAGAACTGCTAAGTGCTGTCCTGTCGTTCCTCCGCAGCCCTCTGACAAGAAAACCTCCGTGACTTGTCAGGCAGGCTGAGAAAGGGCTCCGCTCTCTCTGCATGATCGAGTCAGACAAATTCGCAGCAGTGTTGTCGCAAGGGAAAAAATGCTTCTCACATATGGCCATCTGGGCTTCAACCTGGCTAGGAGAGCGTACACCCACGCGAGCTCCTGAAAACAGCCAACAACTATTCGCAGAGCTAGCTAAAAATCACACAAAGCAAACACACATGAAAAGACACTTTCAATGCAAAAAGACACTTTCAACAAAAAGTACAATGGAACAAAGGCCTAGGTTACATCTTAGGCCTTTAAGGAATGAAATTAGTATTAAAAGACAACAAAGCTCATAGCGGAAGGCCCAATACAGCATGGCAAAATAGAGAATAACAAACAGCATAGAGGGGGCATTCTCCTTGCTCACTTATAAGCCGTGAGAAAAAGAGAGGCAGGGTCTTTCGGAGGGTCTTGAACGCCAAGCTGAACAAATCTGGTTCTGTTTTGTCACTCAGTGAGGCCCTTCATGCGGAACAGTGCAGAGAGCCACCCTACGGGAGGGACGTGGAGGGAAAGAATGAAAGGAAGAAAGAGAGCAGGGCACTACACACTGACTGGCTGACACAAAAAGCAGGATGAGGCGATAAACAGGTTGTCGCGTTTCCACCTGCCTGCGTGACCCGAATGGCCTCGCTGTCCACCACCTCTTCATGGGATTAGCACTGAGCTTCAGCACAGGGCTTACATAGCAAGAGATGGACAAGAAAGCTAATAATGATATTGTAACACTGTAATTTGGGGAGACCAAAGAAGTTTGGTTGAAGCTTACAACGAAAGCTGTATTGTTTGTGGAATATGGTTTGTGTATCAGCTTGAGAACAAGGTTTCAGGGCTGGATTGGACCCTCTAGTGTTTCTGCACAGGCTCTGCGGCTCCCTAGTCACAACACTCCATGGTTTCCAATTAGCGCATAAAACACACCAATCCAATTCACAAAGAAACAAAAGTGTCTCGGGTGACTCTGCAGGACTACTCAGCTCCAGCCTTCCCTAACTAGCTTTGTCACTCGGTCTCACTCCGTCTTTTATGCATAGTGGCAAGAACAAGTCACATTGTGTTTTCATGCTTAATTGGCTTAATTGGTTTACTGGCTGGAGAGGCTTTAAATGAATAGACAGACTGTCCCGGAGTAACTGAGCCAAGTGATGCCTTTGTCTCTGCTACTGTGTGCCCTCTCCACCTTCACAATGGGGGATTGGGCCAATCAGTGCTGTGCAAGCTGTTAGACACAGCCCTCACCAGCAGTTTGGCTCAATTATTAACACAGGCTCATAGTGAAGGGTGGCCAGCAAGATCGGACTACTCCACTCTTCTGCTGCTGGCTGGACTGTTTGTGCCTTAAACAGCAACCGGGATGAAGGTTTTAAGAAACAAGAACCAACAGGAAACAGGTGCATGATTTTGAACCTGCAAAGCTCCACATAACAGCTATTACTTTGGCTGTTGCCTAGCAACTAAGTCTACAAAAGGGAACAAAATAATCGAATTTCAATCAGTGACGGCAAGTGAAGTAGTTACATTATTAACCATGAATAGAGAAAAAAGGCAGTTTTGGTTCTGGTCTCTGGAGTGGCTTCCATAAGTCAGAGATGGTAAGGAAACTATGGTAATGATCTGTAAGGTCTCTAAATAATGTATAAATAATGTATAAATAATTGGTGCAAGTGAATATCAGCAGGTATGTGTCAGAGTCGGGGGTGCGCGCAGACCAGGGATCCATGCAGACATGAAGTTTATTAAAGAAAAACAAGGAGTAAACAAAACAAGGCACTGGGGCCGTCAAGGTAACTAGAACGTGGCAAAAACAGGATCAGGACACAGGGAACAAGAAGCATAACTGAGGCGATGGACACATGAGGATACACTAACAGAAACAGACTTATATACTAAACTAATGAAGGGAAAACACGAGACAGCTGAAAACTAAATGAGACACGTGACACATACAGAAAACATATGACAAAGCCACGTGACACAGAAACAAAATATCAAAATAAAAGCCCTAATAAACAAGAACAGAAAAGAAAGACAAAAGGAAAAGCAACGACCCCTAATGGCCGCTGACCAAACCGTGACAGTATGAAAGGATTTAATGCAGTCAAACGAATGATGACTGAGTAAAGTAAAGTGCTACTGATTAAACTACTAATCCAGTCATTCATTCTCAGAAAGACGCTCATAAGGATGGAACACCCCGGACGGAACTTCGCAAAGCAGTCATAGAGACCAACATATTCATACACACTGTTAGACCTAGGAGCCATCCATGATACCCTGACCTACTCATTTATTTTTTAATTAATGTTCGATATAAAAACCCCTGCATCTTTGAATGCAACTTTTTTTTTTTCATCATGAAAATCATACTTTGCCGTAGTGTGTACACATTTGTTCCTAAGTCCATATGGTTTATTTTTGGAAAATAAGCTACAAAAAATCATTGTCTTAATCCAATGCATTTACTTATGTCAACATTTATTGAAGCTGGACAGACTTTCCATGTTTATGTTAAAGTTACAAAGAGTGTTTCAGTCTGAACTGCTTTTTGAATGAGGTATAATATAAACAGCCAGTCAGAACAGCGATCACATACATATATCAGTCTTAAACATACAGTAATGAAAAAATATCATGTAATTATTCTGTTTTTCACACAAAAAACAACACAAATGAAGTGGAGCTCAGGACAAAATAAGAAAATGGCGTTTATGGGCTGTTTAAAAAAGGCCAAACTATAAAATGTAAGTGAACACTCACAAAAGTGCAGTGACTTTAATGTATTCCAGATCATGTTATCTGAAAATACACATAAATGGATGTGTTCCTCAGGCAGTGTTTACTGTAAGAGAAACCAGTTGGAGAATTCATTTATAATCACATATCTCCAGCTATTTCGCTTTTTTGGTTTGATGACGGCCCTGCTATTCTCCCTTTCTCTCCCACACTCCATCTTGGCCAAACTTTCATATCACCACTTTTATTTTCTTTCCACTGTCGTCCTCAAAAAGTCTGTCCTTCCTCCCACGAAAATGAAAAAAATACAAAACAAAACAAAACCGAAAGGCTTTTTTCTGTCTGCCCGCTGCTGTCAGCTGCCAAAACAAGCTTGCCGCTGTGATGAGCACTATAAATATGATGGATGGGATATGTGGTGCCGCTGACCTCACAACACGTGCCAGAGGATTTCGGAGGAGCAGGTGCTGCGCAGATTTATGACCCCCCAGCACGAAATTTCACCCCTCTCACATACTGATGTCCCACCAAGCCAAGACCTTAGCCCGGGACTGCTGAACCCACTCGCACCTCTGCCGCAAATAGCGTGTGTAAAACAGTGCAATGAAATCTACAATGACATGCAGTTTTCTTATGCCAGAGAAGCTCTGTGTGATTACAGCTTCAGCGCTTCACAGGAATACTCCAGCGTTTTTCACTATGACCTCAATCTGCAGCATCTGTGGCATACGGTCATTTAACACGGACGATCATTTTGGCACATTTCCCTGTACTTAGTAATAGAACAGACAATCTGTTGATGGAACACACTTTCTGAAGCACAATTCTTTAAAAAATGAGAGTTGGGACTGAGGTCACTGCATATATTATTCTAAAGGCACTGTTACAAAAATAACATTTAAATCTAGAGAGGATGACCATACAAAGATCAAATATATAGGATATGGAGCCTCCACACTGTATAAATGTTATATACATATTAAAGGGTTTTCTGAGGCCACTACAATGGTTTACTATGTATATACATATATCCAGTATCCATACATATTTATGTATATATATCCATTATGTACATATACACATACTTACATTTATATATTTACATACACTCACAAATGTCTATATTAATATTTTGTATTATATACCTTTTATATGATACTGTTTTATAGCTTTTTGTCTATTTTGCTACGCTTACCTTTGCTCTGTCCACTTCCTGCCGTAGCAATGCAAATTCTCCACTTGTGAGACTACTAAAGGTTTATCTTATCTTATTTTCAAATAAATAATCTTTATTTTTAAATACTCATGTAAATCAACCTCCAACACAGGTTTAAGTTAAAACTAGTCTTCTCCAATTCCACCCACTAGGCAGGCCTCGCGCTGCAGTGAGATTCTTTATTTAATTGGTTGTTATGTACAAAATGCGCAATCCTTTTTGTAGTGAATAACTGTCTATGGCAACTGACAATTGCTATAGATGTAACTGGCTGAAATTAGGTTGAAAAAAGGGGTATTTTTTTATAACAGCACTGAGTCTGCCATTATCTGGGTAGTTACAGATGTGTACACAAAACCTGCACTGAAAAACATCATCACACACCCACAGTGAGGGGCACCAGTGTTAAACCGCTTCTAGTCATGCTTAAGTATCTTTGTAAAACAGACATAATTGACACTGAATGACTGTGGATAAACTCAGGCTGGTATTTCACAGCCGTCTCTCTGAATCTGTCAGTCAGTAGCTCCCTCATCTGACAGTCATAAGGGCACCATATGGACATCCAGACTCAGTACAAAAGAGGCGCATTTGACTCCCACCAATTCCCCTCCGCCCCCTTTTCCCCCACTGAATCCCAGCCGGCATGCAAGTGAAGGCCATTTATGATTCAGGGCAAAAATCTCATGCTTACCCAAGAGCCTCTGTCTGCGGAAATGTGAAGGCTGTTTGCTCCTATAGAGCAGAATGTCTGTTAGCGTTTGGCAACAACAGGCCTGTTTTGCATCCTCTCACCCATGCTAATCTCAACGACAACAATTGCGAAACAGGTTTGGCTCCTCTTCAGTGCGACAAGCTCCGTGGTGATGAATAATCAGTGACCCTTCTCTTGCTCTATTGCTTTCTCACGCTTCATACAGCCATTGCTTCCTTGCTGATCTCTCTTCCACTCCAGTCCCTCTTGACAGAATTAACCTGGTGGACTGTCGAGAGCAGCGCCTGACGGAGCCCTTTCCGGGGACACAGGGCGAGTTAAGCTGAGGGATCAGCAAGATGAATAGAGATTGGATTGGGAATAAGAACGAGAAAGAGCACCCCCTTTTCCACCAAGGGCCTGTGGAGCGGCTGCTGCAGAGAGAGGGAGGTAATTACATCTCAAGTGAGATGGGCCCTAAAGGCAGGACCTGCATTCGCCACATTTTTCTCTGTGGGGGAAAACGAGTGCATTATGAAGCCACGCTTTGAGGATACACTCAATTGGGAGCAAGTGCCCCACATCTACTCTGTGGGTAGAGAAACCATTTAAGCAGGACCCTGTGGAGGATTTGTTATTGTGAAGCTGCAGGCAGGAACCTTTGGCAGTAATAATGTCCAGCAGAATGCCCAAGGCTCTTCTACTGCTGGCGGGGCAAGCAGATGAGCTTTGGCTCTGAGGTCAGGACTCAAGGCCAAAGCTGTAACTTGTAATGAGGCTTCTCAGGAGGGGGAGCTAAATAGACTTCTCCATCTCACACAGTCAGTCTATCATATCTTGGCCAGAAATCAAACCTCTGCACAGATTTAAAGGGCTTCTGTCCTACTTCATATATATGCTTTTCCTGCAGGTATAATTATGGTATTTATGTTGTTCTGGATAACAGAAGCAATCATAACTCATTTTTAGATGACTTTTTTTTTTCAATCTACCCTTTACCCCTTATCAACAATCTATTTTTGTTATAGTGCCTTTATGAAAACGTCCTCTGTTCTGATAGGCTGCCTTGTATTGTGCCTCATCCATAAAGCAGCCCTGGCTTAAACATTACATATAACTTCAATGTGAATATGTGAATCTACACTGCTCCAACCAGCCAGTGTAAATGTGTAGTTTTTGGTCAAAAAACTTGTCTTATGGCAATACCACTCACAATGGGAGAGTGAAGGTGTGCCCAGGCTTTTGACAAGTCACATAAAGCTGCATCTTTTGTAGCTGTTGCTAACATCATTAGACAGTGTAACATGCTTGGAGAAGAACACTAATGTAAGCTAACAAATGTCGGGGATGGCTTGCATCATGCTGAGTGATGGGGGGGCGCTGCCCACCAAGAGAAAATGAAGTTACAGGGGCTAATTAATTCATTGTAAGATATTCTACATCTTCGCCCTGTACTTTTCATCTCTCTTGCTCTCTCCTTTTATTTTTATTTTGTAACTACATTTAAATACATTTTATGACCACACCCCACACTCCGTGTGGTAATGCGTGTAAAAGATCGATAGAAAATATCCTTCAGCTGAAAGAACAATGATGCGCTCGTGTGTTTTTTTAGTAGGCTTGTTAATGTCACTGCTGGGGTAATTTGAAATACTACTTTACAACAGCAATTGCATAACAATGGGCAGCTACTGGTTCGCTGTCTGCTTTGGCTTACCCACTGGAGCAACTACAGAAAACAGCAATCATGTTTAAATAATGTGTAGAAAATGAATCAGTTGGGGTTTTAATGGACAAAATTAACCCTTCCTGCTGAATAGGGTTCTAAGCTCCATTTTGAAGTGTACAATACAGCTGCCAGGTTTTTGTCTCGCTTGCTCCTGCACCTGACTGTGGGGGCAACTATAGGATAAAGCTATACAATAATGTGTAGTGAATTAAATGATTACATAGTGAAATCGAAGTCCTATGTTGACATTTAAATGGGCATCCACAATTCCACAAAGTCCCAGAGTGGCCTGTCAGAAGCACAACGTTTGATGGAGAGGACCTAAACTGCAACAAGCGTTTGAGGGGCTGAAGGTGGAGAGAAGACTGAAAGGAGGTGCTTGTACTCAGCAGATGTAGCTTTTTGCACAAACTGCAAGCATTAAAATTACCTTGCCAATGAACACTGGATTAGAAAATTCAAAATTTACCCAACCTAACGTAACTGTAAACCACGCCCACTTATGGTCTACTGTCCAAATACAGATCATGATGTCTCTGTACACCTCTAATGTACTGAATCTTTTTATAGAGTCGTATAGAGTTCATTAACACATTACATGTGCAACCATGAGCTTTCATGTCAGATACGAGAAATGTTCTACCAGAAGCTTGTCTTATTTTTGGTTAAGCGTATACTCTAGTTAGCCATGAGCTCAAACATTATGACATTTCTAATGACTAATAATGACGAATAATGCAAACAAAACCCAAACCCATAAAGATTCATTGATTATTAATTTAATTTCTTGTACATGGAGCTTGTCTGAAAGATTAAAGTCTCTGTAATAGTCAGTCAGTTTATGTAGATTAAGGCAATTCACCCTGACAGCCAGCATTAAAGAGGCTAGGCAATTAACTAAAATACAGAATATAACTTAAAAGCATACACCCAAGGGATAGCAGCCGAGGGGGAATGACAAAACACAGATGGCAAGAAAAACAAAAGGAAAGACACACCCAGTGTGCAGTAGATGGGAAAATGTGTGGTTTATTCAACAAGCTACCCTTTAGATATATCCTATGTTAAGTACAACAACCTTCATTTATATGCACTATCTGCATCCTGGTGGGAATTCCACAAGTCTTGGAAAAACACTCATTAATCTAACTTGATTGAGCTTGCCTGAATGTTCATTCAACACTAATACTAATATAGGTAGAATTTATAAATAAATACATTTAAAATGAGTTCATTCAATTAATGCCAACTTGTTAACCATTTTCAGCTCAGAAGTTTTCAGAAGTCAGCATTCATTAAATATTACAGGTAATTCCCATCTCCTAAACAACAAACTTTCTGAAGCTTTAAAACATTTCCAATGAACATACTTTGGATGGAACTGTAGTTAATAAGATGGCAATTTAACAATGAGACTCTTTAAATTTGTTAATGACAAAGAATGGCTATTTCTATACTGAATTGTGTTCTGAATGTGAATGCATTTAGAAACCATTACAGCGTTTCCAGCCCTAAGGGCAGCATTAGTGCTTCTTGTATATTGCCTGGTTCAGATTACCCAGTATCACTGGTCCTATATCTTCAACCTTGGAAGTTTGAAAAGGCAAAGAATTTTTGGGACTGGAAAGTCACTCTGCAGTCTATGTCGCAGCCATTCTCATCCCACCAGCTCACGCAGACACTGAGAGTTGTTTTTCACTTATCGACTTGTTTTCCTAAAAGCGCTCACAGCGTTAGAGAGCTAGCTCCAAGAATAACACAGAATGGCTTTACAGAAAAGTACTGATCCCTGGAAAGGTGATTTCCACTTTCACTTAAGCACAAAGAGCCAAGGATAGTCAAATCTCTCCTCTGCTTTTTGCAGTTTATGTTGTGTAAGTGAATGCAATCTAAAAATTGAGATTCTGGCTGCCTTTCCCACTTTTGTCATTGCTTTTGTCCTATTCTACAAAATTTAGAGGTTATCCAGTTCCCACAAATCAGCCTTATTGAGAAAACCCACTCTAAATAATCATGACATAGTGAAAAGTAAATGAATAACCCTTTTTGGATAATTCACTCTTACCTGAGACATCAAAACTAATTTCCCCTACCATAAATCTGTCATTACTACAAATACAGAGATTTTATTATATGTTACAGTTTTGTGAGAAATCACTCATTTCTGCTGTCATTCTTCACATGAGTTGATACATGATCTAAGCAGGATTTAAATACAATTCATTTTATAACTATCAACGTAATTAATCTGATTACATTTACATATAAACACTGTAACAAAAAAGCCTAACCGAACTCAAATACCCTTTGTCTACATAGGAGAAACTGTACAGTTATTATGTGGCAACTCTGTCATCAAATGAGTGGCAATAAGTTTGCTGTTCTTCAAATAAAGAATCAGGGAAGCATCGCAGAATTCAACAAACCACAAGAGAGCATGTTTTAAGAGAAGAGAAGGAAAGATGAGATGAGGAAAGAAAAGAAACAGAAAGAGGGGTCTGATAGTTGCATCAAAGATAACTGTAAACCTGCACAATACAGACAAAACACCATCTTGTGATTACATTACTAAATATGGAGATTGTGATGTACCTTGCATACCAATTTCATGTGGCTACATACTGGTCTTAAATATTGCTTTGACTACAGTTTATGCTCGTTAGATCATCAGAGGACATCATAGAAACTCACAAGAACATGTGATTTATACTGTTTTCATTCAATTCTGTACATGTTTTGTACTGATGCTGCTATTGGTGGCAATTTCTGTGCCATTATTTAGTATTATCTGCTTTAATCTTTGCATTTTTGCACACTTCATTGCTCTGCTGCTAGAATTAATTATCGGTTCTAATACTGCATTCACTCGCACCTGTACTGTAGTATTTTTGTTGACTGCGCTTCATTTTGACTTGTTTTCCAATCTTGCACTTTCATTTTGCACTCCGTCCTGCACTAAAGTTTGTTTTTATTATTTGTGCTGCATCATGGTCCTGAGACAGATTACCTGACTTGAGATTTGGAGAAAAAAGTGATCATTCTGATTCTAATCTGATTGGCAATCCCAATTTGGAAGCCATTGTAAAATACTTGACAAACACACAAAATATCTGCACATATCAATTTAAATTTGCATAAACGCTTCATAAGTTGTTACAAAGCATCTTCTTGTTCATGGAATAATCTCAGCTGACTGGCAACTGCAAACTACAGATAGAAGACTACATTGTGGCACAACTGTTTTATCAAACTGTACAGCTTACCATTTTGATGCACTGAGCAACTCTGCTAGGAGCCAGAGTCTTTGTCATGCAGTAACACAGCAACTACAGCAGAAAGCAAGCAAGGAGGAAGAAAAGGAGGAAACAGCAGTACCTGTGTAGCCCAGGGTGTTATCTTCATTTTGTCCTGAGGCAGGGGCCTGCGTGACCACCTCTTTAGGCGTCTCCGGAGTGCCCGTGTCTGTTGGGAGCAACACAGGGACTGAGACTTCCAGAGAAGAATCTGGGGCCACCAGAAATACAGTGGCACCTGAACAGCCCTGGTAGATGAAACCCACCAGAACCAAACTCCAGAACAGCTGCCCATTAATGTAATTTGTTCTACAGTCACTTCTCCAAGCCCACATTCTTCTACCCAATTGGAAAATAAAGTATAAGTTGAATTAACAACAACAAATGATGCAACAGGTCACTGATAGAACATCCAGTCACTCCATTAACTGTCTTCCATTAATCCAAAGTAAGATGCCACAAGATATAAGCAGTAGACCCTGTGTCCATGGGTTAGTTCAGTGGTCCGATTCGCCACAGGCCTGCATGAGTGTCCCCTTGAGCATCTCCTGAATGACTATGTGGATGTGTGTGTGTATATATTTCTGGACCAGACTTCCCCAGAGCATATGGGTAGAACCAAGACCACCCACTCCAAATTCACTGACTGTCACACATTCTATTTGCCCTTAACACACTCACTGACTATAGCCACACCCCAATCAAGGCATGACATTTTCCCTGCTTGATAGACTGACTCTCTTTCACCAGGCTTGGGGCTAGATGGGGAACCATTTGGGGGAGTAGGGCGGTGGGGTGGGGGTCGGTGCCCCTTTGATGGCTAAATGTGGGATAAATCAGACCGGGCCATGCCCACTTCCATTGTGGGGCACTGACAGGAGGTTAATTTGGGCGAGGGGAGGGGATTTGGAGAGGGGGGGATTAATGAAAGTGAGTCAGAAGTCACCAGCTGACCATCATGCAGTCTGTCATCCTGCTGAATGAAGATTGGCACCACTGTGAAGATAAATGGCAGACAGACAAAACAAAAGTAGCTCATCTGAGAGCACTTAGTGCTTGGTGAAGTCTGACCACCACTGGACCATTGATATCAACCCATAACACTAAATGCTAAATGCTAATTCTAATTGTTAGGAAATGCCAAAGTTCTGTGTGAAAGCAAATTAGCTGGCATGGATGTTGATTAGAGAGGTTAACAGTGTGTGGAGAGTGGGCCTGTTACTGACTTCTCTTGTAATTAGTTCAGATATGGCATGCATTTTCTCATCTTCTTTCTTTCCAGGAGTTCATGCTAGCGAGAAGCTAAGAGACAAGAACAACCCCATGTAACGGTTGTTTTGACTGGTTATTCATACATTAATAACCTCTTGGCACTTACTGTATGTCTTATTAACAATCCTATTCTATTTTAACAATAATATTTAATATCTATTAAGTAAATCGAAGCAGTTCTCTGACAAACTGAAAATATCTATGTTAACAGGGAATTCCACTGGTTTCTAAAAATCCCAGCATAATTCTGTCAATGAGATGTAAATGATGTACTATCAAACTTCAAACTCAAAATTTCAACATGCTACATATACAACATTAAAAAACTTATCTGAGAAATAAGACAAAACAACACCTCAGGAATCAAGAAGTATATTGAGAGCTATTGCATGTAATAGCAATCAATATATTGTCAGTTTTGTCAAAGTCCAACTGTACTATTTAGAATTGAGTTGAATTCTGTGGATTAACTATGACTTTATTATAATTTTTGTATAAGAACACAATTCTGTAAAAAAAGGAAAAAATTACATTTTCATCACAAAGTTTAACAAAACATACAAGGGATGCACATGCACCATGCAAATGGCCTCATAAAACTGTCTGTTTGAGCATTGACACCATACTATTTTTGTTTTGCATCTAATACACAGTTGTACATTTTCCATCACTTTGCCTCAATCAGTTTGGGTTTACCCATAACCCATAGAAAGACATATACAATACCAAAATGGATTTGCGAGATATTTTTATCAACAACAACAAAATCAATCAGATGCACTTGGAAAGCAAGCAAATACAGTATCCATTTCTGCCCTGTCTCCTCTTGCTCAGAGGGGACCTGGTTTACTGGCCAAATCTCAGATGAGGACCACTTCACAGCTCATTAACAGGTGGTGTGCCCAGCTGCCCTCCGGGGCTCATGGACCAAAAGCTGGTGCTCCCCAAATTCAAACAGCTTCCATCCACAGTGCCTCATCATATCCCCCTCCCCTGGTGACTCATTAAGTCTGGCCATGTGTGGTGATCCAACTTCGCATGGACCCTCAAAGAGGCCAACCCCAATTTGTTCGAAGGCTATTTCTTTCCCCCTGGTCCTAGATACTATAAAAGGCAATATAAAATGTTCTGTTTTCTGGACCATTCTCTATAGATATAGATGCACTGGATAGCACTGGATCGGCTTAGTGAGGAGGCCAAAGTAAAAGTTGGCAATTAATAAAGCCAGCTATATAAATAAAGTCTAGATTTTGCCTTGTCTGTGCTATTTGGTCTGTGCTGTGCTATTTGGTCAAAAAATGCCTTAAAATGCCTATTTTAATAGTGTAAGCCCTAAATATGCCCCCAGATGTGCTCCCAGAACACTTTAATTTCATTTTAAACAGTTTAATACAATACCCTTAACGAAAATGTAAAGATAAACCCGAGGTTTAAATATGGAAAAGTCACGAACGAGAGAGAGACAGAGAGAG
>JBBPDC010000001.1:12695953-12706181 GCA_037974485.1 Hemigrammopetersius urotaenia | reverse complement strand
CGTGTGTAGTCACGTCTGAGTCCTTCCCCTACGCTACAAAGCGGGCCCTGACCAGTCTGGTGTCTATCTCCGTGACACATACTGAGTATTATAAAGTAGGTTAAAGTGAACTGAAGAAATGTTTTAGGTCCCGAAGTGTTTCAGCTACCAGTAATAATGCTAATCTGCTTCTGCCCTGTCTTTGTCTCTGACTATGTCTCTGTCCGCATCTGCTTCTTTGCTCTGCAAGATAATCGCGTCCCTCAGCAGTCATTTAAATTACTGTCCAAGCATTTGCTTTCACTTTATGCTTTCAGTCTCATTGGGAACTGGTCAGAGAAGACAATAAAAGCATATAACTTTCCAGAAAGTAGACTGCCGTATGGTCACAAATATTCCCATCGCTGAACCCACAAGAAGAGACAGCCCAGACATGCTTGTTTTATTTATCACACCCACACACTGCCCTGTCCTACCTCTCGACTTTCCCAGAATCTGAAATCCCTCTTGCCCTCTCTTTCTTCTTCTACAGTATCTATTATACATATTAAGAAATGCAAAACTCATATATACTTGGGTAAGAAAGCCATTAAAATACAATTCACTTTAAGTTAAGATTACTGTCTGAGCATCTTGCTTGTATGGCGTTCTGACACATTTAGGCAAGGGACTCATGCATATAACTACAGTATTGTCAGGGTGTGGCTAAATGGAACTTTTATGAGTGAGAATCATTAGACAACACATCAGATTCAACTTCCATAACTCAACTAGGTAATGAAGGCACAGTCATGTTATTTTTAAAAGCTGTCTAATGTGCTATTAGCTAGAAAGATGTCTTACAAAGAGAAGAACAACACTGGAATGGTGAAATGGAAGCAGCCTACAGTAGATCCCAGTGGAACCCCACATGAACATTATTCATTTTATTGAAACTTTAAAAAATCTATATAATACTTTTTTTTGAGAGCAATGAGGGACTCAGAATAACCCTGCAGTCGTGGAACACAAACAGGCCTACAGTGGAACTCTGTGGGACACCACCTGAAAATATAGCTTTTTAAAATGTTTTTTTATTATTAATATTTTTACAGTTAATGGAAAAATGACTTTAATTTCTGGTACATGTTTTTGTCAAACCAACCAAATGAATAAATGCAAAGTTACTAAACTGAAAGTAAGTTGTTAAATTTTGAACCGTATTTGTGATCTGTTTGTAAAACTTAAAATGTTTGCTTTATTGTTGCCCTCAGAGCAAAACCTTATGTCTCTGAAAAAAGGCATTTTAAAGGAAAAGGGAAAACTATTAAATGTCGCAGGATTTCAATTTTGGGGCATTTCTATTGGTCGAGTTTTCATGGTATTTTCACAAGGTGTAAATGGCAGCTGGCTTTTTCAAATTATGCAAAAACATTTTCAAATGATTCAAAAAAGAGATCCAATTTTTCATTCTGACAGCAACAACATGCACTGTAGAACAACATGCACTGTAGAAACCGTAGTATCATTATAGCCAACTACGGTGTTTCACTGACAGCTAAGCTGCTATCAAAATACACTTGTCCACGCGGTAAAGCCAGTCAGACTTAGATTTCACACGCTCTTGATGTCAGTTCACCGAGAGGTCAGGTCACACCCCAGATGGCTCTGAGTGCAAGATCTAATTGAACTAGAACTCAGTAAATCTACAAGAAGAACTACACTGAGTCAGACAGGCAGTCATTGACATTTGATTTACAGAAGCCTTTTAGCTAATATGTGTTTTACAAGGCCACTGACATGACCAGCTTAACTTAGAAAGTCAGGCCAAAGACATCAGATGTTTGTAGGGCTTTTAAGAACTGTATACCTCACACAGGCTAGAACTGTGTGAGGTATAATAATCTAGAGGTATAAAATCTAATCGTACAATGGTGAAGATCTCAAAAGTCACAGAGCATGAAATTTTGTAGTCTCATAGCACTCATCCCCAAACACACTTGGCAGTCAACCAAGTTCACCTCCCTAAAAAAGGCTCCTGTCAACAGTGGCTGCAGTAAATAGCATCATGGTAAGTGCATGCATTGCGTCCCACTGCACTTGTGTCTAAACACCACTAATGGATGTTTAGAGAGGGCCTACTTTTACAGCACCCTTTTACAACACACCCATGCTTGCTCTCACTCACAGCTCAGCACTGATCATAAAGCAGGACACGAGGGAGGGGGTGATAGATACACAATCCTAGGAAACTATAAAGAGATAGCTAACTTCCACTGGGAGTAGAAAGAAACATGGTTTTGGACACCGTAGGAAAAAGCTATCACTACTACCTTTCCAACAAAACTGTGAATGCTGTGTCATCTCACTGAGGACTTTCTAATAAGACCAACAATATGGATATGTGGGTCTCCCAATATATTACAAGAAGAAAGTAGTGCAAAATAGACCCAAGTTGAGGCTTTCTGTACATTTATAGCATGGAGAAAGGAGAAGGAAGAAAGGAATGAGAAAATTAAATATTGACGCTGCACAGAAAACAAGTCACAAATGGAATGAACTTGATTCAAACGTTTGTAATTTCCATATAGATAAAATATATAACATGACTCGAGTTATTGGGATCAGGACTCCATCCATTCATTCAGCCATCCATCAATCCATCCATCCATCAAAGTATGATGTACCCTAGAGCTGGTCAATATGACAACATTTATGGTTGTCGTCAAGAGGGTGGTTGGTGGGGATGAGGGTCCAGCCACGCCCAGATATCAGATATTTTAAATGAAAATATAAATATAAATAAAAATATGTACTTGTTAAAACTGCTGAATTTATATAACAGTGAGCCAAACTGCTTCCCTCACTGCTGCCACTTTGGGCACTTGTCGCTAAAGCACAAGCAGGTGCTCAAGTGGATGCAGAGCTGTAGACTAGTTCTGATCCCCAGAACAACGTTCAGTGAGCATGACAGCATCGGTTTCCCCACCACATAGCAACAATCCAGTTGGGTGGCACTAAGCTAATTTACATTTTCATCCAACAGAAAAGAGTAAACATTTTAATATATCATAACACATTATGATGCATTCAGTTTGGTGGATGATATCCAAATAATACAAATGGAAAAAGGATAATCATTTTTATAAACCAAAAAAAATCCTGCTTAAAAACTTGATACAGTTCCATCCCTAGTTATCGTGAGAAATTACGTCACAATATGCTACTCTGATGATACTCTGTGGATATTAGTACGTAACAACACTGACCAAATGCATGTTTCAAAGTTATGAAAAATTGTATTGTGATATTATTTTTTGTCATATTTTTGCCTCCACTAATGAACATACTCAAGTAAATGATTCAGCGTTTACAAGCAAATTCACAGCATTTTTAGTCTAGAAAACTGAATAAGAAGAAACAGAGAAAGAGAGAGGGACTGAGAGAGTGGGGGGGACTGAGAGAGAGAGAGGGAGAGAGGGAGAGAGAGGGACTTAGAGAGAGCGAGAGGCACGGAGAGAGAGAGAGAGAGAGAGAGAGAGAGGGAGAGAGAGAGAGAGAGAGAGAGACTGAGAGAGAGAGAGAAAGATTTCTGAAGGTGGGGGGTTACTTACGAGACCTGTCCCCTTTCCATCTCCACCCACCCTTGTTCCTCCCTGGCTTGTCCCCATCCCAGCCAAGTCCATGTGTTACCCAGGTTCCAAGCAGCAGCAAGGTGATGGGGACCAGCAGCCCATCAGCAGTCATTCCAGTCCAGTCTAGTCTCCAGAGATAGAATCACACTGGAGCTCCACACCACACAGCTGCCTGCAGCTCACTCACATCACACACAGCTGCGAGGTGAGAGCCTGCTGCTCTGAACCACTGAAACACACACACACACACTCACTCACACACATACACACACAGACCCATTCACAAAATCAGCACACACACAAACACACAGCTCCAGTCCCAGTTCGCTTAAAGGAAGATCCACTTCATAACTCCAGTGCCACATAAATAATAGTTCTTTAGGCTGTGCAACACTGATCCTCTCGCCTTTTAATTGTACCGGTTCTTCCAGTCCATCAAGAACTAATGCCATTCCAGATAGTGCAGGCAGTTTTTTCAGGGCAGTTCCGGAGGAGTCCTCGTGTAGAGGCAGGAGTGTAGAAAGTGAACTGCCTGGCAGTCACTAGATGATTCAACACCATGGCCAGGTGTGCGGGAGATAGCCACACTTCAGTGCTCCCTGGGCGAGCGACAGGCCCCTGAATGTCCCCTCCCTCCTCCAGCCTCCACTTCATCAGAGCCAGTGGAGAAGAGGAGTGGATGTTGATATGAAAGCAGGAAATAAATCAAGGGTTGAATTTTCAGCCCTGCAGCCTTGACACTGCCGAGCTGCCGTTCGCAGTCGAGCGAATAAGGGGGAAGAGAGAGGGAGTGAAAGATAGAGGAGGAAAAAGAGAGAGAGAGCAAGCATACAAGTGATCGAGTGGCAAGTGTTCAATTCAGATAGCTCCAGGTGACTGACTTTCTTTCTTTGCAGGAGAGAAGTTGAAGCGCTAATACAGTGTTTTGCTGGCCCTGCATGTTGTTTTGATATAACCTGCCTGTTCATCTCTCAGGCATGTCTATCAAACAGCCCACAGGCAGCACAAAGCACCTTCATCCTCAACCCCCCACCCCCACAGCGATTACCCTGCTCCACACACACCTGTTATCATACATACTCGCACTGTCATACACACACACATAGATACACACACGTTCTGTTTTACTGTATTTGTAAGATATACCGTTGTAATACAGTAACACTGTACCAGCATCTGACCTCACCCTAACCTTTACCTCAGTGACCAAAAAGCAATCTTTCTGCTCTTCAAATGGACTAGTAGTTAGGCTGTTGCCTCTGTGATCAGAAGGTCGTGAGTTTGAATCCCAAGACTGCTAGTGGTGCCACTGAGGTACCCTTGAGAAAGGTACTGTCCCCAAACACTGTTCCCTGGGTTCTGTGTTCCTGGATGCCCGCTGCTGCATTGAAGAATTTATAATGCAGAGAAGAATTTTGTGCTGACCAAACCCTTAATGCAATGAAAGATTTCAATGTCAGGAGCCTCCAGACGAGTGTCTTTCAGCTACAAAACCTGCGTTTGCTAGGCGATCAAGAGCTAGAAGCTCCAGAAATCAGTCTCCAAGCTCCAGTGGTCCTGGTGTCTCCAAATATTTTTTTTTGAGAGTCCCAGCCACTAATTCTGTGGTTCTTGAGTCTCTAGCCTTGTCTTCTGCAGTTACCTTGGGTACAGTGATCCTGTCAGCCTCAGCATCTGCTCCACAACCTTCCAGTTTCAAATGTACTGGATTTTGGGCACCAAACGCCCACTCACACCTTTCTATTTTTGCCAGTGATCACCTGCACATCACCTGCACACAATCAGTGTGTGTGTGTGTATAAACAGCCCCATTTGCCTTTGGGCTGTGAAGTCTTGCTTGAGTAATTAGCAGCGGTAAACTGCTTTTTGTGTTTTTAATTCCTAGTTCATTGTGTTTGTCTCTTGCCTTGTTATTGATTATGAATTTGCTCAGCATGTTTGTGTTTACTGCCTCCTGAAGATTGACTGTTGAGCAATCATAATAATAGAGTTTGCACACACTTGCAACCAACTGTCTCTAGCTCCTTTACCCTCCATTCAGCATCACATTGTCATTTAGTCTTTCCTTTCCTTCCAGTTGTGAATATTAATGAGGGGAAGATGTCAGTGCGTCAATATTTTGTGTGTGAGTGACAGTCAGAGCACTTTTTGAGGCTGTTTGGCAGACAACAGCAGAAAAAGGTCGGAACCAATAAGCTAAAGAACAACAGTGCAATATACAATACACAATACACTCAGAGTTATTCTACAGTTGACCTTGTCGAGGGCCCGTGATTTAGAGGAGTTTTATTGCCAGAACACAATAAACCCAGAGCAATGCTCCATCTCTCCTTCCCTCCTTCTTTCCTTCCGTCCTCTCTCCAATCTTTATCCGTTATCTTAACTGTTCACACACCTCAGATTTATTTCTAAATTGTATTGGGCAAGTGTAAGTTGCTATACCGCTGTGTGCTCTCTGCGCAATTTTATGCTTTGACCTCCAATACCTCGCACAGGCCTTAATGTCAGGTTGCTTCCATATCACTTTACTTCATGACTGTAACACTGTATTGGCATTAGACAATCTAATGAGCTTTCATCTCTTTTTAATGCATCACACCTACGGCATAAAGCTATCGCTTCCAACAAAGTAGCACCAAAGACACAGGTGATTTATGATTGCGTGTAATGGAGGTTAGCATAAATTGTCACAGGCTCTCAGGATAACAGTTTGGTAATGGCATGAGGGTGTATATGAAGGATGGGTTGATTTATGGCTTATACTGTTTTGTTTCATAATAATAAAGTACAGACACATGCTGGGTTAGTACTCAAAACCTGTCATATTGTTAATCAGCAAAAAACTCAAATGGCATAAAATACAAGGCATATGTTCTTTGGAGTGATAACATGAATGGTTGATCTTAAAATGGATGAACTGTAAAAAAATATATAATGAGTTTAAAGGAATTTTTTTTTTTTAAGGTTCTTTTTCCTCTCTTTCTCTCTAGAACCACACATCCAAGTCAAGAAATGGTTAGGAACCTTCCTTTAGAAACCATATCTTCTTTCTTACCTTCTTTCTTTTTTCCTTTCTTTCAATCTTTCTTTCTTCCTTTCTTTCTGATCACTGATCCTCTCGCCTTTTAATTGTACCGGTTCTTCCAGTCCATCGAGAACTAATGCCATTCCAGATCTTTCTTTCTTTCTCTTTCTTTCTTTCTTTCTTTCTTTCTTTCTTTCTTTCTTTCTTTCTTTCAGGTTCTATGGTCTGATGAACAAACAACTGTTTGAGCCAACAACTGTCTGGTACCTCCATGTTAAAGGGTGAAGAAAGTACATAATCTCTCCCAGTACATCATCTGTGGTTATGATAGACAGCAAGTTTCTATCCCAAAAAAAAGATGAAAGTTCATTAGTAAAGCTCATTAGAACCCCATTAGGAAGCTCATGATGCGGCATCCTCTTCAGAAGAGAGGAGTCCCCTGCCCCAAGCAAACGAACTGTGAATTTGTGCAAAACGAGTTACTGGAAATAGTCA
This sequence comes from Hemigrammopetersius urotaenia, assembly GCA_037974485.1. Taxonomy (NCBI): domain Eukaryota; kingdom Metazoa; phylum Chordata; class Actinopteri; order Characiformes; family Alestidae; genus Hemigrammopetersius; species Hemigrammopetersius urotaenia. The sequence goes on along the minus strand of JBBPDC010000001.1, from coordinate 12,699,068 downwards.
CACAAACTGCACATTTACGCTTTAAACACAGTGCAGCATTGGTGCTAAATTTGTTACAATTATATTTGGATATCCATCGATGGGTTTGTAATGCTGGGAACCTCTAAGAGAGTATCACCATTTTAAGTGATACACCCTGTGGAGCTGAGACCCCTACCACAGCGTCCCACCTCAATCAATTAGCTCTCATTCCTCACTGAAATTAAGACCTAGAAAGCCTTGAATCAATGAAATGCAAAAGGAGCTGACGGTTAATGATTGCAAGGCTAAGCACACTTCAGTTGTCACTCTGAGACACAGGCAACTATAAAGTTGTTTCCATACAGATAGCTAAGAAGCTAACACTAAGATTTTTAAAGGCTTTGTGATCTAGATTAGTGATACTATCAAAAGGCAGATACATTACAAGAGTTCTGTCGATGAATAATCCTTAAAGGGCCCATATCCTACATTTTTAATGCATTTTATTCTCTGACTTGGTTTGGGTACCGACAGTCATAACTCCTGTCTTTGACCACTTAAAACCTCTCTTTATCCCATAAAACTGCTGTTTCTTTCTTGGTGTATGTATCAGTACACCTCTATTGGTTTTGTGACATCACAAAAGCAGTGAATTTGAAATCCATAAATGAATTGTGCAGAAAGCAGAGTGGACAGTGCATTTTGAAATCAAAACAGTTTTTCTGTGTCACATTAAATCTTGAAAAAAGGCAAGAAGGATGGGTTTTCCATTTTAAGGGCCTGTTGATGCTAAAAGCCAAAATCAGGTTAACTTTAAAAATGGACGATGTGTTATGAAGAAAACAAGTCTATCACTGTTTGGGATTGGTCTAAAACCAGGACCCATGTAGGAGACTTCTCTTCAGATGTTTTTCTTTACTTGCTCCTATAAAAAAACTGTCAAGGAGCCACCTTGAAATAACTCGAAAGAGGGCGTCTCCATGCAAAGCTCAGCAACAAGATGCGAGAGTACGTGTGCGGCCGGGGGAATGAATTGATGACTCCTGTGGAATGGAGAGGTGAGAAAGGAGAGGGGAGGAGAAAGACTGGCTGCAGGGTTAAATACTGCCCAGTCTGTCAGCTCATAATGGACCCACAGTCCTCCTCACCTTCACAGCAGACCTCACTGCGCAAACACAAGCAGATTTACTACAGCATATACACCACGAACAGGCCTGAATAGCACAGCGCCTCTGACAGCACGTCCCTTTTTCACCAGCTGTGCCCACTAAAGGTCTAACAAATCATGCACTCATTGAGAATTCTCAGCAATTCAGCTGCATCGATCTTCTAATAACAATAGCGCGTCAAATTGCTCCAGTATGAGCCCTGAATCGATCTCAAGTAGTTTTGGTTCAGTGAATCAAATTGCATTTTTCGGAAAAAAAAAACCCCACACCATTTATTTTTATATTATTTAATATTTTATTTATTTATTTAACAGCAGTATTATCAACTGACAAACCAATTTTTTCAGATACACGCATAAGAGGCATGCAGTCGGATCTCGCTTATAAGGCAAAGCCAGTAATCTTGGCAAGACATCTCTGTGCCACGAGCCCAAGTGTGCCATCTGGGAGTGTGAATAGAGCTGCAGACAACACAGTATCTAATCAGCACCCTTTGTTTTGCATTTGCTCACGGTTTACAAAAAATAACACAAATAAAATCTCCCGCATTAACACAGTTACTGTCAAAAGAAGACTGAAAAGCAAAGTCGTGTTAATGCAAGATACAAGTGGAAATGCTGCATCACACTGTGGCATAGATATAATGATCAGTGTCAGTCAGATACCACTGTTTCTTCAAAAATGCTTAGCATATGATTATTATATGCTAATCATACAAACTATCATGCAATATATGACTAGCTTCATCACAAAAAAAACTATGTGCGGGAAAAACTAAACACAGATTTATATCTCTGGTGATTGACCTGTTGATCTGTGTAATCACTAGATATCACCCAAATTGTTTCCAGACCAATAAATGGCTAAAACTTCTCTACCCCCATTCAGCTCGTCATTAAGGTATCACAGACTTGTGTAGTGTAAAGTGTCTATTTGTCATATGTTAACACATCATACCGCACAGTGTGAACAGCATGAAATTCTTCTCTGTGTTTAACCCATTCACCAAGTGAAGCAGCAGGCAGCCAGGAACACGGTGCTCGGGGAGCGGTGTGTGGGGCCGGTACCTTGCTCAGGGTACCTCAGGGGTGTCACTAGCAGTCCTGGGATTCAAACCGACAACCATCTGATCGCAGGGGCAACTCCTTAAACATTAGGCCATCAGCTGTCCCATGAGGATATCGTTTAGAACACAAAAGAACAAAAGAAAAGTAACACCTTCACCACTAGAGGCAGCTATTTCAGACAACACTATGGCAGGCATTCACAAAGCAGTTGTAAGGAGAATTGATCGTGGAGTACTCCGACTCCTGAAGTGATTTGTGAAAACAGGCCCTGTTGTCTGGCTGACCTAAGCATTCAGCCACATGGTGAGATTTAAAATACTAAATAAGTCACAAAGACAAATCTGCACCACCATAATGAAGAGCTGTATGTGGTTTGAGCAGGTTGAGAGAAGTATTGGAGCAAAGACTTTGGTGACTATTGGCTTCTAGTGTTTGATGTAACCACTGGCTTTGTAGCTCATGAACTACATTAAAGAAGCAAGCTTTGAACTCTTTCACTGACTACACCTGGTATAAATCAAAATTTTTATATATATTAGAAATCAAAATTTGTTATAAGTTACACAATAACAGCATCAATGCTGCTGCTAGCTGGTTGATGTTTGTATATAACATGCAAGGGGGTATGAGTGCATTTTTGAGGCACATTCAATTATCCCATATTAATTACACATATTTATTCCATGTTCTCTTCATTCATTCCATTCTCTTTTACATGCAGCATCAATCAGACCACATTTACAAAATGTACAGACTACATTTACAAAAATTGAAATTTTTATATAGTTTTAAATATACCATTACAATTAGTTAAGATCGCAAATGACCTGTTTTTAGCCTTGGACCAAGGCTGCATCTCAATACTAGTCTTACTTGATCTTAGTGCTGCATTTGACACTATAGATCACAATATTCTCA
>JBBPDC010000001.1:12641813-12694902 GCA_037974485.1 Hemigrammopetersius urotaenia | reverse complement strand
TTGTAAAGCTGCTTTGTGACAATGACCATTGTTAAAAGCGCTATATAAATAAAATTGAATTGAATTGAATTGAAATGAATAAAGACCCACAGGTTGTAAAAATGACTGAATATGTTTATTATTTAAAGCTTTCAGAAGATGATGTTCACAAAATCAAAGCCTTGTCTCTCATGCCATGTAATACCATCATCAGCCACAAGATAGAGCTTTAACTTCAGAAATGAAGTTGTAGCCCTACAAATTCTCAGTCCCGGAGATCCCATGTTCTGAATGTTTTCCATCCTCTATATCTGACCCACACCAATGAGTCAGGTGTGCAAGATGAGACAAGTCATTAAAATGTGCATAGACTAGGAACCCAAGGCTTGGAAAGCCCTACAATATTCACAGTGATGCATTTTGGTACAGATGCTGTTTCCAACATTTAGGTGGCGCACAGACACTATTTGATTTCACAAGTTTGCGTAACACATGAAAAGGCACAGAAAATGGAGGCGGCATTTCATTCCAAGCCCGGACTGAAATGGAAATGAACTCAACTGTCTACCTTTTGACAGTACTTCCTGACATCTATATCGATTCTTTTTAATCAGTAAAAAAGTGCTTTCTGGCTACAGTCAAGTTCAGAGTCTGGCACAGTTTCAGGTCCTCTTCAGTCTAATTCAAATTGGCTCAACCAACCTAATGCCTAGTAATTAAATCAAGCACTAATGAGTGGAATTACTTATATAATTTGTGCAGTACTGCACAATCCTGTGTCTGGGACCTTTTCTGAACATTTGGGGGGCCGTAAGAACATCCTGTCTAGGGGATCCCCTACACAGTCCTATAATTAAATCTAAAAATCAAATAATGATACTCTCCAGCACTCTCCAGTCTCAGTGAACGTTGATCTATCCTGGCTCCACCAAGGTAGAGCAGTTTCTCCATCATCCAGGCGGGGGCAGTGCTGCCTCACTTGTACAGGAGCCCTAGTTTTATTGCAGTTGCAGACTCAACTCAAACCAACCCAGGGTTTGTCAAGTTTCACTGGGACCAATTACTGCGTCCTTCATCAAAAAGCAAAATGTTAATGATTGATGCGGTTTGTTCTCAAATTAACACCCAAAACGACTACTTTAGGACAGGCAGTCTTTAATTGAGCTAAGTAAATATGCGTTCATCTGTAATGCAAATACCGAGCGTGATGGGAGAAATGCAGAACACCAGAGACCCCACAGCCTTTCAGTAGCAAAGGCTAAGCCTTTCTTTTCATGTATCAGTTTGCAACACTGAAGTCATTATTTAGCAAGTCAGATTATTAACGTGACTGTAATTTAGACGCATGAGAGAAATTTTTTTATTTGTCATTATTTCCATTTATCCTATTTAGAGGGGCATGTCATGCTTACTGTAAAAGTTCACAGACTTAGTTAAGCATCATCAAGCCAGAGCATTATGACAAAGCTCATCTTTCAGTTAACACATTTCGGATGGCTTCATCATCCATATGTTATGTGAAAACAGAAACAAATGAAAATTTTCACATGGCTTAGCTGCATATGAATGGACTTTTCCAGCCAAATTGGAGTGTAAAGATTGCATCTGGATCCAGAGCTATTCACTATACAGATGATTAGATAGTTTTCAGCAGAACAAAACACTGTTTGCACAGTTATGCCTGATTATATTCCGAGATTTTAGATCTGACCAAATTTCTCTTTTTCGAATAAATTGGCAGTAGTATCATTACAAATAACTGTTCCTGGAATGATGAGGGGCCCAAAGCCCCCTCCACACTCTCCAGTATGAATAGTGAATAGCCAGGGATGGCATAATTACACACTCATGCAGTTTGCATGCTCCGACTGCACAGGGATCTAGAGACAGCGAGGCAGCCCCGCTTGTGCCTATAGCTTGTTCGAAAGGCTACAGGGAGGAGAAGGGGGAGAGAGGGGAGGAACAAGCACTGAGAGAGAACAAGAGCTTACATTCTGATGGCCAGCCAAGACAGCCCAAACACATCCTACGATGAGTCCTGGCTGCCTCCACTCCATGCCAGTATGCAAATCTGCTGTTAAATTTCATTTTTCTAATCCCTTTAATCAGAGACTGGGGAATAAAAGCCAGCTGGTAGAAACCCATGTTAAGATGTAATTAAGCATCTGATTGAATTTTACTGCATACAAAAAGAAGGGTCGGTGCCAAAACGCAGTGTAGTGGGGTGTGGGAAAAGTGTATGGGCCAGAGTTGGGCGGGGTTGGGGGGGTGGTAGGCGTGATTTTACACCTCACTTTGATGGGGGTCCGCTGGGTATAGAGGCCAACAGGGGACATGGCAGCTTAAATTGCAGCACATCAAAACACTGCACACTGCTTTGTCTTGGCTGAAGACCCGTTCTGGACGTGGTTAATAGACACCCCCCTACTCTTTCTTCTCAAATGCCATGGTATCATGCCAGGAACTATAAAATTCAGCAAAATAATCTATGAAATCTTTTTATCAATGGTTTATTCATATATACGATTGAATAAACCATTGATAAAGTGAAGTGAAGATGATTAGTATTTTACTTAAGTATTAAGTATTTTACTCAAGGTACTTAGTAGCAGTTCCTTCAATGCAGGAGAAGTTTATTAAATAAAAGAAGGATCTAATACTCCAACAAAATCTTAGCAGAAGGAGCTATACCCTTATGTGGTAAAATCAAACATATTAACAGTTCCACCATGAACCCTTCCATGTAAAACACTGCAAAAATCTTATTCTACACTCTCAACGAAGGGGTGCCTTTGTTCATAGAATGCTACTGATGATTGCACTAAATTACTTGATTCATATGTGTTCATAATTTTCACATACATGAAGTACATCAACATTTTTGTGGACTTGCCATTCAGTTTACCTAAATTTGCCATAACTGTGTTGATGCAATACATTTTAAATCCATCTGGAAAATCATTTTTTGAGCCAAATAAACTCAGTTTGTTAACTTTTTACAGTTTCATTACAGTTGTTTTAAAGTAGCAACATTTTATTGAAGAAAACCTAGACAAAGAAGATAAAGACAATGACAAAAGCAGCACCAGGGCAAGAATTGCAGAATGACTCAATACTAGGTGTAGACAAAGACACAAACACATCATTCTAGTCTTTAATGAATTCCACTCCGTCTCAGACATTAGCAGATGAAGCCAGGCTGGGGGAAGGGGAGGGGTGGGTCGGGGCTGTCAGGCTTGCTCAGGTGGGCTGTGGGGCTGGAAGGGGGGAGGATGCTGGGGAATATCCATTACCCTTCTCTTTCATCAGCAGCCCTGAGCTCTGAGCCCCACCTGTGGCACACGGCACGGTTCCACCAGCCCAGCAAGCGCAGTGTGTAGGGGGGCAGTCACTCCTCACCTCCTGCAGACGGAGGTGACAGAGGCAGACAGGTCGGCCACCCGCTGCGCCCCCTGTCTCAAACGCCACTTCTGAGGGTTATCGGCCCGGACCGGCCCCCTTGCCTCCCCCTCCCCTCCTGTCCCCCTGTGGGCTGTTGGTAATAAGTGCTGCCGCGTCAGGAGTCACATTCACACTTGGGCGGAGCACAGCAGCGTGTTACGATTGAATAGGGGACAAAAGCATCTTATCAGCTTCAGGCTTAGCCAGAGTCCCTATTAGAGCTACAGAAATGCAGCTAGATTCACAACACTTTCCCACAACCCCAAATGTAATCAATCAGTTAAGACACGTTTGGTATCCAAAGTTATCTTTTATTAGATTTGCTATGAGGTTATGAGACTAATGTTGCTATTGAGGGATAAAGTCTTATGTCTAAAGGCCTAAATTATTACACCTGGGTCCAACTTGGTCTATTTGTAAAGTAATTAAAAAGCTCATATAAATATAGCAGTCAGCAGTAAAGTACAATATTTGTAGTAAACAGCAAATTACTATTAGAACTAGGCTGTGTGTATTACAACAAGAAAACACAGTCCATTTTGCTTTATTTCTGCCATTTCCATGACATCGAAACAAATGAATTCAACGATGCAGAGTCAGGGCTTCAGTCAGTATGGAATGAATTATGGAATGAATTTAGTAATTATGTTTAAATACACATTAATGATGTGAGACTCCTAAGGACTGCCAATGGGATGACTACCATCCTGTTGACTGATTTCATTTTCCACTGGATCAGACAGACAGAAAAGAGTACTTTATATCTGGCTGATGTATGATCAGATGTGAAAGCTGCATTGATTTTTCTCAATTGTGTTTGCTCTCTTCTCCCCATTAGATATGGATCCTGTGCTGCAGCCTTTGCGACATTCTTATCAAATTGACACTGTCTCAATAAAGCTGTCAGAGTGCTTTCAGAGGACAAAACGCTTCAGAAACAGACATTCAGTGAAACCACTGCAGGAACCACCGACATGGTTCTTTGGGTAAATTATGACTGGACTGATGATGCTGGCCTGTAAATATAACCTCACCTATAGCACCAGTAGATATTCTCCTAAAATAGCAAAAACTCCTATTATAAAAATGTAAAAATCACTCCCACCCTCTATACCCCACTCACACACACAAGGAGCAAGAAAAGTTCTTTTTTAAAAAAGTGTCTCAGATTTGCTAAAAATACACATTGTCCTCCAGCCATTCTGCCAAAAGGCCATTAAAAATTCTGTTCACGTCCCACACAATAGTTTTAAAGTGGAGGGCTATAAAATCTCCTGCTAACCCATCGCAGGCTGCCAGATCACACTAATATTTAAAGTCTCTGAAAAGTACAACACCCCATAAAACAAGCCTACAACTTTTGGCAGGATAAACTTTGCTGCAGGAATTGAAATTCATCAAGCGAGGCTTCTTAATCCACCACCGTGAGGGTGATTACAAATAGGATTTCCAGCCATTGTGTTATCTAAGCCACCAAATGTCATTGAGATGCTTACTCTCCATTTGCTGGCATATTCTCTTAAGGTCAAAGCTTTTAAATAGGATTCTGGCTGCAGAGCTAAACGTGACAACACTAGAAAGAATTAAGCCAGGCACGGTGGGTCGCACAGTCATCTTAATAATCGGATTCAGCGCCAAGGCCGTGCTCCTGTCGTCAAGAGTATAAACTGGTCTTGACTGAACAGATGCACTCTGTACGGCCTTGTCATTGATATGTAAGCCATATTGATATTGTAAAAATGTATGCCTTTTATGTCTCTGACACAAAAACAACTTAAATAATGCATGGTTAGCATAGCTTCCAGTGGGATTCCTGCTGTAACATACAACATAATGTGATTGGGCAAGAGAAGACAAAACATGAAATATTATTCAATGTATTTAAGCTCAGAGAGTGGATAATACTTGTTACTGAATCTTTCTTCTTTGGAGAAAACTCAAAAGAGCATCATAGTTCTCCAAATGAAACGCCCAGCAGCACAAGTATCTCCAGACATGCAATGGGGGTTCCAGAGGCAATATTGCTTGTCTGAGCATATGGCTGCGACTCAAGGGCAGGATGGTTGCCAGGAGCTTCTCTTGAGGTTTCCACACAGGACACCCAATGATTTGTTATTGTTCAGCCTGTAGCTATGGGTGGAGGCTAGGCAAAAAAGCAAAACACAAATAAATATCCATCAACTTACCATTTTATAAGGGACCTACTTTGTCTCTACAATCACTGGCCCTTACCATATAGGTACACTTTGTGTTTTACCATTACAGATTGGAGACAGATCTGTTTCTCCACATCATTTGTCATTATCACACTTTATTCATCAATAGTCAGGACTCCTACAATTAGTAGGTATTAAATGAGTCCTGGAGCATTTTCAGTCATCAACACTGATATGGCAGTGGTATTAAGAGCTAATTCAGATGGACTAAAGTGTACCTACTATAGTAAGTAAATGATTGAGTGGACCATGAACATTTATACAAAGTAGGGGTATATAATGAAGTGACTCATCGGTTTAGAGAATTATGTTGCTGATGATGTCACCGTCCAAAATGGACAAACTGAGCTAGTTACATTGGTAATCCCTCTCTGTGCAGGGAAATGAATGTTTGGCTATGGGCAAAATGGAGATATAAGAAAATTGCTGATGACATACTGCTTTTCCCTGGATATAGTATCTAGTATGTAGGCTATGATAATATATTTAATAAGGAAAGTTTTATTTTATAGTGAAATCATTTTATGATTTCTTAGCTTTTTGAAAACGCTGATTTCAGTATATTCAGTATATTCAGCTGATTTCAGTATATTCAGTATATTCAGCTGATTTCAGTATATTCAAACACAAATGAGCACTAGCATAGGTTAATCTTTGTTTCACATGGCCATATAACAGAAATCAGGGTCAATATATTACAGTCATAAACATTTTATTTTGTTTTAGTTATACTTTAATAGAAATTATACAGTGAGGTGGCCCACCCATTACACTGCATGTGAGGAAGGAAACGCCTATTAAACACTGATTGTGTCAGTTTGGGCTGCTGGTGGCCTCTTGGTTAAGGTCTCTTGAGATCAGAAGGTTGTGGGGTTGAATCCACCACTCAGGTACACTTGAGCAAGGCATGGTCCCCACACACTGCTCCCGAGGAGCACCTCATTGGTGAATTGGTTAAATGCAGAGAAAGAAGTTCAAACTGTGTGTTGTGTTCATGCATGAATTTAAGAGGCCACTTTATTTTACTTTAGGTTCAGCTTCAGCTGCCTTTCTGTAGCCCACTTTTACTGTGCACCCTTACTCTACTGAAACAGCACTGTTTTAGTTCAGCTGCATATTTTTGTCACTCATTATTCTCTGTCTTGACTACAAAAGGGATTTTAAGCTTCGACAGCTTCCACAAAATGAGCCGCTACAGCAACATGAAAAACTTCATTAATATCACAGCAGCAGAAATCAAAGTTTCACCAGCAAACAGTGTGACTCAAAGTACATTTCAGTAAATGTTAATAAGTGCTTATAAACTAATAAAATCAAGAGCTAACAAAAGATAAGCAATAATGCAATAATGCAGTCTCTTCTAATTTCACAGGAAAAAGGAAAAATCGATTAAATTTGCCTTTAATGTGTCCTTGATAAATATCATCTGAATCCAATATCATCTCATTATCAAGTGAAAATAAAAATGGAAAATTAAGTCAAATAAACCACATACTGTAGAAGTTATTTTGCTTATGGTTGATTCATAAGCCAGGCTATGGCTGAACAGTGGAAAGAAGTGAAATACACATTGGTGGAAAACTGTATCATGTTTTAGATGCAGTAGCAACATTGCATGCCTAAAACGTCTTCTGTTTTCAGATTCTGAGTCAGAAACCTCATTGATCTTTAGGGAAATTGCTTATGTTACAACTGTACAGTCACCCAAAGACACAGAGACAAGAACATGAAATCTAAATTCTAAATAAAAAGTTAAATAAGAATTCTGCAGAAAGGTTCTCCAAAATACTCTGTATGAAATACACTATGCTATATAAACTACAAACAAATATTTATTTGCTAGTAACTCCAATAGTGCATTATTGCATGAAATAGCTCAGTAGTATATAAGTAATACCCACATAAGTGGTGACATTTTCCATGGTTAGACTATTGCACATAAGGACAATGATTTAGCATCTTATATGAAATAGCACATGATACTGCACATGGTAAGACTGATATAAAGATGATTATGATCTAAACCCAGTAAGATATTGCACATAGCAGCAGGTTATTGCACAGATTATTGTGTGGGTGTGAGACAGAGGGAGGAGTTGTAGTCTGATGGCAATGAGGAATAGGAGGGTTTTTCTGTGACTTTCAATAGAGCGGTTTATGATGGTCAGTCTGCGGCTAAAAGTGCTTCTCAGTTCAGTCACAACACTGTGGAGTGGGTGAACAGCACTGCGCATGATGAACTGAAGTCTTAACAATGTTCTCCTTTCAGCCACAGTTATAAGTCATCATATTCCTCACCCACCACTGAGCCCACTGTCCTGAGCAGCTTGTTGAGTCTTTAGGTGTCGTCTGCCACTTTCACACTGCCACCCCAGCACACCACAGCATAGAAAACCATCCTGGATGGAAATAATGACTGACAAAGTGCTATGAAAGTGTGAATGTTTCTGACAACATAATACCAGCCAGATCATTCTCTGATACAATGCGATTCGATGTTTAGCAGTTACAGATGACCACCTGAATGTAAGCTTTGTCAAGTCATAATGGCAGTTTTATAATTGTGTCACACCGGGCTGTGATCTGGGAGTGAGGCGAGGCACAAGGCAGGTTCCGTAAGATGGTTTTATTACAAAAAGGACACAGACTCTACAATACCAAAACAAAAACGCAACAAGGGGCTAACTCAAACAAAGGCTAAAACTAGGACACACGAGGAACAGGGAAGTGAGTGATGGATGGTGATGGATAACCCACAAACTAGAACACAAAGTCAAAGCACTTAAATACATAAACACATTCAGACAAAACCCAATCACAAACTCCAATCACTTAAACATAATACACAACAGCTGACAGGGCACGAACACACGTCAAAATAAGAGTCCCCATAACCGAACTGAATGCGGCCTCCCGTGGCTGCTCTGCCACCGTAACAAATTGTATATGACAAGTTTATGATTTGATGAGGACTGCCCAAATTCACAGTTTTCAAAATACAAGACTGCCATGTCAACGTGTGTAAAAATCTCTCGGAACACATGAAGGATGCTTGAATGTACAGTGCAAATATTGCAACAGCCAAAAAGAACGGATCTCAGTTCCTCATCAGGGTAACAGAGTAAACTGAGAAGTTGTCACTATTCAATCTTCAGCTCTTTAAACACTTAATCTACGGTGTGTGAGCATGCTACAGGAATCTACACAGGGACACTGATGCTTTCTCTTGGGAAGCGATGCATGGCCAAACAGGTACATTATCCATGGCAAAGCCGAACTCATTAAATCCGGTCCCGTGGCATTTCGGCGCCAGGGAGGGCAACAGAGAATTAATCTTCACGCTTCTGCATCCGTCACTCCTGCTTCCTCGAGACCTAATGACAGTTTTATCATAACTCTTTATTACCGTTCCCAACCCTTAACTTGAAATTATGTAAATGCTCCAGCATTTCACACTCTGAAGCCACTTTATGTTTTTGCTTGCTGTGTGCTCATGCATGAATCCAATTCCTCTCCGCCTGCTCATTAATGAATTGCCTGGTTATGGGCTGAGTAGCGGTCCGGAAGGCCAGACGCACGGTGGGCTTTTCAGGAATCTTTCAGAGAGAGCTCATTTTTTACCATTACCTTCAGAAAAACCTCTTACCTTCTCATAAAGCCCCTAATAGAGTCATGGGGACACAGTTGACCAACACAATCACCGGGTTAAGAGGCGCATGCTAGCTCCCGACATTATTTTTTATTTCACAGTTTGCTGAATGCAATATTTTCAAAAGTGAGTGGAATATAAAATTAGATGAGGCAGGTCACAGTTTAGTTTGACCTTTAGCCCTCACCCCATCCATCAGGGGAAGGAGTAGACTTACAATTACACGCCCAGAGCTGCTGATTGTATTATAATTAAGTGCCTGTGAGTGAAATGACATAAGATGAAATTTCAGATTGCAAGGACACATTCTACAGTATGGACATGCTGTCAGAAGAAATCTACACAGTGAGCTATACTTCCTAAATGCTTCTAAATACCACTGTCACTGAGAGCAGAGCTACTATTACATTTAATACAAATTTTCTTTGTTTGGAAATACAAACATACACTTTATAAGTAAGCGTAAAGCGCCCATCTGTCATACATGAACACACCACAGAAACGGCATGAAATTGTTCTCTGAATTTAACCCATTCATCAAGTGGTGGCAGGCAGCCAGTGCCCGGGGAGCAGTGTGAGGGGGCAGTGCCTTGCTCAAGGGTACCTCAGTGGCACCACTAGTAGTCTTCTGATGACAGGGGCATCTCCCTAACCACTAGCCCACCAGCTGCCCTAAAACGTTATATATATTTTTGCAGTATTATGATCACCTTAATGGTATATATCATACAGGATTCTTAGTTAAGCTTAAATATAACCCTTCTAATGCATACACTGATTAGCCTTAATATTAAACCCCCCAGCCTGATACTGTGTTGGTCCCACTTTTGATGCCAACACAGCTCTGACCTCGGAGGCATGGACTTCACAAGATCTCTGGGTGTTCTGTGGTATCCAGCACCATGATGTTAGTAGCAGATACTTTAATTCATGTAAGCTATGAGATCGAACCTCCATGGAAAGCACTAGTTTGTCTAGCACATCCCACAAATGTTTGATTGAACAAAGATCTGGGGAATTTGGAGGCCCAGTCATTCATGTCCTGTTCCTCAGACCATTCAGGAACCTTTTTCTGCAGTGTAGCAGGAGCATTTTCCTCCAAAAGGAGGACACTACCATTAGGGAATCCTGTTGCAATGAAGGTTTATGAAAATGTCCGTAACAGTGTTTCCCAGCAGAACACTGACCAGAGCATCACAATGAATCTCGCATACTTCTCTCTAGATCATTCCAACAAGCAGAACTATGGTGAACGGACAACTTTCAGTTGTACCACAGTTAGTTCTGATCTCACAACGAGATCGGCTGAGAGGTATTCTATGAGTACAGTTACCTGATAATAAACTTTCTTGCCTGCCTTACCTACCTTACTTGCCTATAGCAATGTCAACCCTCAAAATATAGCCGCCGCCACAAATTAATTGAATAAAAAATCGTGCTGAAATGAATGATAAGAAATAACATGTCTTACAGAGAGAGACACAAGTGAGCATTAACGACAAAACCAAAATGCTCTTACTTTAATCAACAAAGCTACCAAAAACTTTAATCAACAAAGCCACCAGGGAATTCAGCCATCGGTTTTTCATCAAAACACAATTAATCTATTTTGATTTGAGTTACATTTAACAGACCCCTTTATCCAAAGCAACTTCTATTCTTTAACTACAGTCTCCCTGGAGCAACTTGGGGTTAAGGGTCTTGTTCAGACACCCAGTGGTGGTATGCTGAAAGAAGGATTTGAACCCATGATCTCTTGGTCCAGAGGCAAGTATCCTACCCACTAGGCCACCACCACATGTAAAATCTGCAGCTAATGGCTATATGTCTGCAGTTTGCTTACGGACTTGGTTAACAGACTTGACCTCTCCAGTCCAGACACACTTCAGTCTTTGCAATGCAACACTACATTTATCAAGCTATTTTTATTCACATTTCATCAGAATCAAATTATAACAATCACAATAACACACCCAAGGTTGATTCATAGTGCCGCTAAAATAATGTAAGGGTAAACAATACTAAGTGAAACTGAGGATATGTAATATGCAAATGTTTATTAAATATGCACTTCCAGGTGATTATACACAAAGCTGATAAAGATTAAGGCCACCAATGGAGACAAATGCATTCTCCTTGAGCGGACACAGTGTGACTGGAGCCTTTGTCTCTGCATGAAGGAGGAAATCCCAGCAGTAAACCTGAGGCAGCTGCCTCAGCGCAGCTCCTCAGGAATGGACGTGGTCACTGCTGAGCCGACTGGACAAACAGCAGCCAGACGAACAGATGGGGAGAACGAACACTATTGTTTACCTTTAGGCTTCTGCAGTCCCAGATGAAAAGAGGGAGGAGAGAGAGTGTGTATGCGAGAGAGAGAGAGAGAGAGAGAGAGAGAGAGAGAGAGAGGGAGGAGGTGAGCTATGGGGGATGTAAAAGTACTGAGTAAGCATGTATACAAGGCAGCAGAAGAGTAGATTTGTCATAAAGTATGCTTTTATGACCATGTATGGACTCCAGGATGGAACACTACACCTTTCAGTAGGCTATATATGAATCATTCTATGAGAACTGTGCATTTGAGTCCACAACATTTGATGCTGTGGTTGAGACATAAAATATCTGCAAGTATGTGCATTTTCAAGCTTCAAATGTATTCCCAAAATTCAACATTAATCACTAGAACACTGAAATTTGTGAAACAAGTATATCGGTTTAGGAATACGGGTATTCATACAGATCTAAACTGACAGTCACTCAAGTTTCATCTTAAATATTCCTAAATAACATTCAATATTTGCCACATTTAGGTGTTTCCATGTTAACACTACATAAATCCATTAAATATAAAACCAATCACTTAAAGAATAATTTATCTGTCCTTGAGTTTTGCCATCCATTTTCACACTATGAACTTATTTAACCATAAAAATGATATATGGTAACATTAAAGAACATGATGAAGAATAAGTGACATCCGTTAATCCTTTGGGGGAGCTCAAACGAAGGTAATTTTGAAAATAATTTGTTGTATTCTCATTCCTGACAGGATTCATCAATAACATCCACCCAACTTATGAAACAGATAAAACATTTGATTTAATGACTTTTTTTGTCATTCACCAAAGTCATGTCAAAACTGATGTTAGTCTGACCTTGATAACAAGGAGCACAGCTACCAGTTTATCATGAAATATTCCACCCTTGGCAGACTCACCTCAGACAGAAGTTCTGTACTTCCCTGTGTTGTTTAGAACAAACAATTGTAAACAGTTTTAGTGAGGTTGAAGCTGCTTTCTGCTTTGTTAAGGTTGTAGTTAAAACTATGGCACAAAGACACTGTCACGAGGCTGGCCGCGAAGCCAGCACTCGGAGCTACCTCTTGGGAAGCAGGAACGGTCAGACAAACAGGGATCCATGCAGGGGGTTTTATTCAACAGAAAACGAAAGCAAATAGGCATGATGGCCTCCTAAAACTTTAAACAGGGGAACAGGCAGGACACAGGCAGGGAAAATGAGGCGATATCAAAATGAAAGCCCTAACAGAAAGCACAGAACAGAAATAACCAGAACAGAAATAAACAGAACAAGGCATCAAAAACAGAAAAACAGTGGCCTCTAAAGGCAACCGACCGTCACAGACACTGTATTTAAAAATCAGGTTTTATTATCCATTTGGCACCAACAGTGAAAAATGAATCCGATATCAGACTATAAATAGGTTCACTAAATGTCCATTAAAACACATCACATCTTTTTTTACCCCAATGTTCTCTTCAGTTTAGTCATGAGCAGTTCCACCTGCTAACTAGGTCTTCCCATATCACTCTATGCCACCAAGGTGGAAGGGGAGCTGGCATGAAGGACTGCTGGTGGCCTAGTGGTTATGGATTTGCCCGGCAATCAGAAGGTCATGGGTTTGAATGCTAGTGGCAGCTCTGAGGTACCCTTGAGTAAGGTACCATCCGTTCACATATGACAAAGGATCACTTAACTCTTACTAGTGAAGCCCCATCACTAAACAGCTCAACATGCTTAGAGGAAAATATTAATTGCTGATACTCGTGTCAGCAAACAGACACCCACACTGGCCACCAAAGAGATGCTAGAGATGCTGTGTCATCACCCTGGATCTTGAGATTAGGTTTAAAGAGCCTAAACATAAAGTAAATTGATTAAAGGTTAGTCTACAAACCCCACCGATCAAATAACATTGTGTTGTTTGTCTAAGTAAACAAAACTAAGTTCACAAACTGATTACTCAACACATTTTAGTCCACACATTATATTTATTTAGGGTAAGAAAAAAAAGGGAATTGTTAAATATGTTCCTAAATATAGTCCAGTGTTTAGTGACTTTCTTGCTCAAACATACCTGGTTCATCTCAGCTGCTAATTCATTGCCAGGTTCATTGAGTGAGAACTAAAAACTGTGCTGGCCACTGGCACTTCAGGACTAGATTTGGGCTACACTGCTATAGAGGGTATGTATTTTTTTTTCTTGCTATTTAAGTGTTCTTTAGTAACACACAAAAAACTATTTGCATGCATAAATAGTTCTCTATTATTGAAAACCTCATGTAATCACAAGTTCCTTAAAGAATCTTTTTTAAAAATAGTTCCATATAGCACCAGACACAGTTCTGCTAATGTAACAAGAACTTATAAGAACCTCAGAGAATTCTTTTTAGTGCAATATAAAAAACATTTAGTAATAGTGCACAACACTGGACCAAATATTGCAAACCTTAAACGGTACAACAGTCCATGCTTTTTTACTTGGACAAAGGCTTGCCCCAAGAATCTCATTAAAGATGTAAAACATGAAAAGCCAAAATGCCCTCTCCTTCTCTGATACAAATATGCACATAGACAATTCTAAATTTGAAGGTAGCTTTGGGCTTTGGGGGTTAATGGCCTGGCCGGTGCTCTTCTTTGCTGAATTGGGGGTCAGTCCATGTGAGGCTGAGTTTTTTTTGCAGGCTTCTCGGCTCTCTAATGGGGCATCTGGGGAGGGAGCAGAGCTGCACACGTCTCCAGGAGCGAACACCTATCTCCTGTGGCAGCCTTAATTGGATACTCTTGACACTGGGCCAAAACCTATGTTTAACCGAAGGCCCTAGATTGGGAGTTCAGTTTAAAACGGTATAATGTACCTCATTTTCCAGCGACGAAGCTTCTTAAAGCCATCGCCTCCACCTGAAGCAATCACTGGACTTCTAACGATGAGCTAATTCATTCTAACCCCCTCCATTCTGACACCAGGACTGATGAGGATATGACAAGGGCAGAACAGCAACGAGCAGCAGCAATAAACTCAACCATTATTTACGCGATGAATCGCTGGGTCAATTGCTGTAAACAACAACAGCATGGAAAAACTAAAGCAATTTCCCTGCCATGCTCAATTTGTGGCCTGTCTCGCAGACATATAGCATACACACATGCACACATACACTTTTACACTCACACACACACACGCATGGTTGAATCTGAGCCGTGGCAGGAGGTCTTAATGTGTATCAATAGGCTAAGAGCCCTTCGCCTGTTTGAGTGGACAGATTAACAACAGTACTTTACCGTACGTCACACACTGAAGGTATGAACTAAACAATCACACAAAGAAGAATCAAGAAGAAAACATTTCTCACAATGTCTTGGATTTCTGTTTTGCATCACTAAAAGTTAAATTTTTTCATTTGTAGTCCCCTGACGTAAGCATGACTACAGTCATCTGCAAAAGTTTGAACACCCCTAGTCAAATGACATGGTTGTCTAAGAGAAACAAAGCAAAAGGGAGCAAACTTAACACTTTTCTACTTAGTGCTCAATGTCTACTGATTTGCTGAGTTAAACTTACATTAAACTTATATATTATATGTTTTGTAATAATATATTACAAAATATATAATATTATAACCATATCATAAACATAAAATTTGCCATAACTTTTGCATGAGCCTAAGCAGTCATATTGAATAAAAATGTGCAGTCGTGTGTTTGAGAACTTATATATTTACTTAGAAAATCGATGGTGTTTGCCCAGGGGCACCTGAACTGTATGTATTTAATCTTGTTATGTACCACCGCAATAAAGTCAAAAGCATGACTGTGATTACATCTGCAAAAACTGATCTTACTAGAGTCCGGTGCTGGATTTTATCACAGAGGCCGTTTGATCTGAAATGGACCCCAGG
This sequence comes from Hemigrammopetersius urotaenia, assembly GCA_037974485.1. Classification (NCBI taxonomy): domain Eukaryota; kingdom Metazoa; phylum Chordata; class Actinopteri; order Characiformes; family Alestidae; genus Hemigrammopetersius; species Hemigrammopetersius urotaenia. The sequence continues at coordinate 12,679,423 of JBBPDC010000001.1, read as the reverse complement.
GAAACACCTGCATTTGCATCACAAAATTGCGAAGTGCAAAACCATCTCGATCGGTATTGGAATTTTGGGAACATGAATTCATTATGGGTTAGCGATGTCGTTAGATGTGTGAACAAGTACAGACAAAAGGCCAGCGCCAATCGATGCCACACACTCATCAATTGCTTATTCCGGGGCTCCACGTGCGAATTACTCTTTTGAGCCGAAGCTGAAAGAGGAACAGTGACTGACGGCAGATCAATACCGAGCAGCCAAATTCTGGGAGAAAAGGCGGACGAGAACAGGCACAGCTGGCATTGACTGAGGCTGTAACATACCCATCTCAAACTCATCAGAGGGCTTATAACATCTCACTCTGCTCATGACAAGTGAGTGCGTTGCGGGTGTTTTTCGATCCGAAGCGATCAGAGACACAGGAACAGCCCACACAGCCACCGCCGAGTTCAGAAGCTATTGGCCACAGCGGCCCCAATCCTCCCACCACATATTGATCACCTGAGTCCCAGAGGTATGCCATATTACTACTTACTGGTCAAGGAGTAAAAACCAATTAGATAAATAAATAGGGTGGATAAATAAGTAATGTTCTACTTGAGAACCTTCGACAATGATGCCACCTCAGAGGACAGACGAGTAACCTTGACTCACTGACACGTGCAGAGTCAGCACTCTTTTCAATGAGAGCTGAGCCCGTGTTCAACATTTACTCCACAGCAGCTGGAGACACACACACACACACACACACACACACTGTCCTTGCACACAAAGGCACAGAGATTATAAGCACATTTAAAGCAGATTCAAGCATTAACCCACTTTACATTATTTTCCCTTTAAAGAGACAAAATCTTATACTTTTCTGATCTTTTTGGCCTATTTATGATGTTTGTTTGAAGTGCCATAGATCATCGTGATTCAAAGCCATCAGTATGACTGCCATGGTTATAACTGTGGCCATGGTTTTAATACAGTCTTTAGCATTTTAGCTACATGTCAATTTTTTGTATGTCAAACTTACTTCAGTTAACAATGTAACACTATGTGTTTTCATTACTTGTTAACATGGCAGCAGCAAATTCAACAAATGCATTAATCAAAACATAAGACTTTTAAAAAACAAAGAAGAAATGTTTAATGATGGTTCAAAAGACATTTTCTTGACAATCCTTCACAACACCCCATCACTTCCCATCACAGTGTAATATTGCCAGATTGGAAAGAAGAGGCTTTTTTTTTTTTTTAATTTATGTTGTATATATTTCAATATTTTAATTAAATCTAAAATTAAAATATAAAAAATACAAATACGACAAATAAAGACTATTGATGCAATTACACAAAATGTCATTTCACCATACAGTTTGCACAACATTGATAGCTTCCAATCCTTCCACTAATTCTATTCCTAGCCTCAAAACTAAAGAAAAAAACTTCAGACAGCAAATACGTGACCTGATCAATTCATGTAAGAAGAAAACTGTAATTTTTACATTTATTTATTTGGTCTAACCATGCCTGTAAGCTAATTAGTGTTTTAACTTTTACATGAAACGTCAATCATAATCTAGTCTATGATGACTCATGTTTTTTTTTCTTCTAAAGGAAGACTATTCACACTCCCACATGCCTATCAAAATACAACATATTGCAACAAGATCCCCATGTTGAGTTAGAATGCCATGACACCGATACTCAGAAACTGACACACTTCTTGTCTTGTGTTTTGCCAGCTGAAGTAGAGCATTTCAGAGCGTGGTCATATGGCTGTTGCAGCCCACAGTCAGTGCTGAGTGGGCACCACCTCAGACGCAGCCAAACTAGCTCATACCCCCCGCCGAGTTCACCCGGCGAAATAGTGCGGTGCTCGCCCAGTTCTAAAATAGCTGAAAAAATAATTTTAATGGTTGCCAATGGTAGTCAGACACACAATGAAAGAGATAAGTGGCGTCTGGTAGAAAGAGCCAACACTGAACAACAGAGAAACACATTATATAAACATAACTAGATTGCATTTCTGCAAGAAAACACGAAGCATGATTGCATGATTGCTATAAAACCCAGTGTTTGGAGACAGCCACTGGTTTTATGGCCATAAAAAAATCTGCTCACAGCATTGTATCGAACCAGCACATTTTCTAACACGTCATTCAGTGTCCTGCATTTTACCACCAAGCATCCAAGAGGGGTGCTAACTCACTGTTACTTACCAAGCCATTAAAGATGAAGGAAGACTGAAAATGGGGGGAACAAACCACTTTTGCCCAAAAATGGCTTGGAAAAATGTACATAGCCAAGTCCATGGACTATTAAACCACAATTAAACTATTACGGAGCTATAGCCTGCCATGTCTATATCTCCGCAATAGAATAATGATAATAATCATAATAATAATAATAATAATAACAATAACAATAATAATAATAAGAGATCATACTGCAATCACACTAATATTCATAGCAAACTTTATAGCAACCTAACAGATAACATTTAATATACACATGTTCTCTTCTGGCACTTCTGACTATTCACTTGCATTTTATTGTCAACAAAAATCTGCTAAACAAGGCTGTGTGAATGACAGGAACATTTCATCACATTCAAATCATAATAATCATAATAAAATTATATGAGTTACTAATCAGTTCAATATATAATTAACACTGAATAACATCATGCCATTCATCCGTAGGGGTATGAAGGGACCTAGGAGGGTCAAACTACTTAGTAAATATGACAGATGTAGGCAAAAGCAGCTAAAATGTACTAACAAGCCACTGAAACAGCTCAGTATTGCTTCAAAAGAAAGGAGGATAGAAGCTGTGTGGTGATATTGCATTATAAGTCAGTGAAATCTAATTCTCAGCATGTTTCTGCCTTTATGGCAAGCTCAGACCTCCCTTCACAGAGAGCTGTCAGCCAGAGCCTCAGAAAAGACTGGCCCACGTCCACTCAGCGGCCTTATCTGCGGCCAGCACTGATGGACTGATGGGCTGATTCAGTGACTGCAGGGTAGTTGGTCCCGCCAGAGAGAGACAGTGACACAGAGTGAAAGAGAGATAGAGGAGGGAGACAGATATTGATAGTGAAATAAAAGAGTTATTATTTGTGTACTTGCCCCAAAAAAAAGACACAGTCATCGTATCAAAACATTGTAACTTTTTTTTCAGTTTTACTTTTTTAAAAACATACATTATAATAACCCTCAGAACACAAGCAACAAATGACAAAACAGCAAAACAGCCCTTTATACGGAAGCACCCCGGGTTTGTGCTGAGCTATGTTTGGGGTTCATATGTCAAGTAGAACCAAAGTTATTTTAATTTCAAAAACATGTAATAATAATAATAACTACTAAATATATTGTCACACCCAAATGCCCATAATGAACAAAATACCCAAATTTTACAAACAAAAACCCACAAGATCTTTGAACCCAGAAGAACTTTCAGGATAGTCTCCGCCCACAAGTGGGTGAGGAACACCCGCAGAGGGAGGGGGTCCAGAGAGCAGCCGAGCGGCCGCCAAGAGAAAGAGCAGCAAACGGCAAGCATGTAGGAGAACAAACATGGGTTTCAGACTGTTTTACACTGTTTATATTTACTGAAATCAGTGTTCTAAGGGTTAATAATAAAACATTTCCATTTTCCTTATGGTAGTTAGAAAATGTAGCTGCAAGGAGTGCTTTATGTTGAATGACAGCCAGATGACAAAATGATTAATGATCAGACAGACAAAAGGCTGCAGATCTGTGTCCGATAGAGCAGGCAGCTGCCCTTCCCCCACCAGCCCACAATCTATAGCGATCGAACCTCTGAGGCCGAAGACTCAAGTGGCTAATCAATGTGCGGCTTCTCTTGGTCGCCCACTCTCTCACTCCTGACTCATCTGATGTTGTAACAAAAACAGGCAGCTAAAAAGGCCTGTCAAAGAATCTGGAGGGCTCTTGTCCATGATAATGCGCAGTAGGCACTGCAGGTTTGATGTGGCTGTGAGTGTGCTTTGCACATGTCTTGAATTTGTATGAAAATCAGAACTAATCAACAATATCAGGACCTACAAAAGTATCCTTTTTAAGTGCCTTTTACGAGAGCCTCAAGTTTCACTTTTTCATCACTCTCTTGTTCACTCTTCAACAAAATGACAATAAGTACCTTTGATGTACTTCTAGTCGTGTTTTACCATTCAACATTCTTGCAAATTGCAAGAGGAGAGTGTTGATTACAGCAGTGTTTTTTAGACTTTTCCTCATTAAATAAGATTCAGGTGATCACTAATCAGTACCTCATAAATCAGAATGAGGTGCTTGTGTAGGAATTTAACAGACACTGGCATGGAATGGCTGTCATACTCATAAAGTGGTCTCTTATTTTTTCGGAGCTGTATATAAATAGACTTAGAGAAAGCATATGACTGAGTGCCTCAAGACCTCATCTGGCACGTGCTCAGAGTGCACAAAGTCCTGCAGAAGTACAACGGATGGACGCAAATGCTGTATAAAGACACCACCAGTGTCGTTTGGTGCCCTGCGGGAACCTCGCCAGCGTTCAAGTGAGCGTTGGAGTGGACCAAGGTTTGGCCCTCTCTCCACTCCTGTTCATCCTCTGCATGGACACAGAGACAACTGATGTGCAGTTGGAAGACTCTGGGTCACTGCTGTATGCCGCCGATGTATTTCTCGCGGATGAAGAATGCAGAGCTCTCAATGTCCAAGTGCGCAGGTGGAAAACATACATACATAAAGAAAAGAATGAAGGTCATCTAGTCTAGCAAGTCCTGTTATTTAGAAAGATAGTCAGGTTAATGCCATTTACCTTACAATGGTTTTCAGCCACATCCCTTACTGACAATGGTATCCCACTATGGCAGAAGACTCTTTCAGCAGAATAATGCACCCTGCAACACTATAACAACTTATAACAGTGATGCTATACATGCCAGCAGCAACAATATATAATATGGGAATCAATATTTAAACCAATATCACGTTAGAGTGAAACTCCCAACTCAACATCTCATGCTAGATCACACTGAGACAAAACAATAGAGAAACTATGTCTTGTGTTTACAGGGAGTTTCAAATTGATATGACTTGGCAGAGGAAGGATCAAAGACAGGAAGCAGAAAACAGAGAAACAGTCTTTGTGAAACATTCATCCACTCTAATAAGAGCTGACGAATCAAACATAGCTTTTTTTTTAAAAATGAAAGCAGCATCTATCTCAGAGCTAGAGGCAAATTAGGTTTATTATGCTACTATACACAGTTTCCAATTTTAGCTATACCTCCCTTGTACTTACATTCATTGGCCATTTTATCAGGCACACCACACAGCTGCACTTTGTAGGTTTGCAATTACTGACTGTAGCCCATCTGTTGCTGCAAAAATAATCAGCCCCCCCTCTGTCCAGTCCATCAGAAGCCAACAGAGGACCACCACTGACCAATATTATGTGTGCAGTGGACCAATCTCAGCACAGCAGTGGGCACCAACATGGTACTGACATTATTATGTGTGCTGTAATGGTACGAGTGCATCAGGCATAGCGGTGTTACTGGGGTTTCACTGCTGGGGTGAGAATAGTCTGTGCACCAACCAAAAATATCCAACCAATTGTGCAACTGTGGTCAGAAACTGGCTACTGATGAAGGGGTTGAAGATGACCAACATAGACTGTACATGGGGAGAGATTTCAGGAATAAAATAAGGAATAAAATAACTATCAAACATGTGCATGTTTTTATGTGCCTTTTCTTACTTTCATTCATTCGCAACCATCTATTCTGTTATACACTGCTATTACTGCTCCATCAACGAAAGTTGAGTCCAGGTATAAATACTAAATGTATTCTATCAATTACTATTAATATACTGGTTTCATTTGAGCTGAAAATATATGTTGAAGTCCGCTAATTAACTCGATAGTTTTACATTATTTATTATATAAACCTACACCAAATATTGTTCACATTTTCCTCTCATTAGCTATTTAGGCCTCTCATCTCTCGCTGATTACTGAGGAGGTGTATGTCAGTAAGGATAATAGGTGACTCATACAGTTAGATACCACCTGTTGTTTGTTAAATTATGTTATAGGATTCTACTTCATTAGTATGCTTGTTAACCATTATCAGCTGATTAGACAATATATTCAATTTAATTTGAATTGTTTTTACATACTATATTGGTCTCAGAGGAAATGACACAGCACCCAGGGAGTAGTGTGTGGGGACGGGACACCTGCCACTGGCAGTCCTGGGATTCAAACCCACAGCCTTCTGATTGCAGCGGCAACTCCCTAATCTACTGATTTCCTCTCACACTTATATCATAGCGGTCATATGTTAGACCATAGCATGTATGAAACATACCTGTATCGCTCAAGAAATTACACTTGAGATGGCATAGCCTCTCGCGCAGAGCTAAACATACTGGGCAATTTAAGTCAATGGGCAATTTTAGCATTTTAGACTTAGACTGCTGTGCTATTATGGTGCCTTGAAGATGCAGTATGATGAGAATGCCACTGTGAACACTCTTTCTCTGGCTTGTCACTCAATGATTCTCTTTGCATGCACACATACACACACAGATCCACACCAGGGTCTTTCTGTGTGATGACAGAGAGACAGTAATGTGAGGGGCCTGAGAGGTCTCTCTGACTTGCATACACGTGAAACATGGATGAGACTGACGCTTCACATATGTCAGCTAGGCACAGATTCACAGCAAGACCCAGACACAGATACACACACGCACACTTGACAGGTGTCATCGTATTTCTGCCAAGGAAGAACAGTAACCATCAATATAATCATGTTAATGGAGACTATCTTGCAAGTCGTGGGCGTGTCTAAAAGAATAGTGTATCAATATCTAATCAAATTAACAAGTTTGATTTGTTAGATTTGCACTGGAGCTACAAGGCCAATGTAGTTAAATAATGGAAGCTTAAATGGACAAAATTTTTGACTTCTACCACTGCTATATCTATTCTTAGCTATGTAATATACGTTTGTCCAGTTGTATAAACCAAACCATGTCAGCCATGGCCATAAACCACACAAGGAAGTCTAAATAATGAAAAACTTGCTATATAATCATTTATGCATGTAGTTTGGACAATAGCCTCCTAACGGATGATGATAATCATAGGTGGCCACAGTGGGGGTGGGGATGCATTGGGTATTTGTCCATCTCAGTATTAAAGCTGGAACAATGTTCCTCCAAGCAAAACTGGAGAAAAGTCACAATAGTGAAACTGAATGAGAATGCTGAAAACAGCTGTGATGTGGAAACTGCAACAACTGGAAAACACTAGGGCTTTTATACATGCAGAAACACCTGTTTTGACATGCAGACCTGTTCTTGTTTTCTACTACAGACAAAAACAGTGTAAGGTTTAGCTGAATTTTGTGTTTTTATTGGATTTACAATAGCTATTTTTTTCTTGATAATGGCACTCATTTGAATTAATTCACATTTTTCAAGCACACAGGGATAAAGTAATTGATTTCTCCATTTTCCATTATACGATCATAATAAGATTAAACTTGACTGAAATATACTCTGGATTGCTCTGTCTGTTGCTTGAAGCTTTGATTCCTGCTGCTGCAGCATTAATGATGTTTGTCCTGGTATCTGTAGCTCTCCCTAATGCTGTCAAAGCTTAAAGTCCCATTTGTAGTCAAGATGAGGAGACTGAGGGTGAATTTGCAGTCGAACTGCTGTTGAATAAAGCTGTTTATTTGAATAAAGGTGCACCAGAGCACAGAACCACAGTAGGGGGTGTGGGGTGCGGGTGGGTCTCAATATAAATATACTTGTTTGTTTGATAACAAAAATTAAATAAATGATAACTGTAATATATCCGCCCACAATTCCAGCTCAGCTGTCCACATTTCTTAATGTTTAGTATTTCTATCCACCTTACATTTTTCCTTTGTATTGTATTTTATGTTGTATAATGTATTTATTATATTTTATATTATATTTTATACAGTTTCCTCTGGGATCAATAACGTTTTCTGATTCTGGTCCTGAAACCCTGTACTCAAAATCTAAATGTCTCATATGTTTTACAATTTAATTTTCTTCATAGTTCAAGATTAGAACGATCCCTTTAATGTGAATTCACATCCTAGTTTATGCACAAACACACTGGCATGCCAGTTCACATTAAACATGCGCATGGGTGCACGTTTCAGCACAGCAAACTGCAGCCCTGTGACCCTCTTAACCCTTTTCTATCCTCTGCAGTGTCAGCTGACCTCCGCTACACGTCCTCTCTACATCCTTTGGGCAGGATTCCAGCAAGCTATCATCTCCTTTTTTGTGCCCACTAGCACTGCGACTCGACCGCTAGCACGGCTCCGGCACAATAACACCAATGTCATCCAGACGTCCACATCATGTGATGTACGGTAATGGGGCCTGCCGTGTCTGTCTATAAGAAATTGAACCCACACTTTGACATATTTTCCTGTCATTATGTACCATTTGGAAAGCGATTCTTTCAGCTTATCACCAGTTTTCATCCACATTTATGGAGAAAATAACCTGCAGGAAAGGACAATATTTGCTTGGTTGGTCGATATTTGCTGCAGTGCTCGCGCGTGTTTGTGCATGAAAGAGAGCAAGCAAGAGAACAAATGAGATACCGGCCCGGAGAGAGGATGTGTGATAGTGCTTTAATGGTCATAAATTGCAATAACTGATCAAGCAAGCCCGTGCGTTGAGCATCGCTAACACCACCTTCCCTAATTAGTACTTCCTCCGGCTGCTCTAGTGGCAAAGGTGGAGCTGTAAATCAAGCCTATTAGCCAGACAATGTCACAAACATAATGTCCCCAGACTCTGCTCACACCGCTGTCCCTGGTGTTTCAGCACTTGAGATTCGCCAAGCTCATGTTTAAATTTCAGTTATTAACCCCATCTATCTTATCTAAAGCACTGTCAGAGATACAGTCAGAGACCTTGTTCCCTTTCATTCATTCGGTAATACTCCCAGCATAGTTGATGTTCATGTTGGTCATAGTAAAACATATCAGAATCCAAATCCAAGCTTTGGCTGTGAATTGTCAGCTAGATCATGTTTAGATTCCAGTCATGGCCTGAAAGTCATGTCTGCTGTTCTTATCTAGACACCCTGTCTGAAAAATAAGTCTTTCCACATCACACACAATGCTAAATAAGCTGTATTTAACTTTGGACAATGTAAGAAACAAAGTAAAATGTAATATGTGTAACAAAAAGTATTGCCACTCCTGAAATATCTACCCAATTAAAAAATCAGAGGAGAATCGGGCCCAGTTTCACTCTGATAGGGAAAGCTAATTTAGCTACCATTAGCTTCCCAAATTCCCTTGCTCAAGTCAGAGGTGTAATATAATTAAATGTATAAATTAAATGTATGTCCCTGTAGATCAGCTGAGGGAGCATAATAAGATAATAAGAAATACGTATGAAATAAGCAATATTGCTCTAATTTGGGTCCAATCATTACTTGTCAGAATAAGTTGTCTCTAATATTGACACTATCCTGGAAGAGCATTTTTCCAGGTATTGAACTGTGAACTTTTCAGTCCCCATCACAAGGTAGCAACATCTGTATCTGTGCCATGTCGATGCAGTAGATATTATTGATAATTGATTTTAGCATTTAAATTATTTAAAGGTAAAACTGATGTCTTTAAAATTTGTCTGTGAGTTGACAAGCAGTCAATATCATGGGAAGAAGCTTGCATGAGACCAATTTTCAAAAAAGGTACAGTGTGAGCTCACCTTTCTCCATATTAATTAAGGCAACTAACAGATTACTGCCTGGCTATGTGCTTTAGAATACAGTGTGAATGATTTTCAATGAAATACGTGACATAAACGTGATATACATGAGATGCAGGAGAGCTTAGTTATCTATAGAAAACTTTCAATACCAAACCGCATAAGGACATGCTTGGCATGAGATGTCAGATTCAGTCAAACAGAATTATTTATTAAAAGTTTGGCTTGTTGATACTTTAATCAGAAGAAAAATATTTTTATTGAAAGTAATCCTCTCCCTCTAAAGTCCCCAAAAGCTCATCTTATGACATGTACAGACTCCAGACAACAGTGCCATTGAAGATAAGGACACAAGCCAGGCAGAAGGCAGAAGCACCACGCTGATAAAGCCAGCTAATACAGAGTCTGTTTTTCATTTCCTAAAAGCTATTCCCAAAGACCACTATCTTTCTGTATACTCACTGCATATGGATAAGTAACTCTGGAGACTCGGTGGAGGTTGAACCATTCTTGCATTAATAAAATGGACAGTTGCATCTCTGATCAGCGCTATCCTATAACTTTAAAATGCATGATTCGTCTTTTTAAATTGCACATTGGGAATGAGAGGCATTCATTATATTGATTAAACAACAGGAAGATTTAGAGCAGAGAGAGAGAGAGAGAGAGAGAGAGAGAGAGAGTCCTGCTGGTCAGTTTACTGTAAAAGTGATTAAGAGCTTGTTTTATGTCTGATTAATCAGTGTATTATGAAAGCATTAAAGCATCAGGGTCTATTAACCCACAGAACCCTGAGGGCATTTTTCCCGTTTATGCATAACTTGTTCTTTTGTAATATTCAAAGCCATAAATAATGTGTAATGTTCGATTGTCTCATGTATTTTTCAGCACAACACACCCAATATGATAAAAATGGTTATTTTCTAGAATAAAAAATTCTCTTTTTTCACTATAAAAATTCATTCACATTCAGATCTTCAGCTTGTAAACATATTAGTATTATAATTAGATGTGTTGAAAAAATGTTTTGAATAATCAAACTACATACAAATATTTTCAATCACAAGTAAGAATGTATTTATTCAAAGCTCCTCTCTGTCTGTGCCATGCTTCAAAACAGTCAATAATAAGGAATTTCCTGCTTAAGCACACCCCACGCTCACACACACCCCTCCCTCCCACCCCACACTCTAACACACATGTGATTGGGCTTCTCAGGCCATAATGGTTTTTCCACTTTTTTACGATCAGAAATAAAAATACATTATTAGTTATTTTGACTTTTAAATGACACAATTTTTAAAAAGCTGCGTAGCTCCAATCCTTGAGCTCGCATAAACAGCACGTTTTTTTTTATTTCCATGCCTATGACTCTCGTCTGTTATTTGCCAGCTTTATTGGGTGTGTTTAGGTACTACCAAACTGCACTACATGTCAGCTCCTCAAGACTGTTGGAATTTTGCAGCCCTTACGCAGAAATTTTGAACAATCAGATGAAAAATGTTGCCTTATAAGCAGCACAGTGACATGGGATTTAAGCTCCATAGAGCAACCAATGATTACATTAAATATGTAATTAAAATCCGTAAATTAACCTCCACTCTGGGATATGCTGCAAACTATGAGATGAGCACTAGTCACTTTCAAGCAATAAGTCATAAGATACTAAAACATAATTGATATTAGGTTTTATCTTAGCAACTTTTCTAGTCAAAAATACATAAAACATATATAGCACTATCAGGCCATAGACCTAAATTACCATTTAACACATGTATAGTGATGAAATTGAGATGCAAATTCCACAAACTCAGGCTAGTGCAGACATCATTAATCAGTCTGCTCTATTATGAATTCTGGTGGTGTTCCTCCAGGTAGCCAGCCTGCTTGGCAGGACCTTCAGCATCTGACCCTCCAGTAAATGAAAATGGAGAGGACAAAGAGGCCCTGAACTTCTCCTTCTCCTCCCTGATTGCTTCTGCAGACACAGCCCAGTCTCTTGGCATCAAAGCTAAAAATGAAATGGAGACAAAAAGCCCAGGCGTCAGTCGTTTCCGCCCCAGTCCTGACTTCTTTTTCTCCTTTCTCATGCAAAAAGCGACAGGCCCGTCTGGGGAGCAGAGGGCCGTCTACAACTATTTCCTTCCCCGGGCTCACTAGAGTGGTGATTGACAAATGAAAAGACTGAAATCACCTCTCTTTTAGAAGGTAGAGCTGGAGGATCATCTCCATTATCTTGCTGAAGTGAAAAGGGGCAATTCAATACTGTCAAACTCATTGCTAAATGCCATGTTTCAAGGACCGCTATCGGTCTGCTTTAGAGTGCTTATTTATGCCATCTTACAGTCACAGGCTCCATGCTCCAGTCACAATGGGATCTAAATCTTAATCCTGCCATCACTGATGGATAAAAAGATGTCTTTGTATTATTATCATAAAATCACACAGTGAGTTAAAGCATACACTCTTCAGAGTAAAGGGGCTAGAAAAGGTACTTTGGAATGAACCATTTTTGGTTCTTTATGTGCGGGCGGGAACTTCCACAAGTTCTTTTTTCCTAGAACCATATTTCTAAGTCAAGAACTACTTAGGCACATTAATTTGGGCAGCTGGTGTCCTAGTAGGTAAGAAACAGTTGTGGACTTCTTAAGCACTGATGTACGTCGCTCTGGATAAGAGCATCAGCTAAATGCCGTAAATGTAAATGTAAATGTAAATGTAGTAGTTAGGGAGTTCGCCCTGAGATCAGAAGATTGTGTTTTCAAATTCCTGGACTGCTAGTGGCACCACTGAGGTACCCTTGAGCAAGGTACTGCTCCTGGGACGCTCCACATTGGAGGCAGCTCACTGTTTCACTTGATGAATGTGTTAAATGCAGAGAAAGAATGTCATGTTGTGTGTTAACTTTATTTTTGGGAGTAACATTATGGTGAAGTCCTTTAAATATTACAAAATGTTCTTATTCCACTATTAAAAAGGTGTGACAAAAGGCTGTAAGAACAGTTCCACAGAAGAATGATCATAGTTCTCTAAAAGAATCATGTTTTATTAAAAGTATAAAGAAACTTTGCATATTGTAAAAGTACTTAACTAATATGCAAGTTTACTTTGGAGAGCTGTATTCTTCTGTAGCTTCACTCTCTTTTTTGGAAAGAAATGGGAAACATAATGTTTTATCACAGCAAGCAGCACACTTTGCAGCTTTAGACTGACTCTTGTAATATTGCAAAGAGCCCATCAGAAAGAAAAGAATATGAAAATGATGTTCCAAAAAAATGAAGTGACACTGGCCAAGCGCTCTCTGCAGGAAATTGCAAATTACCACAGTTCTACACGCGGCAAACTATGAGCTATGAAGTCAAAGATTCCTGCCACTCTCGCAGAAAAGAAAGAGAGAAGATTGCACTCGCGATAAACGGTTGCAAACCTGGTATTTGGCAAAGGAAGTGCGCTGAGAGAAAGCAAAGGAGACAGAGCCGCTCATTTCCCTTCTCGGCACGTAGCAGCATAGATTTCCCATCATGGACCTGTTCAGTCTGACTACCACACCTGTCTGTTCGCAGTTTGCACAATGTAGCGCCTGATCCAAATCAACCACAAGAGAACTTGGACAATGAAAAAAAAAAAGCCTCAGTAAAGGTGATATCCCAAGGTCCATACAGACGAACAGCTCTTAAAAATTCCCTCTTACAGACCCAAGTGAACTATGCCTGAAGAAAAAAATGGAAAAGTTTATGCTTGCCACAGTAAGATCTTGACTATTAGATGTACAGTAGCTTTAAAAAAACACACCAGCATTTTTAATCAAGTCTTATCTGCTACATCTGCAGTGTATGGTCATTTACCACAGATCATAATGTCAATGAGTTCCCTGTTCTCAGAAAAGAAAACCAGCTGACCTGAAGCACACTTATATTACAGGCTCAAAAGTCAGGAGCCATTCAAAATGCGTGTAAGAGGCTTAATGTTGGATCTCCTCATTATCGTTATGAATTACTCCAGTGGGTAACATGGCTCATGGGTACGTTCACTAGTCTCATGTATTGAAGAGATCAATATAACATTAAGTATTTGACAGATACTTGGGTGGTTCGACACTTTTGCCTCACCATACAAAGGACTGGGCAAGGTCTTTGTAAGCCTAACTGTAAATCTGTCTCAGCTTGTTCAGAGATAAAACAAGTTTTAAAATCTTTGAAATCCTGTCACATGTATTCGGTTACACTGTTACCAAGAACACTGTAGTCACTTTTCCACAGGTCCACAGGAAGTATGCTGTACCTAAACCATACTGCGATTGCATGGAACTAGGGCGCTTTCATTTTCCAGTGTATATCAGTCCTGTGACAGTACCAGCAGCACCATTCTTTCCCCATAGTTTATGGTCGGTCATTGTCCCAAAACCATGTCCATGGAGTGGAACTAGCGGAAAGTGTTTCTGTCAGATCTTTGATATTGTGGTCTTTTGTTTTTACATTCTTGTCTGAGTTTTTACATTTTTTCTTTGCATTGTTTAGCCTTGCATTGAAAACCTGACCCAGCTAACTTGTTACTGATGGTCTCGTGGACCATTGTATTTCTCATTAAAGATAAATTTGTTAGCACCAAAGAAAACTTGCATTGAAATGTATCTTAAGCCCAAACAGACAGTAGTGCTTGTATGTTGTCAGCTGCTCAGTTGTTAGTGTGTATTTCCATTGTTACGGCACGGACAGTAAATAAAAAACAGTGTACTTTTTCCATGTTGAGATGACAAAATTTTGACCAATAAAAAGCAGTGACGCTGTCAGCACAGCTATGACCCACTTTCAGCCCTGCCATTGTACAGCTTGGGTACAGGTTACTTTATTTGTAAAAGAAAAGCAGGTGTTCACGGGATGGTGCGGTCCCTCGTGCCAGTAGAGAAACACCATGTGAAGTCACTGGTGCCACAAGAACAGAAAATAAGTCATCATCTGCAGGGTGACAGGCCATGGAGAGGAGAGAGAGGGTGGCTGTCACAGTGGCAGGGGCAGTGGAGGTGGTAATAGCGACTGGGAGGAAAGGGGAAATGAATTTGAGTGGTGTTCAAATCTCCAGCATCGGTGAGCTGCAGCATGGGGGCCTGCTGCTGTGGTTGATGCGTGTTACCTCACATCCAGGAATGAGTTTGCACTAGACCAGATGCACTAGTAAACTAGATGTACCAGGCTGGATGGAAGACTATAGGGGCCTTCGTGCTGTAACCTTTACTATCAACAAAATAATCATAACAACAAATGCAAATTTTTACATCCAAATCCTGTCAATAAAGTACTAATATTGATTTGACTGTGCTTGTTGTTTGCTTGTTTCTCCTAATGTGAGGTTTTGCCCATCATGTTTTTAGAAAGGCTAGTGCCCTCTCACTGCTAAAACAGACTGGTGGAGATAGGAGCCATCTAAAGTGTTACATTTAAAATCTACATAAACTTGTTATCAGGTTGATGTCATGGTGATTGATTTTTATGGTTTTAGGCAAAATAGAACTTATCATTTCTTATCAACTACAAATATGTAAATAACAAAATGAGTAGGTTTCTCTACAAGGAACCATATTACATTAAACCCACTCCGAATGTCTGATTGTCACTACATTTCAGTGTAACTCTGAACATCCGAATGGCATCTCAATCACTGAATTCTACCAAAAAATCTAAACAATCTGTGCAATTTCTCCTTTATAACTTATTTCCCTTTATGAGTTATTGAGTTATTTTGCCTTGCATGTATATGTCATTTTACTGTTGACATTTATCACAGTGTAACTGTAATGACTGGACCATATTAAATTCTTTTGACCAGAATAAGTTACAGCAGTCAATATTTTTGTAACTATATAAAAATGGTACCAAAGTGTCCATATCAGCCAGGCTCTAAGCGAAACCAATTTACACAAAGACAAGAGAGTATAAGTTACAGCTGTTGAAAATCTTTTCCCATTTGATAGCAGTCATTAGCCATAGAAAATGCAGATCAAGCATATTTTCATAAACTCTATGAGGAAAGTTATTAAGAGTTCCCTGGGTAACGTGAACGTGTGGGTGGTAAATGTTTGTTTGAGCTGTCAGCATTTTTAAATTTAATGGATGTTCAGCAGCCTCAATCCTTCCCTCACTTTAATAATATTCAGGAATGCATGGAACGCAATAGCTCTGAATGCAAGACATTTAACTGCACTCACATACGCTTCACTTTGTCGGCACAGTAATACACTACTGTTATTAGTTTTCGGCATTTGGGAGCTCACTGTAAATCGATGAATGCAGTATAACTCGAGGGCTTCATTTACATGCATGTAAGAACCTTTAATGAGATTAAAACATTACTGGCAATGGAAGTGGCCATGCAAATAAATACACCATCTTATACTTGTATTACTAAGACTAAAATGAAATAACCCTGCGGGGCACAGTGTTAATTGAATGTCCTCTGAGCGGGGTGAAGTACAGAGAGGTGACGAGTAATGCTCTTGGAGCTGGAGGATGGAGAAATATTGCAGAGCACTTGATACAGTATAGTTCCCTTGAGACAAAATAAGAAGCAGAGATGGAGAAAGATTACTCCTAGCGAAAGTGTCCATGGAATGACAATGCCCTGTGGTTTTGAATGGGGAAAACCTACAAACCACACAATAAACACTAAATGTTTATTAAAGTAACCACCCAAACACATGGGTCAAGTAACTCACCCCAATTTGGGCAATATGGACACTCATCTCACATGGATTGTTTTGTGTCAATACCACTGGCACAATTGTTACAAGCACATGTATCAAGCATGTTATTCTCTCCCTCCACTTCTGTAACCAGGGCATATTCACATCCTTTTCAAATGCAGCTCAGGACAAAAAGGAAAATACAGTGCTGAGATGATTTTTTTTTAAAAACAAACACAATTACAAGGTAATTTGCGGAGTGCTGCACAGAGTAATGCGGGACAGAACTCGCTCTTGCAGAGTCCAGGGTTAAAGAAGGCATTGCCTACGTCAAGCAATTTGTTCTCGTCTCATTCAGAAAAAAGCCTTCCTCCTCCATGTGCCAACAGAGAACATTACCGCTTAGACTGCCCGTCATCTTGGCAAACGCTGCAGCATAAGATAAATGGACAAAGATGCATTTGGTCAAAGCTGGACAAGACAGACCCTGTTTCCTGTCGGATAGGTTTGGTTTAAAACAAGAGTAGAACAAATATTAACAGAAGAAAATGAAAACAGAAAAGGAACAGACAATATTTTCAAGGCAATTTGACATCCAGCTGCTTTCTAACAGAAGCCAATACATTTGAAAACCTGTTCTGGCTGAATATTGTTTTTATGATGGAAAGAGATGTAAAACCTTGACCAAAAGTCGCTCTCAAATCAATGCATGTATGTAAAACAATCTACTTGCAAATGTGGTCATTATACAGGATTCCTTCACTGTCAGAATAAAACCTTCTACCTCCACAATGGTACAATCTTACATTTTGGATAGTATAAACATTTAAAGTGGACATATTATGCAAAACTCACTTTAGTTATAATAGGTCTATGGGTTACAAAACATGTCCATGAAGTTCTTTGCACAAAATCACTCTCACATAAAGAGATCTCACCAGCTTTATTCTTCACACTTTCAGGCCCTTTCAAAATGAGCCGTTTGGACGATGGCCCAGTGTGACGTAATACTGGGCCAATTTTCATAGAAACACCCCTCATCTGTCAAGACCCCACCCACTAGATTAATTGAAGATCCGCCATTTTGTCTGCTAGTTTTACGGAAGCCGAGGGCTATGGCTACAGATAAAGGCAGGTTACGCATGCAGTGTTGTGTTGTTGCTGCACAACACAAATCCCGACACTTTCTCCCAGACAAAGGAAATCGAAGAACTGCTTGGCTCCATTTCATTTTTGATGGCCATGTCCCAACTACAATCAGTTTCATTCCAACTTCAGCATCATGGGGGGATCTGTACATATAGTCCATGACAAGTCAGCAGATGAGGGAGATGTAAGTACTTTCAAATAATGACTTTTGTGTTTCTAGCGCAGTTAAGTATGAACTAGTTTGTACGTTTCATTTCGTAAGCATGGGATGGGTGAGGCGTGGCCAGCAACAGCTTATTTGCTTAAAAGGGACAGAGCCCTGAAACTGCTCATTTAGAAAAGGACCGGAACTGTGAAGAATAAAGCTGGTGAGATCTCTTTATGTGAGACTGATTTCATGCAAACAACTTCATGAACATGTTTTGTAGCCCATAGATCTGTTATAACTTCTTTTTTTAAAAATGTGAGTTTTGCACAATATGTTCCCCTTAAGGTAACTCTGAAGGTTCTATGATAAAATGGCAATACTTTGTACAAAATATGCACTGCACAAAAAATGACAATATGGGACCTATGTCCTGCTTTTTCTGGTTTCTAATTTTAATCCATGAGGTTCACTTATGACGTTTTTGTAGTTTTAAGGGCCAACCTCTCATTATCCCTTAGCATTACACAGGCTGTGTTGGTTGACCTCTGTTTGGACTGTATGATTAGTAGTATTATAATTCAGCTCGCTTGCCAGCATGCCTGAACCCCTCTTTAAAACATTAGTGTAACTGGCAGGGCTAAACTTTTTTTTGACAGCTTAGATTCCATTTATAGGCTGCATGCACAGGGGAGGTAGTGGCATTTTGAAATGTAAAAAATATTTAAATACTTCATCAAAGTCTTCAAATAAAAAAATAACAAAAAAGGACCGCATGGGCCCTTTAACACTACACCACTGTGTGCATATCATAGTAGATTCCTCAGAGTAATCACACAGGAATTGACTTCAAGCACACTGCCAGGGGTGAATTCAGAAAAATCCCGTAACTGAAACTGCTTGTAGAGGCAGTTGAGAGATATGTCCTAAGCAGTGCTGAGGGTGAAGAACAGTTTTAAGAAGTGTCGTCAGCAATATGCAGGTGAGGGGGAATCCATTCTCCTTCAGGCTGTGTCCTGGCACCACCTGTTAAAAAAGTGCTCCGCCGTCGCGCACAATTGGCTCTGTAATTTCGAAAAAGGTCATAGTGGCTGCGGTGTAATTCAATATTCTTATAGAGCTGTATTAACCACATATTTAATCACCAAAGGTAGGACACTGACAGAATGCCTCGATGTGGCAGGGCAAAGGAACATATGCAGCCCAAAGTGCTGCATTCAGCAGCGTATTAATGATGGACGAGAGGCTAATACCGAGTGGTTCGGCCTGTGCAGCAGGAGTTGGAAGCAGTTGAAAGTGATTAATATGAGTTCTGAGTGTCCACTTGTACACTTACAGTAGTGGTAGAAAATGAACAATTTTGCACATTCCACAGTTTTCAAAGCAGTTCTGGTCAATTTCTCTCCACTGGCCACGAACCTGAACCCCAAAGCTTCCATCCTATTTACAGGCAGACTTCCAACATATTCACAATCGGAGTGAAGAAAGAGACTGCGATATGAGAAAAGTGGAGGCATATTGAGAGGTTAACTTTGTCGTAACCCCTGTCTTCATTCAATAAAAGTAGAACTGTATAAAAAAAAAAAAAGCACGGTGCTGCATGAAGATAACTGCAGTTCAAAGAGCCAATCAACTGCTTGTCACCTTTAAGTGAACCCTAAATAGAATGAAGCAATGTTGACAGATTTCATCAACACTGTTTAAAGAAGCTCAACTCAGCTAATTCATTAATCTACATTAGTACCATCACACGCTTCTAAAAATGTACTGATGTAAATGAAGGCAACAGTTCATCTGCATTAATTTTAGAATGCTTCATGTTTGTGGCTATTATAAGGATGGTACAGTATGTGTTCTTTTTTGGCTAAAAACAGCAAAAAACACTTATTGACTCATATATTTGAATCAAATTGCTGTACACTGCTAAATGATATGGTGGCAAGTGAAACCATCATAATTGTAGTATATATCTAGTATTTATCATTTTCATGAAGGTTTGATACATGAAACAGGAGTCTTGTAATATATATATATAGTAACGTAATAGTAATATATAGTAATAGTAATATATATTACACATATATACAAGACTTAAGATGATTTCACTTGACAAGATATAATTTTGTGAAATTTAACATTCAAAATTGAACCGTTAAAAATTTGTAATGGAATCGAGTTGCTGTGATTTACCATCTTCCATTAGTGCTTAAAGTCAAAGTTAATTTTGAAAATCACAACACATTTTCAGGTAACATGTGGTATGGCCAGGGTCTAATAACTAGCTGGAAACATAATTTTGTCTTTCTTTAATCACTTGACATGATTGCTGCTTAATCTAGTGTTCAAATGACCAAATGTCATGTTGACCTTACAACTGCAGCAAATATTACATAAAAACAACGCAATTCAAAAAAGTTTTCTTCCTTAACTATTTCTCGGCATTTCAAATTACAACATTTACACCCTTGTTTTGGGCCTTGCACTAAAATGGAATACAGTATTACATGGTCATGCCGTGGCACTGCTGGCCTCAGGGAAGCTGGAACATTGGTTTGCAGTTCAGTAGCCATGGCACAGCATCCCATCAGAGCAAAGGAATTGGAGTGGAGGCCTGGCACAGCCTCATTCATTAGCATTGCTATATTGAGCTCCAGCCATCAATGCAGCCGCGCAGCAACTAAAACACAACTCGGCACGGCTGCTTTGGCTGAAATTACTACCGCCCACACCTACACACAGGCAAAGAACATCAGATGCAGAGAGTGAGACACACGACAGCCCAAGCTGACAAGTAAATTGTTCCATGGGTATAGGAAAAAGTAAAAAGAGAATCCATGGAGGGAGCTGGAGAGAACGGAGGTAAACAAGAAAGGAGAGGCAGCAGGAAGACAGAGGAGTGGGAGGCAATAAAGGAGAGACTGAAAGAAGAGACTGTCCAAATGAGACGGTGATTCTGAGAGCCATCACCCTGTCAGCTACAAATTAAGGGGAAGACGATGGAAAATAAAGATAGCAGCAGTGAACTGATAGCGAGCTGTGAGTGACAAAAGGAAAGTGCTTCCCCCAAACATTGGACTGTCTATAGCAACAGACTGCACTAACTCCTTGCACAACATGTGGACATTACTGAAGTGCGGGGAACTCTAATGCAATCTGCGTCACGTAGCCGAGTGGTAAAAGACTTTAGCGTCAAGATTTCAAAACACACAATCTCCTATTCAAAATGACTGAGTAGGACATTAGACAAACAGTTTTCATACTAATTAAAACTAAATAGTGTTTATTTGATTCAGAGTTTTATGTCATGCCTAGATTTAATACCACTCAAGAGTCTTTTGTCAAACTCACAACAGTTCTTTTCTACATTCTTGTTTTATTTTTTGATCACACTCCAATTAGTGCTTTGCAAGAAATTGCAGAAGTTTCTGCAGTTCCACTAGTTTGCTGATACCCTACAGCTACAACTTACGCTTAATGTCAAGCAGCCAGACCCAAGTCTGACAAATGCAAATGTGTTTGCTTGGTTTTGTAGCTCTACATGGCCAAGAACTGGCAGAAATGGGGCATTTGACTGACATTCAGACTGACCAAGCATACCATTGTTTTGCTTGACCTGCAGGGGCAGGTGATTGTCACGACACTGCTACCACAAAAACAGACCTGCATGAAACAAAGTGCTATGCCCAATGTCAAATAAGCAATATATATTTTTAACTTGCAGCTAACTGCTTCAAACAAAACTATTAAATTCAAGTGCATCATAGTGGATGATTCACTGTGTACCCTTACAATCGAATGGAAAATAACCATTTAATTTCCCCATTAATGGTGTCAATCCCAAAGAGACAGCTACATTAGGAAGATGGTTAAGAACTGAAAACCAGAGTTGCATGGAGAAAAACCTGCTTCAAAATTAAAGGACTACTGGACACAGTGACCATTAATTGAGATACAAACTAATTATGGGAATATTGTAAAACTGTATGTAAAAAGGGTGTGGTTATACCAAATTGCAGGTATATTGTATGTAACTCTGGATACGTCCTTCAGAAACACTGACAAAAGAACAAAGCAGTCACTCTTACCAGGGACCAAAGAGCTATCCAATACTTCTGACTGTCCAAGCCGTAGCAACGTGATGAATATGAAAGCTGTGGCTTCTGACCATGCGATCCGCATGATGCTTACTCAACTGGCATCCCTGGAGTTCACTCTCCTTCCTGATTCATCTACAAAGAAAGGGAGATAAAACAGAGACTAAAATTAATATTCATTAGAATTCAAAAGTCAGGCCTTGCAATGTCACTGATGTTTTCTGAGCAACAGTATCTTCTGATATTGGCAACATGACTATATTTTTCACTTTATTCACCGGTAACTTAGCAACAGTCACCTAATGTTTTTTTATTCTTCCTTCAAAACTTAAAAATAAACATCAGTTTTAATAAATTTTGAGTGGCTTTCATCTCAAAGGTTAATAATAACAGCAATAACACTGAGGTACATAACACATTATGAATTCATCAAAAGCTGGGACTATAGAAAGATATTTTCAGTTTTAACAAAACGATGATCATCAAACTTTTTTCAAATCTCAATAAAACGTTTTATTTTGTCTTAAAATGGCGTCTTTACGACGGAGTATGTGAGATGCAAATGCAGAATGGTCAGTGTGATTACTGTAATGAAAAGCCATTTGATATTGACCAAATATCCCATTTCCAAAGCCTAACTTCATATTACACTGGCAAACTCCTACCCTTGTGGACATAGACTGCACCACTATAAATATGGCATGGTTAAAAATACACTGTCAATTAATCTGACTTTGCTGTAACAAAACAATTTGTCACCAAAACACCCACAGAACACTCATAGAAAGTGCATGAGATTAGTCAGGATGCCCTCAAACACAAAAAACTGTAATTTGTCAGAGTTTCCATTTACATATTGTAGATTTCTCCAAAATCAATAACGCAGATGCTAATGTTGTTAACAAAATATTGTTCAGTCTTTTTATAATCATGACTCAGATGCATGCAGTGCTAATCAAGCATCCACAGGCCAGAAGGTTTACGCTGCACAGAAATTGAGACAATCATGCCATCATCAGCCTTTCCTCCTGGAATCTGAACCCAGTGATGTAGTGCTTCTTTCAAAAACAGCAACAGACACAATAATAGCAATTGATTCAACTCCACACCACAGCAGTTAAACAATGCTGAATACATATTGATCACAATGATAAAGATTTGTTCATATTAGTGTCTTAATAACTGATTTTCTGTAAAAACAAATCACAATATGTTTAATAAGGTGTATCAAAATTGGAAACAGTATTGCCAACAATCTCTTTGTCATTTACCATGGAAACCACTGTCCACAATCAAAATTAGGCACCTAGATGTTTATTATCAGAATAAAGCAGGTGAGAACTGAATGGGGCTGCTGCTATGCATTAACCTATGCTCAATTGGTGCACTTTTTCTGAAATATCCTATATATTCTAGGGATTGTGTTCTATTTGATGTCTTTGATGAATGTAAATGCATTTGAGCTGTAGAATACAGACAGTTTAACCCATTAAAAACATATAAAAGTCCATAGTACAAATCTGGAAATATGTGCATTGTTTCCTAAATCTTAAAGTTACTGTGTCAAATGAGTAATTGTTTGTGGTTCAAAAAGAAAAGCAAAAAGTCTATCACTTCATATTGAGTTTTGAGCCGACCACAAAGCACAACAGCAACCCAATAACCTGGACACACACACACAATTACACTCTATTTCTACTTTCTCTCTTTCCCTCTGCTTCCTCCACCTGACCGTAATACTATTGCTGCAGAAGAAGAAGCTGCAGTGTGGACTGGAATAGCTATTCTTCCACTCTTATCATAGAGCCCAGAGTAAACAGTCTCTCACTCTCTCTTTCCGAGTGTTTCCTGGGCAGAGAATTAGAGTTGTGGCTGAGCGCGGCACTATCAGATTTGAGCTATAGGCCGACTCATTGTCACTCTGCTCTCTTATCGCTCCTTATTTCCCCTCACTGTTGCAGCAGCCTGATAGAATTATGTATTGTGTCTCTCACAATTGCGCAATTTGCATGCAGTGATGACAGGCGCATTTGCCACTAACTGGACGATAGAGGGCAAGTATCATTTTATCCTCTGTTTCCTTTTTTTTTTCATTTTCTCATTCATAATGTTCACGGCTGCCTGTCCCACCAGTGTCCCGTTCAGGGAAAGAGATTGAATTCTCTCTGATAATTGTGTCAGATAAGCAGCCAAAGCACCTTTCACAAACAATCAGATAAATACCCAATTACCAGGCGAGAGATCCCCATGACAGGAAGAAAGCAAAGGTCTCGCGGAGGAGGACTGACGCAGGACAAAACCCTGCCCCTAGCAGGTACGGCTTCAGACAGCTAAGAGTAATTATTCCATTTCTTCTGATTAATTAACTGATTCATTCAAGATAAAGAAAGATTTATATGTAACACCTCCCTCTGCTAAATTACATGTACGTTTGTGGAGCTAATCAGTAATCTACTAAACAAAATAGAGAGATTTGCATTGCCAAATCAATAGCACAGGTCAACAGGTCAAAACAAGTCACAATCATATATTTATGTGGGTTTTGTAGTGTTTTTCATACTGATTTCAAATCTGTGTTTAGTTTTCCCTACCATTTAAAGTTTTAGTGATGAAGCTAGTTATATCTTGCATGATAGTTGGTATAATTAGCATATAATAATCATATGCTAAGCGTTTTTGAAGAAACAGTGGTAGCTGACTGACACTGATCATTATATCTATGCCACAGTGTGCGTCTATCTGACTTCGCACTGAAAATATTGAAACAGCTACTTGATTGGTTAATAAAAACCAGTCACACAATGAGATTTCCCTAGGGTGCGCCATTTCTGTGTCTGTAGCTTTAAAAACATGAGAAGACATGGGAGAAAAGGATACATGTTCAAAGCAAATGTCTACATTAGTACTTTGGAACAAGAGGAAGCTTTTAATTGTACCTGGTTAGACAATTTTTTTCTGGTTAGAGCATTCATTCAAAAAATTATTTTTGATTTTCTTTTTTCAGATTTCAGCTTTTAGTGCAGATTGTTCTACCCCTATAACTAACAAACAAAGAGGCTGGGCTGTCTAAACCCCCAAAATATAGAGTGTGCCCCAATATCACCAGCATTCTGGTGCAACAAAGCCCCTGTCAACTAATTTGTACAGGATCACTGCACTGCAAACTATTCTTATTTTTTCCCTCTGATCAAATTACCTGTGTTAAAGGCACTCAGAGTATAAGGTACATATGTTCATTTGATTATTTTAAGAACAACCACCTTAATCAGTCTCACCTAGACTTTTATCCTTATATTAAGTCTTGGCACGAGTCATTAATTAATTATTAACAATAACTTAGGGCCTTTTTATGCATTTTTCTTTATTGTTTCTATCTATGTATCTCTTGTATTGTGCACAGTAAAAAGATTTAGGGCCTCAGTGTACATGTAAGTCTACCTTTCTCATCCAGTTCTCTTCGTAAGACAATTTTGCTGCAGGCTGAGATTCTATTTGAGTAATGAAGTGTAATATTTGAGTGTTTTTCTACTGGTTTACTTGTAATATTACTACTAGATATCACTACAATCAATAATTGTTACCCTATTGGTTTTTTGCTTAATATGTTAATTTACAGCTCATTCTCAATCATTTTCTCATCTATTTTTGGTAAATGGCTTAAAAAAAGATGTGTTTTTTTATTAAAGTATTTCAAAACCCCCATTACTAAAGCTTAAAACGTGCTTTGGATTCAAACCGAAGATGAATCTAATTACAGGTAGACAACAAGATATACTTCAAGAGCAGACAAAGGAGTGTACACTGCTGGAAAAAAAGAAAAGAAAAAACTCTTCGCTCAGCCATGATGAAGATCATGGAGAAGAACAGTAATCTGTGTTTTTTTATGTTTCTCTTTCAGGCTGGTGACAGCAGACAATGTCAGCACCCTCCCTAAACCCTATATGTTCTTCATTTCCAGACACAAGCACATGCAGACAGAACACACTAAACTGTCTCTTCCCTTACCCAATGCTTTCATTTGGAAAATGACATGACACTATTTGCACATGAATAGGACCCCTCTCTTCTTGTGAAGGGAGGTTAGTGTGTTAAAGTTGAGGGGCTTAGCAGGTAAATCATTGGGGAAAGCATTCAGAGGGCTTTGAGAAATCAAATGCACTTCAAATTACCTCTGACAACACCCACTGTTCCTTTCAGCTTAATCTCCCGCCTTTCATCTTCCAATTTCTGCCTTTGGAGCTACCTAGAACTTTCAGCTGAGGGAGCAAGTGTGTGTGTGTGTGTGTGTGTGCATGTGTGTGTGTGTGTGTGTGTGTGTAAGAGAGAAAGAGAGACAGACAGAGAGAAAGAGAGAACGAGAGAGAAAGAGAACAAAAGACTACTTAGGAAAGGGGAGCATACGGTTGATGTTGTGCCAGAGACAAATTACAAAATGACCTGCAATTGTTAGTGCCTCTGACAAATCATCCTTGGTTTTCTTTATGATACAAATGCATCAATTTGAATAGTCTGGATTGAGGAGTGAAGTAGAGAACCACAATAGCAATGCATTTTTTCTTTAGCATTCACTCCCACGGGCCACAAGCTGAGTGAGGATGGCTGGAGGTACAATTAGTCCGGCCTGGACCGCCCCTCGAGCAGGAGAATACGATTCATAGACGAGGAAAGAGAACTCGCTGTGAGCTCCTCCTCCAGTTCAATAGCGAACCAAATCTTTATTTCAACCTTTTCAGCATTTACAGTCCACTCCTGACTCATGTTTCACTCACCCATTGTGCTCTGCTGAAATGATGTGGATGGGCAGCTGTGTGCTTGAACTGCATTTATACAATAAATCCTCTTACAGATCCCTATTCTTCTTATTCTTATTCTAAATAATAATAATAATAATAATAATAATAATGAATGCCAAACTATCTTTATTTGGCTTACATATACTGTATATATATATATATTAGATTAGATTGACTTTATTAATCCCACAATGGAGAAATTCCTTAGAAACAGCAGCAGTAGTGAGAAAGACAGTTTAACAGGATCCGTAGGATCAAAAGTAACAATATAAGAACAAAGAAAAAATCAATAGGAAACAATAAACAATTTCTCGCTGTATAAATATAAGTAAAGATATAGGTAAACAACATATACACAGTGTAA
This sequence comes from Hemigrammopetersius urotaenia, assembly GCA_037974485.1. Classification (NCBI taxonomy): domain Eukaryota; kingdom Metazoa; phylum Chordata; class Actinopteri; order Characiformes; family Alestidae; genus Hemigrammopetersius; species Hemigrammopetersius urotaenia. Next base: position 12,652,420 of record JBBPDC010000001.1, on the reverse strand, counting down.
GTTAAGTGGATGAACAGGGAAGGGGATAATCAGAAGAATTGCACATGGTCAAAATAATGCACAACAGCAGAACATATATATATAGTATATAGACCTTAAAGTGAAAAACTGAAAAAGCACAACCTGTGCTTTTAAAACATAACTCATACGGGCTGGTGATTCTTTCAAGACTTTCAAGAGTTCAAGAGGTGAGATATATTAGGGAACGGTATCAGAACACACAGTGGGGCTGTGTAGCTACAGACCAGTTAATGTGCAAAGAACTCAAGGTGTTGATATGGCCTCCAAATTGCCCTGATCTCTGTCCAGTCAGGCAGTTGTGAGATGTGCTGGACAAACTAGTCTGATCCATGGAGGCCCCACCTCACCACTTACAGGACTTAATGGATCTGCATCTTTGTGCCATATACCACAGCTCATCTTCAGAGGTCTTGTGGAGCCTAAACAGATCAGAGCTATTTTTTGGCACACTGAGAACCAGCATAATATTATATAATATTGCTTTTGATGTTTTAGCTGATTGGTGTTTATATCCTCCTGAGAACTGAAGACTAAAAGTTTATTACAATTTCTTTTTTATGTGATTTCCTATCTATTTTTTGAATATTGAATATTTCCGTATGAAAATAGAAAGTGAAAGTGTGAAAGGCCTGTTTCTCTAAAGAAGGTCCTGGCTATGAACAGAGGACAGTAAGGACCCGTCTGTGCGTAGCAGACGGAGGCGGGACTTTAAGGATTCGAGGAGTAGAGAGACTCCTCAAGGAAAGGGCTCCTCAGGACTTGAAAGTGTTGAACTTTAAGCTCTCTTTCGTTCTCAATAAACTCTTATCTGGTTGCGTGCTACTGTGTCTCTCTCCCCTCAGCCCGACATGACACACTCTTCTGTTGCTCGTTGCTTGTTCAACTGTGAATTATAAGTCATAGAACATCCTCTGTATATTTTAGCTGGAAGCATGTTTTCTTTTTGGTTATGCAGAGGAACATCTTGCATTTGGTGCACCTCATGTATGTCTTGCCATTACAGTCCTTGTTCTCAGCATGCAAACCCATCACATGACACATCACTGGGAAGCCCATTATCTCCTCTATAGAATATCATAGGGCTTGATGGGGTATCTCCAAATACTTAAGGTAGATAAATAGATAGATAGGTAGATAAAATAAATGAATGGCCGGGTCTCAGGAGGATATACATATTTTCCAAAATGGCAAGAGGTTCTTTATTTTTTATTGTCAGGAAAAAAGCAACATATGTTTGTATTTACAATGTCAAAGTGCAAATTTCAGTGTTCAGGGGCAAAAAAACGTTGAGAACGTCTTTACATCTCTTCAGACCCAGTAGCCAAGTTTCCATCCATTTTTTTGCGACGTTTTGTTATTGACAAACAGAATATGCGACAAACAGCCTGTTTCCATCCAACTGGCTTTTTATTGATAAAATTGTCGCAAATTATCTACCTTTTGTTTTCCGCTAAACAAAGAAACAAAGAAAAAAATGACGGAGAGATTATTCAGACAGTTTTTTTAAAATTTGCCAGCTTACTGTTATTTCAGTTTCACAAATAACTGGAAATGTACGAAGCTTGTCTGATAGCCCTAGAGCTCGAAGAAAGTACACCAGTGGGACGAAGCCCACGGGTATGGGAGAGACCACGGAATAAGACCTTCTGGGAGGAGGTGGTGGAGAGACACTTCACAGAAAATCTCTGGCTGCAACATTTTAGAATGACACGGCCGACGTTTGAGATGTTGTGTGGATTCATCAGTCCTGATGTTGCGCCCATCACAGGTTGCCACTGTATCATGTGACACATTTATTTGCGTTAAAGCCCTTTTTTCGGACAAAAAGTGTTTCCAAAGTAGTTTTTGTGACATCTGAAGTATCGATATAGAATTTATGCGCTAAAGTTAAACTAAAAAATATTATGTCGACAAAATGTTATCGATAATTAGCATTTCCATCAGCTATATCAGCGTTAATTATTTTTTCACAAAAACTCCTTGGATGGAAACCTGGCTAGTTTTCTTCTCACAGGAGAAAGATGGACAGACCTACCCGTGTCAATAGTTTACTGCTCTCTAAGAGATGAAAGAACTGGTTATCTGATCTGGAGGGTTTGGTGGTCTACCAGGTGCTGAATGGTTGTTAGGAGTGCCATTATCTCTCCCATTTTTAAAATCATTTCTTTGACACCCCCTGGTTTTTTTCAAAACTTCCTTTTCCAAATTGATTGTTTTCTGTCTGGTCTTACTCAGCCAATTTAGATTCAGATGGGAAGGAAATATGTAAGGCAGCAAAAATATTTGGGTAGCTGTTTTCTCTTTGAAGAAAAACAATGTCACTGAGAGCTGGTGAAGCTGCAGTTGACAGGACAGAGCTGTAACGTGTTGTGTTTAAGAAGGGATGGAAGAATTATAGTGAATGTAGGGCGCACAAAAGTAAAAAGTAGACAAATTAAATACTGAAATATTTCATTTACATTGAACCATCTTTGTAAATTTTCTGTCAAATACTATATACGTTTTACTCAGTGATCATTGGAAATAAAGGAAAAGTCTCTTTTTGAAAAGTAGAGTACATCTACCCAGTTACAAGCTGTAAAACACAAAAATCCCATAAACACCTGCACTAAAAGGGATTATGCCAAATATGAAATTGAGCAGTGGAGAAAATGACTTTAGGTTTACTGTTTGCTGTCTGTCCAGCACTGTATAAAACCACAAAGCCCTGCTGCTGAAGCCAATTTCATGCTCATGCACTTTTAATACATTTTTACTGTAATCCTTTATCAGCATCGCTAGGCTGGTCAAATGCATCAGCAGGCCAGTCAAGCTCATGTCTTGGCATGTAGCTTAGCATAGCGATGAGCCATGCGCCTAGCAATTACACCCTCGATTTGCTGACTCATCGGTTCCTGCTGCAAATGTGGCCCTCTGATGCTGCTTTGATATTAACTAAACTTTTTTTTTGCTGTGGCTAGCCTTATCACCCACACAAACAGAGTATGGTGGTGGTGGTAGGAATGAAAGAGAACCTCCCTGAGAAAAAGCGCAAACTCCTCAGACCAGAGCTGCAGACGAGAGGACAATTTCCTTAAGTGAGCTCTCAGCTGTTTTGCTGCGTCAAAGTCATGTGTGTAATAGATGGGCCGCTTTGCTTTGCCTGCCCTCCCAACAACCCACTGCTGCAGCAGCTCGTAAAACTGACAGACAGGATCTAAACTGCCCATGTTTACAGTGCATTATTCTTCACCCTACTTCATTACAATAAAAGGATTAACTTGCATACTGCCATAAAGTGATTGGTGGAGGAGGGGCCCACTACACCGTCCCTTTCTCTTAGCGTAAATTACCTCCTGTCTGCCTGCCGGTGCGTCGACACTAATCATGATACACACACACATGCACCCCGAGGGTTTTAATCCATTCGGCCACTTGGGACAACGTATGAAGAATATAAATGCAAAGACATCATGGAGCTTTTACCGCAATAGACTGTGGTAGGTTCTGTAGACTACATATATTTTACAGTCCATCAGAGAGAATCCTGAAAGCTATAGCATTAGGAACTATACTGTGAGCACTAATATCAGTTCTGAAGACAAGATGACAAGTACATTCATTGCAAACCTACTGATGTACAAATTGTAGACAATACACACTCACTGTCCACTTTATTAGAAACACCTACCTTGTGCTTTTACTTTTAACCAGTTTAAAAAAATCTACAATCACCATATAGGTTCTCTCCCTAGACATACATTTGCAAGCTATAACCATTTGTTTAACTTAGGGAACAAACAATAACTTGACATTAGTTAGAGTAATGCTAAAATGTCTGACAACAAAAGTAAGAGAACATCTATGCCTGAAAAGCCTCATTTTTGTCTTATAATGAAAGATAAAGTAATAAAAAACAACATAACACCATCTTTAATCAGAGCTTTAATCAGAAGCACAACAGCACCTCAAACCAGCTGTAAAGAAAACATCCAGCAAAGTGAGAGCAGCTGTCTTATTATTCTGATGTTCTGACAAACCAAACAACAGCTACTCCTTGGCAACACACAGTTCACATTTTAAATGATGTGTCAGAATGAGCTAATATTACCCTTCCAAAAAACATTAAAGCCCACCATGTTACATTACTGACGCCAGTCACTGGATTATAAGTCATATCTGGTTTTAATAAAGCATTAACACTGATGTGCTAGTGGAATGTTAATGGGTAAGTCAACAGATTGGTTACAGTCTCTGACTTCCGCAAGGCGGACTTACAAGCCAAAAGTTCCTAATTAAACAAATTGCAAAAACCTTCATTCAAATTACATAATGAACAATTAATAGGTCTGTTTGTACTGCACCAGTTGTGCCACACTAAAGCCCATTTACACCTTATATTAACGTGGACCCCTGGGTGATTTGATTAAAAGGGGACAGCACTAAGAAACAGATGTGAACAATGTCTAGTGCATCTCAAAGGTACCTAGTAATCCAATCAATCAAAAAACTTTATAGCTGGGCAGATCAACGAATGACCATGCAAAATTCCTGGTGCAAACTAGGGCTGCACGATATATCGCAAATTTACCGTCATTGCGATATCAACATGCACAATATCCATATCGTGAAAAAATATACATATCGCATTTATTGACTGAACTGCAATAAATGGTGTTTTCCCCAAAGAGGGCAAAAAAAATCACTGGGCAGTTTCTTCATCCTCTGAGCTACTGTTATAGATTGTTCCTTTTGCTATTTTTTTCTGGCTAAGAACTTACTATAATTTAAATTGTTTACATTTATTTAAGATTTGAAATATTTTATATTTTCAAGATTTTTTTCAACAATGTTCAATGGTTCAAATGTTTTATGGGAGGCATTAAATGCTCTGTTTAAGTAAATTCTTAAAAAAAAAAAAACAGGTTGGAATGGAAGTTTTGCATTTAATTTTTTTTCTCCATAGACTAGTCAGTGTCTGGAGTCTATGTCACCAGGAAATCCAGAGCAGAAAAACATGAACACTATGAAGGCTAAGTTTTTACTCACTTATCGCATGTGATATCGCCATCGCAACACTCAACATCATCGCATATCGCATGTTAATATTGCATGTTAATATCCTAATATTGTGCCCTAGTGTAAACACAAGCGTGATGTGTTCCTGGCAGCACAAAGGTCCATTGAATGAACCACAGAATATACCCAAAAAGCTATGCAGCTTATTTCTTTAATTCAGGTTAGTTTATTTACAGTTTCCATATGATATTAACGTGTGTACCAACTAGGACCTGTTGACAACAAATGCAATCAGAGACTTCCAGCCATGAATTCCTGGAGGTCTCTTGAAAAGTGATTACTACAGACCACCCATGGAAATTCCAGATGCAAACAGCTATACATCATGCCTTACAGTTATGATCAGATCTCTCAAGACATTGATAAATATACTATTGGCTTTAAAGGTAAAATAACAGAGTATGCAGGTATAGTTAACAAGACATCCATACCAGCCCATGCAAAACATGTTTGGGGAATTTATCTGATGGCACTGGACCCTCATTAGCAATGTGAGGGAAGCATAAGGGTGATTGAAAATGAAGATTAATTTCGCATAGATGCAGAGGAACATGCTTTGCCAGACAAGAAGGCAGAAAGGTCCTCTCTCCAGACGGACCAAGCTCGGTTATCCGTCATCTTGTGTGCTAGCGAGGAAAAATTAAAAGCTGATTATATCTTGGAGAGAGGAGTGGAGGCCCATGCCCCCACTACCCTCAGCAGGCCCCCATTCTAGTGTTGATGAATTGGTCCCTACTGACTGTCAGGAAGAACAGGGTGTGCAAAAACACACACACAACTCGACATAGTTAAATGCCTCCTCCCCCACAAATAGAGATGCTATCGGAAAAAACTCTAATAACAAGACAGTGAGATATTTCCTATCGCTTTAAGATTTTGATGCTATGATGCTATATTGATGCTGTTGGAGAAGTGTTATCCTTATTAAAGTTTCCTAGATATATTAAATCATTATTCTTATTAGGGTTCATATATATTAGCAAGTTCAAGCACACATATAATCATTAAGAAACCTTTTTTTTAATAATCCTGTAAACTGCGTTAATCTCGACTGTGGTTTTGTCTTTGTATGTTCTCTGTGAGTACTGTCTTCTCTGAATCTCTGATAGAAGGACGGAGTGATCCAGCTGGAAGTGTCAGGGAATGGAGAAGATACACAGTCTTTTTGTTTTGACTAACCTAACGACATCGATGTTGCGCATACACTCTGCTTACTGCTAGATCAATTGGAAAGCACACGCTTAACTCCTTTGTTAGACTTGGTCTGACTGTGACTTGTTCCCTTGCTGCTAGAAATAAATATATATTCTTTTGATTTTATTACGTCTCGTGGTGAGCTTCCTTTTATTACAGTTTATCGAAGTCCTTATTGGGAATTTCTTTGACAGATGCTTATGGTGGTGTTTACACCTCTACTAGCAGGTGGGAGTTGGAATGAAGATGTTTTGCTGTACTATTCAAATATATGTGATATAAATTAATTCAAAATAAATTATGCAAAACCTTTACAGTTTTCAATTTTTATATATGACTTTTTTTGTCAGGAAATTGCTGAAAAGAACACGATGCAGTGATAACTGCAACTTACTAGGGTTACCCATGATTCAGTAGTATTGTTATCCAGAACATTTGTGCTGTGACCTTTAAAAACACCACTTAATGCAGCTCTGAGTACCAGTGGCCTGCTGCAGAATGCACATGTAACATTCACCACTGCAAGGGATTTCACATCACTTCTCAATTCCAAGCCGTCCGGAGTGCTCTGCTGGGGCAGGCCTCATTTGGAACCAGTTCGAGTGCTATTTGGCCACCGTGATTGGATCAGCGGGAGCAGGAACAAAGTGGGCCAGGCTTTCTTTTGTGTCCCTTTGTGTCCTCCATGTCAGAAGTCCATGGTGCAAACAATGGAGCAACTGCCACGGCAGCTAAAGCAGTCATTATCTTGAGCAAGGATCGCTGGCTTTGCCCTACTGCAATCATAACTCTAATTAAGAGAGATGCTTTGTAAGCATGGAGGTTATGCAATGTTAATTGCACGCACACCGCACCAGAGACACATCCCTAAATGCCACTTGTCATTGTTCTGCTCTAGTACTTGTCATTGTGCTGTTGTCATTGTGCTGCTGTGACGTCTCCCCAGAGCACCGTCAGTCACTGTGGGATGGCAGCTCTATGTACACAACACCATACACATCTTTCTTTCTATCTTTCTATCTTTCTATCTATCTATCTAGATTGCATCTAGGTGCAATATATACTACTGGTTGATCATTTACTAAATCACCTTCATAACACAAATCACAGGTGCCTGCAACATACAAGCCCTCTCATCAGCCACAATAATGTTTTATTGTGTGATGTGATCATCCTGATCAAGCAAAGAGGTTACTCTGGGAGATCAGCGCAGTCACGTGTGCCAGGAAATGTAAATAATTTTGGTTAAAAATAATTCAGGCCCTTTCATAACCATGTCACATGAAGGGTTCACTAATATGCATGCAGTATTTTGGAAGGTTCCACCCTTTCTATTAGTAGAAGACTTGTTAGTCCAAGTTTTAGTCCAAGTTTTATGCACATAATCTGATAACTGCAATAATCAGTTAACAAGCACTTTGGTTGCCTGATAAGGAGAAAACGCAGGTACCACATGTTTACCACATCTAACAGTTATCAGATTTCTTTTTACATACACAGCATGTATCAGTTTTTAGCAACAAATCAGTACATTTCCAATAGGGCTGCATGATATCAGGAAAACATGCGATATGCGATAATGTAGTTGCGATGTAAGTGTTGCGATGGCGATATCACATGCGATAAGTGAGTAAAAATGTTTTTCTGCTTTGGATTTACTGGTAACAGACTCCAGACGCTGACTAATCTATGCAGAAAAAATGAATTGCAATATTTCCATTTCGACATGTTTTTTTTTTAAAGAATTTACATAAACAGAGCATTTAATGCCTCCCATAAAACATCTGAACATTGTTGAAAAAAAATCTGAAAATATATTTTAAACCTTAAATACATGTAAACCTAATTTAAATTATAGTAAGTTCTTAGCCAGAAAAAATAGCAAAAGGAACAATCTATAACAGCAGCACAGAAGAGGAAGGAAGTGCCCAGTGATTTTTTTTGCCCTCTTCTCTGTGGCACTGGGTGAAGATTTATTGCAGTTCAGTCAGTCTTTGGTGATATGGATATTGCATATGTTGATATCGCGATGACAGTAAATTTACGATATACTGTGCAGCCCTAGTTTCCAAAAAAGCAACATTACTTACATAGATTCCTAATTTACTGTTTAATATTTATTTGGGAGTTTAAAACCATTTCGCACTTACTGTTCTATTTCAACAAATGCTCAAAAATAGACAGATGACTGAATTCAGAGGGAAGACCTCTTTATCTGATTTCTTGAAATGGGATTACTCTCATGTGTGTCCTTCTCTTCAGAAAGCTTTCATCTTTGTAAGCAAATGTTTAGCATTTGGCCACCTGAAAGGTATGAACTCAGTTTGCAATGACAGTTATTACTGGTGACTTACTGTTTATGGCTATAATGATACACTTAGCCCACAATTTGATATTCTCATAATATGAAAATGATGACCATACCCATGTTGTTGCATAATCCACTAGTGACAATAGAGCTGAAAGGTGTTAGGCAGGTTGTTGATTGTTGCTGGTTGTTTGAAAACGACCTGTTTTAGATATCATCATTTATAAAATGTCTGTTCTACAGGATGTATCTCCACAATGTAAATCATCCCAGTTTTGTATTGCAATATCACAATGTTTTGATGCATTTATATATTCGCAATATTTACAATGGATTGCTTTGCATCAATATGAGACCCAAAGGCTACTTGTTATGTCCTGCAGTTCTGCAGTGTTTTCATTCTTTCTTTCTGAATTCCTTCAGTCCTGTTGGAAATATGGATAACACTTGCTTGTACGATGACACAGATGCCTGCACACATGGAGTCAGGTCGCTGGTCACCTCGCTCCACCGCTCGTGCACAGTTTCACACGTTGACTACAGCAGATTCTCTTGATCCTCAGGGGTATTTCAGACAGAACAGCTCAGCTTCCCCAATTAAAACTACCGCGCATAAACCTTAATTATCCAGGACAGACTGATTTGCACTTGTTTAAAAATGTATTTAAATTACTCAGATTACAAATAAATGACATTTTCTCTAATGAGGCAGTATCCCACACAAGCGTGATTAAAGTTAATGCGTTTTAATAACACAAAATCCTCAGATTACTTCTCTCATAAGCCTTAGTTAATTAGAGGGCTGGCATACCGTTTACACGAATGCTATTAATTATTACAGTTGCATACTGCCAGCGCTCTGTACAGATTTTTCACCTGTTTCAAGGGCTTCAAAAAGACACATTTATCAAAGTTGCTGGTTTGTCTGCAAATGTCACAACAATTTCAGATTGTTCCTGTTTCAAACCACCCTCAAGAGAATGTCAACTGTTTACAGATTTCCTCCAGTTTCTCTAATAGTTTCGATACAGCGAGGCAAAGGAATGCAATTTCTGATTTCCACATCTGCATTCCTTTGGGTTAAGAAGGCTTTCAGCACACGCTCAATACTCAGCAGTGCACTTCAGGGCCTGAATTAGCTTTCTGTTGCCATTCTCCAATGGCACATTATCATAAATTGGCTTATTACTTTCAGGTTATTGAGCCACTATAGTGACTAATTCTCTATTTTGGTTAGAAATGAAACACTTTTTAATTTGCTTTTGAGATTCTGTAGATTAATCAGTAATGCCAGAGAGTGAGAAGTGAATTTAAAATGGCAAGAAAATGGCATCAAGCAAACTCCCCCCTTAAGCTAAACAAATGGGTGTCAAAATCGAACCTGTGACCCGAAAGGTCAGAAGGTTGCTACTGGTCATTGTGTTTCCAGTGTCTAGTCTGTATGGAGCTTTGCTCACATGAGAGGAATTAGGTTAAGTATATGAACAGGAATCATACTTCAGTGGTCCTTAGAGGGCCTAGACTGAATAAGGAATGCCATGGCCTTCTAGGATGGGAAAAGAAATACACTTTTCTCTTTTTTGGGACCATTTACTGTGTATACAGTAATCCACACCTGAGAGCCCACAGTAATCCTGATCTAGAGGTACAGTCACTTGTATGTAGTAAACTGTACGTATAATATCTGACATATAATGCACAAAAGCACATATCTACTGCTATAATTAAGGTATTTGTCAGAGTGCTCGCCGCGAGGCCCTCGTGGGATGCAGGAACGGGCAGACAGCCGGGAATCCATGCAAATGTGTTAATTTATAACAAAGCAAAAAACAAAGGAACGTAAACAGGCTCGGTGGCCTCCAGGATGCAAAACAGAATAACAGACAGGATACAGGCAGGGAGAATGAGGCGATGAGGTGATGGAGACATGAGGAGGGGTTGCAGACACAGAACCTAAATACACAGACTGGACTGGGGGAAACACGAGGCACCTGGGGACACAAACAGGAAACAGGTGAGGGCAGAC
>JBBPDC010000001.1:12624386-12641178 GCA_037974485.1 Hemigrammopetersius urotaenia | reverse complement strand
GTTGGTTATTCCAAAGTTTTTCAATAGGATTTGGGCTCTAACTAGACTATGTACATTCACCTTTTTCTCCTCCAGTCCCTGTGTGGTGAATTTATCTGTGTGTTTTGGGTCATTGTCATATTGGAAAGGTGAACTTTCTTGCAGAGGGCAGCAGGTCGTCCTCATTCATTTGATCGTGTTCTGCCCCATTCATTTTTCCTTCTGTCCTGACAAGTGCCATCACCTCCATGCTTTACTTTAGGCATGGTGTTCTTTAGATGGTGAGCTGTTCTGTTTTTTTGTCAGATGTAGGTGTTGAGGCCAATTAAACCTTTTTTAAGGTTTTCCACTTGGCCTCAGAATCTTCAAGGTGTGTTTTGGAAAACTCATTTGAGACTGCACACAGTGATCAAACCTTTCAATTCCTGTAACTGCTTCAAAGTTGCTATAGGCCTCTTGGTAGCCTCTCTGACCAGTTTCTGACAAGTGGGTCCTAGTAGTCCCAAACACTTTCTACCTCTTAACTATAGACTTGACTGTGCTCCTAAGGGTTGATAAAGCCCTTGAAATGTTTTTCTATCCATCTTCTAGCTTGCTCATTCTAACTTGTCCCTGAGATCTTTTGAAAGTGCCTTGTCATTCATTGTTGACTCTTTGCTTTCAGTTGCACTACCAAGCACTGGAATGCTCTAAGAATAGGTGTTTTAATGCTTAACTAATCGAAACAAGTACAGTTGATCACAGGTACTTTACAATGTAAACAATTACTCGTTTGGTTCTAAGAAAAAAGCAGCGAACAACTGAAGCCACGAACTCTGAACAATGAATTCGCAGGGGTTTACTGTATATATATATTATTGAGCTGAGCCACTCCTCAGTATTAGCAGCTCAGACAATGAATTTTTTGCTACTTTTTCTTTTACATATTGTCTTAATGTGTCAAAGTCTTGCAGGCCTGGCATGGTGTCAAAAAAAAGGATCCATCAGAAATAATTTCACTTTTCGGTTTAGCTTACACAGAACCAGAACATACTGATTCAGTCTCCAACAAGCTGCTCGGCTCACACAAATACACGCACACAGGGTACTCCTGTCTCCTGAATGCTGATATAGATAGATATCCTTCCCTGCTGATTCTGTATCCACACTAGGTCATTTCAATAAGCAGCGAGGGCCTGATGCTTTGGCTGGTAGTCAGGGAACCAAAGGCAGCCCCCCGTCATTCATCTTAGTTACAGTGGAGTCAGACCTGCTGACATACATCCAGACGAATGGGCGCTAGCTTAGCCAATCTTGGCCTTGTTTGTTATGATACTGCATTAAAGGGCCTAATAGAGCGTGTCAGAAAATATTGAAAATATCACACAGGCTTTGTAATAGATGGTGATGGTGTTTTTTGGGGGAAGGGGGGTAGAGGTTCAAGGTTAGTGATGAGATGACCTTGTTGAATGGATTGGCCATTGACCCTAGGTTGAAGGAGGGGCTATGGTTGGAGGGCTTGGATTATAGCAGAGGGTCATCTGTGTCATCACAGAGACCACTGCACACAGCATCAATCAAATATACAATGCCATTTTAAGGGATGAGTCTGGCAAGTGGAAAAGGGGGAAAGTGGTAACCACTAAGTCAGAGCCTGGCGTCTTAGATGAACACTACATAGGACTAAAATAGAATGTAAAAGAGAAAGTAATCTCTAGGAAGATTTTTGATCATAATAGAATGGGATCACCACTAAATTCAGATTCTAATCTAAGCAGATTTCATTAATCTAAAACTAACCCCACTGTAACAACTTGCTCCCAGGATAACTTTCGCCTGAATGCAATTCACATTCTCCTGCCAGAACAAACTGGGTCACTGGTCCAGAGAGCAAGGGCTTTTCTGATACACTACTGTTGGTTTGCAAAATTCTCTTTTATTCTGTTTGAACGACACAACTGGGCCACCTAATTATAGTCCAAATGCTCACAAAATGCTAGCAGTAGTGATCAATTCAAATATTTACTATCACAACACAACTGTGGAATGTGATATTATAGTTCTTCCATCGTGTGTTAGCTTATGCAGACAAGCTGACCTTGAAGTGACTGTGTGTTGCGTGGTTTAGTTTTGATGGATGGCTTATCAGTATACACAGTCAGTCTGTCACATTCAGCTCTATTGTCTCAGATAAAACTGTAATACACGACTGCTGCTGATGAGTCTGAGTGTTCTGAGTGTGTATGTGCGTTTGTGTATGTGTAAGTGTGTCTGTGTGCATGTGTGTGTGTCTTTACAAGAAGTGGTTTTGAGTCAGCCATTTGTTGAGTCAGCATCACGTAATAACAGATAAAAATAGACGTATTTTCTTCAAAAACATTAGCCTGCTGTAGTCTATTATTTCAATATTTCTTAGTAATGAATGTAATTATAAATAAGAATGAGAAAAAACATGTAATTACATTTATTACTGAGTAAATATTGAAAGGCATATATATTTTTTTCCCATATATCATATTTTATGTATAAAACATTACACACATTAGATATATAATTACATTTTATATATACTATATTATACTAGTGTTCTACGATTTTGGGACAGTACAGCTTGCATTGGTTAGACTGGTTTAACTGTAAAGTTATAATGTCATACTCGTTTCATTGATGGTCTTTCATGATGATGAAAACTCAGCAGTGGGGTTTTATTCTAGACCCTGGTTCTCTCAAAAGGGAATGGATTCATAGAAGCAGCCTCGTGACAAAGAGCCCCTTCCTCTCCAGGGACGAACAGGACCGCCTTGGCCACAGTTCACACGGACCACAGGACACCCAGTAAAGCACTGACTTACAAAGCGTGTTTAAGAAGAACTGAGGATGAAAAACACCCCAATTATTTCTTGCCCCCCCCTACTGAGGCCCAAGCTGTTTTATGACATTACAGTCTTTTAAATAATGCAGCACTTCTCTGCGGTAGGAACACAAAAAAGGGAGAAGACATGCTTTTTTTCCGAGGGGTTAAATGTTTGCAGGCTGTGGGTTCTCCACAGATGGTGTTGTCGGTTTCTCCCTGACTGTAGTCCTTTAATACCACAGACGTATTCTAAGCTGTGGTGCTTCGGGGCTTGCTAAAGGCTAGCTTGCTGAAACATGCTGGAAAAATGATTAAAACACTACCAGAGAGCTAATATCAGTGCTGAGCATTTCAGAACACTCAGGCTACAGAAATGAACTTTTCTTCATATCTATTTTCTCTATAATACCAGCATGTACTGCAGCGCCATACGCTTTTACCACAGCACAAGGCACTAAATTATGATGCGTGTGGCACTAAGTGCATTGTGTGCATCATACCACATACAGCTACACACAGTGATTGTGCTAGATGGATTATTGTACTGAAAATAATGGAACTTTTAAAAGCAAGACCATCTATCACTTATGTGCCATTAAAATATCCTGCTTCTAAATCTTTATCATTACAGTCAGACCAAAATATTGTATCTCCATTTTACTTATTTATTTGTTTCTTGGTTTGTTTTACTTAATTTATTTGTTTCTTTGTTTGTGTCACACTGTGAAAATGTCATAAAAAACACAAAATTACCTAGAATTAGGGTCGGGATAGGAAAATGAATAAACTGAGGTAAATAAATTACTGAGGTAATAAACATACGTTTTTCATTATTTAAAATCTATGGTACACTGTTAACACACATATTCTGCATATCTGGGACAGTTCTTTATTGTGCCAGAGGGTTGACAATGCCAATGGCCATTTCACACAGAGTGAAAGTTTTACAGGAAACTTTTGGAAGCATGTTTCACATCCAAACTCTTGGTCGCTCATGGTGTGTTTGCTGAAGCTCATGTGAGTTGGTGGATGTTTGTTTAGCTTCTCATCAGCCTTTCAACTGCAGCTAAGTGAAAAAAATGATAACTTGGTTGGCATTGCTACACTCTATCTTTCTGTAGAAGTAGAAGAAAACAGACCTGTGAAAAAATCTCAAAAAAAAAATTTTAAACTATCATTAAGCATGAAAAACACAGTTTCTGATGGTGTTTTCTCTTTGTAGACTCTGCTGTGGGTGACTCACATGGGCAGCTCACATGGACTGGAGTTTTAAACATTCAGAACATAATACATCCAGAAAAAAAATCATACTACTTATGAATTTCATAACCAGTAACTATCAACAATGGTCCTTAGAATCAATTTATTTTACTTTACATTGAAAGCTAAGAAAGTGAATATCTTCCTGAGAACTGTTACTTTTTTACAGATATAATTATATAAAATATATAATTATAAGACAAAGAGCTACATAATATGATTCTAAATACAGGCCATGATTGTGATCTCTATGGTTGTGGCCCTATACTGATGTGGCCCAGGCAGCATGGCTACACCACTCATAGCGCCGGGGTCAAGTTAACCTAGTCAGAACCATCCCCAACACAAAACCACACACATCCCTTTAGGCATAAGCAGACATTCAAGACCGGAGAAGATTCAATCAAACCACCCCAGAGGAACATATCCCCTATTGCATTCTGGGCAGCTAATAAAATCACCCCCACCAAAAACAAAAAGGTCGATAGCTCCAGGCTTTTCAAAAAGCTGGTTGTTGTGTAGAATACCAATTCAACATGCCCTACATTGCTAAATGACTAAGCAGAAAAGAACAAGTATATAGAATGCGGGTGGTAGGTACTGTTATGTAGTTACTACCTACTTCGGCCTATTGTCTGATGACACAGGCAGGTCATCAACAGCTTTTCATCTTTGCCTGTCCTGGGACTCTTACCTGATTCCCATTTAACTCAAAGTTTGTAACACAGCATTCAACCATGATTTAGAGGACAATTTGTAAACCATTGTTTGAGGAAATAAGCTTTTATAGCAATTAACCTGGTGAGAATTCATACAAATGATGTATTTACATTACGGTTGTCACATCTAAGCTCCGCCCACAAATGCATCCTTTCATTTCCATTATGCGAGGCAGGACAAGATAAAATAAATAGCATTTGAATTTATAATCATCCTCTGAATGTGCCTATATGGACAAAAATGGATTTTATAATACCACTTATTTTGATAGTAAATTGAATTTTGATATTATCTAAAGTTTGCGATGAAAGAACATATTTGTGGGCGGAGCATGTATTGGGACGTTTGCATTTTTTTTCTTAAATCAGCATTTCTGTGCAACATCTGTGCAAATAATGACAGAAAGAGAGGGAAAGAGATAGAGAAAAAGATAGGTGGAGACATACAAAAAGAAAGAAACAGAATCAGACTCAGGCAGTACTGACCATAGAAGCATGAACCTACAGAAGCAAAGAAAATAATAACAAATGCTCTTTTTCTGATATTCACCCAACCCTACATTTAACATTCATGGCCCAAGTATTGAGAAGAACTGAGATTGAATAGTACACACAGTGAGAGTGAGAACATGCCTCCTGGCCGGTGAGATTCATTTTGCCACTGAGAGATATCTTCAGGAAAGGTAATCAAAAAGCACAAGTATTTATCATGACCATGAGACAAGCCAGCACAGAGAATTCCAAGCAGGCCAGGCATGCTAAAGTAAATACACGTTACAAATCCATATAGGCTACACTGATATTGGGTTGTTCAGTTGGGCACTCATATGAAGCTTGTAGGAATAGAAAATGTAAAACAAGAAACAAACACCCTTGTCTGCAAGATGCAATTGCCTATACTCTCTTTAAAAAGGTGCCACAAAGGGTTTTTGAGTGATGTATTCAAATGATTTGAATACATCACTCTTTATTTATGGTTAAATAAGTATTTATGGTTCTATGTTGAATGTCTAGTTCATTTGTCTTTAATAATTAACTCACAAAGAACCATTTATAGGGTGATGAGATATTTTCATTAATCAATTATTTTACTTGTAAAAGAACCTTCCCTTAATATAAAGGTTATTTATTACTTTAAAGGATTGTCCTGGAACCAAAATCAGTCCCTCTATCGGATGACACAAAGAACTCTGTCTGGTGTCAAGAGACTACACTGAAAGTCATGGCCACTTAAGATTATAAAAGGTTCCTCACACTCACAAAATTGCTTCTTAAAAAATGATTTCATTGAAATGTTCTTTCTTGTGTGTTTTTTCTATTGTATCCTTCCAAGAACCCTTATTGGCACCTTGATTTTGAACAGGGAGAATACAGCACCACCGGCTCACTAAGAGAGGATTACCTCAGATTTGCTTGGGGATTACAGAAAAGAAAAAGTACATCTGCTTATGGTTTTATATCCATACACACCTATAATATAGGGCTGTGTGTTCGTGTTTGTAAAACTCAGGCAGGATTACACAGGGTAAATGAAGAAGAGATAGGAAAGAGATTGAAATCTTGAGAGGCTGGCTCAGGTCCAAAGCCATCTACTGGGGTACGCACTCTAGAAATTGGCAGTGGCAGCGATCAAATTCAGTGAGGTGAGGCACATGCCATGGTAGAGGTCACATGGGACCAGTAGCATAAAGATGCTGAGTGTCGGCGAGAAATAGAGTATTTTACACACCGCTGCTCCACCTGCTCTCCAAAATCCCCCAAATTCACATTTTAATCGAAATTCCACGAGGAATACAAGTCACAGGATTTAAAACCAGTCACACTTTACTGCTTCCCAAAAGGCTCCCTGGCAGGCGGGTATTAAAAAAAGAAGTTCTGAAAAAGCACTAGATTTCAGTGGTAAACAGCAGAAAGGAAGAGTGCACTCAAATTGTGCAGCGGTCTTGCAGCCAGTGGGTTTATGATAATTGTGAGTGAAATCAAATTGCCAGCAAATGTGTATGTGGCTGAATGGCGCTCTTTTTCCTGAAGCATTTCCACATGCCAAGACAGGCACACAGGCTCGTGCAATTTTTTCACAAAGCACCAGCAGTTTTGCATCATTCTTTGTACATGAAATTTGTTTCATTAGCAAAGTATTTCGTTTCCTACTTTGAAAGTGAGCTGCTTCTTTCAGGTGCAGTAGCAGCAGCAGGTGCATTAATATATGCACCAAGTTCCCTTTCATTGTCACCCTTCTGAAACCACTTTCATTTTCCTGCAAGACCCTGTTATGCTGCTTTCTCTTGGGTACAAAGCCCAGCGAAAGGCCACATTATCATCGTTAAACAAACCAGGCACGCGGTGAAATCGATGATTAATTCATGGGGCTATTCTCCATTTCATACATTTATGAAGGACATTACCCGGCCAATGGAAACACCATCCACATACTCACAGCACAGCTCTACTTTCAGCCACTTATAGGAGTTGAAAGTTTCAGCACCACGGCTCGAGGGACAGCTCCCTTGTCCGAGTTGTTAAAGAGTAACTTCAGCTTGTTTTACGATCAGTTTTGCATCAGAACAACCACAGCGTCACACTGCCCATTTAAGAACCAGCGATACACGGATTAGACGAGAGAGACAAGGCTGTTCACTGTCGGTAAAGACTAGAATCAGGGTAAAACAGGGCTGCCAGTGGCACCACTGAGATACCCTTAAGCAAGGTACCGTCCACACGCACAGCTTCTCGGGCGCTGCGTCTCTGCCTGCCCACTGCTTCACTTAGTGAACAGGGACACTTAGGGACACTTCACACACGTTACAGCTACTGATTAGTGTGGAAAGTTTCAGAACCACGGGTCGGGGTACAGCTCTCCCGTCCGAGGTTTTAAGGGGAACTTCAGCTTGTTTTACGACCAGTTTTGCATCAGAACCACTATCGCATCAAATGACCCATTTCAGAACCAATACAGAGAGCAGATGAGAAAGACAAGACTGTTCATTGTCAGTAAATGCTGGAATCAAGACAGAATTAAAAGAAAAACTCACGTAACACTCAAACAACATCATAAAAGCTCTGATGGAAAAGAAAAAAGTAATCTAGATCATCTGCAGGGCATTTAACCAGCAGCGTGCCTGCAGTGTGATGCTCCAGCGCTGATGCAGCATCCTGCACTCAAACTTCTCAGTATCGAATCCAGAGTGCTCTTACAGATCTGCTCCACTCACTGTAAGCTTCACAGCCCCTCACTAAACTTCTTTAAATATAAGAAAACGTCCATCCTCAATGTAAAGTTATCCGAGGCTGAAACGCCTAACCAAGACAATTTGAACGCAAAAAGTGCATCACTTACCCACTTTTCCTGCCCGTGTTTGACGCTCAACTGACCCCAGAACAGACCCCCACTACACGCAGCCCACTACACTTCCATGTCTGCAGCCAGACATGCTCAAACTAGGTGGGCTTCGTTCTCAATTGTGACTGCCGTTCAGAGACTCAGAAACAGGCAGAGCAGGCAGATCAGGGCGAAAACACTCGAAGCTCCTCAACCGCAACCACTCAGAAGCAGCTAAAGTGTGTTTTTTTCCTCCACCCGTTTTGGGGAAAGCACAGAGTTCTGTGCTGGGATTGGCCAGTAGTGTGTCTGCTTCTGCGTTCGGATTGGGTAGTAGTGCCCCGCCTCCTTCGCCAGGATTGGCTAATAGATGTCCCGCCTTCTTTACTCTGATTGGTTAGAATTGTTCCGCCTGCCGCGCAGGGAGTGTGACATTGAACCCTGGGATTGGTCAATTAAGATTGGTCCCGCCTCGTGCTCTGTGATTGGTTAAAGGTCCCGTTTTGCATTGGCCGTCCTCCTAAGATACTAAATAGGAAAAACTGAACTGGTCCACTGAGTTTTGTCATAATCCATCACTTATCTTGCATGATCAGCCTAATTAGACCCTAATTAGAAAAAACTTGATTTAGTTACGTGTTACAACCCTTGATTTAGTTACACATTAAGCTACATGTTTCTATTTCAGACATTTTTCTATTTCTATATCATCCATTTTTAACAAATTGCTTCCATATTTATGTTAGATTTCCATCCATGGACAAAATTGTAGCTACCATTTCCAAACTTGAGTAGGAGTAGAGGCTTACGATAAGCTCTTGAAGGTGGAACATGTTGGTCTTTCGTGTTAAATCAGAAAGGCATCTGTTTTGATAACAGAGTCAGGGTGTGATTCACAGGTGTATAGAGTTGTCTAAACAAATAATTAAGTAAATTGATTTTACTTTAATCCAATAATAACTCAAGTGAAGGTTAAAGAATCTTTCTCAAAAAAGCTGGAACAAAAGTGCCAAAGTATTGGGTCAAAAACACCTTGCTGTGAGACTTCTTAGTACATCCAGCATCTATCATCATGGGAAATGCAGTTTATTGGAAGCTATTCTTTTTTTTTTTATGCTTTTGGTTCCACAGTAAAATAATACAGCTGTGAGGCTAGAGCTGTGACCAATTGCAATTGTTATCCAGATGTTTTCATCAACACTGAATGCAAGGAATTCATAACTAAGGTGCTGTTTTAAGGGGTTAGACTACTAGGGATGAACAATGATACAGCCAATACACAGCCCATGCTAACACTAACTCTATGAATCTTTCTTTGTTGGACCTATACATCATGCCATGCTTTATCAGTAAGATTAGGATCAAGATTCGACACATAACTGCTGCATTTGCATCATGCAGATGTTTAAAAATCAGTGCAGTGTATTTTTATCTGCAATACAAAAACATAAATACTAGATATTCACTCTGGTTAGAGTCTATGCTTATGATGTCAATCCATGGACTGTGAGGGAAATGTGGGTTTGTATATTTCTCTGTCTCTGCCTCAGATTTCTCCTGTCTTATCACTATTTTTTTGTTTCATGGTGTTATCCACTACTCTGTCTAAATGTGCAAAACTATCACTGCATTTGCAGAGAGCAAACAGATTGTCAGGGCAGGTCTATCCATGACAGATAAGGTTCATCTCTTTCCTCTAGCCCCATACACCTTACACCGTAACAGGGCTGACCGGTGAAGAGTGGGGTCAAGTCCAGAGGGAACATGGGATGCCAGCCATTCATAATTTCAAGATATAGGCTCTCCCTGGCCAGACAGAGTCTGACCCTTAGAATATTTGGCCCTTCCACACAAATACAGTGTGGTGTGTTAACATTGGACCTTCTTTCTAGAGTGCATCTGTTACACTGGAAATGTACCTCTCCACCTCTGTACAGTCCTTCAGTACTGAATATTTCATATCCAGCGGAGATGCCTTCATGTGAGTGATGACTTTCAAGACCTCTGCATGCATCTTGTCAAAGCAGCGTGATATATGACTGTCAATATTGGGTGACAGTATTTGCATGCAAGAGGTGTTGATGAAATTACCTGAAACCAACATTATGCGATATTGAGAAGCCAAGACAGCTCAGCGTTTGAGGGTGAGATTCTGAGATATAGAAAGTATCACACTGCAGTGATGGAATATCTGCTTACAGTATACAATGTATGCTCTATTCTTTGTAAGCCAAAACATGGCTACGTCCATCTTTTAATCTTTTCTCTGTCAATAACATTATTTCTCATTATTATTTTCTCATCATTATTTTTCTTTAGTAGTAAAGTCAGAGGTTTTGCTGTTGAAAATCAGCAATAAGCCATTATAAATATGAATTTCATTTTGAAAATGAGATGCTTGCCAAACAATTGACAAGAAATGGAACACAGAAGTCTTCAGTTCCACATGCTGAAACATTTTACTGTGTTTAGTGTGGATATGTCCACTTGGAACTATATTGGTGGCAAATTAGACAAGTGAAGAGGACTATGAGGACCTTTGAGGACAGGTATTGCTGACTATACGTTAGGTATGATACCAAATAAATATATATACCAAAATAAATATGTATATGTGTTGCTTTAAC
Source organism: Hemigrammopetersius urotaenia (assembly GCA_037974485.1). Lineage (NCBI taxonomy): Eukaryota > Metazoa > Chordata > Actinopteri > Characiformes > Alestidae > Hemigrammopetersius > Hemigrammopetersius urotaenia. The sequence goes on along the minus strand of JBBPDC010000001.1, from coordinate 12,630,441 downwards.
AAAATTAAAAGGAGTTATCCAGCTGGAAACTGCTTTCAAAGACAGTTATAGCTGTGGTTGCACTATGACAAGTTCAGCACGTTCCCTGCCCTTCAACATGCACTCCCTGCTTCCTGCCCACCACAGCTAGAACTCGAGCTCATTGAAATTCACTGGATGTGCTGTGAGAAGTCAGATTCTTGGTTACAGAAAGAACCAACATTCTCGACCTGCTTATCACAATGCAATACCCTGCACTCATGACTGATCCAAGAAAAAAAAATTCAAGCCCTCAATTCTTTTCTGAAGGAATATTGTTGGAAACTATCCTAAAGTAAGAAATCAGACATGCTGGCATTGTACAGTTGCTTTGACAGCTGAGTAGTGGGAGAATGTGAGATGGCTAACTTCTCACTGCAGATGCCTTGCTGAGTCTTCATGTCAGAGTGTCCATGGAAATCTGTTCCTGGCCTAAAACTATAAACACTACATGATTCAGAATGCTTCTTAATGTTAACTTAAAGGTAGATTGCACAATTTTCCCCCATATTTCTGCATAATAAGTCATTCAGTGCCGTTTCATGTAAACCTCTCTGTTCTAGAGAAACCAACCAAGTCTCAATTGTTTATAGAGGTGGTGAAAGAAACCAGACACCTGTATAACTTAATACCTTTGCCATTATAGGGCAAAATAATATCCAAAAATTTACCACCACTTTTCTATTATTATCATCAAAAATCCAGAAGATAGATGCAAGTTCACTGATGGCTATGGATATCAATAAAATATTTGTGTCATCTTGACTCCTGGTTCCTGTCACCATTACAATAAAGAAATCCAACTGCTTGGGCTTCTCTGCAGCATACCAGTTTAAGTAAAAAAATTCAGAATTTTATCAAATTAGTGGAGTTTCTCTTTTACATTATTTACATGGACTACATAATGCATAATATTTGCTACAGTGTCCTTAGTTGCCATCAAGCAACAGACTCTTGAGAGTGTAGACCAGATGGATCGAGCTGAGAAGATTTCCATCAGACCTCCTCCATCTGGACTTTCAAGATGCCTTGAGAAAAAAAAGAATCACATATACTGTATCTTCTCACTTTCATTATTTACACTTTTATTTTGATTCTCTGGTCTGTTTTCATTAATAAAGTATCACACAAGTGTTAGTAAAAAGACAAATACACAGTGAAACAGACATATAGACATTATATTATCATTATGCTAAACTATGGATGCAGAGGATGATGGTGATGATTGTGATGATGATGAAGATGATGAAGATGAAGATGATTATGATGGTTGTGGTTGTTGTTGTTGTTGTTGTTGTTGTTGCAGTTATTATTATTATTATTATTATTATTATTATTATTATTATTATTATTATTTAAAGGCACCTTTTAAGGCACTCAAGGACACCATACAGACAAGTAAACCAGAGCATAAAATTAATAATGCAAAAGATAACAAATAGATAATACAAATAGATCATAAATAAACGGATGTTTTCTTGATTGTACACATTTTACCAAAACAGTTTTAGATAGTACTCAAAGTGATTCTGGGGAATAACAGTGTAGTGTCTACTCTAAGCCAGTAGCAATCAGTTGGGCCAACATAAAAAGCCAACAGTGGAGAGTGTGCCATCACAGTTCACACCCTCCACACACACAGTGTAACAAGCTTCATTCTAGATAATACGCTGGTTTCATCAAAGTGAATCTGGGATGAGGCCTCTGATTGTCAGCATTAGTGCAAGGGTGAAAAGAAGCTGCACTACATCAGTAGAGGCAATTCCAGTGCAGTCCACACCAGCCATTCAGGTCTCCTTCAAAAGCCTGCCCTGGCTTTGAGTCCTCCTAAGTACAATGAAACCCATTCAGATGTGCTGGGTGTTAAAGCGCAGCGGTTCACCTGGGAGTGAGCTTGCACAAGTCCGCTGGACATTTCCCGGGCTAATAGCTTTTCGGATTGGAAGTTAATTCTGTGGTGGAATTAAATTATAAAGCATGTCAAAACAAATTAACGTCTAGCCGCAAGCAGGTGCTTTGTTGACAGGCCTGGGGATTTTGTAATCTCGTGAAGGAGCCCTCACTTCCATTAGTTGGTGTGGTCTCTTGTTCAGCGTTAATTTCTCTGGGTTTGTCCTTTGCGTGTCCCCTGTGTGCACGTGCGTGTGTGCGCGCGGTCCCCTGGTGTGAACCACACAATTGAACAGTTACCACACAATTTTAAAGGAATATCTTATATGCTGATAAGGTTGTGTTACATTATATATCAGAGGCCCACGCTTATCGCACCTGCATTTTCCAATTACATATAAAGTGTAAGGATTTTCTCACACCTGCATGCGTTATTATGCAGTGTTATCGCCACGGAAATGGTTCGGGCCAAATGCCTCCCTGTTCTGTATGTCACACTTTATTTGTAGGGCAGCAATAAAATAAACAGTGCCGACAATAAGAAAAGCAAGGAAGAGCTGACCTTTCCGGTTGCTACTGATCTGGGCTGCATTGTTGTAGCTAAACAAAACCAAGCAGGTTGGAAACAACACATTTGCCACCATACTAGCATTGGGACTCAGGGTCCACTGTAGCATCCTGGGGGCACTAAGCAGGATTTTTTGTCTCATGAAGGTGGATCACTTTTATCGGGATACATCACCATGGCAACGGATGCCGCTCCATCACGAATGTCGTGGTGGCAGTGTTGCATATCACCACTATCAGTGTTTCCTTCTTCAAAAACTAAGCCATTCTTTTAGTGTTCCATACTGTTTGTCATAAACATCATAGTTTCATCTGCATAGGCACAGGGACAGAGTATCTAAACCTGCTATAACAGGAGAAAGTTGTTTCTCGCCATAACAAGCAAATCTTGGCTATGTTAAGTTTTGTGAAGCTGAAAGATTAGTCTGGAACCTGGTCTAAATTGAACATGCTTTATAAGACAGCCCCCAGTTTGAATGTTTTGTTGTTGAACTAAAAGTCAAAATAAGTGGCATAAAGTCAACATAAGTAATAAGACAAAAGTTCTTAGCTGCCCCTTTGGTGCCTATGGGGCCTTAAGCAGCCACTTATGTTCCTTATTAAGTAGGTGCACTATTTCTCAATAGTGTAAATTATTAATTCAGAATTTTTTTTTTTAATGATTTTGACCATATTTAGTTCCAAAACCGCATTACATTGTTTACATTGTTATATTGTTACATGCGTAGATCTTGATTGAATGCCATGATTTAAACTTAGTCTAGGGGAGCCAAGTCAGGCACAGATGAGTCAACATGCTCATTATTCAGCCATAATCCACTGCTGGCTCCCCTGTGAAGGTCACACTCAGCTCTCCCCCCTGCATCATATCCGACAGTAAAAGGGAGTTGCAGGCTGCACCCTCGCACGCATACTAAATGCAGCCCCACTTAAAGAAATGTGGAGAGGGGGAGGGGTTGCAGGGTCACTGTCAGCTCTTTAATTATACCAACAGAAAAAGAAAAGGATGGGATGTAAATATTTCGTAATGAACCATGTAGCACAAGAGTTTGCCATCAGACCTCACGGGTTGAAAGTGTCTTTTTTTTTGTGGGTTCCCAACGTTTAAAAAAATTTAATGAGGCGGTTTGATTCTTCTCTTTAGGGGCGTGTGTGCTGTTTTGATGGGGCCAGTGGTGTGAAAATTTTAGTCAAAGTTACGAGCTACACTCTAAAAACAGTACTTGAAAGACATCTCACATGAATTTGTCAGTTCCTGTGTTGTTTCTTCCAGACTCAACACTCTCTCATTCACATGCTATGAATATACCTGTCCGTCTGATCTGATACGTAAATAACACCCCTGAATACAATTTGCCTGCTTATAAGCTCCGCTGTGATTCCGAATCCAGATTACATCTCACAGAATTCATGGTTCAAATATACACAGTATGTGACCGAGAAAGGTATGGAGTAATTTACATTTCATTATAAAATCTAGTCGGCTGCTCTGAGGGAGAAACCATATCCCCTGTTTCAAGACATGCACCACTGAAAAGTTTGAATTCTATATTTTAAATCAAACAAATCTAATTTCTTTGCACCAAAAGGAATTTAAATAAAATATGACGCTAGTATCGTTCAGCTTCACTGATTTCAAATAGTTCATAGAAAGCTAATGATGCATACGGAAAGATTGACAGAAGAGTAGCCTAAACACTGGGAACCCTGTTACAATTAAATGAATGTCTTTTATGTCATGTATGCAGAGGCATTATAACATTTAATGTAAGTTCATGTATAGTAAAACATATTTTCTTGATATACCCAAATATTTAACAGGATGTATGAGATATCTAAAACTGCTTTGGCACGTGTACATCTGCATTGTAAAGGTAATTTGAGAATAAAGTAAATAATGCTACAATAAAAATACAAAATAAAATACTAATACTCTATAAAATTTGAGGCATATTCTGTGTATGGTTTGATTTAGCTCTATATAAATATAGCATTTCTACTCTGTATAAATCAATTGTGTAACATCTGAGTTTTGAGAGAAAAACGAGCCGAAAATACTCTGTTCTACTGTCTTTTAGTACATTTCTAGCCAGTTTGTAGGACTGCTATTTGGCTTTCTGTTATATTAAAGATGCTTTCTTATCTGATTTTTACCCAAGGACTACCAGTAATGATTGTGTGGCTCAGAATCAGAATCAGAAAACTTTATTGATCCCAGAGGAACTTGCTTATGTTATGTCTAAACGAAAGTCAAATAAAAACAGAAATGTGTTTATGTATCAGAACTGTTTTTCTCTCTTTACCTCATAGAATTCTGCAGACTGGTTTTGTTCCTGTGGCTTATGGACTAACATAAATAGACAGACGGAACCAAATAACCTTGGTTCTAATTGGCTGCTATGTATCAAGCCTCATTCAGAAAGCAGTTCAGAACTACACATTCCATATAACTAAACTACTGGAAGCTGACAAGGCAGCTACATGTAAATGTGTTGGGTTTTTGTGACATCAAACAAAAACAGAGACTTGCAGATTGTGCAGTTTACAGTGCTGTTTGTGTGTCTAGAGTCAAGTATCTCCACACATGTGATGTTTTGCAGCGTAATGTTCATTTATGGCCTACATGGATGTACATTTTGGTACATTTTGGTTCTACATAAAACACTTTCATTAAAAAAGCGGATTTGAATGATTAGTTCTTAATGGTTATCGCATTAAGCTCTGCACGTCATTCTTTCTGCCCAAGAGTTTAGTTTGTCTCACTCTGTCAACAAAAAGACTCTTTAGAATTCCCACTACATTTGACATTTCCCACCATCATTGATCATCTGGCCAATCAATCCTGGACCACACTGTCCAAGAAAACAAAGCAAGCATAGCAAGACAGACCAATTCGGAGAAGCAGCCCCAGTATAATCTCTCCATCCTTTGTGAGATACAGATCGACTCCTTAAGGGTCCTGCAGTTCCTTATCTTCAGATCCATTATTCATCACTAAACCCTGATCTATTGTCTCCTATCACTACTTCTACAATCAGCACCATCAAGTTCACCACTTCATCACTTAATCTCTGAACCAGCCCTCAAGTCATTCGTCTAAGAATGGCACTGACTCACTCAGGCAAGCAACGTATAACCCAAATATCACATGCACCTTTGCCCATACCACTGAAGAATGTCTGCAGCACTTTCAAAGTAAAGAAGTCAAAGTAAACATACACAATATGGACAAAAGTACTGGGACACCTGACCATTACACCAAAAAGGAACTTTAATGACACTGCATTCAAATGCATAAACTTTAATAAGGAGTTGGTACCCCCTTTGCAGCTGTAACAGCTTCCACTCTTCTTCAAAAAAGTGGAAGAAGATTTTCATTTTGGAGTTTATGTGGGAATTTGTGCCCATTCATTCTGTAGAGCATTTATAAAGTCGGGTACTGATATTGGATGATATACCCTGGTTCACAATCTCTGTTCCAGTTCATCCCAAAGGTGTTGGAACTCATCCAGCCATGTGTCTTTATGGAGCTTGCTTTGTGCACTGAAGCACAGTCATGCTGGAATAGAAAAGAGTTCTT
>JBBPDC010000001.1:12587590-12616066 GCA_037974485.1 Hemigrammopetersius urotaenia | reverse complement strand
AAACTGAATTTATTAGAAGCTAAAGAACACATCTTAACCGGGGGTGCCAATAATTATGGAGGGCAGTGTATACTGTATATCTAGATACTAGACAGGAAAAAATGATTTTTCTTTAAACATTTTAAGACTTTTACAGCATTGTTTCCTCCATAAACTTAAAATAAGAAAAGAATAGTACTCTCATATATCAAGTTTAAATACAAACAAGATGTAAAAGGATTTTCCTGAAATCCTAGAAAGTCCTGAGGGTTCCCTTCTGCGCAATAGTAGCTAATTCACTTTCTGACACCAAACAAAATGCAGTGGGGCTGTTGGGTAATATTTCACTGAGGCGAAAACGCAACCAATGAATGAGAAATAGCCTATTCTGGGCTACGCTTGTCTTAGTGAACAGCTAAAGGTCAGCTTTAAGACTGCTGTCTACAGCTTTAACACAGGATGTCAGACACCTCATACACTCCTCCAGCCACGCAACACACGCTGCGCTTCACATACTAGCTTGTGTAAATGTCAGCTCATGGTATACACATGTACTGATGATGTAGACATGAAGCCTCAGCATGTCTTGTTTTAACAATCCCCGCACATACACACTCAAAGTCTTCCCCCCATTATCTTTCTTATTTCACCTCCTCCCCGTCAGTCTGGACCCCAGTGGATGGGATAGGTCAGACAAGGCAGAGAGGCCAAGCCAGTGTCTTTGCGAATTCAGACAGAAATAGGCTCTGACCTTACAGAGCCATTCCTATTTCTCCTTCATTCCCCACCCTGCCTTCATTCCCTCTCTCTTGCCCTGTGCTGAAATAAGAAATACATTCCACTTTCGTCCAATCCGTCCTTCCAAATCTGACTATATTGCAGTAATACACGCTTGGGTCCTGTTTGCCAATTAGTAGCCCAGTGTCAGTCACATAGGTGTTGGTTCCCCTGCACTAGTATTCAAAGCTTCCCTCGCTTATTTGGATCTGCCTCACAGCAAACAAATGACATTCATAGACCACCTGAGCAAAAGATGCCTTTTGGTCCCCAGTGGCTGTACTCAAATAGGATTCAATTTTGTGCTGCCGCGCCGAAGCTGACTAAAGGTTGAACTCCAACAGACCTGCACGCACACGAATCACATACAAAATACATCTCTGAATATACTCCCCCATCCCTCTAGTGCTGGCATAATGCCTGTTTGAGAACTGTGATTGACAGTCCATGTGTTTTTGTTTTCTGTCTTCTGTGATTTCCCAGAAATGCACTCCAAAAAAAAAGAAAAGAAAAAGAAAAACGAAATTGCACCATTGTTAGTTTTAATCATTTCTCTCTCACTGATGTTTCTTTTAACAAATGCACACAACTGAGTGAAACAGAGCTGTGTTGTTTCAGTAAAATAGAAGAAATTGTAAGATTTAATTGAAAAGTGTTTATTTGGTCATGGTAACCTTGCTGCGTTAATTTGGAGTAAAGGTTTCTTTCCCACTGGCACCAGTGCCTATTGATTAATGAGAATTAAAAAAAGTGACATTTTTATTTAATTTGTATAGAATCTTATACAATAGAATCATGTTTGTTTCTTAGCCCTGCAAATATAGAGGCACTAATCAGATTTCATTATTGCATTTTGGCTGGAAACAAAGGAGTTAAATGAAAACACCCTACAGAAAGGATCCAATTAATTTTTCAGCTTTTTTATGTTTATAGCCCCAATTCAAGACCCAGCTCCAATACATTCATTTCATTTCCACTCTGTGTTTTCATTCCCCTTGGACTACCTTCTCTCGGCTGTGTATCTAATTTTTGGTTTTTTGTGGTTAACTCATTAGCCTCATTGCTGTTAGCTGCAGGAATGAGTTCTCATGTGTCTTGCTGTTAAGTATGTGGTTATGTTCAACTCATGGAGCTAATGTTATACTTGCGTGTACTACAGCAATTAATGTACCAGCCAGTGTAACCACATGCATAACAGCAGATGACATGGTACAACAAGACAAGTTAAACACTCATGGTGCTGTATGATTTCAAAACCTTCACTGTTGACTATGATTAGTTAACCTTACTTAAATAAAGTAAGTAAAGTGGAATTGAATGTTGTACACTACCGCATTAAGTGAGCATTTTTTAGTATTGCATACAATTCCTGTTCCACTTTTTTTTTAAAGGCACACGGTTTGCATTGCTTTTTTTAAAGCATTGTTATCAGAAGTTAGAGTATTTAAATCTAAAAAAAAAAAAGCAACTTTACAAGAAAAGAGATAAAACATTCCTAATATTTAATGTGAAATACCTAAAAAATCCATTTGGACTGTTTCCACTTGTCTGTTCATCATAAAATTTTGACACAATGTCAAATAATGTAAAACAGTAGCAGGCTTTATAGGTCATGTTTGTGTCTATTTGTCTCCAGTATCACATAATGCAAAATACATGGTGACAGAAATTTGCATACTCAGTTCAGTATGATGCGATATATTTCAATTCACTCCGTCACATATCTAAGAAGTTACTTAACATCGTGTCATGGAGCCACAAGAGAATATTTTAAAGTACTATAAATACATTTAAAGTATTTATAGTTTTTTTTTGGAGTGTAGTGAATCGGTAAGTTTTCATGAAAGGAGACCAAGTATTAGAATGAAAAAGATGCATCATATGTTTTCATTATTTCAAAATCTAAGTCACAGTTTAAGTTTAGTATTCACATCTAGCTCAACAGTGTTAGTTGTGTATGCTTAATGCAGAGAACATGTAATATCAGCCTTTTCTGTTCAATTTGTTAAACCTGCTTTATATAAACACGATATGCCCTAAATCAAAAGAACTGGAATCAGCAGGTACAGATGATAGAAATTTGATTTGAAGCAGCAAGAGATTCATCATCAACTCCAAATAGATAGAATAGTCCATTTTCATCTAAAGGATATTAACGTGAACATGAATAGTCAGAACCAGAACCAGAATCTTAATTAAATAGTAATTAATTAAGAGTAATTAATTACTATAGATGTAAAAGTTGGAGAATAGATGGAGAAGTCACAATCTGAATGCGATAATATTTTACAATCACTGGAGACTGTTATTTAAAGCTTTTTCATTTTTTAGTTTGTCCTTAAGCTTTAGATTTGCCTTTTTGTGATCACCATTATGTATCATTTAAGAACTATGGGCAGTCTAGTGATATAAAAAGTGTAATAGTCATGGGTGTCAAAATCCATCTGTACATTATTGAGTCTGTTGGATCAGTTCTTTGGACAGATAGATGAGATCAATGAGCTCAATTAGCTGTAAACACATCACACATTCCAAGTAGCTTAGGTTAGTGGGGCTGTTTAGAATCAAGTGTCTGCTTTTGCCTTTAGCGTTCCATGTTTATTTACTCGCTTATTTTCTGTGCCTTTCAGACAGAAGAGAGGTTGGGAAGAGGGGACTACAAATCACATGTGTTTTTAGAGATGAGGGGAACATGAGCATAACTGAGAAACATCCTTGTCTCTGGACTGAACACAGCTCAAAAGTGACACTCCTTCGTGTGCCCTTGACCAGGGCAGCCACTTTGTCAGATTCAGGCTTTAGATATGCAAAATCTGAACATGACAAGATGTGCGGAATTAAATCGTAGAACTGTGTCAGTGTGTGACGTGTTAGTCCTGCAAAACCTGGAAAGATGGTGTTACGCCAGTACACTAATGCATGAAAACTCTCCCCTGCAGAAATGAGGCTTTTTGTAGAAACTGTAGAAATTTGTAGAAATTTTCACACAAAGTATTCATTTTGTTCTTGAATACAAAACTGTTCCATTGTTACTTTTAGAGTTTAGATCTTGCCAGCTCTGCACATCATGAAGTAATCCCCAGCTAAACACACCTGTTCCAAACACCTCAACCATTTCTCAAGCCCTTCATGAGACACATCACTGATTTGTGGGTTTGGTGGCAGGGAAAATATTCAGAAAAGCACATTCCAAGAACCTGAGGACAGGTGATCTAAGGTGCACACCAAGGTGGTCTTGTATTACATACGAGGTAACACAAGTCTCCTTATTGAAACACTGTGTGAAATCTCATTCTTTGTCCCGACTTTGGTTCTAGCAAATGTATAGAAGGCTGGTGTAGTCCCTATATGTAGAGCAAAGGAGCTAGCCATCTTTCATCAGTCATCTCATGTCATTTTTTCATTCTGTTAGATTCTTGTGAAACTCTAGACAGCCCTGACTATTTGCCTAGGAGGCTTTGATGACAGGTCGATGTATTATCTTATGAATAACTGTTTGTGATCTGGGCTTTACATTCACAGCAGTGTTAGAACATTTGAGTAGTCTTATTTATAATAACCTGCCGTGTCTTAGCTCATTAATAAATGACCTTTGACCAATTCACTGATTTTTAAACTCGCATGACGGGTATCAGCCCTCACTGGTGTTGATTTTGACAATTACTGTGATGAAGCTTGGGGCCAGCTTGGAAAGATTCCTTCAGCTACCGGCAGCAACAGATTGAGTGCATGCGAAAGTCGATCTAGCTATGGCTCCTCTGTCTCATCCCAGTAGACAGGGAGCTTTGAGCACTCTTTCAGAACCCTTTTGTGTGGCTTAGGGCTCTCTGAGGCACTCCAACATGAAAAGAGACTCAAGTGTCTCGGCGGCGTTAGCTCCAGGGGGGGAATGGCATAGCATTCCTCTTGCATGTCCAGACCATTATTATACAGTCCTCTGTGTAGAGGATAGTATTTGAGCATCATAAACAACTTTAAAATAAATATAGGATTGCTTTTATTTCAGGTAACATATGCATTTCTCTGGGTTTGAAGGTCAGTGGCCTTTTTACTGAATATATGCTGAAAGGAATCACCTGTTGTTTGTGCCTGGCAGCCTTTGCAAATGAGCGAGTGCCCAAAAGAATATCAATGAATATCTGTGTGTCTGTGTGTGTGTGTGTGTGTGCACTTTCCCATATGTGAGAGAGGGAAGGAGGTAAGGGAGACTGAGCCCTTCGAACCCTGTTACTGTGGCAACAGCATCAATAAGATTGAGCTGAATTCACTCCTGTGCACTTTCTCCCAGCAGTTCTCAGGAGCCACATGTTTACTTGCACATCTGCATTCTCTTCTGGATACACATCTCATCAGGGCAATAGGATTCTCTCTTTTTTACTTGACTAAGGCAGACAGGGCAATAGCTAGTCTTTGTTCAAGCAAAGCCACCTGTCTCTCCAAGTATAAACTTATACCAACTGGCTATAGCATTAAAACTGCTGACAGGTGACGTGAAAACATTTATTATCTCGATACAATGATCGCTGTCAGGGAGCGTAATATATTAGGCACCAAGTGAACAATTAGTTATTGATGCTGATGTGTTGGAAGCAGGAAAAGCGGGGAACCATAAGGATCTGAGTGACTCTGACATAGACCAAATTGTAACGGCTAGGCTACTGGGCCAGAGCATCTCCAGACTGCATGTCTTGGGGGGTGTTCCTGGTATGCAGTGGTTGCTATCCATCAAAACTGGTTCAACTGGTGAACCAGTGGTGCAAGCTGGAAGTGGTGCACATGGGAAGCCTATCTGGTCTGATCCCACAGAAGAGCTACAACAGCATTAACTGCGGATAAAGTTACATTTCATTTCATTACTTTGGCAGACACTTTCATACAAAGCGACTTACAATACGAGCTAACACTCAAGTTTTAGGCGAGTGTGAGAACTAGAGGAGAGTTCTATGTATTAAAAGTTTTAAGTTAATGCTGGCTCTGATAGAAAGTTATCAGAAGACACAGTTTGATGCGTATGGGGCTGCGGAGCTGTAGACCGGTCAGAGTACCCATGCTGACCCCTGTCCACCCCTGAAACCCTCTGCAATGAGAACATAAGCATCAGACTTCAAGCATGGAGCTATGGAGGAAGGTGGCCTAGTCTGATGATGATTACTATTGGTGTATTAATAATAATCAAATTTTGACTCAGTGTAAACAGTAGCTGGCACATTATTCTACAAAAAATAGACACAAGTGGAGATACAATATCTTCCAGAAGCGATGAATATATAGAGGTCTGTGCAAAGGTACATTTGTAATTTGTGTAATTTACCTCAGCAGTGCCATTTGCCACCAAAAACACAAGAAACAGTAGAATAAATACAAACAAGAAAGCAGTAAAAAGTATGAAAAAAAGTATTTTGTTTTTAAAAATAGTTGATATTTTCTAAGCTGGTTAGAACAACAAGTACTGCATGCATTTGTAAAATTCCACGAGCCGCACACCTGATTGAATCTAACGAAGTACTGATTGAGTCGCACCAGGTATTTGATGGTAACAAGTAATACTGGGCTTCCATAACATGAGGTCTGGAAATGGTTAAGTGAACACATTTACATACATAAAACAACTATTCATTGTATTAATGTTATTTGTATTTGTTCTAATACGAATGTTATGCTATTTATTATAAACACAAAAAAACAAACAGCATTTAAGTATAATTTTCTCAGGTGCCTAAGACTTGTTCACAGTACTGTATACACACAGAAAACAGCAACTTGTCAAGTTTGAGATGCTAATATAAAATATAGCGCTAGAAGAGCAGCAGACCTATCAACAATCCACTCAAAAATATGTTTCTCTGCAGGAACTTTGTCCCACTGTTGGAGAATCTTTATAGAACATTGATTTTAAAAAATCAGTTCAACCTAAAACCTGAAACCTCAACCTAAACCTGAAATGCTTTATTTAGAGTTGCTGTCTTTCTGTTTTTGACCCTGTTTTCTGTTCTGTGTGTTCTGGGGACCTTTATTTTGAAGTTCTGGTTTTTGTCACGTGTCTGTGTCACATGTTTTCTGTTTATGTGTTACGTGTCTCCTTAATGTCTCGTGTTTCCCCATGATTAAGTTGTATATATATGCCTGTTTTTGTTATTCTTTCCTCATGTGTCCATCGCCTCACTTTCCCAGCCTGTATCCCGTGTTTGAAACCTGTTTTTGCTCCTGGTGGCCCGCGTGCCCATTTGTTTTCCTTTTGTTTTCATTTAATAAAATCACGAACATGGAATCCTGGCTATCTGTCCGTTCCTGAGGTCCCCGAGGTAAATCAGAGTCCCTCGACTCTGACAGTCGCCAGTGTTACACTATCACACTGGTCTATGTTGAGGCACCCATTCAAGACTAAGCTTGCTGCAAGCAGCACATTTGCCATTATGCAAAAACACATCTGATCAGTGTTAATTGTATAATAAAGCTTACCATTTTTGTTAGAATAGTGGACAGTATCTCCACTTGTCACGCAGAAGACTGGGATTTGATTCCCCAATGAGGAGAACATAAACATTGGGGCAGCTGGTGGCCTAGCGGTTAGGAAGTTGCCCCTGCGATCAGGAGGTCATGGGTTCAATTTGCCAGACTGCTAGTGACGCCACTGAGATACCCTTGAGCAAGGTACTCTTGAGCCGTGTGCCCCCCCGTTGGTGTCAGCCCACTGCTTCACTTCCTGAACGGGTTAAATGCAGAGAAAGTTCTTCACACTCTGTGGTGTGTTCACACATGAGTATAAGGGGCCACTTTCACAAACACTCAAGAGACCTCTCATTTGAAATGAATAATACAATCAAAATTCTAGTACAGTAGTGTACAGTAGTGTGCAATTTTGCATTAAGATAAATACGATTTTGGCCAAAATTCTCTAAAGCATGTACAACCTCGCAAAATGTATTTTGAAAGATCAAATTAGTGGAAAGAGCAAGAATAGTCCATTTCATGTTCATTACCATTTTGCGGTATAATATACTGCAACAAAACCAATTATGTACAGACACAGCCAGATGATTATAGGTGAACTATAATTATTGATTTATATTGTCTGCAAAGTTTGTCACCAGGGGAGCTGCCTTCACTGCCCAGCCCTAGCTATTCTTGCCTTCCGATAAAATATAAAGGAGTCTATTGTAAATAAATGTCAACTTTGCAATGGTTCAAAACCTAATGCTTCATATCCAGCATGGATCAATTCAGGATTTTTAGATCAAGAACATTTTTCATAAAGATTTGAACAGCGGGGGTGCTCTTTCTACATCGGATTTGCTCTTTTAGCTCAATGAGACAGTTCTGTGAGGATAGACCTGACCTTCTAAAATCAGCACTCCTGAGACCCTTCATCAGGTCAACCTCAGATTTTGGGCTCATTTTTGCTTCCATCCCTGGTATAAAAAGAGATTCTCTGTCTGAGGCTGGGGGAGCTTTCTGTGTCAGTCAGAAAGAAAGTTTGCTTGTTGAAGGGAGCGCTTTTAATGTTTTGTCCCACAGCTCATGCCCTTTACTCTGGGTGTAGTGCTCACGAGCTTGCCAATGCTTCTACAGAGAGATACTGTGGACTGTGGTAAAATGAGTGTGAAGAAGCTATTAAAAGGTAAAAGGCATAATCAGATAATTAGATAATAAAAGGACTCTTTGAAGAACATTATGTTGTGGTTCTTTATACTTTGGAAAGGTTCTTCATAACACATCTTACTAAGACAGCTCTCACACCCTGCCCTACATGTTCACTGCCCTATGCATTTTAGTGTTTTCACTACTTTAGCAACTCAGTAAACATAGGCAAAAGTAAGAACTTCCATTTAGAAGCATATTTGTGTTTCATCATGATTTAAATTGATCAAAAATGGGTCAAACAATTTGTTAAAGTTTTGTAAATACAGCCTTGTATTTATAGCCATTTTGCCATGTTTTTGTCATTTGGATAAATAGTACAGATCTGTTAATACAGAAAGTATGTCAATCGTAAGTGCAGCTCTTTACATGTCATTGCAGTCAAGACACATATTCTGCTTTCTAAAAGCCAAGATGCACCAGAGAAAGATAGGACCTTCATTAGCACAGTCCAAAGGATCCTCGTTTTTTGTTACATAATGCGAAGTGGAGCCGTTTACCATGGCAACTTTGAGATGTTATAACAAAGAATTCCACACGAAATGTAATGAGAAGCTGGAAACTTCAACAATGATTTTAAAAGAACTTAAGCGGCTTCTAGCTAATTGCTCACCAGGGAACAAAACTGTTTAATTCACTGAATGAAGGTGTACATTAAATATTCACCCTTTTAAACAATACAAAACATCCTACAGGGTCCATCCTTCAAGAATCTCTGACCCAGTTGTGTGGACGTCACAATTTGGTGAACAACAGTTTCACACAAAGTGTAACATATCAGTTTATCCCACCATTTTCAGTCACTCAATTCAGGCATCTAAAGACTACATAAAGCTGTAAAACTCTGTTCTAAGTCATTTCTGTTGGTTCATGTCCTGGTTCTGGTATAAGCTGAGCAGTACCAACTAAGACAGTCAACTTTGGATCTTTGCAAACCTCCATAGGTAATGTTTGTTGTATTAAAAAAAGTGCCTACTCCATACAGCTTGTGATTTGTAATGTTTTTAGGCCACATGCTCTAGTGCTTTTCTCTATTCATTCATGCACAACTGTATTATCATTCTGGATCCAGTGGAATGGAATCAGGTAGAAGCAAATTACTGTATAATAGTTCTAGGTTCAACAATAAAATCACTGTTGCTAAATTAACATATTTCATATAACACTGAGCTAGTGCATATTAGTGCCAGCCCAAAAAGCACATCATAAGTGATAATAGAAAGCCTTAACTAGCAGCGGTCTATCATATCAGAGATCGTTTACACTATCAGAACGCAACTCTATAATGCTAAAGTAAAAAAAAGTTCTGTAAATGGACAATAATTTGATGTGGTTGTCTGTAATTTTTTACAGTTTTTCAAATCAATACAAAAATGTATTCAGACATCGGTGAAATATCATCACTATTATTTCAAAACAAATTCTCTATAGATGATCCAGACTGTCAAAGCATGTCTGGTCTTCAATACACCAAAACTCTCCCAGACCACTCCTGCAAACCCTTCACTGGCTTCCTGTGGTGCTGCTTGAATTGAAAACTCTAACGCTTGCTTACAAAGCCAAAAATCCTCCAACTCTGTCTTTCCTACCAGCCCGGATCAGACCACGGGTCACAGCTTGCTTTCTTAAAGCAGCAAGCACAGCACAACTCAACCCACCACTTTTCAAAGGTTGAAGACAAGCATCAAGTCTTTTCTTAGTTTTGGCACCAAAGTGGTGGAACAAACTTCAACCAGAGATTGAAGACACACCTCTTCACTGAACACAAGAATAACAACTACATGTACATAACTTAAAATACAAACTGTGCGCATGTGAGATCTAATAGGACCCCAGTGGAGTATTAATTCCACCTCTGGTAGAATCTTAGTATACTAGTAGCTCTTAATTTTGAATCTAGGTTTACCAGTGTAAATGATGAGTTTATTTTGTGGATGTATTGTAAACATTGTATTTGTAAACCTTCATTAAAAAATTCATTGTTCTACATAATAATGCAGATATTTTTATAGCCTCTCAGCCAACAAAGTAAAAGTATTAGGGAATAGATAATAGAATAGAATAAATGAATAAGTGTAAAAGTAAAGTGTCCATTTTCTCACATTTACATTTACGGCATTTATCAGACGCTTTTATCCAAAACGACTTCCAGCCCTTGTACTACAGGTGACAGCCTCCCTGGAGCAACTTAGGGTTAAGGGTCTTGCTCAGGGACCCAGTGGTGGTATGCTGAAGGTCGGATTCGAACCCATGACCTCTTGGTCTGGAGGCAAGTATCCTACCCACTGAGCTACCTCCACCCCACTGTAAGGCCTGGCGCGGAAGACGGAGGGGAGCGACATGTAACCAACACAGAACAATTCATTCCTGAGCAACCTTCCAGGACTTCTAGCAGACCAATTAGGCGCAGATCTGCATCACCTGAGTACTAGGTCTAGGACCTATATATAGACAAGACTGGATAGACTTCAGTGCGAAGTTTACTTGCCTGGTGTGAGACTCTGAGCCTGTTTTTGCCTTATTCCTGTTTTTGTCATTCTGACCCTGTTTCTGCTTTTTCGACTTCTCTTTTTGTCTTGTGGACTTGGTACTGTTGTTTCTGTGGATTTTCTGGTTTTGACCTTGCCCGTTTTATGGATTACCCTTTTTGGCCTGTGGACTTTATTAAAACTCATTTTGTATTATCCTATCTGCATTTGGATCCTTTATTTAGTAATCATTACACCCACATGTGAACAGCATGAAATTCTTCCTCTGTATTTAACCCATTCACCAAGTGAAGCAACGGGCAGCCAGGAACACAGCGTCCGGGGAACAGTGTGTGGGGACAGTGCGTTGCTCAAGGGTATCAGAGATGCCACTAGCAGTCCTGGGGTTCAAACCCATGACTTTCTGATCGCAGGGCGAACGCCTTAACCACCAGCTGCCAGCTAATAAATAATCTACACACACATTTATACATACACAGTATAAATATAATATAGTTAAATATACAGACAGTATATTAACATATGCACGTAATGCATAGTTTGAACATTTCACAATGACAAGTAGAGTCATTAACAATAAAATCTTACTAAATGTACACTTATTCAAGGTCACATTTCATGCAAAACAAATTTTTACTTGTTTTATAAACAAATATGGTTTCATAAAGTACCTAAATACTGTTAACTGTTAGTTTTAAAACCTAGTATATATTCTTCAGTTCATATAGTTCATGTATGTAAATGTAGCAGCATAGACAACCTGTTTTGAATTCACTTTTTGTGATGCCATAAGGAATGTTCCATTCCAAGCTGATTATTGAGTGAGGCACACTATAGGCCAGCCAATCATAGTTTGCAAAAAATATAAAATGGTCACATAAAAATTAATTACAGCTATTCTTGGTAAATAAAACCACACAGATTTTATTAAAAGACCTGGGGGGAGGAAAAGAACTTTTTAATAACTTTTGGAATACATTATTGTCAGAAAACTATCATTATAGCTGTGAAATGTTTGCATTATGGATGTGGCGTATTTCAAACAGCTCACCACAAACTACCGTGTGGGTGTGTGGTTAATTTGTGTTTGAATCAATTCAGTAATTGATGCAATTCAGTGATAAACGAAGCAGTAATTGAGAATAAACTGAGTATCTTCTATGAATTTAATGTATAATAAGAATGCCTTGAAACTCTGAACTACCCCCTATATTTACACCAACTTAATCAAAAATGTTTCATACTGTGCAGTGCAATTTATATTAAGTACACAGTTATAGTGAAATTCATACCAAAGTGGATGATTTGTGTTTTATACCTGTATTCAAAACTTTGCCACAGAAAGACTGACAATTACATTGAACTGATTGCTGCATTCTCTGTTGTGTGTTTATATTGAACATGATATTTTCTGACAGTTTTAAAGGTACTGTTGAAGCATTCCTATCTGAATCAGACATGAAGAGTCATGAAGTGCTATTTATGCTACAGCACTATTAAAATATAACCTTGGATAATTACATGAAGGTCTACAGTGTTGCCTTTAAACCTTCTCCAGCTGAGTTTTAGGCAAATGTAATTAAGGAGAAAACTGCTGGCGTTCCCCTCCAGTAGACTGGAGCACATCATTTGGGCAAAGCTTTTAGACTAGGAGGTGATAATCAAATGATATTAATTACATGGGAAATGGCTGAGTTCACCTGTTTTCCAAAATGGCATCTACATGTTGCCTTAGGAAAACTGGCTTTTTTTCATTTTTATTCTCAACACACAATTTGTGTTTTGATCCTCACTATCTGGGCCTTTATCTCCTACTACAAATAACAATGCCACTTCTCCAGCCTCCCTAGTTTTATCAGCTAAATAAGGTGCACTACCATTTTTTTATTAGGTTTATTGTTTTCAAGGTCCTGTTCAAACTTCTAGCTCGTCCAACCTGGCAACAGTTGCTATGAACCCTTTTCAGATGGCCGTATGGAGTGTATTCAACTGATAAACATTCATAAGTCATAAGTCATTCATTCGTGTGACCTTTATTTTCAAGTGTGTAAACATGCATGGAATTCTAAACGTAGTGAATGCTTTGATGACGAAGATGATGATAATGATGATGATGATGATGATGATGATGATGACGGGACCAAATGGTAAGTAAAGATATTCAGTTCATATTTCAGAACTGCAGTGCAGTTACAATGAGATCTGAGTGTGTTTTTTAGTTTTACATTATAATAGTTTTGTTCTGAGAGTTTTTTGAATTTGAAAGAATGACCCATGTCCTCTTGGACCCTGCATCATATTACTCAATTTATTATGAAACAAGCAGGCAGCAGCAGAGAGGGACTGCCTACAAAAAGTTGGCTGCGCCTTGGTATCATTTAAATTGAAACAATATGAGATTGTGTTTGTGGGTTAGTTCTTGATGCTCTGCTGGGGAAAATGTTTTAATCAAAGTAATATATATGCAAATTATGGCAAATTTGTAATTCATTAAACATCAAAACTAAGTAAGCAACTTTAGAAAATGACTTACCCCACTGGGTGAGTGAGTGTGTGTGTGTGTGTGTGTGTGTAATTACTTGTTTGAATATACAGGGATGTCAGAATAACACACTTTATAACACAATTTCAGACGTTAAAGTAATATAATTTAAACTGCAGTGTTTCCCTGCTCCCTGTGCACAACGTAATTGAAATTGTCCGTTCATTGTTCACACAGACACACTTGATTTACAGAGATAAGTGACTTTGCCATGACCTTGCTGGGCAGTGACATGGGTCATAGACCTGGTTGCCTTTTCCAGCATCCTCAATCAACTCAGGATCCGCGGGATTAGTCTGTGCCATTGAGCTCTAAAGATTACTCCTTTTATTTGCTCCCTTTTCTTTTCTCTCTGTGGACAGATTTTGCGGAGGGAGCAAACATGTAAACAGTGCTTCACTCAGCGGCTTGGCACTCCTTTTAGTTCCGAATGAGTAGGGATATTGATTGCATAACGCCGTCCATCCACCCCGCTGCCCTCCACTGTTGTCTCTTATCACCTGCTGTGTACAGAACAAAGTCATTTACTGTTTACTGTTCCTGAGAGACAAAAGGCCATGCTTCTAAGCATTGCAAGCTGTATTGGGGCATGAAAAACCACAGTCTACAGTGTAGATTGAAGTAATTAAATGATATATAATATGTTGGAATTATATATTTATACTTGTTATTGAAGTTGTACATGTCTGTACTATTTCTGTGAGTTCAGTAAATAAATAGGTGCTGTCCAGTGATAAGTCTTGTGACCTTAATCAGTCTGAGATCGGATCTTATTTCAAACATGGTGCTTTCTGGATGTTTTTAAAAAGTAATTGCTACTGATATACCGCTTAATCAGCATTTATATAAGCTCTGTTCAGCAGTGATCTATAATAGTAGTATGTTCCTTTACTTTTTTATGGCTTTCTACAAATGAGTTTCAATCGGTGAAAGCATAGAACAATAGTGGGTTGGAGTGTATAGAATCCTAATGCGTTTTAGACACACTGACAGCTGAGCATGAGCGGAGCTTTGATTGGGACTTTGATGGGGAGACAAAAGCGATAACTCTGCTCCAGCCATAGTGCAATTGTATCTTTCATACAGTAATATCAAAGTGTACATGTACATAGAACATATGGCAGGTAGCATGGTACCGTCATCCACGTAACCAATAACGAAGTACCATTAATAACACAAGAAATTCTTTATTTTAATTTGCCATCTGACTGAAACCTTGAAGTTCCCATTTTATGGCAGGTAGGTCACATTTTACGGCAAATACAAAGAATGGGAATCGCGGTGGGTATCAGTATACTGTGCAACACCAGTCTCTTACAGAATCTATACTAAATGCAATGTCTTCCATATTTTTGAGCACAGAATTGTTCATATAAATTGGTCCTCTTTCTCACCTGCATCCACACAATAATGGACCGAGCTCTTGTGCTTCTTAAAGCCAGATTCAGCTTCAGCCAATAAGCACAAAATGGCATCGCTGTCCTACAACAATACTGGGTGAGAAAACAGGACTAGCAGTAGAGAAACAGAACAGAACATTTGCATTCCAAACATGACAGAAATCAGCAGCTTTATTTTGCTTAAAGTTATTGTTAGGAACAATTCACTCTATATTGGTACGGATGGTGTCCCTACTGTCCCTACCCAATTCTATGTCCTTGCAGCTGAGCATCATCAATAATGAGGAATCAAACCGGTTTTTGAGGACAGTATTTTGTTTTGAGAGTTGTCTGAATTGCTGAAATTGCAGACGTTAATATTATTGCTGCTGTTAAAGTTAAAATTGACCTTGTTTATCAAGTTGTGCTGTTTATATTAAGCATGATTGTCACGGGCGACGCATCCATCTGGAACCGAGAAACAAGACACAAACATGCACTAAATGTCAAAATAAAAGCCCCCAAAACTAAACCAAAACAGTGGCCCCTACCGGCCACTGGCCAAGACATGACAATGATACATCAATCAAAGGGCTCAATGTTTGTTGTCATGCAGTAAAATGTATTACGATTCCTATTTGCGTTGACTTTACCATCACATTATTATCATCTGATTTCCAATTAGGTTTGTACTTCTCAAGAAACCACATAAATGGTTCTGCAAAGGACAGTGGGTGCTCGGACACTGTGAAATGGGCTCCTCAAACAGTTTATTTAGAGTCTGTCGACGGCTTTGACCTTGTCGCTGGTGTTGTTTTTGAACCTGTGTTACTCCCTTACGCTTTGATTAAAGCCACTGGGTTCTGGTGAAGTGTGAAGTGCTGTTTCACTCTATTAACATTCATAATCACAGCCTTGCTAACTATAATTAATATTAATTGCCTGTCAAACACTTCTAGCTTTGTATTTACTTTCACCAAGTTCCCTCCTGTATTTTAATGACTGACACAGAGAGTGAGTACATAGTGTGGTAAAATATGCTACAGTAATTATTTTAAGTTACTTGGACAAGTTCATGAAGGACTGTTTGCTCTGTGTCACTGGCCTTTCACTATTTCAGCCACAATTTTAATCTAGACAGATATGGATAAAGACCTATTGGATTTTTTTCCCCTAATAAGACTTCATATTCAGTTACAGAAAACCCATTTTCTTTCTATTCTGTTCACCAACATATTATTCTTCTATAAAGTCTTACATTTCTGTCCTTCTCCTGCTCACATTCCTCTATTTTCTTCCATTTTTTGCAGCTGAAAGAACATTCTATAGTCTAGGCAATTTCATTGTAATTCATAAACATATTTAGTTTAATTTCTATTGAGAACAGGAAAATTACAGTATGGGCAGAGAGATAAATCAAGCTTTTTAAATGTTAAAAATGTTAAATCTCAAAACTTTACAAAGAGGTACACATAAGCTGTAAAAGTTGAATGCACATATAAAACATCTCCCAAAGGTTAATGTGATTTTCACAGCACCTGCTTTAGAAACATGAAAGTTGCCTCTCTGCAAAAGTTTCTTCCAGTGTCCCTCTTGTTCTCCATCGCCTGTCTTCCATGCACCTTACACACTGCCAGTAGGAATGAGCTAACTGTCCCACTTGGAACTCATGTTAAGCGCAGAACAGAAGGAGTGAATGAGAAATGGAATAAAGAGTCTTTACGGGGCAAACTGAATTGAGCAGAGTGTGTGAGGAGCTGCGCTTTGAAGACTTTACACCCTAATCCCATCTGCAGATCCGCCGCCCCACCCAGCTTTGATTCCCCCAGCCTAAGCCTCACTCCTGCTGGATCCCAAGCACAAGGTCAGCATATATTGCACACATAATGGGGTCTTGTGCGGTTAGCACTGAAGAATGAAGAACATTCATTTCACTCAGGGATCTTTTCTCAAATGGCGTATTAATCCAGCACAGTAAGAGGATAGAGAGCTCTGTATTATTGAGTAGATGTGGAGCAGTGAATTGAAAAAGCTGCCACAATTGTTGTTGTCTTTATATGATGCTCACAGTAGTGTTTGTCTACTCAGCAGACAATTGTTTTGCACTCGTGTAATATCGAAGAACTGGGTTCTGTACACAGATTAATCCTGTGGATTTAGCAGAACTTTCAATTGGAAGATTATACTACTTCACAATGTCTTTGACTGGCTTTTAATAGCTAACCCGCCGCTGTAGCCAACAAACATACTCTGCCATCTGCATGACCTCTCCAGGCAAATACAGAATGTGGTACAATTGTATTAGGTTCTGTCTATATAATAGCTACAGAAAAATGTAGAAATGTGATTGCAAGATACAAATATAGTATTATTAATTGCTTTGTTATATGAAGAATTCTATTTTTCTGTTTCTCTTCTTGTATTATTCTTCAAAGAGCAGCTCCTCACACATTCTGCACAGTTCAACTGTTTATTCCTATTCTTGTTCACTCCTACTGTTCTGAGCTTAACATCAGCTCCAAGTGGGACTGCTAGCTCATTTTGGCTGGCAGCACTGTGTATGGTGCACTTTTGCAGTGACACTTTTGAGAGGTAATAGAAGTCCATTTGCAAACATTCTCAGACAATTATATGTGAAGGAGTTAGTGGCCGAGTGAGTACATTCACTATTTAGTTAATACGTCTGGTCTTTGAGATGCTCTGCATCTATAAGCATACATGACTGGATTACACGGCTGCATACTTCAACGGTGATCTCTTGAAAAGGTTTTAAGTATGTAAACAGTTTTTGTTTCAAAGGGTACATTCACTCGCCAACCCATATACATAGAAATTATTTTGAATTATATTTGTGGTACACAGTGCCATATCAGAGAATAATACTGCAATAATGATTACGATATATATATAGTGCAGCGCTAATCTCTGGTCATTTTTATTTGTTGTTTAATTAAGGCTTTAGATGAAGTGTCCCACATTCAGTCTATTAAACCCACACCCACACTTTTACTTGACTGCTGTATTGCACTGACTTGAGGTACAAGAGAGGTATTTGTATGCAGAGTGCCTTGTTTTCATTGTGTGGGTGTGGGGCATTGGCCTGGGCTTCAAATGAATTTGTAAGCGCTGCACCATCACCTGTACTGAAAACAAACGGCAGCCGTAATTCACGTGTTCAGGAAAAATCACTGGTCCATCACAGCTGTGTGCAATCAATCAAGTGAAACAATCTCTATTTAAAGAGGAACAAAAAGAAAATTCTGCCATTGTGTTTCTGAAGTAGAAGCATACACGGGTAAAACAGTGCCACAGTGGATGTGGACAGTGGATCGACTGAAAACCTGCTGAACGTTTTAAGAGGTGGTTTGATGTGGCATGCTTGATCCATCATCCTTGGTGACACCAGCTGCCCCTCTTTGGTTTGACCTTTTGAAAAGCCAGCTGTTCCCCTTCAAAGAATGCGACTACGGAGGTGTGGCGGCCAGACACCGATTGATTAGGGAGGCATTAATCAAACAGAAGGATTATCCCTTTCCATTTCTATAGTAAACCAATTACGCTTCTCATTGCGGAGGAGGGCCACCAGGTTGGCCGAGCAATCCGTTTATAGAGTCGACTTTAAGGGGTCTGGTGAGGAGGTGAAAGAAGGGACAAAAGTGTGAGGTGCACTGGGGGAGGAGAGAGGCATAAACGGTAATACTGACCATTAAAGTTAATTGGGAAAGGTATTCGGGCATGCGAGGCAACAGCCGATCTGGGTTAGAATATCCGCTGTTTCTGTGCCGCCAGATTACACTGTGTGTTTGAAAGCATCAGACTGAAGATGAGGTGGGGAGGTTTCTCTATTCATTTTAATGGCTTTCATTGGTTTAATGGTGATAGCCTGTTCCTCAAACTTAATGGTCCTTTACAGTTTTAGTGGAGCTAAATTAACCTTGTTAAAAGCTGCGTTCCTCTATTACTCAGTGCTTCATAAAGTTCTATCAGGTCACTTGATTTCAAATAGTCATAAATCCCCAATTAGGAGGAATAGGCCCACTTTATAGGGGCTAATTGGCTTTTCATTTGGTCTAAATCTGGGACAATTTTCTTAATCATTGTTGTGATATGAAGCTAATGGAATGGGCAACAGTTAATTTTCATGGCAACTAAGATTCGCCTTAGAAAGGAAAATATAGTCCAGGACTGGGATTAATTCCTGTGTGGGAAACCGACTGGACATCATTCACAGCTCCTTTATACAAGTCTGCAATGTTGTATTATCAGCGGGCTAATGTTGCAGCATCCATAAACATTTAACTGTTGGATCTCTAAACAGTCATCAGACACTTCAGGCAGTTCAGGTTTTTCTTCCGTTGATGTATGTTGTGACTTGGACTGGAGCAATAAAAAAAAACAGAGACCATCTGAGAGGTTCCTGATGACCGTTTTACTTAAACCTAAATTAAATGTGGAGGAATGAACAGAAATTTAGACATCACTCTCCTGCACTTCATACAGTCAGTTGTTTTAGTTCATACCATCTATGGGGAGTGGTCTTTGAAATGTAAATATCTTGATATGTTGTTTAAACAGAAGAATAGGCTTTATATAACTCTCCCTAAGTTCTATCTCTTAGCAACTCGACTCGTTCATGATTAATCACAGCTGACTTTTGGAAAATATTTTGAAGTGCAAGTTCATTATCTATTTATCCATGCTAACAACATTGAGATTGCATGAAAATTCAACTGCATGTCATCCTCACTCCTTGCAAAACAGCATGAGGTACCAAGACTCATCCATCCAGCTTTCATTCCGGCGCTATGACTAGGCATGGCAACAAATCTATTGCGCAAACATCATACTCCAGCCAGCGCACAATGTGCAAGCAGAGCTTCTGAACCGGGAGGATTTTTGCTCCGCTGCTTTTCTAATAACAATTTCATGACAGAACATATTGGTGTTTAAAGATCTAGATCCCCCCCAGCTTCTTTTATGCTCCATTGATCCAGTTTTCCACAGATGAGGCAGACAGGGTGAGCGGAATTTAAAAAGGTCACCATACGCTGTATTAATGGTATGTCAAATATCAAAGATCTGTATTAGCATTTTAACAACGCTGTCCCCACTCTCTACCCAAATGTTTGCTTCCTAAGCCTGTCCTCAGGCCTGACAGAAAAAAATAAGCATGCAAATATAGCTGTCAATGCAAACACCAGCTTTCTGCAGGCTCCTCTGAAAGGCACCATGTGTTTCTCTCACCTGAGTGAGCACAAGGGCTAAAATGCATATCTGAAATTCACATGCACTGAACATGTGACATTCATGCTGTGTTTTTGTAAAATTTGATTCAGGCAGGTGATTGACAGGGTGACTGGCTAATGTTGACCTTCAGGACCAGACACAGGTGGTGCTGCCAGCGCTGCTCCTCTCACCGTGTCCTGAGCGCAGAGACGCTTCCCGGCGGCTTGCTTATGACCCATTAGGAAGTGGTGATGGTGAATGTGATTAGAGAAGCGTCTCTCTAGGGGGTGCTTGCTGTACTTGCAGTGTTCCTATGTGTCTAACCTCAGGTCTGCTCGTCTGAGGAGCAAACCAACCTGTCTAAAATAGACTCATTTCAGAAACGACTTTGACTAGCCTTTTATGCTTTTTCATCCATGCTTCTTTAGGAAATCAAAAGTATTTCTTCTGTCCTCACTGCTAAGAACAAATTCTGACAAAATCGATTATTTTGTCACTGTCAACAAAACATAATTTAACAGGAGAGAGGGGGTATTTAAGTGATTTAGAACCATTCCATGCACACTTTAACAAAAGGGAAAGAAAAAAAATAATTTGCACTTATCGATTTTATGGCCATTATCAGTAATTACGTCTTAACTAATATCTGATCCCAGCCCTGCCAAGCATCATTTTTTTCTTCCACAACAGTGAACCATACAATACACATCAAGACAGCACACAGTTGGCATAACATGCAAATCTACTTTCCAACGTACATGTTCATTAGCTCCTACTAGTTTTTTGTATATCGAAATAAAGACACCAGAATAAGATTTATGTTCTTTGTTAATGGGGGAAAATGTAATGCAGTCTTTCAACACACTCCTGCATTCCCTGGGGATGAGGGCTAGGGATCTGATTTGAGATATGGTGATGAATTGTACACTGCTCAAAGCATTAATCACTGGTTTAAACTGCCTTAAAGCAAATAAACAGGACACCAGTACTTATTTTCTCATCTTGTGCTAATCTGAATCTGCATTTTTTGATCCTTTGGAATGTATAATATGCATAATTCACGGAGCATATTTCTTAACTCGGAAAAAAGCCAGCTATGAAGTTTTAGTTTTACATTTTGCACAGTTACAAGGCCAGGATGTCCGTTTTTCAAATAAAGGTTTCTGTGATGTGTTTCTGTAAAGTTATGGTATATAACATTCTAAATGGTTCTACACACGCATACATAGAATTTACAACAAGAGTTCTTTCTAAAAAACAAAACACCCACGCCACACACATACACACCCCATTGCATTTACACTGCAATTGGAATTACAATATAAACATTTAACCAAACTTTAATTTCTTCAGTCTGACACACACACACACACACACACCAGTCTCATTAGGTGAGTCAGAAATAAAATGACAGGAATAGGTAGGGAAGCTGTCATAGCTGGTTGTGTGGACTGCATGCTGCAAAAAGGTTTGGAATCTCAGTTCTATGGAATCGCATCAAAAGATTTGACCCTCATTTTCAAGCATGTTTTTCATTTGGCACTTCTATTTACAAGTGTGTAAAGTGTTTTATCTCATTGTCTCATTTATCTCATTGTCTCATTGTCAATTAAAGCTGATGTTCTCATGCTCTAAACCCAAGCTCCATTTCTCATCAAAGCCTGATGGACTCATCTCCAGGAAACAGCGGCAGCAGCTGAATAGATCAAGAAAGGTCTGGCATTTCTTTGCTTTGAACCATTTCCAATAAGTCTGGATTCCAGTGACCTTTCACTGGGGAAGAAAAGCTCTCTGTGGCCTCCCATGGATTAACCTCACCATCATTAAAAGCACTGACCAGATAGGAATGCGAGAAAAATATTACAGTGTGAAATGTCCGCCACCAAAAAAGAAGAAGAATGATAAGAAAAGCAGAATCCAGGATTAATGTGACCTACAGATATTGTCCTGTCCGATGTGCACAATGTTTTTTTTCCAATTTTTGGCTATTTTGGGGTGACAACACACATTAATCAGGATTTGTAGGATCAGCATGTCCAAGCCAGCTCATTTCCATCCCAAACACAATCAAACGTAATTTCCAAGCACAAACATAATCTGTTATTATACATGGTCAGAAACACCTGATTGTTCTTCCACGTTTCTTTTGTCACAGACTGGTGTTGAATATATGGCAGCTTCTATATCATCTGTATTGGCCAACAAATGCCTATTCTCCCAAACCCACAGCTCCAGATGGTTACTTTGTTAGTCACTGGGCATTGCAGCCACTCTCATCATGTAAATGGCCATGACAGAGCTGCAATAATTGATATAAATGTATTCAGGCCTCTCTATGGCAAGCAGCAATAAGGACTGGGAGTCTCTCAGTAATTGCCGGTGAAGAATGCAAAAAGGCACAGGTCATATTTTTCATTTTTTCCACCAGACCTGGCTTGGAGTCTCTTGCAGCGCAGCTACTTTGGAAGTAGCAGTTCTGCATATAAAGTTAAAACGGTTTAAGCAAATATGCCCAGTGTGATGGTTGCCAGGATCTGAGCCTGCCCAGAGAAGTAAATTTGAAATTGACTCAGTTTCTCAGAATCCTTTCCAGAAACTAATCAGCCTGTGGAGTCAACTAGACAAACATGAAATATGAGAGACTTAAACATATGAAGACAGGCTTTTTAACATTAGCGTTTGAACTACCGTTTCTGGCTCTTAGCTGCTTATATTAACAAAGTTTTGAAACCCAGCTTACATTAAGCAAAATTAAGCAAAATAGTTTGGCTCTTTATTTAAGCACTGGAGTTCCAAGGCTCATGTTGCTCAATAGGTCAACACTCACAACAGTAACTTCTTCAACCCACTCAAACAGCATCCAGTTCTTCTTTAAGGCGGGACAGACCTGTGGATGTGATTTAGGACACAGTACTTCTAACAGTGAGCTGTGAATGTGAACAGAACTTCATGTTGCCCAGTGCTGCAGGCAGCTGTTTTAGACAACAGGGTCTGTTTTCACAAACCACCTCAGGACTTGAAGCACTGATCTAGGTTTTGGTTTTGTACTAGGTTTTGTTAATAACAACCATCATACAGAAGAATCTGATCCATGGTCAGTTGTCCATGGAATCTCAAGAATGAGTGAAGACGCATTTCGCGGACGGCTGACCAAAGCTTCTGAAGATTCATACAACCAACACAAGCTGTCTTGCACACAGTTACAGTCAGGTATACCATAAGCAGAGTGAGAGTAAGAAGATGTGTTTCGTACAGTGCTGCACTAGTGTTAGAAGGGAGAAAACTTCAGACAGTTTTTGGTAAAACATTGTCAGTCTGTCTCAACCTAAGATTAAATTGATTGATCACTGAATAAGGCTGCCATTTAAAGTCCTAATACAGAAGCATATTGTTTCAAACACTTTACTGAATACATCAACTGCCCATTTACAATAAGTGAGTTTCATATGTAGATTTCAGGCCATTTCTAAGTTGCTCCCAGGAAAATGCTCAAAATCATTCAACACTACAGCATGCATGCGGCAAATACAGTAAAGGAATGCTCCACTGTCTCCGTATCTCTATTTGTTCTGTATCTGATGCAGCTACATCCAATGTTAATATTTAATTAAATATATAATTTACTATCTTATTCAGATATTTTCTTACCTGTAATACTTAATAGCTGTTGATTTTTGGTTTAGATTTTTTGCGATCGAGTAAATCAAGTAAAGCTTCTTAATAGATACATGTTATCTTCTTAACATGTATCTATACTGTTTCTGAATCCATTGTTTTCTACCACTAAGAGGACATACAGATCTGGGAGAGAAATCAAAGACCACTGCAATTTATCTTTATGAGTATGACAATAATTCCATGCCAGTGTCTGTTAAATTCCTACACAAACACCTCATTCTGCTTTATGAGGTACTGATTAGTGATCACCTGAATCACATCTTATTTAATGAGGAAAAGTATAAAGAACATTGTATAAAAACACTGCTGTAATCGACACTGTCCTCTTGCAATGAGACCAGTCGGATGGTAAAATACTACTAGACATACATCTTAGGTGATTATTGCCATTTTGTTTAAGAGTGAAAGAGAGGTTCATTTTCTTTGAATTATTCAAGATTTGTAAACACTGCATCGTTTCTCTTATTCTTATGTTTTGTCGTTTCCTTTAAAATGATACTTTAAAGAACAATGTTTTTATTTGGAAATAAGGAGGAATATCGTCAGTGGTTCTTAAAAACTAAGGCAAAGCTGTTCAGTTCAATACCTGCACCTAAAAAAGACATTTTTCAGTGGTCTCTTTGCCTACTATTGTCAATAGTCTACTCAGACAACAGTAGACAAAAGAAATTAAATCATTTTGTTTTTTATTCTTCTGGTCACAGCTAACAGCTGCCCTGCTGTCCTCTGGACTGGTGCTGAGATAATGCCAAAAACGTCAGATCTGGCAACAGAGGAACAACCCCCACCACATCTCGCTTAAGCAAACCTCATCATCAGGATGAATTCTATTATCTGGCACTATTACCAAAGATTGGTTTATTCTCTGCAAACAGCGCAGACGTGTAGGATGTGTCCTATCGCTCAAATCAGAATATGTCTGCAGCAAACATTTGAATTTCAAATGTCCTAATGTCCTTGTGAATCTATGCTTCTGTAATTTTCCCATCTTCTGGCGGTCAACACTGGATTCTAACACATGCTTAGCAAAGATGACGTTTTTATCATGCAAAATAAAAGACAGTGACGATTGAGGTTCTCTAACATCGTTTAAAAAGAGGAATGGATAAACAAATGAATCAATGGATGAATGAGTGAATGAATGCATACATTTATTTAAAGCAACTAACTGAATGAAAAAACGAGCAAATATGAATGTTAAAAATATGATTGGAGGCAAAATATTAGTAGAAACCAAATGCAATTAAAGCCACAGTGGAGCAAGCCGTGCACTTCTGCAGCTCGGTTTCATTATAGCAAGTAGCTTGAGTCCCTCTGGACTCCAGGAGAAGCGAGCATGAATAAACATGAGGCCTTCTGGGCCAAACACCAAAGGCCATGGCAGAGCCCCTTCCCATACACACCACCTACTTCCTATTAACCACACCCAGCATGGGCCAGATCCACTCCACCCCCTTCGGTTTGCAACTGGTTTACATGCCGATTACGCCCTTCAGGTAAACAGAAGGGGGCTTCCACAAACTGTGAAGTCCAAGAATCAAATTCAATGTGTTAATTTAACAAAGCTGGATATCAGGAGAACTGCATTAGGGATGCTTACACCAGGAAGAGTTAATTTAATAAAAGCTGATATGACAGTTACGGTTGCAGAAGGGATGAAGGAGGAAAGGAAGACAGACAAGACAAGAAAGAAAGAATGAAACGAAGTAATAAAGAAAGACAGGCAACATGAGAAAGAAAGAAAGAAAGAAAGAAAGAAAGACAGCATAAGAATAAAGAAGAATGAAAGAAAGAAAGACAACACAACAAAAAAGAGACAATGAAAGAAAGAAAGAAAGAAAGAAAGAAAGAAAGAAAGTTAACTGATTGTGTTTTGCATTGGTCATCTGTTTCCTATAGCATCAGGGCCCAAATCAGTTTTGCAGTTTGTTGTTTTCCAGCAGTTCCCAGCAGGGCTATTCCAAGATCAATCAGTTAAAAAAAACAGAAAAAAGCAAGAAAACCCAGAGTGTTTTCTCTTTCTTAGAGAGAACAGAACATTAGACCTGTAGACTATCCAGGCTCAGGCACACCAATTCAAACCCCCAGTGCAGGGGTCATTTATATAAAGGTAACATGCAGATAAATGTGTCTCTCATTCATCACTCACAAAAGGCATAGCACTTTCCAAGATGAGGAATAACACCACTACTGCATTTACATCATATAAGAAAGAAGTGGTACTGTACTGATCTCACTGAGAGCTGTCTGCATTTAACACACAGTCTTATCTATGTATTATACTCACCTCATTTTTATGTGCACCATGTTGGCCAGACAGATTTTGAGCAGAAAATCTGAAATGCCGACCACTCAAGCTCATTCTAATCCTGCAGAATTACCTGAATACTGCAGCTCAGCAGCGGCAACGGACCAGTAATCCTTTTATTTCCCTTTAGCTGTGTAGTGAGATACAAAGATATTGCATCTTGGAATAAATTCAGAACAAAGAGACTGAATATGCTGGATCCAACATGAAAAATAAGCTACATCAATACAACAACTGTCTAAAGAAATGAAGGTGAAAGACTCTACTGATGAATCTTATTTTCAGTGTTTATCAGGAACATTAGTGACCGTGCTCATGGAAGCCCTCATCTTACACCATCAAAAAGCAGAAAGTTTTACGGCAACAATAGCATCACCAGCTCCTGTACCCTGGGCCATGGCTTCAGGGCTCCCTCTTGTGGGCCTGACATAAAAAATAACAATAAAGGATGACAAAAGGATGTAGTGTTCTATGAGGCAAACTTAATTGATATAGATGCTTTATGATACACGGTTTCATTAATTTACAAAAAGCTCCTCACATGCAGAAATCTCAGTTACACTGAGAGCCTCTTAAGGTTTGTTCTTTTATATGATTGCCCAAAATAGATATTTTGGCTTAATTTTAAGAAAGCAGCCCATGTGGTGATTTTGATGTATGACAGAGAGGGGTTACATCTTAAAAAGCTCACATCTTAAAAAGCTCACTGCCACAGAGCATATTAAAACTGAAAGCAGACAAGTATAATATCCAAACCGGTGATCTATTCAGAGTGTGAGACGGCAGTCTGAGACTTGCATACATTATCTCCAACTCATCCAGCGATAGGAATATACCAACATTGTCAGAAGTCTGAGCAAATTTACTTTGAGAAGCAGAGTTAAGCCTGGCTGACAATTTTCTTTGACCTTTTCTGCCAAAATGGGCAGAGTCTTTAATGGCAGAGGCTCATGGGTCACTGCATTAATAAGGTGTGGAGCTACTGAGGCACTCCTCACTGTTCGCTCTTTAATTAGGCAATTATGCACCAACCCTGGGAATTAGAGCATATGGAGTCTTGTGTGCTTGCGGATTGTGTCAGAATGCAGTCCTGTCAGATAATGGCCGGAGTTTAACCCACATGAGGAGGTACTTGGCAAACACTGGATCTTCTGAGCTCCTATACTCAGTCCAATTCTGGGTTCATGGTTCTATACAACTAGACTGGTTGGCAACCTGCGGCCCTTTCATCCATATGTTGCGGCTCCCTGTTGCTTTAGAAAATAAATAATTTAATAACAGCATGGCGGCTAACTGGCTATACCTTTAATTCCTGCGAGTGCCCAGTTTCACACAAGACACTTCCTGATACGACGCTGCTGCAGTATGTTCGGGCATACAGTCCTGCAGCCTGCCGGGCCAGCATACATCCACGCAAGCAGCAGCCAGCAAACACAGCAAGTGTCCAGTGGACTTTGGACCCAGAGCCCGTTGTACAGGCCCAGTCGCCATATCAGAATCGTGTTTATTGGCCGAGTAAGTAGGAATTTGATTCCGGTCGGTGGTGTCTCTTAAGCACAACAGCATAAAACATGTTGTACATGTGCCTACACCACACCCATATGTCTCTTACAGAGCAGGCTCACCGCTCTAGTAGACCAACAGACACAATTCTGATTCTGAGCCTGATTACATTACGTCAATTGACACCGTCAGCCGCTCTAGGTGTTAAGTGTATTTTATTTTTATCCATTGTTTTTTTTTATTGTAGTTAGACATTTGAACATTAAAATACAATGTGTTTATTTTTTACAGTGTTCTAAATGTTCTTTAAATAAATAATATTTCACAAGCAACACACTAGCCTAGTCTTTATACATAGAAAAAAAGTTTTAAAAAATTAGGTGTCTAAAAGGATTTGCAGCCCCCGGTGTTTTCTGTTTTGTGGGAACTGGTTCCAAATGGATCATTGAGTGTTAAAGGTTGACGACCCCTGAACAGTCTAGTTAAAGCATATCATTTCTATCACTTTTACCCCTTTTTCAAGGAAAATATTATGTTCCTGAAATGCATGGTTGATGTTTTATTACCACAGGTGAATGATATTGATAGTCTCTGGTCTGATTCTACAGAAGTGCTTTCATAGAATTACCACCTACCCACCTGGACTGACTAGTCTAATCCATGGAGGCCCCACCGCACTGCTGACAAGACTTAAAGGATCTGCTGGTGCAGAAACCACACCCTATCCTAGAGGTCAGAGGGCAGAAGGCCAGAAAGCAGCCTGTCGTAGGGAAGCCACACAACAGTGAAAATATGACCTATGCATCGTTTCCTAGCACTTTAAGAACATTAGTAATCTACACTAGTAACAATAGAAATAAGGATATTGTGAGAGACTTAATGGATGTCACACATACGGTGTTTGTTTCACTTCAGACGTTTTTGGGATAGGGAGGCGAATGTATTGGGGTGATAGAC
>JBBPDC010000001.1:12557497-12587490 GCA_037974485.1 Hemigrammopetersius urotaenia | reverse complement strand
GATTCTGCGTGAGAAATCGGAGGTGTGGCGTGTGAGCGTGTGAAGACAGTCAGATGCGTGTGTCTCACGCTCATTGCATGAGACTTGAGAGTCCTGATGTGTATAGTGTAGAGACCCCTTATACTAGACCTTGGGTCTCAGCAAAATCCCAAATAATGTGAAGTCAAAGAGCTCAGACCAGGTTAAAGACAGCAGGACAGTTTATTTGTGCAAGACCACCAAAATTATAATTATGCTATTAGAATGGGATTTCAGTCATCAGTAAAGCAACACCATAAAGCAAATTACTCAGGTACACTATATGCACAAAAGTATTGGGACGCCTGACCATTTCACAAATAGTACCATCGTTACATTGTATTCAAATACATAGGCTTTATTATGGAATTGATCTCCACTTTGCAGTTATAACAGCTCCACACTTCTTGGAAGGCTTTCAACAAGATTTTTGCTTCTATGGGAAATGAATGCCCATTTATTAAGAGCATGTATGGGGTCAGGCACTGAACAAGAAGGCCGAGCTTGTAATCTCCATTTAAGTCGAAGGTAAAGGGGACATTTGGCTGACGATCCAGGGCGACTTACATTCATTAGTTACAGTGACAGACGTCTCGGGCCAACAGAGGGTTAAGTGTCTTGCTCAAGGACATACGGGTAGAAAGAAGGGGTTCAGATCTGTGACTTTGTGGTCATCAGGTTCACAGGCATGTGTTTTACCCACTAGGCTACTACTACCCTAGGGTATACTATCACCAGTTCATCCCCAAGGTGTTGGATGGGGTTGAGGTCAGGGCTCTGTGGGGGCCAGTCAAGTTCTTCCACAACAAACTCATCCAATGTTTTTATAGACCTTGCTCTGTGCACTAGCGCACAGTCATGCTGGAATAGAAAAGGTTCTTCCCTCCAAAAAAGCATTGTCCAAAATGTCTTGGTATGCTGAAGCATTGAGATTGTCCCTCACCAGAAGTAAGGGGGCAGTCTCTCCCACTACTTTTGTTCATATAGCGTACAAATTTGCAAGTATAATAAAAAACATCTTTGTGCATTAACAAAAAAGTGCCTTTTCATACAAATGCTTTGTCAAATGTGGACAGTGAATACTGCACAACATCAAAATCACTGTGAAAAGAGAAGAGAGAGAGAGAGAGCAAGAGCAAGCAGGGGACCCATGTAAAGGCCCCTCGGACTGGCTGGGGCTCCATTGCACAGATGGGTATCACAGCACTCATTGGTGAAGGTGAAGTTTAAACCCATTGCAAACTTCTCTCCAGTGATCCCACAGAAAGCTGGGAGAACACAGCTCTTTTCATACAGGACCACTTGAAATTCCCCTGTGAAGGAAGAAAGCATATAGAACAGAAGAGCTTATGGGCTGCATTTAATAAAACATTACATTTAGAGATAGATTTAGAAATTCCATATCAGAAGGCTATCAGCAGACATGGCCTGTTTCACTAGGATTAGTTACACTAGTAATGTTATTTGACACCTGGTCACCTGGTACATTGTAAGTGTAAAATGTCCATTTGTCATACATGAACACACCACAGCACAGCACACAGTCTGCATTTAACCCATTCAAGTGAATCAGTGGGCAGTGGAACACAGCTCTCAGTATGCTTAGACGCTATCTTGCTTAAAGGGTACCTCAGTGGTGCCAAAAGTAGTCCTTGGATTTGAACCTACAACTTTCCGATTGCAGGGGCAACTCCCTAACTGCCAGGCCCCAGGTGCCCCAGCCAGAGGAGCAGAAGAAGTCATGTGAGAGCAGGTCAGACAAGAAAAACAGTGCTGCAGTTCATCATGAACAGAGTAATATTTAATTCCCACTTGGATTGTTATCATTACCTATTTTTGTAAACTGACATAAGTAAACTGTTATGTAAACTCTGATTGAATAATTACATTTTAGTATTTCTAAGCACTTGCAAGACAATTGCTATCTATTCTGGAAACAAACTGAGCAGTATTGTTTTTTTTAAATATGTAAACTCATGTAAAACACTACAGTACTATAGTTTGCAATGCTACAAACTCAATTGACATTTTTTGGACTTGCAATTCTTACAATAAATAATAAGAAATTATTTTATTTTGCCAGGGTGATGACCACAAAAACACTAATTAAATGAATAAATAAGACAAGATAAACCTTTATTAGTCCCACAAGTGGGAAAAATGCTTAACAAACAGCAGCTGGAACCAGGGTATGTATATGCCTGAAAATACTCTTGACATTTAAATGCTTCTCAGTAAATGGAATTACCTCTCTGTCCAATGGCCTTGCTGGAGAGGCAGAGCTGACCTGGGGGGCATCTGGTGGGGAATCTGATGCAGTCCAGGGGCGAGATGGCAGGGAACACACAGGTGTAACAGAACAGAGGCTCTGTGTGGGATGGTAAGAGACATTTTTCACAAAGAAAAAAGTAGTGCACCAACAGCACAAGAGTGTGTGACAAATTGTGAAGTACAATAGGTACATGCTGGTAAAACAAATGACTGCATTGTAGATAATTTAATTTAAATTCCTTACAACACATGATTCTGCTTCTCTACAGAACAGCACCACCAGTGTGTTACAATGTATTACAGAAGTGTGCATTTCTATAAATGCATTACTTTTTATGGCTTCTTTCTCTGTTACTCACCCACAGATGGCAGCAAGAAAAGCAAAAGAAAGGGACTGAGACGAAGCGTCATCTCTTCTGGTGTAGTATTCCAGCTTTTAGTGTTCTTCTTAAGAGCTAGTTTTTAAGAATTGCTCCAAATCCTTGCAATTAGGTTCACAGTTGTGTCTTCATAGTCCAGAGACCACACCTGCACCTCTCCTGATTCACATCTTTAACAGACTGCTACCATGTAGGCTGCAGATAACTGCCTTTTCTACGGACTTGATGAACTGAAAATATGTCCCCACCCCAACGTTTAATTCAATTTCAGCTTTAGCAGAGAAAACATTAAATTGTAACTGTATCCAAGCCAAAAAGCTTTCTTTCAAACATGAGATGCTTGACCGCATTTGCAGAAACAGTAGGATAAAATCGATATGCATTTTAGTTTAAAGTAGTTTTCTGTAATTCGCATTTGTAAAATTATATGAAATTATATAAAATTATGCTCCCACTCAAGAGCATTTTAAAAGCAAAGTGACAGTGAAGGTAGGCTGCGTGATTTAATTATGGATGATTCCTTAATGAAAGGCATGCAGTGGAACCAGAGGTCTGTCAAATGACCCAAGTCTTGTGACTCAGAGGGAAAAAAAGTAGCTCTCCTTTCCCAGGTTCTGGCTTAGATTGGAAAGAAATCGTAAAAAGTATGTAAATGTATGTACATAAAAAGTATGTAAATGAGGGCAAAATTATACAGAAATTAGAAAATACGAGCATGTTAAACATTAATAAATCAATATTTCAAAGGATTCAAATTATTAAATTACAACCACAGTACTACTACAGGGATTACATTAGTGACTGTTAAGTACCCAAACCGTGTGATTAACGACTCCCTCTAGTGTTTAAACAATCCTATAGAGACAGACTGTTAAACTGTTAAGGGTGAAATTAGGGATGTGTAAGGTTGTAATTAGAAACTGACTACTGAAGTTTGCTTCTGTAGCATTGCAGTGGAACTATAAGGCTAATGTTACAGAAACCCAAAAAACTTTAAGTTACACCGGCCTACAAAAAATGATGAAAAACCTACATTTGTGGAAAGAATGCGTGCATTTGGAGATTTGCCATTCCAAAAGACGACATGAGTTACAAGTATGATGAAGAGGACACATGCACATGCTTCATTAAGTTTACTCACACAAAATATTATTTATTCAATCAGGTATATCAGTATAGCACTGGGCATATATGTTTAATCGTACTGATAGATGCACAATATCTTACAATTTCTGTATTTTAGCTGTTTGTCACCTAGACAAACATAGGAAGTCTTCTACGGAGACGGACAATGGCCGAGTCCACACCAGCTGCAGTTCGCTTGACACATGTACCATCTGTCAACTGCAAACAAGACACCTGCAAGTTTTCTAAATCTTTCTCTGTAGATTCCAGGTGGTGCTTCAGCATAACAGTGCCCTGAGAAACAGACAAAAAAAACCTTACAGTGAAAATGCTTCTACTGAGCTAGAATGTGTGCAATTATGACCAAATTAATGAAGCAGTTTTCATTAACAGAAAAAGTGTAAATAATCGTAGACGTCACAGAATGGAGGCTGAGGGTGCTGAACACACAACCTGTGTTAGTAGTCTGGATTCTGGCAGGTATGAACTTTGGTGTCTCCCATAGACCTGCACAACAGGCCTGTTCAGCCTCTCTCTGCAGAATAGGTCATCGCTGGAAACTGGGCCCTACAGGGGAATTACTGACATTACTACCTGCAACATTCAAACAAATATACAGTAGGGAAAGCAAGTTACAACACTAAAATGTTCTTTACCCGGTTTTACTATATGATGGCAATAACAGGCACTTTGCTGTTTAAAACAAGCACATGTGTCCTGTTTTAAAAACCCATATTTTGTGGAAAAATACATATAGATATGTCATTGAGGAACAACACCGGAATGGCCATTTAAAGGGCCCACTCTCTTGTTCAACTGTTTTGAACAAGAGAGGTGGCACATAAACACTGTCTCAAAACGTACCATTTATTTCCAAGTCCATGTAAACCGTATATTAAAATTTAGCTGCAAAAACAGGCAATTTTTGTGATGTCACAAACACCAACATGTCATATCATATCATATCATGTATATATATATATATATCTATTCAGCTTGCAGCGGTTTAGCTCTGCTTATCCACATTGAAGGATCAAGGATATAAGTGGTTTCTATAAGGAGTTTTACAAGGATAGCTAAAGTGCTATTTACATATAGCACATTACACTTCACTTTACACTTTACATATCAGTCTTAAAGGCACAGTAACAAAATTGCCTATTTAAATATAAACGACAAAGAGAGGCTGTTAATGAATTACAACTGGCGTTGACTGATAATACTGTACAGTAAGAGTGTCTGATGAGAATGTCTGACAATTTATCACAGTAACACATGAAACTGTCACTCAACAAA
Organism: Hemigrammopetersius urotaenia; assembly: GCA_037974485.1. Lineage (NCBI taxonomy): Eukaryota > Metazoa > Chordata > Actinopteri > Characiformes > Alestidae > Hemigrammopetersius > Hemigrammopetersius urotaenia. The sequence goes on along the minus strand of JBBPDC010000001.1, from coordinate 12,582,400 downwards.
CACATGATGTCACACCTAAAACTGCTTGCCAATACTGACATTTGTTTTCTATGTTTTCATGAATCTAAGCACTAAGATGGAGCTCAAACTGACTCAAGCAGATATTACTCACTTCTTAGTTAGTTAAGGTACCAAAACATACCAAAACTCTGCCGTGGCTGTAGCTGGCACACTGCATCTGTCTCTGCTTACGGTAGATGGCCTGTCTAGTAGCTGCCGAGCTCAGCGTTAGATGATGCTGGCCAAGAGAGTAAAAGACAGAGTTAAGAAGGAACATTATAACATATGTGAAATGTACTGGCTTTTCAGATTTGTCTCCATTCATCTTTGCAATTTGGGGGACAGGATTAAAACATGCAATTAAATTTCTTTCTTGGGAATTTGTAAAAATTATTTATAAATATGTAGATGCTTGTTATTTACTTCCTGGGCATGTTTTCTAAAGCAAATGCTAGAAGAATGAAAAATCACTATCTGTACTTATAAAGAATGGAAATGATTCATCTTCATCTCACCTGCAGATTAATGGTTTCTGAGATTTTCCTCAGTAGCCCCTCATTGACAGAGTGATGTAGGTTTGTCTGCTTAATGCTGGCATCAGACATGAGCTGTTTCATGTTCTCCCTGAGCTGCCGAGACTTCTGCAAAACAGCTGCTGATGACTCCAGCACCTCTTTACACTCTGAATGCATATTGAGGGGTGATAACAACAATGAAAAACAAAAACATTAACATTTACTATACGCAAGTCTCTAATCTCTCTACCTCCCACTGTCATTATTTCCCTCAATCCTGGCTATAATTATGTGGTGATTACCATGTACCTTTTCACTTGCGTGAAGGAATGTAACATCTCATTAAGCAATGTCACCTGAGAGGAGCATTGTCATTACCTGGGGTATATGGTCCAGAAGGGTCAGGTTTCATGGAGAGGGGAGAGGGGGAGGGGCGCACGGTTGCTGAGGGTGATCCATGCTGGGGGAGAAGCTCTATTACCTTGGACCTTTCAAATGAACTGTTCAGTAGCTGCCTGCTACTCTGAGCTAGGGCCTTTATTTAACACAGAGATATACAAGCACATCATATCATCAAGTGACTGTCCTCTACATGTATAATTATTTCATAATGAATGTATTAACAGACATAACTTGATACACACACATCATCATGCATTACAATTCAGAACATATAACATTACCATCTCAGAGATACAAGGTTTGTTACAATATATTTTGTGTTTTCCGAAATAAAGACATGCATACCAAGCTATTTTTTCCAGCTGTATTTACTCAATGCCACTTTAAACATCCAAGTGAAAGATATGATACAAAAAACAAAATCACTAAGACAGATCACACCTGTTTCAGTGCCTTGTGGAAACACCTTTTGCTTTAATTACTGTCTGCAGTCTGTTGGGATACTCCTGTACCAGCTTTGCACATCTAAACTGCAATATTTGCCTACTCTACTTTACAGAACTGTTCCACCAACAAGTCAGAAGCCAACAAGTCAAATTTGGGTCTCATCTGACCATAACATCTTTCCCCTCAAAGTCCTCAAGGTGTGTTTTGGCCAAGTTTAACATGGCCTTTCTTGAGGGATAGCTTTTTTCTTGCAACCTGCACATACAAGCAACATTTGGGGAGCACTTGGAGATACTATTACTCACACACAATGACCAAAAATCCTGTAACTGCTTTCAAGTGGCCTTGCTCTACCACCCAGTTTGAAGCAATTGCCTGATCTGAGGAGGTCCCACTTCTTAATTAGAGACTTTATTGTGCTCCTAGGGATTGATAAAGACTTTGAATTTTTTTTGTATCCAACTCCTGAAGTGTACCATCCCACAGGTGCCTTATCCCTGGGATGTTTTGAGATCTGATAACAGCTGATCACAGGTCTAAGCCAGTTAGCTTGGTGTGCAATGGAGAAGATGATTAGTTACACCTGACTGAGTATACAGTAACCCCCCAATTTTACACAGATTTTTTTTCTGAGAACCAAACTGTTTTACTGCCACCACTCCAGCGGTGGAAGTAAAACACTGAAAAGTTGCCAACCACCATAAAAAGAAGAATAAGACGCCTGCTGCAGCATGTAGCATGACTGCTCTGTGTCTTGTCCTTTATATTTTAGTGTTTTAAACTTTCCCCCCAATTTTCAACAGATCTCAGTTTATTTAGTATTAGAAAGAGAATTATTTAAACGATTCATTTGTGTACTAGTCTTTGCATGCTGCCAATGCTAACTGCTAATTCTAGCGTTTTTTAAGCAATAAAATATTCTGATTATTTATTTACCATTATAATTTCTTTAAGGGTAATATGTTTTAAATTAAATTAAAGTGTTCTGGGAGCATATTTGGGGGCAAAACACATGGTTTTTCACTATAATGCGAGTGCTCTTGGAACGTCACCCCCACAAACAGTATTTTAGGTGGGGTCCTTCATCCATCGCAGCGATTCTGGATTGTTTTTCTAAAGTGTTACTGTCAAAACACTAAAGTGTTATATCTCACTTGGATGTTGTAAGTTGCATTTAGTGAATACAAATGGGGGAAAATGGCATGTGTGTCTTCATTTCAGCTTTCAAAGCAACAAAATGTAAATATTTTGAAGGGGTGATTTTTTTCTACACACATTGTATATCCTAAGGTTATCATTCATGACCACATGGAAAATATGAACTGGCTGAGGTATTTTTACGTGGTTGTGAAGAATAGAAACACTGAAGTAGAGTTAAGGGATTTGAGGCTTTAAGTGTCATTAGTCTGAAGATTGACTTACAAATTCTGACCACTGGTTTGCAATTCAGACAATAAACTAAAAAGTAAAGTTCCATATACTCTTTAATTATGAATACATGGTTAGAAAGATCACCTGCTGTTGAGTTACTGTATCTCTCAGCATGGTCTCCAGTTTTAGCTTCAGCTCATTCAAGCCCGTCTTCTCTTGGCAGAGCAGAAGATCTGCTCCGTCTTTTCTCTTGAAGAAAAAACAGAATCAAGTTTCCAGTTACAGCGCCTGTGTGTGGTGATGAACAGTGCTAAGAAAGTAGGACAAAGGAACTGTCTTGTTATCTGATCATTTGTTACTGTCAGTCCCAACTACTTCACTCACTCTCTCAGTGCCGGTGGGTCTTAAAGTCCTCCCATCTGTGCTTTGCTGGTTGACAAGTAGAGCTTTTCTAAAGCTCCGAAGCAATTTCTCCAGCTGCTCTCGCTGATGTTGCAGCTTAGTAGCCTCCTGGGTGACCTTCCCTGCTTCCCTCCGTAACCGGCCTTCCACCTCCCTCACAGCACGCATGTACTCACCAGCCAAGCCAATGCTAGCCTCAGCGCTTTGATCACGCAGGGCAGGTGGTGGAAATGGACCGTTCATAGCGAACGAATGCAACTGCAATGAAACAATTTTTTAATTGAAAACTTATTTTAACTGAATATCAAGTCCGGCAAGCATACCTTAGTTTTGTCACATGCAGTAGCTTGCTTATTACGATGTTATCATCCACTATGTACTGCATTTACATCTGACTTAGGTGACCCAAGTGTTCAATGGGACAATAGTCTCCTTTGACAAACGACTAGTCTTCTATCGTTAGACACATTCATAGTGTTTCATAGTATATATTGCAGCATACATCATCTATAAGTTACAGTGATGGTTGGGAATTCAACTAAATCAGCTGATCTACTACTGAACTGTACTACTTGGGTACAGGAGGGAATTTTGCAGATTTTTTTCAAATGTTAGCATAAGATGTAAACAAACTCCCAGTTGTTTGATGCAAAATGTATTGTTTTGATAAATTTATCACAACAAAAAGTTGTTTTGTTTCAGATTTATCACTATTTCTCCACAGCCAGATCCTAAGATTAATGTATGATTTGGTCCTTCTGAGCAGTAAATATACACAATATAGACAAAAGTATTGGGACGCACCTGTTTTTTAGGGTTTGGGCTAGGCCTCTTCTAGTAAAGGGCGACCTTAATGTAAAGAGGTACCAACTCCATATTAAAGTCTACGTACTTGAATGCAATGTCATTAAAGTCCCTGTTGGCGTAATGGTCCGGCGTCCCAATACTTGTAGAATATGTTTGTCCTAGCACAAATCCATGCTAAATGACTATCTGAGCCAATGAAAATGTTCAAATGTTGGGAAAAATTAAAGAAACATGGTTTGTGTAAAATTGCACATTCGTTATTTTTACCGTAGTTCCTGTGGATTTGGGGCGAATTTGCTCTAAACTTTCGTTCTCTTCGTCCGTTGCCTTGCGGGATATTGGGGCTCTCCGGTAGCGCGTGGCCGAGTGGAGTGTGTCCAGGTGGGACTGGAGAACCAACCGCTGCGCGCGCTGGATGGAGCGAAGAGACTCGTCCCTCCATCTCTGAGACCCTACGGTCACTGAAGCAGCCGGGGCGGAGTGCACACTTTTCATCGGCTCTGAAAGACTGCAGGTTAACAGCATTAACCCTAAGAAGAGGCTGCTCCTCAGTCCGGGACGCTGAGTGTTGCGCCGTCTCCAGAGCGACACCGAACGGCCCTCCGCGGTCAGATTCGATGAAACCTGAGACCCTGTGAGTGGACGGGCATTTCCCACCTATATTCCGACGCACCTGGTTGAGGATGTGGGTGTTTTGCTGTTTGCAGGAAAGAAACGCCTTCAGAATTATAAAAAATATATAGATCTTTATGTTTTAGTCACGAATATTATGCCATCCCAAGGACAATCCCTGCCATTACACCAAGCATCACTTAAAATATTTCCCCACAAATCTGGAATCAAATATAATCAGCTTTTGATTCTTTTGAGCATACACATTATACACACACATATATATAATGTGTCCAACAGTATTGGGGCGCCTGATCATTATTCCAACAGGGACATGCATTAAAATCTTAAGACTGCAGCTATAACAACTCCCACTCTTCTTGTAAGACTTTCCACAAGAGTTTCTAAGGGAATTTGTGCCCATTCGTATAGTTCAGGTACTGATGAGCCCATTATGAGCTCAGGTACTGATGTTGGACTGGCTCACATTCTCCATTCCAGTTCATACACACACACAGCGAAATTTACCTGAATACAGGTGGGAATTAAATAACAAGCTTTCAGTAGAGATCACTTTACTCTGGCCTGTGTCCTGGCACATATCACTGATGGCTCTAAGAGCTGCTTTACAAGTGCTTTTGAACTGAAATTTAGTGCTTGTGAAGCGGAAATATTAAGAATGGCCCATGCGCTATTTTTATAAATAGAATAGACTGTTTATTGTCATTAGGGATCCATGTGTTCTCAAGAAAGAACAAACAACTAATAACTTCTACTGAGCTATAAGGTCAGATTACATGCAGTCTGACCACAGGTCAAGAAATCTGAAACAAGAGGGTTACATGTAATTCGGTTGTACTTCCTTAATAAATAAAACAACCAAACCAAGTAGAAGCTCCTTTACACACACCAGGAATAAAACAAATCACTCAAATTAAAATCCATAAACATGCCCACGTGACAAACAAATAAAATGTCAATTATGAATAAAAATAAACAGACAAACATTCTCTCTCTCAAAGTGCTGTTTACATACCAAACAAGGACATACAAGCACAGAAGATTTCAAACCACACCAATTACAGTAGTAACCCAATATGAAAACAGAGGTTTCAAAGTAAGCATTGAATTACCCCAAAGGTGTGGAAAGGCACAGCTGCATTTAAGCAGGCAGTATAAAGAAAAACAAAATCATCCATTGCACATTACTATGATTACTAAATGCATGCTGAGCTACATCCAGGATGTTACAGTCAGCCTGTTCAATAAACACAGCTAAAGTACTACAGTAATAGGCAAGAACTTCATGAAGACACTGAGATCATGAGTGAAATTAGCAGCCATGTAGATGAGATGATGGGATTTTTGCCAAATGATGATGTACATTGGCTGTTTAATTATGACACTGTCATGAGGTGTGTGTACAGCAGCTGACGGTCATTGTCCAGTGTATATCTGCAGTTTTGTTTTTATAAACACACACCTATAAAGTGTGTTTGAGGGCATCCCTGGGCTCCAGCTTGCTGGAGATGTTTTGGTGCAGATCTATTAGCATGCCATCCCGCTTCTCTGCATCCGATAGAACTTGCTGGTTTAAAAACAAAAAAAGAAATCATGAACTTTATTAGTTAGTACACTGAATATTTAGAAAATCTGACCATAGGAGGAGCCATCTGTCAGCTGTAGTCTTTAATGAGACTAGAACTGTGAGAACACATACCTCTATGAGCTTATCCCTTTTCTGCAAACTCTCCTTCAGTTTCCCCTCTTCTAAATCTCTCTGAGCCTTTTCAGCATTCCACACTTGTTCTGCTTGCTTGCTCTCTTTGATTGCCTCCCTCAGCTCCTTACGCACGTCTCTCAGCCGCTCTGTTAGTTCAGCAATGGCTTGTTTGTGACTTTGTCTTTGGTCCTGAAAAAATAAAAAGAGATGAAATCAATAAACTGTTTAGGGTGCTGGGGTTTAATAATTTACTTGCTAGCTATCAAAAACAATGAGCTTAGAGCTGAAGTGTAGAATTACAATTCCCTGGACATACCACTAGATGGAGAACTTGCACAGAAAATCAAAAAAGTGGAATGTGTTGGCTGGGTAGAAATGATCATTTTTAGAATTGGATTTTGTTATCAGTATTCTTATTACTGAACTTTTCAACATTCACACTGCAGAAATAATTGAATAAGTAAGATCACTTAAAAAGGGACATTTAACCTGTATTACAGTCTCAGCGTCCTTTAAAGCAGTAGAGAGTTTGGAGACCGCCTCTCTCATGGTGGCAGTGTCTTGTTCTTGGTTTTTCAGGAAGGCCGCAAACAAGGCCTCCTTCTCTTGCAACTGACTGGCCAAAGCAGCCTCAGCTCCGTCTCCTGGCAGTCCTCGGCCAATCAGAGAATCCGAGAGGGCCTGTGAGTGAGCAGTATATAATTGTGACCAACACCACGGATAATCCTGCAGAGACTTAACTTGACACAGTTCGGTGATTTCAATGCTCTAGCTCACCTGATTCAAATGATCAGCTAAACGCAAGGTTTAGTGTTTAATGTGCGTGTTTGTACAGGGAAATCACCAAATTCCAAAGAAATGGACAGTATTGGGACACCCTGGCTTTTCGAGGTTTGTGCTATGGCCCTTACTTACAATCAAGGCCAATCTTAGTGCTTCAGCCTACGAAGACATTTTCAACAACGTCCAGCATGACTGTGTCCCAGTGCAAGCTCCATAAAGACATGCTTCAGGAGTTTGGTGTGGAAGAACCTGACTGGCCCACACAGTTCCTGACCTTACGAATGCTCTACAGAATAGTCATAAATTCCCACAGAAACTACAAAATTAAAGTCCCTGTTTGTGTGATGGTCTGAGTATCCTAATACTTTTGTCCATATAGTGTATTTAAGAAGAATAAACAGATTTATGGTGTGAACACACAGTTTACTGAATGGGTGAAATTCTGTTGTCAAATCAAAGCATATTACTCAAAGCATTACTAGAATGGCAATTTCTAGAGACCTAAATTAATTTGCAGTCACAAATTGAATACCTGAGACTGCATTCCTACTGATTTAACAGGAGGGATGAATATAAGTAAGTCAACCGGATTTGAACCTGAACATCTTTATGGGAGCTTTCTAGCACCTCCTGCAGGCGAGAGATTAGAGTCTCTCTGTCCTGCAGCACTGCTCCCAGGGCAGAGTCCCGCTCTTTCCATAGCTCTCTCTCTTTCTGCATGTCCTGCAGAGATCGCGTCTTCTCAGCCAATTCTACCCGCAAATCCTGAAACAAAAGAACACCTGTCAGAACAAAACTGTTAAACAAGTACACTTTCGTTCAGCAACAGGACGAAGGGAAATGTACACAGCTGTAGTCCAGTGCTAAAGGTTTTGAACTGAAAGCTAGCAGTCAGTTATTTTCAGCCATGAGTCAACATCCAGGCTGGTAAACAAAGTGAGAATTTGTGTAGCTGATTGATTGGTCTTAGTTTCATGTTTGCCTTACGTTGATGATATCCTGGTTACACAGGAGAACAGTGTTCAGAGTGATCAGGTCTCTGTCTCGCTCTTTGCCAGCTTTCCGGAGGGTCTCCAGCTCTTTTTGCAGCCCACTTTCTCTCTGTTTTAGCTCAGACATCTCCACCTCCAAGACATTCTAATAGAAATACACAGGCCCTTGTCATTTGTTCTACTATAATTTGTGCATTTGCAATAAAATAAAATGTGGGAAAACATTACTTTAGGCAAGAGGCGATTATGCCTTGATGTTACAGCTCAAGTGATTTAAATATTCCAAGAATGGCCACTATTTCACTGTTGGGTGAAGTTAAACCATTCCAATCTGACAAAGGCATTTCAATCCACCTATTCTGGGTTTCATTTTACTCGAGGAGTTACTATAATTAAAGTGGCTACAGCTGTGATCTGCAATTATAATCTAGCACAAACCTGTAATGTCTAGTTTTACAGTTCTGGGAGCAATAATTGAGGTGACGGCCTTGTTTGAATTGACCTCACTGTAATGTAATAAAACCCGCAATTAGACAGCTGTGTGTTGAGTCATTTTTGTTAGGGGGTGGAAACGGGTCGGAAAGCACTGGAATCTCATTCTGGGTGTTTGTTTATGGTGGACAATATCAATCAGTAAGCTCAGTTTAAAGTGTCCATCTAACTTAGCACAGTATTTCACTTGACTCTAACAGACCTCCTACCAACTATTCACCGTGAGTTAACTGGGTATCTAAATAAGCTTATTTAATGTAAAAGTACCTGGACACTTGACAGGCTACATGAGGACACAGACACAATCTAAGTAGCTTAGCATTATGGTTGCAATACTGGTTTTGACTAGCATTTGATGTGTGCTGGCCCTTTATAGTTATCTGCCTAAGTAGTTCCAAAGAAAGTGGATTGTTTCTGTATAGTTTTTGTTTCTTATAGTCAGAACAAAGCCAGACTTTGTTTCCCTGTCCCCCTGTTATTTTCCTGTACTGTATGCTTTCCTGCTGTACAGAGAATTGGGATCTTGTTTTTCCCCCAATTTTTTCCAATTCCAGTTTTTAAGTTCCAATTACACTGTTCACTGAATGAGTGAATTTTCTGTGTCTAATCAAACCATTTACAGCTATAAGGTCAATAATGACAAATCCTAGGCTGGATAAGTACTTTTTTCCCCCCAATGATTTTCAATGAATTTACTGGCTTGTTAGAAGATCCATGCCCGGGAATATTTCAAAGGCACATTTAAATGTAAAACCTGGCCATAAACAGGCATTTTAGAACTTTTTTTTGTTCACATCCATCACATAACACAATAAATAGACTATATTTAATCCATCTTAAATATATCTTGACATTTGCAATTTTTACATTATTTGAATTGTTTGTAAGCTGAAAAGTGTCACCAAGGGTGGTCAGAAAGGTCACAAAGGTACAATCAGACACCTCACCTCACGCTCGGAGTGCTTTTCAGTCAGGGTCACTGTCACTTTGCTGATGATCTTATCAGCCTCCTCCACCCCAGCACCCAGCTCGACACACAGCTTCCGGATCAAAGTAACACATTCCTAAGAGCGAAAAATTCCAGGTCGGTCACAAGTCAGGTTCTTGTTGTGTGCTATTATTTTGATGGTTTGAATCTGTAACTTAATCACTCTACGGTGAAAGCTGACCTGAATGACTTTCTCTCTGCTCTGTAGTGAATGTTCAAGATGGTGAATCAGTCCGTCCTCGTTCTCCGAGCCTCTTTCTATATGCTGCAATAGACCAGGCGAGACACAAGCACACATCCTCCAATTATTTATCATAGAGACATAAGTATGGGTAAAGAGGTCATTCTTTTGACTGAAGGGCAATTCTAAATACCATACATTCATGTGAATGCAGAAGTACAGGTTGAGGTTACACATATTAGAATGAAGCCTAAAAATATAAAGAAAGCAATAAAGAGTAATAGTTCATCACGTTAAAAAGATCTGATAGTTGTCAGGCTTTTAAGGTGAAATAATCCAAGACCGGGGGAATTTACACACAATATGGCAGCTGAAGAGCTAGTTAATGATCCGCTTAAAGAAAACATTAAAAGCCCAGGGCAAACTCCTCCTGCTGGGGAAGATTCCAGGAAGAGGTGAAGGTAGGTGCGTGTGTGTGTGTGTGTGTGTACCTGCATTTGTGCAACCTTCATCAGACAAAGCACACACCCTGTGTATTTTGTACACACCCTCTGCCTTTCTCATGCCACACACCATATATGCAAAATCAACAGTATTACTACTGGTCTGAGGAGTGTTTAAAAATAGAACAAATATTTAAAATAATAATCAAAACATCTTTCAATGTTGTACAGACAGGCTGGGCAGCATGAAAAACAAATTGTACATTTGACAAATTACAATGAACTGTGATGTGTTTGAAGTGTTATCTGTAATGAGTATGATAACTAGGACTTCAATTATCTAAAGTGTCAACGTATAACTGAATGGGATGCAACAATTGCTTACAACATCAGTGCAAGCAGCAAAACAACGGACTCTGAAGCTGCATACAAATCAAACTGTCAAATAGGTGTCTATTTTTACCTTTTGAATAATATTCCTTACCATTGGCAGGGCTGGACCTGAAGGACTGCCATTACAGGAGTTTGATCGGGTGCCATCCCGAAGTTCTGCCTCCAGGGTCCTGATGCGAGCCTGTGCTTGATCCAGCTTCTCCCGCAACTGCTTAACAGCGAGGTGCACTCTGCCTGTAGTGACCTGCATCACATTAAGGCAGATTACAGAATGTTCTCAAATGCTAAACAGTGTTGTGCAGAAATAATTATACATTTTGCAAGATTATAAACTATACAGTCCTACCAAAATACCAACATTTTACATAATTAAGATGCATTTTTGGACTGTAAATGCTACTCTTTTAACAAATCTATGCGTAACCAAATCTCCCAATCCCTGTGACACAGCATTTGTAGATGTTAGTAAAACCGTAATTCCAATAAGGGGTTCACATAGATATCAATGTATTTGTGGTAAAAAGAGCTGAAAAAGAACAAACTACCCTGCAGTATCAGTTCTGCACCAACTGGAGCAGTCTATTTATTGATTTTCTACATATTCCTTTTCGTTTTTTATTTCTTCTTTATTTTATTTGTATCCTATTCTTGTAAAGCACATTGAATGACCTTTATATATGAAAATGTGCTACATAAACAAAATTGAACTGACTCCAAATAGTAGTGAAAGTGCATACAAAAAAGCATCCATACCTCTCTGTGCAGGGGCACAAACTCATCCCTCAGTTCAGTCAGCACATCCTGACTCTCTCCATTTACTTCATCCTCCTCCTGGCCACCTCCCTCTCCAAAGTTCAATGCTCGCACTAACCCAACCTTAGGCGATCCAGCTGTGACACCACCATTCCGTCCTTGTGCTCTGTCCAAAACTGGGATGTGACTTCCTGCTGGAGATCGGACTGGCTTTCCTTCTACACCTTTCAGCTTCTGGAGGATGGAAACCAAATCTACTGATGGCTCTTGGGGCCAGTCAAATGGATCAGCTCCATCCAGAGAGTCCAGAGACTGTGCTGAGCCAGTGCGAGAGCGTGTCCGCAATGAACGGCAGGAACCAGCTAAGGAGGCAGGACTTGAGCTGACTGATGGAACTCTAGACCAATGAAGAGGCATACTTCGGGACTTGTCCCGCGACAGACCAGATGGGGACAAGAACTGTTCAGGCATGTGACGAGGAATCCCGCATACAGACTCATAATCCGAGTCGGACACTCTTAGGGAGTCACAGCACTCACAGTTTTTCCCTTTATTGCATCTTTTACCTGTCCTTATGTAGTAAGGACAGGAGTCTGATTTTTCAGACCAAAATTCAAACTCAGAGAGAGACATGTTGTCCCTTAGCATCTCTCTGTAAGTGTTCCATAAGCCACCCTCTCCCAACTCTGCATCATCTTCACTGGAGCTTGTTCTGCTCCTGATGCCTGAGGGGCAGCGTTTTTTAAAAGCACTTCGGACCCACCTTCTCAAGTGATCCCTTTCCTGAGTCAGTTTCTGAAGTCTCTCTCTGGACAGGACTTTGACTCTGGCGATGACAGTGTCAAACTTAAACACCCGTTCCAGTACAAACACACATTTGCTGCAGACAAACTCCCCCAGCCCATTCCCCCGAGGTACAGACTCCCCTAATATGTGTGTCAGCACAGAGAGCACATCTGTGCCTTTTTCAGGGGTGAGCAGGGTATGAGACTTGTAAGAGGAGCCGAGAGATAAAGTGCTTCCTGTAATAAAAAGACAGGAATTGATTAAAGAAAGAGAATTCTGAATTCAGTCTCATCACACTACACAGTGCATTCTTAAAAATAGTTGCCAAATGGTTATTGGCTTGGATGTAGCAAGTGGCTCATATTGTGATGTCATTATATTGGCAGTGTATTTCTGCCTGTAGGGCAGCAGAGTGTTTGAGCATAACAGGCTACTTTAAGATAAAGTTAAGTGAAGGGCATCAATTAAAATCCTTTAAAAAAAATGTGGAGGAAATATCAGATCATATTTGCTTTGTCTCATATTTAAGGCTTTAATGGCCATATCAGAAAATAATGTTTTATATTCCAGTCATAACATGAGCAGTTTCCTCTGGGATCAATGACATTTTCTGATACTAACCCTGGTGACAAATTCAGAATCAGAAAACATTAATAATCATGCAGGAAACGTATGTTTTATGCTTATTTTCCAACTGCACAGACACAAAAAGACAAGAACAATATAAAATGCAAACTCTAAATAAATCCAATTAAAAAATCTGTAGAAAAACCTCAATTTGAAATACTCGGCCATATACATTTTAAAAAAAAGAAAGATATATTAAAAGGTCCTTAGGGAAACCAACAGAATGAAAATGGAATACAAATGAACATTCCTGACTTCTGAGACTTCAAAAAACAAGACCTGTTCTTCAACTTTACACACCGCAATTGTTCAATTTAAACCCAGTAACAATGAAAACATTGTGGGTGCAATTGTGTTTTGCATTCCTTCTTACCCCACGGGCTGCTCTGGGCAGACCTGGATGAAGGCAGGGTGCTGGTAGACTCTTTGGAGAGAGAGCATGTTGGAGTTGGAGCCTGGCTGCCTTTTCTGTTCTGAACCCCAAAAAGCCATCGCCGCTGGTTTCCCTGCAGGTCACACCCACAGATGCGGCATCCCTCAGCTTTGCTCCTAGTAGTCATCCTACTAGAAGACATGCTGGGCCTGCAAGATAATTTGAACATGTGGGTAATTAGACCCTGACGATTCAGCAAGCTCTGCAAGACTGGAATCATTATGTGACTTGGGCATTTATAAAGCTAATGGCAAAACACACAGCAAACGCTGTAAATCTCATTAAGTTAACATTAAAAGATCAAAACCTACTGAGATTCATGTACATTACTTTACTTGGTTGCCTTCAATCAAAGAATATTACTTAATAAAAAATAAGAGTAAGCCACACAAACTTAAAACAAGTTTAAGTTTGCATGATTGGTTTTTAACGTTAACTTACTGAAGTAACTGCTTCACTGCATAATTAATTGACTTGATTTATCAATGCAGTTAAAGTTAACTTACTGAAACAACTACTGCTTTATGGCACTACATTCACATATTTTTTTAAGTTCACATATTGAAGTCATTTGATTGATTGATTCAAGGCACTAAGTTTTAACTTAGTGAAGTAACATGGCTGCTTCAGGGCATTAAAATGAACTTATTGAAGTATATTGGCTGCTTCAAGGCATTTAAAGTTAACTTATGCAAGTGACTTGACTGCTTCAAACCACTAGGTTTGAATGATTATTTTTGAACTTACTGAAATGTAGTGCAGCAAGCCTAATGAGAGTCTGCCCTCTTTGCTCACTTTCTCTAAACAGGCGTCTGTTTATAGAGCTGGCTCAGACTGCTCACTGTACACGTCGCCCTTGAATCCCAGCCACTCTCAACAGCCCTTACAAACCGAGCCAAGAGGCTCCACTGCTTCATTTTCCCCAACCAAACACAACTTTCTAACTGCTTTCAGGCAACACGCGAGGACCAGGGTGCTGGCGTGGCCTCAGTTTAAAGCAGAGACCAGGACGGGTTATACTGAAGCGAACAGGAGCATTCATGACTGGCGACAAACCCTTAAACCAGGGTAACGTCTTCATTGACATTTTAATGTGTATTCCCTGGGTGCAGGTGTTAATGAGATGCCTATAGCCAATAACAGTGATTTGAAACTACATGCAAAGCAAGTCTCCTGTCCCTTAAACAAATACAAGCAAATAAATGTCCTGATTTTGATCTGGAAGATACGAGGTTTCTGCAGAGTTGGTCTGGTGTTTGGTTTTCCTGACTGGTGTAACAGCAATCATCATGGAATGAGGAAAACGTTAAAATGTCAAGAAATGTCATCAGGTTGGTGTAAAGGTCTATACACTACCAGACACGACACCAAAAACACACGGAGAAACTTAGATAAAGCTTTTTTTTTAAACCCACCTTAACTGTGGTGGGCTTTTTAACCCACTTCAAAAGTGAGACGCTCGACTGGACAACGCGACGACGGAACGTGCTTTTATTCGAACAAACAAATGAACTTACTCTACGGAAGAGCTCCTACAATCTGATCCAGGAACTGAACTGAACTGAGCTGGAGTGGAGTGGAGGGAAGAGCACTCCAGTCCCGCCCACTCGAGCTACCTGGCCTGCTGACGTCATCACCCATACCTGTTTATAATATATGACAAATAAAACACAATAGAGCACTTCAGTCACATCATAGTCATGCATCCAGATACATCCCAACTTCCAACAAATTCATTTTATTCATATAATTTGTATATAATTACAGGAATTATATCATTTATATATAACTTCGTACACTATATTCACATCATTTTTAATTTATTCGAATTAATTTATACAAGATTAATTATTCATAATTTTCATTTATGGTACTTGCTGCTACAATTCAGACATCATATTCATATATCCATATTTTTCCCAGCAAACAAAACCCATTGTAAACTGAAAAAAATTGAGAGTGCAGCCAGTGATTTTGAATACTTTTATTCATTTTTATTTAAACTGCTGAAAGAATGATAGTATTCATGATTGCATTTAGCTTTTTTTCCTTGCTAAAGCCACAATATAATCAGTATAGTTCAATCCTATTTATTTATGCTCTTGTAAAACAAAATATAAATCATTATATTTATACAAATTAGGTAAAATGTTTATTTGACTTTATTTAAAATCAAAATAGGCCTATTTGTAATAAAAGAACACAACTTTGATCACTTTTAAAGCTACAATATCATCAGTATCATGAAATCATATTTGTATATGCACCTGCAATATGTGTGTGTGTGTGTGTTTTAAAATGAGATATCTCCTCATGTCAGCCACTTCTCTATGCAGTCTTTGTACACCGTGAAGTTTGAGTGCCAGTTGACGTGTGGGACTCCAGAGAACACACACTGTACCACATCTCCTCTGTAGTCCAGCGTTTTCAGACCGAACACATCCTTTCGGTACAACTGAAGTAAGAGAAAAGTGTATTTCAGCTCAAGTAAACAATGTCAGATGAATGTTATGATAATACAATTTTGTTTTGAGTGCATTATTAAATTTGCATTTGTGCTTCAGCTCACATCCTGTTCTTTCATTCCAACTACCACTTCATTGGGGTCGTAGAATCCAAAGAAACTGTTGGGGGAAAAACAATAACACTTGCCATGAGTTTCTCAGAGTAGATCTTGTTTTGAATCCGACTTTTCATGGTATCATGCCAGGCTCTGTATAATCCCTCTAAAGCCTCTGAAGTTCAAGTGTCACTTTCTATGTTTCTCACATTTATTCCAGTCTACTGACCTCCAGTCAGCTCAAGCCTTAACCCTTTAATGTCTGATCTGAAATTTTACATTTTATTTGGTGTATACATTCTCTGAGCTTGGTGGAGCTCAAATATGAACATGCTTTTTAAATCAATCAAACCATCTGCCCTAGAAGTATATATGTGCCACATGAGACAACTGATTTTGACCCAAATCAATTCCAACTCCAAAAAAACTCCACCATTAGTGATAACTTGTAAACTTCAGCAGTAATGTATTTATCTACAGTATTTATATACAGTTCTCTTATTGACCACAGCATTTTCATTCATAGCATAGTGTAGTGTAGGGGTGAAAGTTAATATGAGGACTGCTAGATGTTCAATGTGTAACTATACAAACTGCCATTATTTTTGCACCAGTGATCATTTTGCACCAGAAGAGCAAGTTCTCTGCACCAGATAATTGTTCTGTTGAATAGTTAAAAAGGCAGTCTGGCTGTTGCCGTATGCTGTAATGCAGCATTACATCCATCGGTTTGACAGAATTCATTCATTATTGGGACAATAATACTGATTAACGATTGTCAAAATGTCTTATCTCTGACAAATATGGTTACGATTACGTTAAAGAAATTGGAACAAATGTTTTACTGTGACAGGCTGCAAAGTGCCCAAAGAGCCTAGATAAAGGAGTTCCAACCACTCAGCATTCAGAACCACCAGTATACTGATCACAGCCGGATCATCTGGAATCATCTGCTCCTGTTTCTTCATGGGTTCAGGACATCAGTTAGATCCTCTTTGTTCTTCATATACCTAGGTCGCTGACTATTAATAATTCTATATTTACATACAGATATGTGTGTGTGTGTGTGTGTGTGTGTGTATATAATTAGAGCATTAACAATTTTTTCAAGTCAACTTATTCAGTCGTTTGAAGACGTCAATTAGTTGTTTGAAGACGTCATCACACAGCGTTCTCTGCAACATGACGATTAAACAAAACAAAACAAAGCAAAGGCTGATGCCTTGAATTTCTGATAAATTTAAGGGTACAACAGAAAGTGGGAACAGCTTATGCTGCGGCAGCCATTCAGTGTCCTCTAGACTGGACAACTCCTACAGTGCTAGCGTTAGCCATGTTAACTAGCAGGTGCCGTTTCAGATGCCCATGCAGAATGGTGGTACTTTTATTGTACTGTAACATCGACTTGCAGGTTGTGCAGGCCATCATGCTGTTTGTGTGGTCTAGAGTGAAGTATTTCCACACAGTCTGTCTTGTCTGCTGCCATGTCTCTTGTTGTGGTCTTGTGTTTAGATTCCCCTCGCGCCAATGTTACCGCCCTTTTTATGAAGGGACTATAATAATTGGTTAAACCAAGGAACGTGTGTCAGCGTAAGCCAACCAGATATATATATATATATTTATCCACATAATCATACCTCGACTGCCAGGGAGTGATGACACCATCATCTGGCCCTCCAATCAGCACCAATTTCTTAATCTTCAAGAAATGTTCTCGCCATTCTGAAACAACAACAGAAAACCAGACCACTGCGCTAAAATTGTAATCCAAGTAGCTTATTAAACTGTTTTTAAATTAGTCAGAGCCTTAAGTTATCAAAGTTTATTTGACTGCCCTACCAGAGAGATTACCTGTTAAATTAGGATGCCCGCTCTCTCCATCCAAAAGGGCAAGATAATTGCTGCTCTTCAAGTATCTCACTTTATGGTGTGGATCTAAAAAGTGAGAGCAAAACGATCATGTATTAAATGTGAGTTACATGTTCTCCCAAATAAAATGAATTATATAAAACGATCTAAACAGAGTCAACAGCAGCGGATGTCAGTAATATGGGCATAGTTACCTTTCCAGTAATTGCAGATTGAGATCTTTTGTCCCTCGTGAGTATAGCACACTTGATAAATCACTTTTTTAAGACATTTAGGGAAGACATACCTCAAGTAATACGTATCTGTAGAAAGAGATTTATATTTGGTGCATTTTGACTGGTCGGAAATGTGCATGACTACTGGCACAAGAAAATCTCATGCCTGTGAAATGGTCTCATAACTCTGAAACTCTTAACTTTAATGTACAGTCATGTGCAGTATGTTTTATACTGTGATCAATTTATATTAATAAACTGGTTTATATGTTCACACTGACCTCCATACTGGCCAGCCAGTGGTGATGAGAGGAAGATCAGTGAATGGACATTGTGTTTGGGAAGAGTTGCAAGAACACCACGGCATACCAAACCACCTGCAAAAGTGATCCATTAGAATATGTTAGGGTTTAGTTTGCTGCCAAATAATAAAACGCAATCAATGTTTTAACAATGAAGAATGATAGATCTTCAAAGACCCAAGATCGAGGCAGAGGTCAACTGAAGCAGCCAACCTTGTGAGAAGCAAATGAGGTGGACTCCATCTGTGGCACTCTCCATAACTGGCTCAATGGCTTTCCTGAAGCCCTCAGCTTGCTCCCACAGGGGTTTGAGGCTGGACATGTAGTCATACAGGTCTATGATGGTCACACTGGTACCTGGGTGAGTCTGAAAAGCCACGTGGAAAAGAGAAGTTGGGGTTTCGTTCAAAACTGAAAGACATAAAAACAGAACTGGGTGCAGGTCGGAAAAATTCGGCAAAAAAAACTCCATACACACGCACACACACACCAACACATACACACGTTTCAGAATTTATTCCTGATTGCTTGTTTATGTTGTCCAGACCCACTGGTTTGGTCATTTCAAAACACTGATCATTATCACTAAAATCTGTATTAACTGTCACACAGTTTACATTTACGGTATTTAGCAGATGCTCTTATCCTGAGCGACGTACATCAGTGCTTTAAGTAGAACACAACTGTTCCTTATACAAGTAAAGCTATACTTAAATCAAGAACAGTTTTTAACCAAGTTACTGCTAGCAAAGTTACACACCTTAACAAGTTCTTCCTGGTTAACGTATGATGGGACAAAATTTCATTTTTAACAGGATAATGATCCCCAGCATTCTTCAAAATTGTGCCAGAATTATATCCAGACCCAACAAAAAAGGTATTGGCCTCCCAGTCTCCAAACATTTCCCCCACTGAGCTGCATGGGACTGACAAGTTTGAAAATGAGTCTCCAGACATAATTGTTTGCTGCATGAAAAGGTGCTGGCACAAGTTATTTCCATATTGTATATTGTTGTATATTGTTATACTGCACTTCAAAACCAGCCAATTACATTTTATTGTAATACTATTTTGAATAGACAGCATATCATTAACTAAAAAAAATCAGAGTGTGGGTCTAAGATTCTGACTAGTGTATATGAAGCCTGAATAACATGGCTTAAAGACAGTTTATGGACCATTAAACACTGAAAAAAGGTACATTTGAATTACAGATGAGTCTAAAGATCCTCAACTGTAGTTACTTAACAATCCAGTTGTGCACAGCTGTGAGGTAAAAGTGCATTAGTAAAACTCTTTACAGTTTTTCTGACCTGATTGATGAAGGCGCCCAGCTCAGTGAACTGTCTCGGTCCGTCAAACAGGCCGTGCACGATGATGACAGGACGGTAACCAGAGGCAGCATCAAGCAGAGCAGTGAAAAAAAGTCCACACTGCAGGATGAAAACCATCATTCTCACCATATCAACCTGCACCTGCGACCAGGAGACTCCGGAGTACCAAATAATTTTACTCCAGCCTCCACAGAGAGTTTAAAGCAGCACTGAAAGTAGCCTGCTTGAGGGTCCGAGGTGGTAGCTGGTTCCTCTAATTTTTTTTTTTGTTTTTTCAGGTTTAATGTGAAAGACCACTTCCTTTAACGTTCTGAGAAACCACAGCTTTTTTAGAAACTAAATGGCAATACGCTCTTCACACCTTTACCCCAGTTTTACTTTCGGCCCACTGCTCCTGCACCACAAGAAAAACCAGCTGATTCGCAATGTTTTACACATGTGCAGTTTATGTGTGTACATACATACTCTATGTGGACAAAAGTATGGGGACACACTTGTTTTTCAGGGCTTGTGCTAGGCTCCTCAATGCTTCGGCATACCAAGATATTTTGGACAACGTGGACACAGTTTGGGGAAGAACCTTTTCTATTCCAGCATGACTGTGCCCCAGTGCACAAAGCAAGTTTCATAAAGACATGGCTGGATGAGTCCCTCACATGAACCCCATCCAACACCTTTAGGATGAACTGGAACAGAGAGTGTGAGTCAGGTCTTCTCGTCCAACATAACGACCTCATAAATGCTCTACAGAATGAAAGCACACAAATACCCACAGAACGTCCAAATTTTGTTGAAGTTCTGCTCACACTCTCCTCTTTGCTGCAGTGACAGTGCAAATGCCCCACCTGTGGGACAAATAAAGGTTTATCTTGTCTTATTTTATCATCATCTAATATTATCTTTTGTCTTACCTTGCATTCTATTTAGTCCTGTCTGCACTTGTGGTTTTGTGATGTTCTGTTCTTCTGTTACATCTTGGTCCTGGAGGAACATTGTTTTGTTTCCCTTTGTTCTGTGTCTGTACGGTTTACAGCAGTGGTCCCCAACCCCAGGCCGCGGACCGGTACCGGGCCGTGGGTCATGTGGTACCGGTCCGCGGGCAGCACAGAAAAAAAACTGTAGATGTTACCAGTGTTATGTTGTTGGCTCGATGTTATGAAAATGTTGTTAATAAAGCTGCGAGTACAAATTGGATTTACGTTTATTATTATATTTTTTAAAAAATGATGCGTATCATTTACTGGTATAAATACGTATACGTATATTTATCTGCCACTCCTTAAAGGCCGGGCCGTGAAAATAGTTTCTGATATTAAACCGTTCCGTGACCAAATAAAGGTTGGGGACCACTGGTTTACAGGACAATAATACGGACTTGACTTACACTCCAGGCCACAAGGGGCGCACCTTCAAATTGGTTCATCAACAGTCAATAAACCCAAAGGAAGCAGGAACTCGGATGTAAATAAACCAGACAGAAGAAAACGTGAGCTGTGGATGCTGAAGTGTTTAAATTGCGTGTTTTCAGGGATTGTTGAGAGTTTTCTTTTTCGTGAATGCTCACATATGACGGCGGCGACGACGTGCCAGAGCTCATAATATTTCATTTATAGTTTGTGTAGACGAGTCGGTAGAGTAAAAATTACCAAAAAGCTGAGCTCAGTTAGCATCAGTTCAGCTTTAAAACAGATGAACTCCGAACGACCTACAGGGAATTAACACTTCATTTAGGTAAAGTTCCTACTGTTTATCTGTTTGATGGATTAAGGAGAAGCTTGTTTGGTAGCATGTCTGCACAAAATGCACACGGAACATGTGCGCTCGTAGGTTCATGCACTATATGGACAAAAGTATTGGGACACATTACACCAACAGGGGGTTTAACACTGCATTCAAATTCATAGACTTTAATATAGAGTTGTTCCCCCTTTGCAGCTATAACAGCTTCCGATCTTTATAGATTTCCACAAGATTTTGACGTTTATGTGGGATTTTGTAGAGCTCAGGCACTAATGGAGAACTGGCTCGCAGTCTCCGTTCCAGTTCATCCTAAAGATGTTCAAATTCTTCCACACCGAACACACCCCCCCCCATGTCTTTATGGACCTTGCTCTCCATTCATGCTTTAATAGAAAATCCCAAACTGTGTCCACAACGTTGGAAGCATGGCGTTGTCCGAAATGTTTTGGTATGCTGACACATTAAGATTGCCCTTCACTGGAAGTAAGGGGTCTAGCCCAAACCTTGAAAAAGCAGTGTGTTTCAATGCTTTTGTCCATATTGTCCCCATAAGCATCATCTGGGAGAGATTTCTCCTTCATGTTTGAGTACTGATTTGAACGTAGCTTCATGCAAGTGTCTGGTTTATTCAGATCAGTGCCACTGAACGTGAGCTGTAAGACTAACATTTAAACCTCTGTGCTGCAGCTTCACCACCTGCATCCATCATGGCCAATCTGGAGCAGTGGGTGAGCGACCAGCTCCATGACATCTTGGGTCTGAGTGACCGCTATGTGTCCCAGTTCATGATCGGCCTTGTGAGGAAATCCTCCAGTTCACAGGATTTTGTGGCTCGCCTGCAACAGACTGGCACCATTGACATTGACCAGAGAGTCACTGCATTTGCTCAAGAGCTATACAACAAGGTACCAGTTTGTTTAACACCAGGGGAGTGCATTTTGAATAACAGTACTTTAGTTGTGATAGTTGTTTAGTTTTTTTTAATTGTTCTTTTTTGTTGCATTACCTATTCAGGTACCAAAGAAACAGGTTGTTGAGAAACCCTCCAGAGTGATAGAGCGACAGGCCATTGAGATGGAGAGGAAGAACAAAACATACACCCTCCTGGAGGACAGTGATAGTGAGGGGGAGGCTGTCAGAGAAAAGGAGAGAGAGAAGAAAAGCACGGAGAAAGAGAGAGGGAAGAAAAGGAAGCACCTAAGACAAAAAAGAGATGCAAGTCCATCATCAAGTGAAGAAGATGGAAAAAAGAGGCAAGTTGTCGCATATTAACGTTATTTAATGTAGAAACATATATACTAGCTGTCACTGCAGCTTTGTGGTATTCTGCAGAGGTTTGACTTGAAAATAAGTAATGTGTACAACACTAACAGCCATTTTACCATATTCTCTAATAGGAAACCCAAAACCAGCATCGTTTAAAATTATTTCATTGTTAAATCATGTTTTTATTCATGTTTGTTTGGCTGGCTCAGCATCAAGACACCTCAAGAATCAAAAAAAGCAGTGATGAGTGATGAGGAAGAAGAGTGGGAGAAAGAGGAGAGAGAGAGACTGCAGGATCTGGAAGAGAGGGATGCCTTTGCAGAACGAGTCAAGCAAAGGGACAAAGAGAAGACTAGGCACATACTGGAAAGAAATGACAAAAAGGTAGAGAACTAACACCGCAACTAATTTATACAAGACTTCACAAAAAAAACAGTAACCTAACTGAAATGTCTCTTCCTTAGGCATATGAGGAGGCTCAGAAGAGACTGAAATTGGCTGAAGAAGATCAAAGGAAAATGGTAAGATGTTTTTATGACACATTATTAGATTTCGCAAATGACTTTGATCAGTAAGTTCAGTGTTGAATTTGAAGAAAATCACAAGCCTGTTATTTAGACAGACTTAATAAGTTAAACATTACACTGTGAAATTAAATGGCCTAGGTTCATTGTTCTCATGCCATTTCATCAGCTGCCTGAGCTACGGAAACAGTCACGATGGGAATACCTGGCCAAGCGTGAGCAGGAGAAGTTGGAAGACTTGGAAGCAGAGATTGTGGATGAGGAGTACCTCTTTCCTAGCGATACTCTCACAGATCAGGAAAGGAAAGACCTGGAATATAAAAAAAAGATTCGAGACCTGGCTAAAGACTACAAGAAAGCTGGCGCAAAGGAGAAAGAGGAGAGGAGTAACCGTTACTACATGCCAGAGGAGATCAGAAATAAAGTAAGATGAACAGGAACACTAACTTGTCTATGCGATCAAAAGGAACTTTGTCACTTTTTAGATGCTTAATGTGTGCTTAGTATTTTTCCCCTTTCAGGTGTACAGATAACATCAAGCCATGATGCAGTTATTGAATGGCGTGATTCACATTATGACCCTTTTATATAAACTTTTTCCAGTTCTGTACACAAGTTTATTGTTTGAAAGTCAAATTGTTTAAAACATTTATCTCACCACCAATCATGTTTTAAATGATGTATCTAAAGTCTTTTTGTGAGCTGGTTAGAACAACTCAGGTTTGGTTTATCTCCTCTATACATCCAAATATCTCCTCTATACATGTAGTCATTGCAGGAATTTGTAGAATTTCATTCTTGTGGGTTTTTTTTTTGCTTTTCTCTTTACTCACCCTGCTCTCTCTTTAGTCTATCCCACAGAGAGACATGGAACTGGAGTTTGACGAGGGTCCCAGGGAGGGTGGTGGGGAGCAGGGGCGTTGGGAGGAGGCACGGGTTGCCACTGCTACCCTGCAGTTTGGTGCCAGAGAGGAGAGAGAACGCCGGATAAAAGAGGAGAAGGAGAAGTACCAACTAGTGCTCGAGGAGGAGGAGATGATTAATTTTGTAAGCTCTGCTATCACCACGAAGGGGACCTTGTCTGAGAAGGTTGGTGCATGTGTTCATTCCTTCACGGTCAAAATATTTTTGCACTAATCAATGTCCTCTTTATTCTCCTTCATTAATATTGAATGTTGAAAGGATTTGTCATGAAATACAAACATCATCTCTTGCTGGTTATTCACAGGTCAGTGAGCCTGAGATCTCCCAAGCTGAGAAACAGAAGCAGTCTATCCAGGAAGTGAGACGCAGTCTGCCAGTGTTTCCCTACAGAGAAGATCTTCTCTCTGCCATCAGAGACCATCAGATCCTGGTTATTGAGGGTGAGACTGGCTCTGGGAAGACCACTCAGATACCTCAGTATCTCCTGGAGGATGTAAGTACCTTAAACTCATCCCACACCAAGAAACCAGTACATCACAAGCATACCTTCACCCTTAATGTATTTTAATAGCATGTACACGTTCAGATTGATGTCCTTAGCACAAATGACCCATGGCTCTCTAATATCTGAATCATATACAAAGTACTCTAATGCAAAAAAACCCCAAAACTTTTGCACCAAAGCAATAATAAATAACAGCTTATAATTCATTCTTTTTTGCTAGTGAAGTTGTCTTTGAGCAGTTTTTTGCTTTTTTTTTCTCAGACCCATTTAGAATTATGTAAAGTATACATCTGGGGTATTTTCCACTTGCATATATACAGTGGGGCAAAAAGTATTTAGTCAGCCACCAATTGTGTAAGTTCTCTCACTTAAATAGATGAGAGAGGCCTGTAATTTTCTCCATAGGTATACCTCAACTATGAGCGACAAAATGAGAAAAAAAATCCAGAAAATCGCATTGTCTGATTTTTAAAGAATTTATTTGCAAATTATGGTGGAAAATAAGTATTTGGTC